>JAPDPM010000002.1:36107500-37357500 GCA_032173925.1 Heritiera fomes | reverse complement strand
TGTTGTATGTAGATGACATACTACTCATTGGGAATGACATCCCTACCCTTCAGTCTGTAAAGACTTGGTTAGGGAATTGCTTTTCAATGAAGGACTTGGGCGAAGCTACCTATGTACTGGGTATAAAGATCTATAGAGATAGATCAAGGAAATTACTTGGCCTAAGTCAAAGTGCATACATAGATAAAGTGCTAAAGAGGTTTAGCATGCAGGATTCCAAGAAAGGATTCTTGCCTATGACACATGGCATTACTCTCTCAAAAGAACAGTGTCCTACAACACAAAAAGAGAGAGAACGTATGAGTAAAGTTCCATATGCATCTGCTATTGGATCCATTATGTATGCCATGTTATGCACACGTCCCGATGTCTCGTATGCCTTGAGCATGACGAGTAGATATCAAGTTGATCCTGGTGAACGTCACTGGATCACTGTCAAGAATATTCTTAAGTACTTGAGAAAGACTAAGGATACATTCTTGATATATGGAGGTGAGGAAGAGCTCATTGTAACAGGTTACACTGATGCTAGCTTCCAAACTGATAAAGATGACTATAGATCGCAGTCTGGTTATGTGTTTTGCCTTAATGGTGGTGCTGTGAGCTGGAAGAGTTCAAAGCAGGCGACAGTGGCCGATTCTACAACAGAGGCTGAGTATATAGCTGCCTCTGAAGCTGTTAAGGAGGCTGTTTGGATCAGGAAGTTCATTACTGAGCTTGAAGTTGTTCCTAGCATTATAGATCCGATTGAGCTCTATTGTGACAACAATGGAGCCATCGCACAAGCTAAGGAACCTAGATCTCACCAACGATCCAAACATATACTACGGCGCTTCCATCTCATTCGAGATATCATCGAGAGAGGATATGTGAGGATATGCAAAGTACCAACTGATGATAACATCGTCGACCCACTGACGAAGCCTTTGACGCAGCAGAGACATGATCGTCACACTAGGTCACTAGGTATTAGATACATGAGTGAATGATCTTAGTGCAAGTGCGAGATTGTTGGATTATGCCCTTAGAACCATTCATTAGATGATTGACATTGGCATTTTTTATGTATCATGACATTTTATTTATTATAGTTCATTATTATATTTGTCTTATAACTGCGTAATGTAATCTTATATGATAATGTCCTTAGAATAGTAATAACACACTATTCTTAAAATATCCCTAGTCAGTATTATTGTGAACAAGGATAACAATGATACGATAAGACTAGTATGTGGTTGACTGATGACCATTGTCATGGATATAGGATATCAAGTCATCACATAGGTACATGTTAGAGAACTATGTACTGGATCGACCCTTCATGAGAACGCTACATGGATTGTTATATGGGTGTTGTAAGCGATTCTCATAGTGATGATGGTGTATGTGATCCTTTGACTTGAGATCATCAAAGATCCCAACATAGAGAATTGCATACTTTAATGCTGCTAGATGTCATTCGTAACAGGATGGACTATAAAGGTAGTAATTGGGTATGCCTTGATCTATGTAGAGGGATGTTGAGTGATCAAGATAGGATTTATCCCTCTTATATAACAAGAGTGATGTCTTGGGCCCTTTGATAGAGTGAGACTAAGAAATGCATGGCCGTGCTCGAATAAGTCAATATGAGATATTGATTTTATTTGATTAACTAGTCTACTCAGGAATCAAGAAACGCTGATTAGACTATACAAGTGTGACACATTCCATGACTTGTGTCTAATCAAGACATCAAAGGATAAAGGGATTAGACTACACGGTAACATTTATCACGAGTAAGGTTATGTCGAGTCATTGACATTCTCGTTACATGGGTAGCAATGATGTGTTGCTAGATACCGCTCATTGCCTGTGACAATTTTGTCATTGCCATTGTTTTGAGAACCTATTGGGTCGCACACTTAGAACGGATCAATTAGGAGCTTAATTAATCCTATTCTGAATTGGATTAAGGATATAACTAATCATATTCTGAATTGGATTAAGGATATAACTAATCCTATTCTAAGTAGGATTAGAGTTCTGTTTGACAGTAAATTTTAGGGTAAAATTTACTGCCTATAAAAGGATGTTTTGTGTTTTCTAAAACAGAGCCGCACAATTAAACAGAAAACAAAATATTCTTTTAATCGAAGCTAGCAATTCGGTTATAAGGAATCAAAAACGCTCTTTAAGGCTTCTGATCGAGAGACGTTCAAGAGTCGTGAGATCCGTTCGTGTGGATACCATAGAGGCAGGAACGAAAAGTTGTTGCTTGTGACTCAACCAACGACAGAAAATCAGATAAAACATTAGGTAAAATCTCAAAACCCTAATCAGGCAACTCTCTAAATTGATCCTGGTGGAGGCCGAATGATTTAAATTCCGCTGCGTGTTTGTTTTGGTTTCCTTCAAATCACACTTACAAGCTGTAAAAAGAATCCTTAGATACCTTAATGACACCTCTTCCTTAGGACTTTGGTATCCTAAAGATTCTACTTTTGCTCTCCATGCTTATTCCGATGCAGATTTTGGTGGATGCAAAGTTGATAGGAAAAGATCATCGGGAACTTGTCAATTCTTAGAAAATAGGCTCATTTCATGGTTCTCTAAGAAACAAAATAGTGTAGCTCAATCCACAATCGAAGCTGAATATATTGCTTCCGAAAGTTGTTGTGCTCAAGTATTGCGGATTAAACAACAAATGAGTGACAATGGAATAGAAATGAATCAAGTTCCCATCAAATGTGACAACACTAGTGCTATCAATCTTACCAAAAATCTCATCCAACACTTTAGAACTAAGCACATTAAGATTAGACACCATTTTATAGGAGATCATGTACAAAAAGGTGATATAGTTCTAGAGTATGTAGATACCTTACACCAATTAGCTGATATCTTTACAAAACCCTTAGATAAGGAGCGATTTTGCACACTTAGAGGTGAACTAGGTCTTATGAATGCTCCCTGAATTAAATTGATTTTGAATGAATGGATTAAGTTGGTTGTGATGATTGCAAGTAAAAAATTTAGAAAATGTATTGACCACTTGCTGTTCATAACCTTAACTTGTCATATTGTTGTTAGTCTTTAGGATGAATTGTTGAAATATGTGTCTGATCATGTTAAATCCTTATCTTTCAGCTTCATCAACTGAAACTCACTTCTCATGCTTAAGACTTTATCACAATAATGCCAAAATGAATTTTAATGTTTTTTTGCATGTTTCAATAATTTTTTGCATATTTTGGTCATTTTCAAGTCAATTATCATGCTTTCCAAGTAGCTCAAACCTGGTTTTGATTTTAAAATAGTAAAAATGCATAAGTTCTTTTGTTTTCAAATCATTTTTATGCATAAAAACTAAGGCAAATGACTGAGGAGACAATTCTTCCAAAAATAGGATTGATTCTTAAGTCATTCAGGCCAAAAATCTGGGCTTCTGCTATGAGGGATCGATCCCCATTACCATGGGATTGCCCCTATAGCTCCAAAATGGCCAGGAAGGGTTTCGGCCAAAAAGGGATCGATCCCTTCCTTAAGGGGATCGATCCCCTCGAGTCAAAAACCATTCGTGGCCCTCTTAAAATCGTGAATCCCCTCTCATTTTCACTTCTATTCATCTTCCCCTTCTACAAAAATATCCTCCCTCCATTTTCCTTTCATCAAGCTTTAAGATCTAACCCATTTCTCCACCAAATCACTTCATTTCTTCACCATTCTTCATCTTTTCTCGATCTCTTTCACTTTTCCTCATCCTTTCACATCAAAACCTCATTGTTCTTGATTTCTTCTCTTCTCCCTTGTGTTCATCACTATTCACGCCCAATATTTCAATTGTAAGTGTTTCTTCACTAATTTTCATCAATTTTTCTTGCATTTCTCGTTTATTTCATCGTATCTTGTTAACCCATTTCCAATTTCTACATATATTTTCATTCCATCTTGTTTTTCATTTCACATAAAACCCATGATTTTTGTCTAACTTCTAGTGCTCATAATTTAGAATCCTTTTAATATTTCAGTATCATTCCTTCATCAAAGTTGTCGATTGCATATTGCTCTGTGATTTTCTGCTGTTGGTTAGGCTTAAATTCCCCCATCCACTCATCCATACTCTACCAAACTTGTGCTCACCACCTGTTCGACAAAATACCTTAGAGACCTTCACTCTATCATAATGGCTTCTAAAATGAAACACGCTGCTCAGAAACGGAAAGCCCCTGCTTCTTCGTCCTCTTCCGTTCCAACAGCTTTTAATCACTGCTTTCGCAATGCGGAAGAGAAAACTCGATTTCACACCAAATTCGCCAACATGCGCATCAAACATTGGCGCCCGATTGATTTTGGATTCCTTGAATCAATTGGATTTCCAACTTAGCCAAATTCGATGCTTTTCGCTGGACAAACTTTCTGAAAATTAACACTCCAGTGCCTTGCAACATTGTTCGAGCGTTCTTCTCCAACGCCAAACTAATCATGAGTCCCAACGATCCATGCGAAGTTATAGGAATTCAATCATTCATCATGGGAAAGCATATCAAAGTCACCAAACAATCACTCTCCCATGCTTTCAGCATTTGCGAAGGAGGCCTTACTTTTGAAACTGTCGAGGTTCCTTTAGAGTTCATCATTCATGATGAGCGTGCTAGTGATCTTCCAGTCTTTGCACGTCTCTTACACATCATCATCTCATGGAATCTCCATCCACTTGGCACAAAATATTCTTAAGTCCGTAGGCTCGACAGGTTTTGGCTTCATCATATACACTCACCTGATGGTTATTAACTTGATCTTCTTCACTTCATTCTTCAAGATTGGGTGAAAATCGTTCGAGGTAAATTCAAGTCTATTGTTTATCCTCAGCCATTGGCTTACTATCTGCTCGACCAAGGCATAGACTGCTCGTGTGAAGTTGGTGTCCTTCCTGAATCAAATACCACCATCAATCTGACCACCATGCATAACCTTGGGTGGTATTCCCATCAGCGAGGTGATACTGTAGTATGGGAAAAGAGCCATGGTCAGCCTGCATTTCCCGAGCAAGACAACGAAGAGGACGCTCCTGCCAAACCTTCTTCTTCCGCACCATCAGGATCCACCTCGGCTTCTCATAACCAGATCATGCTCACGCTTCAAAATTTCCAGCAAACCTTCACTCATGCTCGTTTTGGTCAGCTCGATGCCCGTTTCGACAATATGGAGGAGACACAGGCTGCCTTATTCGATGAAGTCCAAGACATTCGCATGCAGCAAGAGGACTTAGTTGAGCAGTATCACTTGACATTTCCTAGGCACCGTTGACTTGAGTCTTTTTGCTTGTCATGATTTTTTGATTTCAGACCTTATGCCTATTAGATTGTTGTGACATTTCCTAGTTATGTTTGTCTTTATCTTTTCTTAGATGTCTAAATTGGTGTGTTATGTTTGTAGCCTCTTTGCACCTTATATGTCTATGGCATGGTTTATGTTTATGATTATGGCTTTCTCTTGGTTTTCCTTTTATGCCATATGTTTCTATTTTTATATGTTCCTATCTATACCATTACATTATTAATTTAAATTGACTTATACCTCTGACCATTTCTCTTTATGTCATCATATTTCTTCTAATTCTTGATATGACAAAAAGGGGGAGAATTAATGGGGTAAATTTCTATATCTTTCATGCATAAATTGAGGGGGAGCAAAATATTTTTCCATGTATAAATTGAGGGGGAGCAAAGCAAAATGATTTTCATGATGTCAAAATTATAAGCAAATTTATCTTAAGCAAATTTACCTTAAGTTTTGTCATATCAAAAAGGGAGAGATTGTTAACTTTAAATTGACATGTATTTTGAAATGACAAAACTCAAGTAAGTTTAAAGCATTTTTCTACAATGTAAATTTGCTCAAAATGAACTCAATAATGGAAAATACTTTAAACAAATTTTTGGAATGTGATTTCAACTGAAAAAGTCAAGAAATACTCTTGTAAAAGTGTTAGAAGGTTTTGAACTGACTTAGAATCACAAAAGCCATCAAATTGTCTCAATTTGCAGCAAAAGAAGTACAGGAAATTATGAGGGATCGATCCCTAGGTGGCAGAAAGTTTGGAACGCCTCTTGGAAAGCCTTCTGGAAATTTTGGATCGATCCCATATGGTAAGGGATCAATCCTTTTTCACGTAAACAGTGTCCAACGACTAGTTTCTAAAGGTTTCAATGGGAAGTTTTGCATTAAATGCTTCAACAACCGTCCCAAGCGTTTGGTGGACTATAAATATAGGCATTTATGAAGTTTGGAGGTAGAACAAGCACTTAGAAATTCTCCAAGCTTCAAGAGACAAAATCAAATATGAAAATTCATTCTTTGTAACTCCATTTGTGTGAATTCTCATTGTACATCACCCATTCACTCAAACTTCTGATATTCAAGAGGTGTGTTAGCCTTGTAAGAAGTGTTATTGTAAGAGTGTGGCTAGTATTACAAGGGGAGAGGCTTAGAAGATTATTTCTAAATCTTCAAGAGAAATTGTAAGAGGTCTCACCACACTTTGAAGTGGTTTGTAAAAATTCCAAAGGAAGAGTGGAATCAATACCTTGACATGAGGATTAAGAAGAGAGGACGTAGGCAAGAGATTGACTGAACCTCTATAAATATGTGTTTGCTTCTCTTTCCCTTACTCGTTTACTGCATTTATTTTATTGTAGCCTTATTTGTTTTATTTGTGCATTAAGTGTTAGAAAAACCAAAAATTAGTAGAAATACCGATTCACCCCTCTCGATAGAGCCAACAGTATGTATGGTCATTTTAGTATTGTTTGTGGAGTTTAAAAACTCGACTGATAGTATATTAGATAAATATCTTATATAAAATACATATAATATAGTAAAGATATTTAATCATAAAAGAATTAAATATTTAATTAAAAATTATAAAAATTCAATATAAGATAAATAAATATTGGGAAAATAAAAAATGAAAACAATATAAATAATATTATTAAGCACATAAAAAAATATTAACATAAAATTTAAAAGTATATTTTAAAAATTTTAAAAATTAAAAATTTTCAAGTATTAGAGGAACATTTGAGATTGATTTTTATCATTGACCTTAATAATTTAATAATTTTAATTATAAATATTCATTTTATATACATATAATATACATTTGCATTCTTTATATATATATATATATATATATATATATAAATATATATAAGAATGATTATAACATATTTATATATGAAAGCATAATCATTCGTGCAATGCATGAATTAATTTTATCTATTAAATATGTATGTTAACATATATTTGTAAATTTAGATATTTTTATACATGAATTTTATTTATTTAGAAAATAATAATTTTAAATATTTAAATAATATATATGATATTGATAGCTTGCTTTTATATTTTTCAGTTTAGTTAATAAAATATTTTTTAAATAAATTAAAATTAAACAAAAAGATAATATTAAAATTATATATATATTTAAATTTTTTGGATTAGATATTATTTTAAAATTACTTTAAGATAATTTTATTAAAAAGATTGAGAACTTATAGGAATAAAAAAATTTTTAGGAAAGTGAAAAGGGGGGAAAGATTAGCATTTATTATTTGTTTTGACTTACACATAAATTAACGAATGCTTACTTGTCATTCAAAGAGAATATCCAAGTAAGCGTCCATGTAGACATCTTACCATATTTACTATGTCTCTTAAAATATATATATATATATATATATATATATATATATATATATATATATATATATATATATATATATATATATATATATATATATATATATATATAGTAGATGTGGCGAGAGATTTGCGAGCACACTTTGCCTTTCGTTCTACTTTACAGTCTGTTGTAAACTCTGCCTTTCATTCTGCGACACCACTTTGCAACTAACACTCTGCCGCTCCACTCTATTGTATATACACTTTGTCGCTCTACCATGCGACTAACACTCTGGCGCTTTATTCTGCAGCTACGCTCTACTGCACCACTCTACGGCACATGCACTCTACCACACCAGTCTAGTGATCACGGTCTATCGCACTGATCTAGTGCTCATGATTTGCCATACCACTCTGCAGCACAGTTCATTGACCACAATCTGCTGCACAGTGTTTGTAGCTTGTCGTGGACCCTAAGTTTGGTGGTCAATGTCTGTAGTTCCTTCAGTCTGCCATCCTTATGTCTTGTCCCAAGTTTTGAAATATGCTTTTTGATTAGATTCCCACAGACGGCGCCAATTGTTTTTATCTATTCACAATAATGAATTTTGATGTCATAAGAATTTCGATCTTTACGCTAGCCTGTTTCTAAGAACCATACAAGAAAGAAAGCAATCAGAGGGGCGCATGGGCTTTTCCCTTAGGTGCACACTTCTATGCTTAAGTTAGACAAGATTTTAGCAAAGTTTCAGTAAGCAAATAGAGCTTGAAATGTAAAGATGATATCTATGATCTATTTATAGGAGTTATTTGGTGTATAATTACAATTAAGACCCACAGCTTAAATGATCATCTAGTAGATCTTTCATGGCACTTCTGAGTCGACTCAGACTACCTTTAGGCCTAATATTTTTTAGCCTGACTCATATCAAAGCTCTATGTCAAGTCTACAAATGTGAAATTTCGAACTAACTTTTTCTTTTCGATACAATCGTTCTCATTCATTAACATTTGGTTTGCATCCAGTGTCAGTGTAAGTTCACTTTATAACCTTCGATTACCAATTAGTCTTTATATCATTAGATCATAAATCAATGAATGATAGACAGGAAATCCGAATACAGATTGTGACATCACAATTTATACTTTTTATTTATATCAATTTATTTCAAGTACCTCTCATTAGTTCTTTTGACATTACTCTATACGATTTACATCCTAGATTGTAAATACATTAACTATGCATATACGGTCTGAATATAAATATGTGACATTTATCATATACTTGCTTATTCGATACATTAGACTTTTAGTAATCTTCCTCGAATAACCTTGAAGCAAGGGTAGCCACGTATATTGATAAAAATCTGATATGGTAAGTAAGAGGGTGAGTTATGAAGCCAGTAAGAAATATATATAAGAACTGATACTATACATACCTACATGCATACATTGAAAACATATTTTAAAAATATACCATCAGTATTATTATAACAGTCCAAATGTACGGTAAATAACATATTTTTACACATATTCTATGGTTGGGCTGTCTATGATGCCCTTAACACGTGAACAGTAATAGTAATAAATAGTAAACATTTATTTAATTAATAAATTCAGAATATGAAAAGCTTATAATATTCCCTACACTTTACATCCCCTATTTCTATTTTACGCTTTAAGTAGTATTGTACAATTTACCTGAAAGTATAAAAGAAAGTTCAATTACCTCCCAGTCCTACACAAGTAGTCTCGGTAACCAACATTCAGTCGATCCTCTAATGTATACCCTTTTTTAATCTCTTTTAATATCCTGTGGAGTTGGAAAATAAAGGGGTGAGCGAAATGTGCTCAGTAAAGGAATCGTATGCAAGACTGATATAACGAAACCTATATGTTATAAAACTTTATTTTCGTAATGGTTTACTAGGCACAGTAAATGAAAGGATACTATAGTCGGCCAGGTATTCCAAATAGAACATGGAAGGTATTTTGAAATACCTTTCTTGTCCTCGAAACCCAGAGCGAATATAGTTAGTAATCTTTAAATTATTGTTATAAAACAATTTAATGAAAGTTTCAATAATTAAATGGTAAATAGAACCATTTAATTTTATCACTTCAGTAGTCTTTAAGCTAGGTGATGGTGACTGTCGTAACGGTTTTGCGCTCGATGATTTTTGAAAATATTTAAAAACAAGAGGGAGTCGCCACCAATTTTTTTTGACGAGGTGTGATTGGTCACCTAAAATATTTATCTTTCCAACAAAATCTCAAAATTAATTAAGTTTTATTAAAAAGATAATTTTTGGTTTGCGAAAACAAAATCGAGTCCGGGAGTACGGTTACGTGTGGGGAAGGATTAGCACCCCCACAACGCCCGTTAAAAAACAGTACCATCCTAACCCCATGGTATCATTTAATTTTAATGAAACAGTCTTGGCTTAAATCTAATTCATTTATTATAAAAAAACGTGCATTTGCTAATGAAATTACTGTTATAGATGTTTTTAAAAAATTCATTATGAAAATCAACATGAACACCATTTATTGAAAAATTAAATCAAATATCCCAATACTCTGGTAACATTTGAAAGAATTTTCCTCACCTAGAGATTTCTTAAGAATCACTACTTGTCAGTTCTATAGAATCTCATCTTCGGTGGTGCTCATGCTGTTTTTACAATTGACCGTGTACACATGTAGCATTGATAAAAACGTATGATGCATATAAAACTTAAAAGAAATTTTATTTATTTTGATTTTATTAATAAAACTCTTGATATTGAAAAATTTAGCTAAATATCCCAATACTCTGGTAACATTTAGCTAATTCTTTTCACCTAGGGATCAGTCAAGAAATCACTACTTGTGAGTTTCATGACACCTCATCATCAAAAGAATTCCATTTATTTTAGAATTTTAATATTTATGCATGTAATGCAAGCAATATGGTGAGATGCATATGGGTTTACAAAGAGAATTTTATATTTTGATTTTTATTAATGAAACATCTTAATATTGAAAAATTTAGCTAAATATCCCAATACTCTGGTAACATTTAGCTAATTCTTCTCACCTAGGGATCAGTCAAGAAATCACTACTTGTGAGTTTCATGACATCCCAACATCGGAAGAATTCCATTTATTTAGAATTTTAATATTTATACGTATTGTCTTGATTCCTTTGATTATTTCCTTTTATTAAAATTCTATTATTACTTATTTAATTAATTTAATTACTACTCTTTACCTTTGGAAACTTTACAATTATTAATTTTGTTGATTTAATTATTTTGCATTTATGTATTTCTAAAATCCCTTTTTTGTTAATTTGCCTCAATTGTTTCCATTAATCTTCATTTAATTAATATTTCTCTAAATATTCTTTATTTGTCAAAACTCATCATTGTATATATTTTTATATATATATATATATATATTAAACAATAAATAAGCATGAAATTGGATATTGAGAAATAATACCGAATATCCCAATACTCTGATAACGTTCGATATAATTCCTCTCATCTAAAGTTTTTTGAAGAATCGCTACTTGCGAGTTCTACGAGGACTTATCATCGAGATTTCATACTTATTTTATTTTATTTATTTATTTTACTATTGCTCTTTATTTATTATTATTATTTCTCTTTATTTATTTATATTTTATTATTTTTTTAGCTTCTTAAAATATTCTTTTATGGTAAATTGTTTAATAAGAAAATCATAAAGAAACTATATGATTATATATTTTATATTTATTTACATATTTTTTATTTCTTATGTACATCTCGAAATTATATATATTTCTTAGCTTTCTAAAAAGATTTTAGTAGTAAATTGTTTAAGAAAATATTTATTATATGTAGAAAAACAACTATATGGTTATATGTATTTTGTATGCTTATTTTATATACTTTTATTTACATATGTAATATATTTTTTTATATTCATTTTATGTACTTTATATATATTTATATATACATTTTAAACTATATATATTTTCTATAGTTATTTACGTTATTTATTTATTTATTTACTTATATCTCAAAACTATGTATTTATTAATAACTCTATAATTACACTTAAAATTATTAGCTCCTAAAGAATTTTATATACAAACCAATATTTATTTTTGTGTTATGCAAATATATTTAAAATACATAAAATAATATTTTTAAGAGAATAAATAATTAAATAAACACTAAATGAATAAATAAATAAATAAATAAATATATACCAAATGGGTTGGGTTTGAAAACCCAAAGACAGCCTTCCACCCGGGCCTAAAAATCAAGCCCAATAACCACTTGGAGTGGGCTAAGTTGTTGGGCCGGATCAGATGGGGTGACTGGAGCGGGTCGGCACGCGGTCGCGGATTCGGATCGGGCGAGACACGCAGGTCGAGGGAAAGGAAGAGCCGGGTTGCGAGCGGGTTACGCGGATCTCAGATCCGAGTCGCGGGTGGCACGCGGGTCAACCGATCAAAACGCACCGTTTTGATGCTTTATAAAAGACTCCATTTTTTTTCTTCTTTCATTTGCTATCGAGCTTCCTAAAAAAAACTTCAAAAACCTCAAAATCCTCTCAACCTCTCCTTTTCCAGGCGATTTTCGGCCGCCGTACGCCGTACGCCGGTCGCCGGTGAGCTTTCCAACGGTCCTAAAACACTCCACTCCTCCCCCTCTACTCCGATCTGAGCTCCGTTTAGCCCAAAATCACTCCAACCTCCCAGATCTAGCTTTCCCGAAAACCATTTTACCCTTTTTTTTTGTTCGTGTTTGATTTTTGTGGTTGATGGTCAGGTTGTGGTTTTTTTTTTGGTTTTTCTTGCAGGTTTAAGATCTAGATTTTTAGATCTAGGGTTCCCAGATCTGAGATCTTAAGGGTCTCGGGTCCCCCCTTTTTTCTGGGTTTCTGTGATGGTGGGTTTGTGGTGGTGATGACGATGATGATAGCTTGGTGATGGTGGTGATGGTGGCTAGTGGACGGTGATGATGGTGATGAGTGGTTGGTGATGATGGTGAGTGCTGATGATAGCTTGATGATGGTGGTGATGGTGGTGAGTGGACGGTGATGATGGTGATGAGTGGCTGGTGATGATGGTGAGTGCTGATGATAGCTTGGTGATGGTGATGATGGTGGTGTGTGGACGGTGATGATGGTGGTGTTTTGGATCTCTGTTCTCTCTAGAAGAAGTCCCAAAAATCTTTGCTTGAGGTCTTCTTAAACGATTTTGGAGTCCCCTCTTGCCTTTCAAAATCACAACATCAATAGGTTCCTGTTAGAGCGGGATTCACGGCATGGAAGATGGGATTTAGCTGGAGGTTGAGGCGCCGGTGGCTAGGGCATGGAACCGACAGATTTGGTAGATTTGGAGCATTTAATGCGATGGGAAAAGGGACTGTTAATAATAATAATAATAATAATAATAATAATAATAATAATAAGAATAGAAATATGAAATATATAATAATAATAATAATAATAATAATAATAATAATAATAAATAAATAAATAAATAAATAGTATATAAATATATTAATAATAATAACACAAAAGTAACAGTAACAACAACAACAACAACAACAACAACAACAACAACAACAACAACAACAACAATAATAATAATAATAATAATAATAATATTAATATTAGAAAAGATAATAATAATAAAACTAATAATAATAATGATATGAATAATAACAAAATAAATAAGAAAAATGAAAATAAAAGAAAATAAAAAATAAGAACAAAATTTGTCAAAATAATTTGTGAAATCCGGACAAAATTAGGTGTCTATAGCTGCCCCTTTTTGCTTATTGCTGAGGATCAAGAATAAAGCAAAGACAATAGACAACGATTTTGTCTAACTCAAGACCTAATCTTTCTTCTTCTTTTTTTTTCTTTCTTTTATTTTTTTCTTTTTCTCTCATTTTTTGCTTTTTTTTCTTTTCTTTTTCTTTCTTTTTTTTTTGGGTGTTCCTCTTACAACAGAGGTAGCGAAATTTTAAAATTCTTCCTGAAAAGCTCCTCTTGCAACAGAGGTGATGAAACTTTAAATTCTTTTTCTGAAAATGTGCTCCTCTTGCAGCAGAGGCGATGAAGCTTTAAATTCTTTTTCTGAAAATGTGCTCCTCTTGCAGCAAAGGCGATGAAACTTTAAATTTCTTTTCTGAAAAGCTCCTCTTGCAGCAAAGGCAATGAAACTTTAATTTTCTTTTCTGAAAAAGCTCTTATTGCAGCAGAGGCAATGAAACTTTAAATTCTTCCTGGAAATGTGCTCCTCTTGCAGCAAAGGCGATGAGACTTTAAATTTTTTCTGAAAATGTGCTCCCCTTGCAGCAGAGGCGATGAGACTTTAAATTCTTTTTCTGAAAATGTGCTCCTCTTGCAGCAGAGGCGATGAGACTTTAAATTCTTCCTGGAAATGTGCTCCACTTGCAGCAGGGGCGATGAAACTTTAAAATTTTCCTGAAATGTGCTCCTCTTGCAGCAGAGGCAATGAAACTTTAAATTTTTTCTTTTCTGAAATGTGCTCCTCTTGCAGCAGAGACGATGAAACTTTAAAATTTTCATGAAATGTGTTCCTCTTGCAGCAGAGGAAATGAAACTTTAAATTCTTTTCTTTTCTGAAATGTGCTGAAACATTTTTTCTTCTTCTTCTTCTTCTCTCTTTTTTCGTTTGTCCTTTTGTCTGTTTGTTGTTTGTTTGTTGTTTGTTTTTTGTTTTGCTTGAATTCTCATAATGTGAATAAAATGCAAATGCATGTACTGACAAAGTCATGCAATTCCTATTGTGGTAATCAAATTTTTAGAACTGTCCCTTTTTGTGTCCTTTGATCCTTTCATCCGTGTTTCATAGAACAGTTGTCACTAATTTCAAATCAGAGATAGTTCACCACATGTACTTGTCTCAGTTTTCAATTTCTTTTGTCTTATCCCCTTATTTCTCTCTTTTCCTCCACTTCTTTTTTCTTTTCTTTTCTATCTTTGTAATGTTAGCAGGTAGATTATCACCTAATTATCATCTTCATTTCAATCTTTGTTTAACAAACACAATACATTCTTGCACTTTATCGGTTAGTTAAAGAATAATCAAAAGAATAACAAAATTTGGAATAAAAGCATCTATTATTGGATAAATAAGAGATAATGGAAACAAAAGTATAGTCGGGTGGCAGATGGCACAAGGGTCAAGTGGTGAATTTTAAAGAATGGTGACCAGAATAATGAATGTTTAGATAACCATTCACGAACCAAACTGGTGCTTTCTTTGGAAAAAACTAATCCAATGATGCCCCCTGTCACACTGAGTTCGTCCGGCTAATGCCTTGCCCCGCATGATTTCGATCTCCAGGTGTTGATCCTTTCTGTATCTAAGCCGCCTTTTAGGTTTTCAACTTAGATCTACCTCTTTAATCCAATTGCCCTTTTTGGGTTTTCAGTTTGAATTCTCCTTCCATTTTTTCGTTTTTTTTCTTTCTTTTTTTCTTATTTTTTTCTTTTTTTCTTTTTTTTGTCTTCTTTCTTTTCTTCTTCAAGCATAGTATTTCTTCACAGCATCGGAATTTATTGGATTAGGCAGATCATTCCCATCCATCTCTGTCAAGATCAACGCTCCACCTGAGAACGCTCTTTTCACCACATATGGTCTTTCCTAATTTGGTGTCCATTTGCCCCGATTATCTTGGTGATTTGGGAGGATCTTTTTCAACACCAATTCTCCTTCTCGAAAATGCCTAGGTCGAACCTTTTTATCATGGGCTCGCATCATTCTCTTCTGGTATATCTGACCATGACATAGTGCTGTAAGCCTTTTCTCTTCTATAAGATTCAACTGTTCAAAGTGACTTCAAACCCATTCAGCCTCATCCAAGTCTAATTCCATTAAGACTCTTAGCGAAGGGATTTCTACTTCAACCTGCAACACCGCTTCCATGCCGTAAACCAAAGAAAAAGGAGTTGCCCTAGTAGAAGTGCGTACTGACGTTCTATAAGCATGCAAAGCGAATGGTAACTTCTCGTGCCAGTCTTTGTATGTGCTGGTCATCTTCCCCACAATCCTTTTAATATTCTTGTTGAAGGCCTCAACGGCCCCATTCATCTTCGGGTGATACGGGGCTAAGTTGTGATGCTTGATCTTGAACTGTGCACATACTTCATTCATCATGTCATTGTTCAAGTTGAGGGCGTTGTCTGATATGATCCTTTCTGGGAGCCCGTACCGGCATATTATCCCCTTCTTTAGGAACTTACAAACAGTAGACTTAGTCACATTCGCATAAGAGGCAGCTTCAACCCATTTTGTAAAGTAATCTATCATCACGAAAATGAATCTGTGCCTATTTGATGCCTTGGGAGAGATGGGTCCAATCACATCCATTCCCCACATAGAGAAAGGCTACGGTGGTGCCATGACGTTTAGTGAAGTCGGGGGGACTTGGATCTTGTTCGCATAGATTTGACACTTGTGGCATTTTCTAGCATAATCTATGCAATCTCTTTCTAGTGTAGTCCAATAATAGCCTGCCCTCATAATCTGTCTAGCCATGAAATGACCATTTGCATGTGCTCCGCAAATTCCATCATGTACCTCCTCAAGAATCCTTTTTGGCTTCAGACGTGTTTACACATCTCAATAACATTTGATCCCGACCTCTTTTATACAAAACATCTCCATCAACAAGGAATCCCATTGCTAATCTTCTGAGGATCTTTTTGTCATTCTCCGATGCGTGCTCTGGGTATTGTTAATTCTTAAGGTATTGCATGATGTCATAATACCAAGGTTGTCCATCCGCTTCCTCTTCAATACTAGAACAGTGGACTGGAGAATCTCTCATGCGCAGTTTGATTGGTGAAACATTTGCTTCTGTCTCCATTTTAAACATCGCAGCTAGTGTTGCCAAGGCATCGGTAACCTGGTTTTCTTCTCGAGATAAATGCTGGAAGATGATATCATCAAATTGTTGTACAAGGTCAGCTATGTACTTCTGGTACTGAACTAGCTTCTGATCCCTCGTTTCCCATTCACCTCGTAACTGATAAATAACCAGTGCTGAATCTCCATAAACTTCCAAGTTCTTGATTCCCCTTTCGATTGCAGCTTCTAAGCCCATTGCACAAGCTTCGTATTCAGCCATGTTGTTGGTGCAGTTGAAATTTAATCTGGCTATGGAATGGTAATATTTTCCATTTGGAGATCTTAAAACTGCCCCTATCCCATGCCCTAAGCATTGGACGCACCGTCAAAGAACATTCTCCATTGTCTGGTATCAGGCTCTTTTTTCTCCGCTTGAAAGACAGTCATTATATCTTCATCTGGAAAATCTAGCTTGATAGGCTCATAATCGTCAGTAGCACGATCCGCCAGGAAGTCAGCTATTGCCCCACCTTTGATTGCCTTTTGGGACACATACACAATGTCATATTCGGATAGCATAACTTGCCACCTAGCTAGTCTTCCTGATAATGACGGTTTCTCAAATATGTATTTAAGGGGATCCAATCTAGCTATCAACCAGGTCGAATGATACAACATATACTACCTCAATCTCCGAGCAACCCAAGCCAATGCGCAACACATTTTTTCTATTGTAGTGTACTTGGCCTCGTAATCAGTGAATTTCTTACTCAAGTAGTAAATGGCCCATTCTTTCTTGCTCGTATCATCATGCTGGCCCAGCACGCATCCCATAGAATGTTCATTGACAGTCATGTACAACAACAGAGGCCTTCCTGCAACCGACGGTACTAGAACAGGTGGATTTGACAAGTACCTTTTCACCTTTTCAAAAGCCTCTTGGCAGGCCTCGTTCCATTCTCCCGGATCTTTGTTTCCGAAGCAACTTAAAAATGGGATCACATTTAAGCGTAAGTTGCGAGATAAAACGGGAAATATAGTTCAATCTTCCCAAAAAACCTCTTACTTCTTTCTGTGTGCGTGGAGGCGACAGATTTTGTATTGCGCTGATTTTATCTGGGTCCATTTCAATTCCCTTTTTGCTGACCACAAACCCCAACAACTTTCTCGATTTAACACCAAAAGTGCATTTGGCAGGGTTCAACTTGAGCTGAAACTTCTGTAGCCTTTCGAACAGCTTTCGAAGGTTGGCCACATGATCCTCTTCTCCTCGGGACTTGGCAATCATGTCATCTACATACACCTCTATCTCTTTATGCATCATGTCATGAAAGAGAGTTACCATTGCCCTTTGGTAGGTGGCCCCGGCATTCTTTAAACCAAAAGGCATAACTTTATAGCATGTTGACTCTACCGAGAGGGGGGGGTGAATCGGTTTTCTAGTTATTTCTAATTTTCCTAACTCTTAATGCATAATCAAAGTCAAATAAACAATAATGAAATAAATGCAGTAAATAAGAGTAAGGGAAAGAGAAGCAAACACAAGTTTTATAGAGGTTCGACCAATCTCTTGCCTACGTCCTCTCTTCTTGAACTCCTTGTCAAGGTTTTGATTCACCTCTTTCTTGAGAATGCTTACAAACCACTTGAAGGTGTGGCAAGACCTCTTACAATTTCTCTTGAGACTTTAGAAATCTCCTTCTAATCCTCTAACCTTGTAGTATTCCCACACTCTATAATATCAGACCTTACAAGGATAGCTCACCCTTTTGAATAACAGAATTTTCAGTGAGTGGGTGAAGAACACAAAGAATTCTCACAAAAGGAGTTTCACAATGAATAATTTCAGACTTGTTTTTCTTTGTTGAAGCTTGAGGATTTTGAGTGCTTGTTCTTACTTCAAACTTCATAAATGCCTCTATTTATAACCCACCAAATGGATAGAACAGTTGGTGAAGCATTTAATGCAAATCTTCCCGTTCCTCAAAAACTAGTCGTTACTGTCAGGTCTCGTGCAAAGGGATCGATCCCTTCTCTGGGGGGATCGATCCCTTTTCTCCAGAATGCTTTCCAATCTTCTCCCGGGTGGCTTCTAAGGTATTCTGCCAATTTGGGATCGATCCCTCTACAGTAGGGATCGATCCCTTTTGTCCAATATGCCCTCCTGCACTTAACTTGTTGCAAAGTTTATAGCTTTTGTGATTTTAAGTCAGTTCAAAATCTTCTAACACTTTTCTAAGAGTATTTATTGACTTTTTCAATTGAAATCTCAATCCAAGACTTTGTTAAAATAGTTTCAATCATTGAGTTCATTCAAAGCAAATTTACTTGTATAAAGATCATTTCTAAGCTTGCTTGAGTTTTGTCATTTTCAAAATACTTGTCAATTTAAAGCTAACAATCTCCCTCTTTTTGATATGACAAAACTTAAGGTAAATTTGCTTATGTGTTTGAAAAGTGAGGTTACTTAATTTTTGAAAAGCATTACTCCCCCTCAATATTTGCTCCCCCTCATTTTAATATTTGCTCCCCCTCAATCTAATACAAGTTTACCACATAAATTCTCCCCCTTTTTGTCATAGCAAATGAAGAAACAGAACAAATAGCATGGGGAAATGGTTAGTGGGATAAGTCAATTTAAAGCAATAAAGATATACCAATGATAAGCAGAAAAAGTAATAGCATGAACGCACAATGAATGTCAGAACATGACAGAGTCATTAACATATAAAACAATGAGAAGGCATAGCTAGCAAAGTCATGAACATAGTCATAGACAAAGTCATCAACATAAAACAACTAGAAAGCATAACTAGCAAAGTCATGAACATGGCATTAACATAAAACAACTAGGACACATGTCACAACAAGGAGGATCAACGCCTTGGAAAGGTCTTGTGATATTGCTCAACGAATTCCTCATGTTGCATGCGAACATCCTGAATTTCGTCGAACAAGGCAGCTTGGGTGGCCTCGATGTGATCAAGTCGCTCACCCACGTCATGCTGAAAGTTTTGAAGCATATGCATGATTTGGTCAAGAGATGCTGACGAGGGGCCGGAAGGTGCAGAAGATGTGGCTACTGTAGGTGCGTCGACTGCATCCGCTCCTTCTTCCCGGTCTGGTGCCGGAGCATGTTCGGGAGAGGCAGGCTGACCATGACCCTTGACCCATTCGAAAGTGTCACCCGCTGGATGAAGATACCATCCCAAGTTATGGATGGTGGTGAGATTGATGGTGATGTTGGCATCCGGAAGTATGCCAACCTCACATGAAAAGTCAACGCCTTCAGAGAGTAAGTAGTAGGTGAGAGGCTGAGGGAAGACAATGGTGTGGACCTTGCCACGAACAATCTTCACCCAATCATGAAGGATAAAGTGGAAGAGGTCTGGTGGGTAGCCGTTAGGTTCATGAATATGATGAAGCCAAAAGCGATCAAGTTTGCGAAGGTGAGAATATCGGGTGCCAAGAGGGCGGAGATTCCATGAGATGATGATATGGAGGAGACGTGCGAAGACAGGAAGGTCACTTGCACGATTATCGATAGTGGGAAACGCTAAGGGGACATTGATATGGTCATAGATATTACCGCCCTCAGGAAGTCTAAAGGCAAGGGAGAGGGATTGCGTGGTCAGTTCAATATGCTTGCCCATGACATAAGACTTAATCCCGACAACCTTACAGTCATCATTTGAAGCATAGATGATGTTGGCGGTGGAAAAGAAAGCTCGAATGATGTTCGCTGGGACTGGAGTATTGATTTTGAGAAATTGGGTCCAACCCCATTCATTGAACTTGGCGAGATAAGGAAAATGAATTGACTCGAGGAAGTCGAAATCAATAGGACGCCAATGCTTAATGGGCATATTTGCAAAGTTTGCTAGAAATTTGGTTTTCTCATTAGCATGGAGAAAGCATCGATTAAAGGTGGTTGGTATGGAGGAAGAGGAAGTGGAAGTGGAAGCACTAGTTTTGCGTTTTTGAGCGGTATGCTTAAGCTTAAGGGCAATATGGAGGAAGAAAAAGATAGAAAATTTCGTTCTTTTATCGAACAAGTGGTGTGCACAAGTTTGGGGAACTATGGATGAGTGTGTGGGAGAGATATGACCTAACCAACAGCGAAGAGCCACAACCCAAGATGCATGTAACAATAATGACAAGGAAATTTGGATGAATAGCCACACATACTCTAAGTATGAATCCTAGAAAAATACAAGTGCCATAGGAAGTGGAAATCTAGATGAAGAAGAAATTAACGCAAGATAAGTAAATGGGCAGTCAAGACATGATGAAAAGGACTAGAAATGCAAGTAAAATTAAATGAAAAATGCAAGAAAAACTTACAATTGAAATGTTGAGTGAAGAGTAACCATGGTGTGGAAGAACAAGAAGAAGAAGAAAGGAAGAGATTTTGTCAGGAAATGAGGAGGGGAAATGAAAAAGAGAAGAAAATGAGGAAGATTGGTGAAAGAATGAAGTGATTTGGTGTAGAAACGAGTGAGATCTAGAAGTTTGGGATGAGAGAAAATGGGGAATGGCGTTTGGAATGAAAGAGGAAGAGGAATAGTGTGATATGTGAGGGGAGGCCGACGGTTAAAATAAAACTGGAAGTGCATCCTGTCACGAGGGGATCGATCCCTACTGTAGAGGGATCGATCCCTTTTAGGCAGATTGCTTCCTTTCACCCAGATTTTTGGCCTGACAGACTGGAAATCAATCCTATTCGAGAGGAATTGTCTCCTAAGTCACTTGCCTCGTTTATGATGCATAAAAATGATTTGAAAACAATGGAACTCATGCATTTTTACCATCTTAAAATCAAAAGTTGATTGTTTTCACTTAAAATGCAGGAAATGAGATTGAAAACTGCAGAAAAAGTGCAGAAAATTGCAGCAAAGTGCAGAAAATTGCATAAGTGTGCAGGACCAAGAGGTGGACATGGCTGTGATTGTGTTTTAACATTAGAAATGTGTTTTGGCAAATGAAAGAAGTTTATCTTGATCAAAACACATAACACTCAACAGTTTATCATGAACATGAACAGTAACTCAGTAAGTTAAGGTCATGAGTTGTAAGTGGGAATTACATTCTTCAAATTGCTGTCTTGCAATCATCACAAACCAACTTAACACATGCATGCAACATCAAATTTCTTCAAGGAGCAGTCATTATGCCTAATTCAACTCTAAGAGTGCAAAATCTCTCCTTGTCCAAGGGTTTTGTGAAGATATCAGCTAATTGGTGCAAAGTGCCTACATACTCCAGAATTATGTCCCCTTTTTGCACATGATCTCGTATAAAATGATGTCTAATCTCAATGTGCTTGGTTCTAGAGTGTTGAATGGAATTTTTTGTAAGATTGATGGCACTAGTGTTGTCACATCTAATGGGAACTTGGTTCATTTCTATTCCATAGTATCTCATTTGTTGCTTAATCCATAACACTTGAGCATAGCAACTGCCAGAAGCTATATATTCAGCCTCGGTAGTGGATTGAGCTACGCTATTTTGTTTCTTAGAAAACCATGAAATGAGCCTACTTCCTAAGAATTGGCATGTACCCGATATGCTTTTCCTATCCACCTTGCATCCACCAAAATCCGCATCGAAATAGGCATGGAGGTCAAGTGTAGAATCTTTAGGATACCAAAGTCCTAGGGAAGAAGTGTCTTTGAGGTATCTAAGGATTCTTTTTACTGCTTGTAGGTGTGATTCTCTAGGGGATGACTGAAATCTAGCACACAAGCATACACTAAACATTATATCGGGTCTACTAGTAGTTAAATATAGCAATGAGCTAATCATAGACCTATATAGTTTAGTGTCTACACATTTTCCTCCTTCATCCTTATCAAGCTTAATATTTGTGCTCATAGGTGTAGAGAAAGGTTTAGATTCATCCATTCCAAATCTTTTGAGCAAATCTTTAGTGTACTTAGCTTGATTTATGAAAATACCTTCTTTACATTGTTTAACTTGAAGTCCTAGAAAGAAGGTCAATTCTCCCATCATACTCATCTCAAATTCACCTTGCATTAGTTTTGAAAAATTTTTGCATAATGACTCATTTGTAGAACTAAAAATGATATCATCTACATAAATTTGAACTACCAATAAGTCATGACCCTTAGATTGTATAAACAAAGTTGTGTCTACCTTTCCTCTTGTAAAACCCTTTTCGATTAAAAACTTTGAAAGTCTTTCATACCAAGCTCTAGGAGCTTGTTTTAATTCATATAGGGCTTTTGAATGTTTGAAAACATGGTTAGGAAATTTTGGATTTTCAAAACCGGGAGGTTGCTCAACATAAACCTCTTCATTTATATAACCATTTAGAAAAGCACTTTTTACATCCATTTGATATAACTTAAAATCCTTATAACATGCAAATGCAAGTAGCATCCTAATGGCTTCTAATCTAGCTACCGGAGCATAGGTTTCATCATAGTCAATTCCTTCTTCTTGTCTATAGCCTTGAGCCACTAACCTAGCCTTATTTCTAACAATAATGCTATTTTCATCCATCTTATTCTTGAATATCCATTTGATTCCAATGATCGGATAATCTTTAGGTCTTTCTACTAATGTCCATACTTTGCTTCTTTCAAATTGATTTAATTCTTCTTGCATGGCCATAATCCAATTTTCATCATTCAAAGCCTCATCCACTTTCTTTGGCTCAAATTGTGACACAAAGGCTACATGTTGACATATGTTTCTATAGGTTGACCTAGTCCTAACTCCAATAGTAGGATCTCCAACAATATCATTTTCTTTCACATATCCAAGTTCTTTAGGACACCTAGATTCCTTCTCAATTATTTCTTGTTCCATGGACTCCTCATTCTTGTTAGTAGTAAGATCTTCTAATTGTTCCCTAACATCCTTATCTTGAGATGGATCAACTATAGGTTCATCAAAGATTTCTAATTCATCATCAAGATTGGTTCTACTAGTGATATTTGATTCATCAAAGATTACATGTATTGACTCTTCTACAACAAGTGTTCTTTTATTGAAAACTCTATAAGCCTTAGAATTTAAAGAATAACCAAGAAAGATACCTTCGTCACTTTTAGCATCAAATTTTCCTAGGTTATCTTTACCATTGTTTAAAACAAAACATTTACATCCAAATGGGTGAAAATAACTTATGTTAGGCCTTTTTCCTTTATAAAGTTCATAAGGAGTTTTCTTTAAAATAGGCCTTACCATAGCTCTATTTATAACATAGCAAGAGGTGTTTACTGCTTCAGCCCAAAAATATTTAGGTAAGTTATTTTCACAAAGCATGGTTCTAGCCATTTCTTCTAAGGTTCTATTTCTCCTTTCAACTACCCCATTTTGTTGAGGAGTTCTAGGAGCTGAAAAATTATGGCTAATACCGTTTTCATTGCAAAACATATCAAAACCAAGATTTTCAAATTCTTTTCCATGATCACTTATAATACTTGAAATGGAGTAACCTTTTTCATTTTGAACAAGTTTTGAGAAAACAGTGAATTTTTCAAAGGCCTCATTTTTAACGCTTAAAAAGAACACCCAAGTAAACCTAGTGTAATCATCAACTATCACAAATCCATAATGTTTACCTCCTAAACTAGTTGTCCTAGTTGGTCCAAAAAGATCTAAGTGAAGGAGTTGAAGTGATCTAGAGGTAGTGACACACTTCTTAGGTTTAAATGAAATTCTTTTGCGTTTTCCTCTTACACATGCTTCACAAACTTTGTCATTTTCAAATTGAAGCTTAGGCAATCCTACTACTAAGTCTCTTTTGGCTAACTTAGACAAAACATGCATACTAGCATGGCCTAGTCTTCTATGCCATAACCAAGGTTCATCTTCTCTAGTAGCCATAAAGCATACATTTTTGCTATTAGGTTCATTTAAATTCACAATATAAATATTTCCTTGTCTATGTCCAATAAACATAATTTGATTAGATTTGGTATTAACAACATTGCAACACAAATCATCAAACATAACTTTAAATCCCTTATCACACAATTGACTAATACTAAGCAAGTTATGTTTCAAGCCTCTAACATACAAAACATTTTCAATGGTTGAGGAAGAGTTACCAATGGAGCCAATTCCTTCAATTTGTCCTTTGGAGTTGTCTCCAAACGTGACCTCTCCACCACTTTTATGCTTTAAGTACTTGAATTGGCTCTTGTCTCCCGTCATGTGTCTAGAGCATCCACTATCAAGGTACCAATGTTCCTTGGACTTAGCCTTGTAGCAATACTCTTCCTCCTACAAACACATCAAACTTTTATCTTAGGTACCCAAATTTTCTTGGGTCCTTGAGAGTTAGTATCAATAATTTTTATCCTTTAGGGATCCATTTCAACTTTAAAGACTCATCATTTGAATTCAAAACATGTTTAGGCACCCAAATCTTAATAGCCATTTTTCCTCTAATTATGGTTTTCCTAGAGGTGCATGCTTGTGAAGAATGTCTTAGTTTGTTACATAATGGGCATAAAGCGAATTTTCTATCTGTAACTAGGAAGTTTTTGAGATGAGTCTCTTTGTTAGATGCATTATAGCCTAACCCTTCTCTATCAAAAAAAGCTCTTTGAGTTTCTAGCATTTGATCAAGTTTTTGTTGACCCATGTAAAATCTAGAAAAGGAGTTATGCAAATTAGTGTTCTTCTTATTTAATTCTTCAATTTCTAGATTAGCATTTTCTAATTTCTTCTCACATTCTAACTTAACATTCACAAGCATTTCATTTTCCTTTTTCAATTTAGAGATCATTTTCTTATATTTCAAGTTCATGCATTCAAATTCATTGGCCAATTCATCAAATGCATCTTGTAATTCATCAAAAGTGTATTCATGAGTATCTAGCAAGTTAGAAGTTACCTTCTCATCTTCAAAAGCCATGAAGCAAAGGTTAGCTACTTCATCTTCCACATTCTCTTCATCGGAGGAGTCACTATCACTCCAAGTAGCCACCATTGCTTTCTTCTTTTGTTTCTTTTCATTTTGCTTCCTATACAAAGGACAATCAAATTTAATATGCCCAGGTTTTTTGCATTCATAACATATAATTTGGTCCTTATCTTTCCTACTAGTTTCACCTCTATTTAACTCTCTCCTAGGAGGTCTCCTAGAGTTTCCACTAGCTCTCATCCTCATGAATTTGTTGAACCTCTTGGCGAACATGGCCATTTCTAAATCTTTTTCATCACCACTTACTTCATGATCATCTTTTGATTCCTCACTTGTGGTGGATTTTAGTGCTACTCCAACTTTCTTTGGGGGATCTTGATTTCTTTTAATTTTCATCTCATAAGTGAGCAAAGATCCCATAAGTTCATCTAATGAGAGAGTATGAGGGTCCTTGGATTCCTCAATAGCAGTGACTTTAGCTTCCCATGATTTGGGTAAGCTATTGAGAATCTTTTTCACCATCTCTTCATTAGAGTACGTCTTCCCTAAAGCCTTAAGACCATTTATTATGTCCGTAAACCTAGTAAACATGTCACTAATTGACTCATCATTCTTCATTCTAAATAATTCATAGTCTTGTGTGAGCATGCCTACTTTGGTTTCTTTGACTTGTGTGGTTCCCTCATGGGTGATAGCTAGTTTATCCCAAACTTGTTTAGCATTCTCACATTGTGACACTCGATTATACTCATTTGGTCCTAATGCACAAAAGAGTGTGTGCATTGCTTTAGCATTAAGTTGTGCCATCCTAATATCATTAGTATCCCATTCATCTTCTTTCTTAGGCACATCCGTCCCATCTACTTTCTTAATAGGGATAAGAGGACCTTTAACAATAACTCTCCATACTTCATAATCATTAGCTTGGATAAATAGCATCATTCTAGTCTTCCAATAAGCATAGTTTTCACCATTATAGAGTGGAGGTCTAACCGTAGAGTGTCCCTCTCCTACCAAGGGTGTAGACAAACTAGTTTGAGCCATTAGTGATCGTTTATTGTCGATAGATGTTAATCTAAGTCACTCTCGAGCCCAAGCTCTGATACCAATTGTTGACTCTACCGAGAGTGGGGGTGAATCGGTTTTTCTAGTTATTTCTAATTTTCCTAACTCTTAATGCAGTAAATAAGAGTAAGGGAAAGAGAAGCAAACACAAGTTTTATAGAGGTTCGGCCAATCTTTTGCCTACGTCCTCTCTCCTTGAACTCCTTGTCAAGGTTTTGATTCACCTCTTTCTTGAGAATGCTTACAAACCACTTGAAGGTGTGGCAAGACCTCTTACAATTTCTCTTGAGACTTTAGAAATCTCCTTCTAATCCTCTACCCTTGTAGTATTCCCACACTCTACAATATCAGACCTTACAAGGATAGCTCACCCCTTTGAATAACAAAATTTTCAGTGAGTGGGTGAAGAACACAAAGAATTCTCACAAAAGGAGTTTCACAATGAATAATTTCAGACTTGTTTTTCTTTGTTGAAGCTTGAGGATTTTGAGTGCTTGTTCTTACTTCAAACTTCATAAATGCCTCTATTTATAACCCACCAAACGGATAGAACAGTTGGTGAAGCATTTAATGCAAATCTTCCCGTTGAAACCCTCAAAAACTAGCCGTTACTGTCAGGTCTCGTGCAAAGGGATCGATCCCTTCTCTGGGGGGATCGATCCCTTTTCTCCAGAATGCTTTCCAATCTTCTCTCGGGTGGCTTCTAAGGTATTTTGCCAATTTGGGATCGATCCCTCTACAGTAGGAATCGATCCCTTTTGTCCAATATGCCTTCCTGCACTTAACTTGTTGCAAAGTTTATAGCTTTTATGATTTTAAGTCAGTTCAAAATCTTCTAACACTTTTCTAAGAGTATTTACTGACTTTTTCAATTGAAATCTCAATCCAAGACTTTGTTAAAATAGTTTCAATCATTGAGTTCATTCAAAGCAAATTTACTTGTATAAAGATCATTTCTAAGCTTGCTTGAGTTTTGTCATTTTCAAAATACTTGTCAATTTAAAGCTAACATAGCAAAATGTCCCCCAAACTGTTACAAAGGTGGTTTTCTCCATGTCATCCTCAGCCATTTTAATCTGATTGTAGCCTGAAAAGCCATCCATGAATGAAAACATGTAGTGTTGGGCTGTATTATCCACCGGGGTATCAATATGAGGCAATGGGAAATTATCCTTGGGACTAGCTCTGTTTAAGTCCCGATAATCTACACACATCCTTACTTTCCTATCCTTTTTCGGAACCGGGACTATGTTTGCCACCTATTCCGGATATTTGGCTACCTTTAAGAACCCCGCATCGAATTGCTTTTTTACTTGTTCCTTCACCTTCAACAACATCTCGGGTTTCATGTGCCTAAGCTTCTGTTGTACTGGCTTACATTCTGTTTTCAAAGGCAGACGGTGCTCCACCACGTCAGTGTTTAACCCAGGCATGTCCTGATAAGACCAAGCAAAAACGTCCACATATTCACGAAGCAATTCCTCTAGTCTTTGCCTCTCAACCAATGGAAGTGCTGTGCCCACTTTGACTTCTTGGACGTTCTCATCGTCCCCTAGGTTGACCATATCAATGGCTTCTTTGTTGGGTTCAATAGGTCTTTTCTCTTGCTCAATCATTTTCAATAGATCTGGAGACAAAGCATCATCGTCTGAATCTATATTGTTATCGAGTTCACCAACATGGATAGGATTTTCAAAATCAAACCCCGGATAGCTGTTAAGGTTATCTTCACATTCATTATTCATTTTCCTGAAAAGGTAAAAATTTGACAGATATGGTTGGTTGTTTATACCAATGGTAGTGAATGAATAGAAAGATCAGTTATGGAAATGATGATGGATGAAAAGAAAGTACTCATAACGCATTGAACTTGTTAATTTATTGAAATGATGATGAAGATCAAGTTTACAAAAAAAACCTTCTAGAGCTCTTTAGACCGAGATGTTGATAATCTACCTTGCTACATTACAAAAGGAAAAACAAAAAGATAGAAGGTATCCTTTCAACAATTCAGTCCTTCAGCTCTATGCCCAATAACACAATCATTTCTATAACAAAAGTTGTTATTTCTCGCCACACCATCTAAACTAAGGACCCGCGAGAGGATTCTTTTATCAATAACATAGGCCCTCCTTTCACTGCCTCAAATGAATCAGGTTGATAACATCCGCCAAAACGAAATGTATCATAGAGGTATGGGATCACCATCCTTTCCGGTTCTTCTTCGTATCCTCGGAGGTGAGCCATTCTTTTTTTCCTTCTCTCTTCCAGAATCTTCTTTCTTTCGGAACCGGTGGCCTTGTATCCGAGGCCAAACCTGTCTTTATTCTCTTCAATCCTCACAGGCTTCCTTTGTCCTTGGAGATTTTTCCCTAAGCCTCTTCCGACACGCCAGCCCTTTTGCAGTGTCTGTTTAATAATCATCTTAGTAGCGGTTGACAATCGAGGGGTGGGTATTCTTGATCCTTCTCCTACATAGGTTGCATTCACAATTTCGAAGGCTCTGAAAGAACACTCCAATGCTTCCTCGGCTGCCTCAATGTAGGGCACAGATAAGGGCTTGGTGATCACGAGGTCTTCTTCTCCGGAGACAGAAATTTGTTTATCTTCAACAACAAATTTCACTTTCTGATGCAATGATGAAGGAACAGCACCCGCCGTATGGATCCATGGTCTCCCTAGTAGGAAACTGTATGATGGTGAAATATCCATTACTTGAAATTGGATATTGAAAGTGACAGGCCCGATGTCAATAGGGATTTCAATATCACCTATGACGTCCCTTCTAGAGCCATCAAATGCCCTTACAACCATATGGCTTGGTTGTATGCAAGAAATGTCAATAGGCATCTTTGCCAGCGTGGCCATAGGTAGAACATTTATTGACGATCCATTGTCGATCAAAACTTTGGCGATTGTGTGGCCCTTGCAACTGGTAGTGATGTTCAAGGCCTTAATACTCCCTTGCCCTTCCGGCGGAATTTCGTCATCACTGAAAGATATGAAATTTGCTGTTGCGATATTTCCCTCTAACTGGTCCATACTGTCAACCGGAATGTCATGAGGCACATAGGCTTGATTCAACACCTTCATTAAGGCGTTCCGGTGAGATTCTGAACTCAACAGCAAAGATAATAGTGAAATTAAGCAAGCATCTTATTCAATTGCTCGACTACACTATATTCACTGTGCTTGATCAACTTTAAGAATCCTCTTGCATCTTCATCCGACACCGGTCTTTGCAATTTTTCCTTCAGGTTCTTGGAGAACAAAGCCTATTCCTCATCTTTTCCCGCTTGATTATCTTCTTCTCCCTCTTTTGCTTTTCCTTTTCTGGTCCTCTCTAACATCTCTAGTGTGTAGCATCTTCCGCTTCGTGTGATTCCTCCTACCCCACTAATGTTTGCATTATCGGGCATATCTGACTTATCTGAGCCCGCATTGCCTGACCCTCCAATCACTGCTTTGAACTCATATTTCCAGGGGACAGCTTTATTGCTTTTGTAAGGGAAAGAGCTCAGAACTTTGATTGTCATGGTCGGAGGAGTGACAAAGCTAGATTCCTCTTTCCTAGGACTGGGCTTCTCTTTGTAAAACACGGTCATTGGTTTTCCCCATGGATAATCATTTTCTGAAGATTCACTTGAAGCAGTACTCACTACACCCTCCTCCTCCTCCGTATAGAATTCAATCAAAAATGAATCCATCATCGATTGGACTTCATGCCGAAATTGAGGGCAATTTTGGACCGAATGGCCAACAAATCCCATATGGTACTCACAAGTCTGGCTTAAACTGAATTCATCTTGACAGACATCCGAGCCTAACGGTAGAGGCTGAATCATCTTGGCTTTGAATAAAACATCGAATACTAGACTCATGGGAGTCTTAATTTCATCCACATGTCTCTTTATACAACACTTCCTCCCAACTTCAGCCGCGCTAACTGACCCTCCACTGTGACTAGGCAGTGGGTAAGCATTGATATTGGGCTCCACCTCCTTGGAAAAAGTCAATCTCCCTGACTTAACTAGATCTTGCACCTTATATTTCAAAGCTGTGCAATTCTCCGTTGAATGACCCAGGTTGCCACCATGATAGTCACATCGAGTGCTGGGGTCATACCATCTGGGGAAAGGTGGTTTCATTGGCTCCATGTAAAGAGGTGCGATCATATGCCCTTTCACCAGTTGTGGGAATAAGTCTGTATAGGACATAAAGATAGGGTTAATGGGAGCTTTTTCAATGTTTCTTCTAGGTGGTCTTTGGTTAGTAGTAGGGTTATTGTTTGGTTGGTAAGGCTGGGTCGTAGGTGTTGGCATATAGTACGGTGCTGGAGGACGAAAATTTGGCCGAAACATCTGGGGTTGGAATGAATTTTGGTAGGGAATGTACGAGACATTGTTTGTGGTCGGGAAATAGGGTTGGTAATTTGGGTGAGGTTGAGGCTGTGGCCGAAATCGAGGTGGGTAGGGCGCATATCCTCTATATCGAGGTGTTGTATGGGTGACTGCTTGGGTTTCAACCTCTTTTTTCTTGGATAACCCACCTTTCTTTGAATCGCTACCTTCCAACTTCCCGCTCTTAATTGCATTTTCAATTATTTCACCGATGATGACCATGTCAACGAAATTCTTCGTTGCATTCCCTATCATGCGCTCATAATAAGGCGCCTTCAGAGTGTTGACAAACATCACTGTAATCTCTTTCTCGGTTAGAGGTGGCTGGACTTGAGATGCAATGTCCCTCCAACGTTGAGCGTATTCTTTGAAGCTTTCATTGGCCTTCTTTTTTATATTTTGCAAAGATAACCTATCTGGGGCCATATCCATGACATGCTTGTACTGAGCAATAAACGCTTTAGCAAGGTCATTCCAACTGTGAATGCGAGTACGATCTAGCTGCACATACCACCTAGCAGCTGACCCAGTGAGGCTGTCTTGAAATACATGTATCAACAACTTATCATCATGATTATAGGCAGCCATCTTGCGACAATACATGGTCACGTGGGTAATCGGGCACTTGGTGCCGTCGTACTTTTCAAATTCGGGGGTTTTGAACTTAGGAGGAATGACGACATCCAGTACCAGACATAGTCCCATTGCATCTACAGACCCATAGAAATCACTTCCCTCAATAGCCCGTAACCTTTCTTCTATGGTATTCAACTTTTTAGAGTGCGAATCACCTTTCACCTCCGATACACTTACTCTTAGTTTTTCCTGTTCCCTTGGATCATCTAAATCAGGGACTTGAATTGGATCCACGGGTTTAGTCCCTTGAGCAGAGGGTATAGGTACTGTGATATGAGGTTGTGCCGAGGCGCTTGGTGCACCTGGATACATGTACACATAGCCACCCATAGGCTGTGGAGGAGGTGGAGGTGGAGGGATGCCTTGTGAGGATTGAGCATAAGGGGGGGAGGGGTATGCCTTGCGAGGATTGGGCATAAAGTGGGGTAAATCCTGGAGGGTATTGGGGATTGTCGTCTTCCCGGGGCTATCAGTCCCTTGGTTAGGGGTTTCTTTAGCCACTTCTTTCTCTCGATTCATCCTTGTCATCATCTCCATTAAAGCGGCTAACTGCCCTCAGATTTCTTCTTGTGCTTTCTCCATTCTATCCATCCTATTACCATGTTCTTCCTCCATTGCTCTTGAACGTGACCGGGTGTTGTATGAGTGTTTAGGAATTTGGGCTGAAATCTTGAATGTTGGAGCAATCCTTGAATCTTGATTACCACAATAAGGAACTAATTACTACATGATGCGATCTTTGAAATATTACATTTTATTTAAACTATATGAAGAAATGAATGAATGTGATGTTAGATAAATGAATGTGATGTAAAACGAATGATGCTGGGAGGGATATTTAAACCATAACAATTTCAACAAAAGGGAACTTTCATTCATTTAAAAAGTCACGTGTTACATTCCGATCATATTCTGATTATATCCATAAAAACGGCTAACTTGCTGATATTGATCCTTAGCCTCATCTAAAAAGTTTAGCAGCCTTTGCCCGTATTTTTCTGTTGGGAGGATTTCTCGTCTCAGAGCTTCAGCTTTATCAACCATCTCCCTTGCCTTTGTCACGGCTTTGCAAACTTGAGTGGCCAAGTGCTCTATATATTGCTGTCTCCCTAGACTCCCCACTCTCCACGTCATGCTTGCATCTTGTGCCAAGTCATATCCATAGCTCCAGTTGTTTTCACTTCGCTCCCAATCTTCTATTATCACTTTAATGTGGTTTTTATGTGCTTGTAGCTGTTCCTTTAACAATTGAACCTTTTGTTGCAATGTAGCTTTTTCGTCATCTACCTCAATTTGCTTTCCTTTTTTCAACTTCTCCTTTAGTTCCTCATTCTCTTTCTAACATTGGGCTAACTTCCTTGCACTTGCTAAGTACATGCCTTCCCAATTTTGTCATTCTTGGGACAAATAGACAACTTCTTCTTCACTTTTCTTTGCTTTGTGTGCCCAATGTTCTACCCTTTTGTGCAAGTCTTCTAATTCCCTTTTCCTTTCACTTGAAGTTTGCATAATTCCTCCAACCCTCATTTTAGATCTCAACTTCTTGTTTTCTAGGTGCAGATTTCTGAGATCCTTACTGGTGACGTTATGTTCTTTTGGACCTTCTTGAGCTTGGCTTCTCGCATTTCTGCCTCATATTTGAGCTGCTCCATCTCTTTTCGAAGCCTCAAATTCTCTTGTCTCCACCTTTCCTCATCTATCTTGAATTGCTGCCTAGCGATTTCGGCCTCGGATACTTCCACTTCCGGTTCTAAAGGCATGTTGCATTCTCTTGGGAGAAAAACTACCTCCCTCACTTGCTTTGTCCTCCACACCAAGTACTCCTAGGTAACTTTATCAGAGAGAGGTCCAAGGTTGATTCTTCGTGCTTGTTTCCACGATCGAACCACTTGCTCACCCTTTTTCATTGCCTTCGGCTCACCATAAGAAAATTCTAAGTCACTAAGCCCATGCGTTAGTGGAATGAACTGTTTAGCCCCGAACTGTCTTAGTACCATAAGTGGCGCGTAGCTTACCACTCCCTATGATCCTAGAAGTTGCACCCACGATTCTTCTCCGCATCGATATAAGACCGGTACATGCGACATCCAGGGTGTCATCCATACAACCTGTTTTTCTCCGAGTCTTTGCAGAAAATCCACCCATTCTTCCTTGCTCTTCGGTTTCGGCCATTTACTGTTGCAGAACTCTTTAACTGGAGCACGATGATGTAGGAAAGTTCTCTTGAAAGCCTTTTCCTCACATTTAAAATGACTTTTAGCCCAAACATGCAATAACTGTGTACATCCCACAAATCGCTCTCCTCCATTCCTCTTACAATAATTTAATGACCTGAGAGTTTCCGCCAGTTGGCAGGTGATGGATTCCCATTATTCTCGATTTGCTCAAAAAAGTCTATCACGGCTACTTCAATGTGCCCTAACACCTTCGGGAAGATAACCAAACCATAGATCGCTAAAGCAAAACCCGCCAACCCTTGCTGGTCACTAAGATGTCCCTTGATGAATTCATGAAGAAAATCCCACGACACACAAACATTGGATCCCTTCTCCTTTTTATGGGAATCTATGTCTTCTGGTCTGACTCCCATAAGTTTGGCTAACATTTTACGATATCCGGACTTTGGCTTTCGAACATATATTTTATCCTGACTTTTCAAGTCAACGCCTAACAGGACTGAGTACTCCTCTACTGTGGGTGTCAAGTCCAGTCCATTGAAAGAGAAGCACCTATGAGAGGGGTTCCAAAACTGAATAGCGGCTCTGATCAGTGGTTCTTCAACTTTTACAGCAATCAAAGACTCTATTTGGCCATACTCTTCATGGAAATCCTTCTTCCCTTCTTCACTAATTTGATCCCATAAGTTGGCTAAATCTATTAGGTTATTTTGCTGGAGATTCAGATTCACTTCTTGTGGGAGCGAGGACATGAAATTTCTAGTCAAGCAATCCCCTTTTACTTGTTGAATCTTTTCGGACCAAATTTGCACGTCCCGACATGAATCACATGGAACGTTCACTGATGATGAACAGGCTAGCCTTTCTATGGATTCAGTGAAAAATTCCTCGTTGAAGAGAGCCATGGTTAAAACACCCCCTTATGTGATTATGCGATGCATGAAGATTTATGCAAAAAGGACAGAAAAGCAAATACAAATCAATATATGTATAAACAATATAAATAATGAAATAAAAGCAGATAAAGGATGGAGTGCTTATTTATGCCCTATCAAAGGTCACTCTTATAAAAAGGGAAGGAATGGCTCTAACTTAGGTTGGTCTCCTCACAACATACTATATGTTGGTTTAAGGTTTCACATATCTACAAGGTTCCCAAATCATTCCATACTGTCGTCCACATTGGACTAGTAAGGAACAGATCTGAGTGGGAGTATTTCACTTGCCATTGCGGAGGTGATTACCTCACGAGAGCATAGCTACTTTACCCCCTCCTAAGGATGAGGGAACCCGGGTGTAGGGCTCATGTTATGCCAATGCGCTTATGTATGCAACAATAAATGAGTATATGTCCTACTTTATTTATTCAACAACAACCTTATACATAAAGAATGTAATGAATCAAATAATGGATGAAATGAGGTTTTTTTTTCTTTTTATTTTTTTATTTTAAGTTCTATGTAGAATTTATTTTTATTTTTATTTTTTCTTAAAAAAGGAAAATTAAATTTAAATGCCAATCAAGACTATCAAATTAAAATTTAAGATACCATATGGTTATTCAATGGTTTGACCCTCTTAGCGTTCCCCAGTGGAGTCGCCAAGCTGTCGTAACGGTTTCACGCTCGACGATTTTTGAAAATATTTAAAAACAAGAGGGAGTCGCCACCAATCTTTTTTGACGAGGTGAGATTGGTCACCTAAAATATTTATCTTTCCAACAAAATCTCAAAATTAATTAAGTTTTATTAAAAAGATAATTTTTAATCTGCGAAAACAAAATCGGGTCCGAGAGTATGGTTACGCGTGGGGAAGGATTAGTACCCCCACAACGCCCGTTAAAAAACGGTACCATCCTAACCCTATGGTATCCTTTAATTTTAATGAAATAGTCTTGGCTTAAATCTAATTCATTTATTATAAAAAACGTGCGTTTGCTTATGAAATTACTATTATAGATGTTTTTAAAAAATTCATTATGAAAATCAACATGAACACCATTTATTGAAAAATTAAATCAAATATCCCAATACTCTGGTAACATTTGAAATAATTTTCCTCACCTAGAGATTTCTTAAGAATCACTACTTGTGAGTTCTATAGAATCTCATCTTCGGTGGTGCTCATGCTGTTTTTATAATTGACCGTGTACACATGTAGCATTGATAAAAACGTATGATGCATATAAAACTTAAAAGAAATTTTATTTATTTTGATTTTATTAATGAAACTCTTGATATTGAAAAATTTAGCTAAATATCTCAACACTCTAGTAACATTTAGCTAATTCTTCTCACCTAGGGATCAGTCAAAAAATCACTACTTGTGAGTTTCATGACATCCCATCATCGAAAGAATTCCATTTATTTTAGAATTTTAATATTTATGCATGTAATGCAAGCAATATGGTGAGATGCATATGGGTTTACAAAGAAAATTTTATATTTTGATTTTTATTAATGAAACATCTTAATATTGAAAAATTTAGCTAAATATCCCAATACTCGGTAACATTTAGCTAATTCTTCTCACCTAGGGATCAGTCAAGAAATCACTACTTGTGAGTTTCATGACATCCCATTATCGGAAGAATTCCATTTATTTTAGAATTTTAATAGTTATACGTATTGTCTTGATTCCTTTGATTATTTCCTTTTATTAAAATTCTACTATTACTTATTTAATTAATTTAATTACTATTCTTTACCTTTGGAAACTTTACCATTATTAATTTTGTTGATTTAATTATTTTGCATTTATGTATTTCTAAAATCCCTTTTTTGTTAATTTGCCTCAATTGTTTCCATTAATCTTCATTTAATTAATATTTCTCTAAATATTCTTTATCTGTCAAAACTCATCATTGTATATATATATATATATATATATATATATATATATATATATATATATATATATATATATATATATATATATTAAACAATAAATAAGCGTGAAATTGGATATCGAGAAATAATACCGAATATCCCAATACTCTGATAACGTTCGATATAATTCCTCTCATCTAAAGTTTTTTGAAGAATCGTTACTTGCGAGTTCTACGAGGACTTATCATCGAGATTTCATACTTATTTTATTTTATTTATTTATTTTACTATTGCTCTTTATTTATTATTACTATTTCTCTTTATTTATTTATATTTTATTATTATTTTTAGCTTCTTAAAATATTCTTTTATGGTAAATTGTTTAATAAGAAAATCATAAAGAAACTATATGATTATATATTTTATATTTATTTTCACATTTTTTATTTCTTATGTACATCTCAAAATTATATATATTTCTTAGCTTTCTAAAAAGATTTTAATAGTAAATTGTTTAAGAAAATATTTATTATATGTAGAAAAACAACTATATGGTTATATGTATTTTGTATGCTTATTTTATATACTTTTATTTACATATGTAATATATTTTTTTATATTCATTTTATGTACTTTATATATATTTATATATACATTTTAAACTATATATATTTTCTATAGTTATTTACGTTTTTTATTTATTTATTTACTTATATCTCAAAACTATGTATTTATTAATAACTCTATAATTAACCTTAAAATTATTATCTCCTAAAGAATTTTATATACAAACCAATATTTATTTTTGTGCTATGCAAATATATTTAAAATACATAAAATAATATTTTTAACAGAATAAATAATTAAATAAACACTAAATGAATAAATAAATAAATAAATATATACCAAATGGGTTGGGTTTGAAAACCCAAAGACAGCCTTCCAACCGGGCCAAAAAATCAGCCCCAATAACCACTTGGAGTGGGCTAAGTTGCTGGGCCGGATTAGATGGGGTGATTGGAGTGAGTTGGCACGCGATCGCGGATCCGGATCGGGCGAGACACGGAGGTCACGGGAAAGGAAGAGCCGGGTCGCAAGCGGGTTGCGCGGATCTCGGATCCGGGTCGCGGGTGGCACGCGGGTCAGCCGGTCAAAACGAACCATTTTGATACTTTATAAAAGACTCTATTTTTTTTCTTCTTTCATTTGCTACCGAGCTTCCTTAAAAAAACTTCAAAAACTTCAAAAACCTCAAAATCCTTTCAACCTCTCCTTCTCCGGGCGATTTTCGGCCGTCATGCGTCGCTGTAGCCGGTCGCCGGTGAGCTTTCCGACGGCCCTAAAACACTCCACTCCTCCCCCTCTACTCCGATCCGAGCTCCGTTTAGCCCAAAAATCACTCCAACCTCCCAGATCTAGCTTTCCCGAAAACCATTTTACCCTTTTTTTTTTGTTCATGTTTGATTTTTCTGGTTGATGGTCTAGTTGTGGTTGTTTTTTTTTTGGTTTTTCTTGCAGGTTTAAGATCTAGATTTTTAGGTCTAGGGTTCCCATATCTGAGATCTTAAAGGTCTCGGGTGCCCCCTTTTTTCTAGGTTTCTGTGATGGTGGGTTTATGGTGGTGATGACGATGATGATAGCTTGGTGATGGTGGTGATGATGGTGAGTGGACGGTGATGATGGTGATGAGTGGCTGGTGATGATGGTGAGTGCTGATGATAGCTTAGTGATGATGGTGAGTGCTGATGATAGCTTGGTGATGGTGGTGAGTGGACGGTGATGATGGTGATGTGTGGCTGGTGATGATGGTGAGTGCTGATGATAGCTTGGTGATGGTGATGGTGATGATGATGGTATGTGGACGGTGATGATGGTGGTGTTTTGGATCTCTGTTCTCTCCAGAAGAAGTCCCAAAAATCTTTGCTTGGGGTCTTCTTAAACGATTTTGGAGTCCCCTCTAGCCTTTCAGAATCACAACATCAATAGGTTCTTGTTAGAGCGGGATTCACGGCATGAAAGATGGGATTTGGCTGGAGGTTGAGGCCCCGGCGGCTAGGGCATGGAACCGACAGATCTGGTAGATTTGGAGCATTTAATGCGATGGGAAAAGGGACTGTTAATAATAATAATAATAATAATAATAATAATAATAATAATAATAATAATAATAATAATAATAATAATAATAATAATAGAAATATGAAATATATAATAATAATAATAATAATAATAATAATAAAAATAAAAAACAGTATATAAGTATATTAATAATAATAACACAAAAGAACAATCATAATAATAATAATAACAATAATAATAAAAATAATAATAATAATAATAACAGTAATAATAATAATAATAATAATAATAATAATAATAATAATAATAATAATAATAATATTAATATTAGAAAAGATAATAATAATAAAACTAATAATAATAATGATATGAATAATAACAAAATAAATGCCACGACCCGTGACCACATTTTTCATCTTCTTATACACAACTTAACCGGTTGGGCTGTCTGCGATACTTCACTTGTACTGACTGTTAAACAATTTTACATAATATTGTTTATATTATACACATCCCCTATTGAAATTAATCAGATAAGTAGTACTGTTGACGTGTCTAAATACAGAGAATAAATGATCATACCTCAAATAATCAGTCGGTCTGACACATTGTCCTTCATGTACAGCCAGGATCCACAATCCACTGAACTCACATTCATCAAAACCTGAAATGTTGAAAATTAAGGGGTGAGCAAAACCACGGCTCAGTAAGAGAATTATATGTCTCACTTGATACTCAGCTTCCTATATGCTGAAAATCTTTTTCATTTTTCCTATGGGCTCTAGGCTCGCATGTAGGAAAGATACTACAGTCGGCTAGGGATCCGAATAGAATAAGGTAGGTATTTTAGAATACCATACTTGTTACGGAACCTAGAAGCAACTGTAGAGAGAAATTTTCATTTCGTTTTGAATTAATAAATCCTTTTTTTCCTTTTTAATCTTCATAACCTTTTCATATTCTTTTCATAATAATGCTTTTATGAAATAAAGGGTTTAAATAAAATAACTATTATTCATATATTCTTTGAAAAGAATACTAGTTAAATCATTATTATTTTTCTTTAAAACTCATTTCGTACGCACATAGACGTCTCAAACTTGTTCATACTTTCATTCCATTCTTAGGTTCACAAGGCATCATTCTTTTTATCAGTATGATTAAGTGTGAAAGAGACGAACATTCAAGTAGCACATGTTTGAGTGGCATATATAAACATAATCCGATATATCACACACATCATATGTCATATGCACAAGATCTATTTCATCCTTCGACATTTGTCGCATCCCCATCAGAACTTAAACTGATTACTAACATATCAGAACTCGTGCAGCACTTAGTTCCCGAAGGATTCTAGAGGTGGCTCACACGGTACAAGCATCGAGTCTTTGCTCGGTTTGGCCTTTACTAACACATCAGAACACGTGCAGCACTTAGTTCTTGAAGGATTCTAGAGGTGGCTCACACGGTACAATCATCTAGTCTTTGCTCGGTTTGGCCTTTACTAACACATCAGAACACGTGTAGCACTTAGTTCCCGAAGGATTCTAGAGGTGGCTCACACGGTACAATCATCGAGTCTTTGCTCGGTTAGGTCTTTAGCACATCGAAGCTCGTGTAGCACTTAGTTCCCGAAGGATTCTAGAGGTGGCTCCCACGGTTCGGAAATTTCTTATTAACACATCGAAACTCATATAGCACTTAGTTCCCGAAGGATTCTAGAGGTGGCTCCCACGGTTTGGAAATTTCTTATTAACACATCTTATTATTTTTATGTTGACTTTTCTTTGCTTACTTTCTCTCTTTATATAAATATATATATATATATATATATATATATAAAATTAAGTGTTCATAGCATAGTTAAGTTATAACATAATGCTATTCCAAAAATATTTATTTTATTTTATTTATATATATATTTTTTTATCATGAATATTAACTAGTACACAACTAATGTAAGATTAGAGAAAATTTTCAGTTATTACAATAAATAAGAAAAATGAAAATAAAAGAAAATAAAAAATAAGAACAAAATTTGTCAAAATAATTTGTGAAATTCGGACAAAATTAGGTGTCTACAGTGACAATAGTAAAACAGTACAGTAAACAATGGGGTTTGAACAGTGATAATATTATATAAATCGATTTCAGTAACAGTATAATAAAGTACTTCAGTAAACAGTGAAGAAAACAGTTCAGCACAGTAGACAGTTCAATTCCACATCATAGTAACAGTTTGTTAATTCTTTCAAAAACCAGTGATGATATCATAATTAATTTTACTTCAGTAAACGATATATTTCAGTACGGTTCAGTAACCAGTTAACAGTAAATCTTGTTTCCGTAATCATTTGACAATAAAATCTTGGTTCAGTAAACGATAGTGGTTTTAGTAACCATATAGGTTTAGAAACCATAAAATGTTCATTTTGAAACATTAATGCTTCCGTAAAACACTTTAGTAACAGTTTGGTACAGTACTCTTTACAATAACAGTAAAACAGTTTAGCATTGATACTGTAAAAGTTTAGTAAACATTGTAAAACATTTTCAATACTTTAGTAACAGTAATAATTCAGTACAATTTAGCAAACAGTAAACAGTAGTTTAGTAAAACGGCTTACAAAAATTCTCAGTTCAGTAACAGTAAACAGTAATTCAGTAAAACAGTAAACTGTAGTTCTCAGTTCGATAAAACACTTAACAGTGAATCACAGTGCAGTAGCAGTATCATTAAACAGTAGGTGGAGACTAGGCATTACCCTCGATATATCATGCTATAATCCCCGTAGGGAACAGTAATAGTAAGTAGTAAGATCTATGGCCATAGTCTATAGGTGTCCTTAGAGTACACTTGCCAGGTGACCCCGAGACTATTGATGACTTGGCAGGTCAATTAGCCATATGACAGTACAGTAACAGTGAGAATGAAATTGGGGCCTAAAGTCTCAAAATCATTTAATTTCAATGTAAAGTACCTTTAAGGAATTTAAATAAAAATTATCATTTAATTTAATAAAAATTCCAAAAGGTATTAAATTCTTATTCATCAGTATAGTGGAAACAGTAGATAAAATATTCATGTTTTAGTGAGAAAATTTATAAATGTTCATTTTCAATATAAATCTCTTTAAAGAACATTTTTCTAATCTCACTTTAATAAAATTTTACAACATGAATATTTAATTTATATTTTTCAATAAAATTCCAACTTATGGAAAATTTATGGAAATAAATTCCACAATTCCTAATTCACTCAAATTATGCATCTAAAATATTTCATGTTATTTTAGGATAATTTTGATAATTTTTCAGCATCATAACAATTGTGTTTCCCTAACCCCCTGCACTTAAAATACAGTGTATAAAACCAGCTGTAAACCATAGATTTGCATGATTTTCAAAGACAATTCAATACCAAATAATTTCATAAAATTATACTCATCAAAATCATGCATTCGATATATCCCTATGGCCTACACACTCATCCCTTACCTGTCTAGCGATACCGACTCGTTCAGTAGCACTAACCGTAAACCGTAAATCCTGGCTGCAAAATTATTTACCAAATAATTATGATTAATTTTCCCTTAAAATTAGGCTATTGACTTTCATAAAATGCAGCCATTAATTATATTGCCTATGACTAACCTTGAATAAATTATACTGGTAGTAAACCTTAACTTTCCCGTTTTAACTCCAATTTCGAATCCGATTTCACCAGTCTTCTTCTCTTAACTTCTACAGTCATTTTTCATATTCAACCCATAAAATACAGCACAATAACACCCTCAAAATGCCCCTGGCCGAAACCCTCATTGAACCCATTTCATGATTTCAACCTTTTTCAACAATTTAAGCTTTCTAACCTTCTTAATCATGTTCATTCTATCATTTCCCACCATTTTTATGCAAATTTCAGCGTGGTTTCTCTTTGTTCTTGTCCAAACTGAAACCCCATAATGCCCATTCATTATGTTCTAGTTAGATTTAAGCAAAAAACAATGCTAGATCTAGGCTTATGACACTTGAAAACATCAAAATCCACCATTAAAATGTAAAGAATTCAAAGACATAAGAAATGGGTACCTTTAACCGAATTTTCCTTCTCACTTTTCTCCTTGTATAGTCACTCATTCAATATGTTTTTGGTTGGGTTTGATAGAGCTCAAGATGTAGATCAATTTTACTAGAAATAGGCTAGTGGAAAAAAAATGATGTTTTGATATAGTTTTTGTTGAAATTTTTTGTTTTCTTTATTCTTTTTGCTTGGCTATGGCACGAGGGGCTGTTGGGAAGGTGATGAATAGTGGCCGGCTCCCTCATTTGTTGAGTTTCAAGTCCCAATTATTTATGTATCAACAAATAAGAAATTGCCACATGGTCCACTAGTATATTTCTCATTTTTATTTTCCTAATTTCCATACTTATATTACATACAACATTTCATTATTTTCTAAATTTGGATTTTTAATTTTATTTTAATTAAGTTTAATTTATTTAAGTAAATAATGGTCAAATATTGACCATTCCCCCATGTTAAATGATCATTTTGCCCTAGGTTATGAAAAATCTTGATAATTTTGCTTTTAACTTCCGAAATCATAAAAACTGGGTAATTGGACTCTAAAATTTTGGATTCCACTGCCAAATAATTACGATTTTACCCCCAGACCCGCCGATGAATTTCCCTCACTTCACCACTGTTTCGATAAATCTCTTGACACTATCTTATTCTCCTTTTTATGTAGAATATCATGGTATTTTTACTTTGTCCCAACTCATTTTAATTTGGGCATAATTTATGAAAATGCCCTCGGGACGTAATTGTCATTTTCCAATTTGTTATCCAAAATTCACAAAAATTCAGAAAAATTCATAATAATATAATTCAATGATTTTAAACCTCAAAATCATCATATTATATTTTATTACACCACTGTACATAGCATTTCCAGCCTCGAGCCCATCTAAACACATTAAAAATAAGTAGGGCTCACATTACTCTTTCACTTATAATCACTTAACATATTAATTTTCATTTCATAAATTATAACATATTCCATGTACAGTACAGTAGAATCGGGTCTCACAATTATAACAGTGTTGGCACTCTAACGGAAAGGATACTATAATCGGTTAGGAGTACCAAGTTGAATATGGAAGGATGCTTTAGAACACCTCACTTGTCCTGGTTCCTAAATCCGATTATAGGGAATTCATAGGGAAACACTTGATTACATGTCAAATAAACACATGTTAAACGATTTTCAGTAATTCCGTCAAAATATCATTCATACAGTAAATTATTCAGAAAGTTATTCAGGAAATCACATAGTAATTAATTTAGAAAATCTTTCAAATTTCACCCTATAAACGGTTTGGAAATTGTTCAGTAACTCACTCAAAACACTCTTCAGGAACAGTTTAGAAAATACATCCTTCGAAAATGGTTTCTTAAATCAATGAGATACTTAAAAAACTGTTCAGAAATCACACGTTAAGAAAGCTATTCAAAAATCACATATTCAGAACATAGTTTAGGAATTCAATCAGTAAATCACACACTAATCACACAGAAAACCATTTAGAAATAGTTCAGAGATTAGTTTCAGTAAAATTTCAATAAATAGTCAGTAAATCGGTTTCGTAAACAGTTCAAATAGTAAACGCTTTTGTAATCATTTTGTGAAATAGTTCAATGACAAGTTAGTAACAAATCCGACATTAGTCAATAATTAGCATATTAATCTTTTCCTAACATTTCGGCTATAGATCAAACTACAAAATATATCAGAGAAAGAATTCATGTATTTCAAAATCAGAGTCATAACAATGTAACTTTCACAATTTTGTTTTAAAATAGTACGATGCAGATGTCTTAAATTAATCAAAAAAACATGCAAATTTCAAATGTTCAACGGTCACTCATATAATCTTAAGTCAGTCAGAAAGTATATAGATTTCAGAGTTCAAATAACGTTCATACTATCAACACCAAAACATTTATGATTCCAAATTTTAGATATAAGAGGTTCAAAAATCCTTCAAAAATCCAAATAGAACATAATCATTTTCGAATTTAGAATTCAGATATAAAAACTTCAGAAATCATATAAATTCAAATAAATCGAAAGTGGTGGAGACGTGGCAATATAAAACATTTCTAATAGCTTCCATCGTGCAATTTCATAAAACATTTAGAAAATTAGTTCTAAAACACTTCATAAACAATATAAATCGCTTTCAGATAAATAACATAGGGGTTACAATTCATAAAGCATATTTAACATGTATAATGAAATCAGAAACTAATAAAGTCTGGGAGTGCCTGGATCTATGTTAGCCAGGGATTTATATAACAGCCCGAGCACACAATATTTACTCATTTTAACACTCTTTTATCGGTTGGGCTATCTGTGATGCTTTTAACACTAGCATAATATAGTAATAAATGATAAACATTTATTTATTTAATAAATTCAGAACATAAAAATTTTAAAATATTTCGTTCATATTACATCCCCTGTTTCTATTTTACAGTAAAGTAGTACTGTATACATATGTCTGAATATAAAGAAATGTGACTGTACCTTTATAATATGATGCACTTCACTTCTGGGTGTAAATTCTCAGCTCTATTCTCTGAGAAGCTCTCTAATCATCCTTGAAATTAATCTGAAATGTTGGAAAATAAGGGGGTGAGCGAACCACGTGCTCAGTAAAGGAGTCGTATGCTGCTTGATATAATGAAATCTATATGTAGCAAAAACATTTATTTTCTTAACGGTGTACTAGGTACTGTAAGGAAGGATACTATAGTCGACCGGGAAATCCAGATAGAGTATGGAAGGTATTTTGAAATACCTGTCTTGTCCCGAAAACCCAGAGCGACTATAGGGAGTAATTAAATAATTTCTATTATTTAAAAAATGAATTTACTTTTATTTCTCATAACTGATAAATGGTATAAACCATTTAAAATTTCCTTTCATTAATTCTTTTCAAACATGTGACAGTATAATGATAAAACAGTATAGTGAGCAGTAGCTTTAAAATTGTAGAAATTGTAAACATCCTTTCAATTTAGTAGCTTACAAAAATCTGAATCACCGGATAATTAATTCAGAAATTATTTCCATTTTAGAAATAATTTTCATAGTGTTCATTTCCAATAAACACTAATTCTCAATCAGTTTGGTAAGCAAAATCAATACAATTTGGGTTCAGTAAACAGTATTTTATAATACAGTTCATGCTCCGTAAACAGTATTTCATATTGTAGTCCAGTGCAGGAGGACAGTATTCCGAAAAATTTATTTTCAGTAAATGGTGAAAGGTTTTGAATAAACCTTTTTAGTTTAGGAATAATAAAATGTTCATTTTGGAACATTTTCTTTTTATAAAACACTTAAATCTCATATAACAGTAACAGTGGATGAAAAACCGTAGAAACAATAGCAATCATATCCAGTACGAAATTTCCAAATATCTAAATAATGAATTAAATATTATAACAATTATTTCTATTTTAGAAATAATTTCCATGATTCTTTTTCCAGTAAACAGTGGTGTTTATTTCTTTCCAATAAACAGTAAACAGTACTTTTCCAGTTCAGAAATCAGTAAACCACAATACAGTACAGTAAATAAAAATAAGAAATTTCTCTTCAATAAAAATAGTAAAGGTTCAGTAAAATGGTCAACAATAGTTCTAAGTTCAGTAACCATAAACCGTAGTTCAATAAAATAGAACTTATAGTTCTCAGTTCGATAAAGCATAAAACAGTGAATCACAATCCAGTAGTAATAAACAGTAATCCACAGTTTCAGTAAAGCATAAATCACTGATTCATAGTATAGTATCAGTAAACAGTAAGTTGAGACTAGGCATCACCCTACATGGTATCATGCTATAATCGTCCATTAGGGACACAGTATCGTCCACTCAGGGACACAGTACAGTAACAGTCTAGATCTATGGCCATAGTCTAAGGTTGTCCTCGGATACACTTGCCAGGTGGCACCGGGATCGCTGATGACTTGGCGGGTCTATCAGCACATGTGAACAGTAACAGTAGTAAGCATGAATCTCGGGGCCTAAGTGTCAAAACAGTATAAAAATCGTATCATAGCCTTTATGGAATTTATGAATATTTTAAAATCATTAATTAGTTCCATAAAGGCATAAAATCATTTCTTTTCCATAAAATACCTTTAAGGAAATTCAAGAAATTAAATCATTTATTTAAATAATCATTTCAAAGGTATTTATTTCTCATTCCAAATACAGTGAAACAGTCCCTAAATATTCATGTATTTAGTGAGAAAATATACATAAGTATTCCTTTTGAATATTTATCATTTTATAAATTATAAGTAATTTCTCACTAAATCAAAATAATAAAACATGAATATTTAAATTTGGAAAATTTCTCATAAATTCCTCTTTTATGGGAAGTTTGTGTAAATAGTCTCCAATTATGTCATTTGACCCAAATGTAATTATCTAAAATATTCATAATATTTTAGAATATTTTTGTTAAAGTTTCAGCAGCATAACAGCTGCGGATTCCTAACCTCCTGCACCGAGAATACAGTATATAAATCCAGCTTTTAAACCACAATTCATGCATGTTTCAAACCAAATCATATTCACAACATTTTCATAAAATATTTCTCAATAAAACATGCATTCATTATATCCTTACAACTCACACACTTCTCCTTTACCTGTCTCGCAAAACTGAACTTCTCGGTTGCACCTACCGTAATCTTTAATCCCCGGCTGCAAAATAATTTTATTAAAATTTATCAATATTTTTCCTCTTAATTTTAAGATACTAACTTCCATAAAATGCAGCCACAAATGACACTGCATATGTACAACCAGTATTATTTAGACAGTGCTAAAACTAAACTTTCTCGTTTTAGCTCCTTTCTCGGTTCTGATTTCACCAACCTTTCTCTTTTGATTTCCACATTAATTTTCTACCATCAAACACTAAAATTCAGCATTAAATCATGCCCAAACCAGCCTTGGCCGAAACCTCCATTCACCACACTTCATAATTTTTCAACTATTTTTCATATCTAATGCTTAAAGTCTTCTTAATTCATCTCTGGTCACCATTTTCTACCATTTTCATTCATCAAAATGCATGGTTTCTATGAGATCTCAAAGTGTCCAAAACCCACAAATATGGCACATTTTTATACAACCATTTTTAAGCAAATCTAATGCCATAGCCTTTTTCTACACCTTGAATATACTAGGATTACAATCTTAAAACAAATCAAAGCATGAAATTTTGGCATGAACATACCTTGACCAAATGCTTATTGGAGTCCTTTCTTTTTGTTTTCTTCCTCTCTTGATGATTTAAAGGTAGCTATGGATAGAAGAGATGATGGGGATCATTTTTGGTAGAAATAGCTAAGTTGAAATTCTAAGTGTTTTAGGTGTTATGAAAGCTTGAAAGTTTTATTTTCTTCTTAGCTATGGAGGTGGCGTGGGAGGGTTGAAGAAGGCTGGGTTGCTGCCGACTTTCACCTGTTTTTAACTGCTGGTATTTTCTGGATAATGGCAAAATTACCATTTTGCCATTACTAAGTTGAAATATTTACGGTTTCATGTCATTATGCCTCTTTTTTGTAAAAACTGTGTAAATGACATCCAAAAATTATAATTGCATCACTAAAATATCTAATTTAATGTAACTTGATGAATGGAAGTGGTTTCATTGCTGCGCGGTGTACCAATAATGAGAAATTACAGTTTTACCCCTTACGAACCGCCAACAAAATTTTTCGATCAAACCAACTTTTTTGTCAAATCTTTTGACACCATGATTTTCCTCTTTTTATTTAGTTTATCATGGTATTCTCACTTGGTCCTAACTCATTTTATGATGAGTGAAATTACAAAAATATCCCTCGGGACATAGCCGTCATTTTTCAATTTGTTTTTCCAAAATTCGTAAATTATTTTCAAAAATTCCAAAAATTATTATTATGCCTCCAAATGATTATTTAATATTTATTTTACCTTTTTGACACTCAAATAAAATTTTAACCTCAATAAAATAATAAAATCCCATGTGGGACCCACATATAATATTTATTTAAATTCACTAAAAATTTTATTTTACACTATACAAATCTTACAAAATATTATGTACAGTATAATAGAATCAGGTCTTACAATTTACCACCCCAGTATAAATAAAATAGTGGAGACTAGGCTTCACCCAATAGACTCAAGCTACAGACTTATGGCCATAGTCAAGGGTACCACAGTGTATACTAGCCAAGTAACACCTGTGTGGAGCTATATGACTGGGCTAGAGTCAACAACAATCAGAACAAAACGGAAAGCATATATTCACTGGTAGCTACAAGGCTGACAGTCTCAACACATTTCACAAAACATTTCAAAATGTTTACAGAGATCAATTCAGTAAAATATATCTTCAATCAGTTCATAAAACATTAAAATCATAAAATCATTACACTTGAAGCGTATAAATTCATCAAATATAATCAATGTTCAAAATATTTTATTTACGTATAACAGTAGTATGGAAATATCAGTGCATCATGCAACGTGTATAACTTAATAAAAATCTCATTGAAAACTAAGTTAAAAAATTTATATGCAAATAAGACCTTTGAAAGCTATTAGGCCAAATCACATTTTTCACTTTATTCCAACTTCCAAAATAATGCCAATAATAATTTTAGAATGTCTAAAGTGCGTTTTAAAAAATTTCGACAGCATAACAGCTATACCTATCCTAACCTCCCTACACGAAAATATAGTTTATAATCCACAATTCTAGTTTCACAATTCCAACCAATCAATGAAATCTAATGTCAAATTTTTTTTTTCCATCAATTCACATGCAACATAGTATATTTCAACCAAATAATGAAATCCACTTTCAAAAAATCCGTTTTTATCATCCCACATGCAAAATAGTATCCCTACGTCATATATATATATATATATATATATATATCCCTTACCTCACCAAATCATACGACACTTCCCAAAATAAATCTAGTAGCGCAGAATGCTTAAGCGAGCATATATTTGCTTAAGTCTTTTCTATCGCCCTTTCACTTCCGAGCTCTCCATGTGCAGCCACTTCTAACAACCAAAACAACCTTCAAATGGTCACTCTCATGGCTGGTTCCAAGATATGAGTGTAATAACTGAAAATTTTATCTAAATCTTACATTAGTTGTGTACTATTTAATATTCATGATAAATAAAAATATATATATAAATAAAATAAAATAAAATAAAATGAATATTCTTGGAGTAGCATTATGTTATAACTTAACTATGTTATGAACATTTAATTTTATATATAAAGAGACTTGTAGAATTGATAGAAGAAACGTGTAGCAAAGCTTGTAAAATAGAAATATACACAAAAGACCAAAATGAGGCTAAACACATCAAACCTTCCAGCCCTACCCCACTTCACGTGGGATTTAAAGTGAAACAAAACAAACCTAAAGAAATGAAAGAGGAGCAAACCGATCGGGAAAGGGAATAGGAAAGAAAGAAAGAAAAGAAACAGAGAGGGCGATAGGGATTTGAAGCTAGGGTTCTCGACTGGAACGGAAACAGCAGAGGTGGAGATCGGTGCTGTTCAGGTGGCCCGAGAAAGGTCTGTTCGGCGATTGGAGAAAGGAAAGAGAAGGCTGCTGGCTGTGTGCTCATTTTGCCAGAGAAAATGTGCAAAACGTGGGTCTGCTCACAGCCAAAGAAAAGTTCAACTCTTTTGCACACATGAACAGAGAGAGGGAAACAGGGGAGAATCGAGCAAAGGATAGGTGAGGAGAGGGAGGATTAAACCAAGACTTGAATCGCCCCTTTCGACAAGACCAAAGAAGCAGATTTCGATAGTAGCAGGAGCAGCCAAGGAAAGGCGTTCAGCTTCATTTCGGAACTACCCAGGGGAGTTGTTGGGCACCGAAATTGGATGACTAAGAGTTGAGTTTGGCATTGATGAAATTTTTACCAAACCAGAAATGATGGTTGGTCATTGACGTGGGCTGGTCAGGGCGTTTGGCTTCCAATTGAAATTACTAGTGAGGGTTCGTGCATGGGAGAAAGAAGAGAGGAAGGAAAGACACGAAATTGAAGGAACCGGCAACAAAAAGGGGGCTGTTTGGAGAATTTCAATAGCAAGAAAAATAGGAGAAAAGCTTGGTGTAAGTTTAAAGGTAAAGGCTTTTCTTTTGTGTAAACTTAATGTAGATGAATTGTATGATAATATGGGATTATGATATGATGATAGGCGGCTGAAGAATTTGAAGGATAAGGATGTTACAAATGGGATTAATAATAAGATATATATATATATATATATATAGGTATATTTGTGTTAATATATCTAACTAATGAGACATTGTTAGTAGGGATGAACTTATAATGTGTCTTATGAATATTAATTTTGAAGTGTGGATGGTGTAGGTTCTTGGTGGGAGCCTTGAATAAATATATACCAAGAAAGAGCTAGAATTGGGAGATCTTCGAAGGTAAAGAACTAAGGTGGATAAAATAAATTATTAGAATGATATAGTATGAACTAATAAAATTTGAGTGAGATATAGTTCTGAAATTATAGTATGAATAATTATTAAATGGGATTTATGTATTGACATTATAGAGAAAAACTTTCAAGGAGGTGAAGTTGAACAATTGGCTAAGGAGTGCAAAAGTGACGTTATCTAGGTAAGGGAATATACGGTAAATGTTTATTAGTTTGCTATGTTGTGTATGTCCAAATTTCTGTTATTTAATACTCATTGATTCGAAATGCATTCTTGGTTGAATTTCTTATGTATTGAACTGAATTGAAGTACAAATGGTCTTGAATTTTGAACTGTGTTGGATTTGTGGATAAAAATGCTGTTGGTTGGCGTTTTATGCAGGTTATTTGGTTGTGGATTATGATGCTGGGTAGTGTCCTACCTATGCCGTCATAATGCCGAAATTTCGTTAGAAATTATTCAATGGATTTTGGTGTTAAATTTAAATCCTACAATGTATTTAAAAACCTCATATATCTTAAGCACTATTTCTTGTTACCGAAATATTGTCTTTCTAAAATGTGTTTTGTACTATGAGGTTATCAAAACTAGAGTGTTTACTACAATTCATGCCTCCTATACTCTAGATACGTATAAAAGTATTTTCGCATGAATTTTGGCATAAGAGACGAGGGATGCTTGGAAGTTGCCTGTGTGGCACTTAACTCGCCTGTGTGGCGTAGATGAGCCTGTGTGGCACCCGCCTGTGTGGCGTTTAAATTATGCCTATGTGGCATTTAGTAAGCCTGTGTGGCAATTAACGTGAAATATCCTGGATTGCTTTGTGATCTTCCAGGTCCTGGATTGCTTTGTGATCTTCCAGGTGTCCGACAAATAGTCGTGACTTGTACCTCAGCTACTAGATGATCACTAGTGCTGGGATGATTCATGATCATGGATAGAATCTTGGTTCGGAACGGTAACCACTGCTAGCTACAGTGGACGCTTTCATAGAAAGCTTTTGGTTATTTCCAAAGATCCCGATTATATTGCGATACCTTATCAAAGAAATCCTGTCTCTCGGAAATGTTTTCATTGTGTACTTCGATTTTTTTATAAATGCGTGGGTGCAGGTGTTTTTATAGCTTTTAGAACAATGAATTGTCAACTTGTATTTTCCGTAAGACACACTTAAGCATGAGTTTTGACATACTTATTCACGCATACACATGCACGCACATAGCAGAACATCTAATATCACTTAGCGTATGTTTTCTTACTGGGCTTTCCCCAAAGCTCACCCCCTTCCACCTCAGATTATTTCAGGTAGACTTGGCACGAGCGTGGTGCATTGGGAGTCTTTTTGTCGAGCTACAGAAAGTTATATCTCGAGCCAAGGTATAATCTTTTGTTCTTTTGTTTATATCCCAGACTAAATTCTTTTGTGTACACAGTGTATAGGATTTTGGGATGTAAGTACTAGGTGATATCGAGTCTGTAAACACGGTGTGATCGTAATTAAGTTGTAGTCTCGATATATTTATATATTGAATCACATGGATGTTTAGTATTCTAGTAGTTACATGGGGATTTAAAATTTCTACAGGTGGAGATAGTGATGTACATTAGTAGGGGGATGAATACTAGACCAAAATAGGGGGGGAGTTTTTTTTCAGTTTTGTTTTCGACATGTCTTACGAGAAGACTATAATGGGACCTTAGACAACTAGTCTTAAACAAATATAAGAGTAGGACTACTCATTAGGTATTTAGCTACATTGAGCGAGAGACAAACATAGGAAGTGAAAGAAAAAGTTAGCCCGAAAAATCCGGCTTCCGAGGGCGTGACAGATTGGTATCAGAGCAGAGTTTGTCTAGCCTCGTGTCAGTGTAGATAGACTAGAACTAGTCTTACATCCCATATAACTGTGTGCGTCTGGATATAAACTGTGAATGATGCTTTGACACGATGTTATCGGGTGTTTTTCGAATAGAGTACTAAACATGTTTATCATATTTAGGTATATCTGAAATGAAAGGACGGTATAGAAGCGTGAGGAAAGTTGGGAGGAGACAAGAGGAGCAGGCTCCCGAAACACCGATTCCAGAGCCACCGCCACCTCCTCCTCCTCAGCCAGAAGCTGAAGGAGACCGTATTACTCGAGTTGAGAGGAATTTAGACACCATGTCCCGAAACATGGATGCTATGTCTACCATGTTTACTCAGTTCATGGCGAGGTTTAATCCGGATCAGGTGGTGCCACCCTTGGCCCCAACAGTACCGCCACCTCCTCCATCAACTGTACCTCCTCAAGCACCTCCGCCACCACCACCGAGCACTCAAGTACCTCCGCCACCACAAGTGGGTACCCCACAACCACAATCTGAGCCTCCACAACCACCAGTATCATCTTCTTCTACTGGGGACGCAGTTAAGAAGAATATGGAACTCCTCAAACAGTTTCAGAAAATGAATCCCCCGGTATTTAAGGGAGTAAGGGATCCAGTGCAAGCAGAGGAATGGGTCCTACAAATGGAGAAGTCATTTAAGTTTATGGGCTGTAGTAGTACAGAAAGGGTGTCCTTAGCCACTTTTATGTTGCAATCGGATGCTGAACATTGGTGGACATCCACTGAGAGAATATTGAGTGCGCAACACTCGGAGATTACATGGGAAGTCTTCCTACAGTACTTCCAAAATCAGTATATTCCCGAGACAGCCCAAAGGAAGAGGCAAACAGAATTTTTGAGCTTGACTCAAGGGAGTATGACGGTGGACCAATATGAGGCCAAGTTCACGGCCCTCTCTCGATATGATGTTGATATCTCCTGTAATGAGACTAAGAAGACTCTAAAGTTTATTACGGGATTGAGACCGTCCATCCGGAGTCGATTGGCAGTATTGGACATCACTACTTACCCAGAAGCCCTAAGGAAGGCCCAACTAGCGGAGCATGATATAGAACTCACACAGAATGAGTATGGCTCCAAGGGAAAGAACTATGGAAGGAGTCAGGGGAAGAGGCCAGACATGGGGAGACATAAGCCAAATCAAACTCCCTTTAAGAGACAGAGGTTTCCTGACACTCGACATCAGCCTACGAGACCTACACCATTCCATGCCACACCAAAAGCTCAAACTTGTGGAGTATGTGGTAGGTTGCATGGGAATAGGCCTTGTTACATGGCACCTCGGGGTTGTTATCACTGTGGGAAATATGGGCACATGATGAAGGATTGCCCGACACTTACTACCACACCTTCGGCTCCACCGAAACCAGTTGAAGGACAAAGTAGTCAACAGAAGGTCACAGACAAGGGAAGAAACCAGTGACACAGGGGCGAGTCTTTGCCTTAGATCAGGAAGCAGCTGACGCTTCCACCAATGTGATCAAGGGTAAACTTCTAATCCATGACTTAGAAGCATTCGTTTTAATTGATTCAGGTTCCACGCACTCATTCATATCACCTGCATTTGCTAAGAGACTACATATAGAGCCTGAACACTTAGACTACATATTGCGTGTTAGTACCCCTATGAAAGAGTCACAAACAACCGACCTAGTATATAAGAATTGTAAAGTTAAGGTGGGAGATAGGAATTTAATAGTAGACTTAATCATGTTGAACATGTTAGACTTTGATGTTATTTTAGGCATGGATTGGTTGACAGCTAACCGTGCCAATGTAGACTGCTATAAAAAGATTGTAACCTTCTCCTTACCTGAACCACTTGTAATACATTTTGAAGGTAAGAAATGAAATATAATTAACATCTTTTGTGAATCTTACTTGTGGAAATGTTATTCTTGTGAAGGCTATTTAGCATTCGTTGAAGATGCAAATAAGGACCATCCGACATTGTCTGCAATTCCCATTGTGAGAGACTTTCCAGATGTCTTTCCGGATGACCTACCAGGGTTACCCCCAGAAAGAGAAACTGAGTTCGCCATTGACCTTTTTCCCGGCACTCAGTCAATCTCCAAGCCTCCGTATAGAATGGCGTTGGTAGAGTTAGAGGAGTTGAAGACTCAGCTTCAGGAACTTTTAGACAAGGGGTTTATACGCCCCAGTGTGTCTCCGTGGGGCGCTCCAGTACTATTTGTGAAGAAGAAGGATGGGAGTATGAGGTTATGTGTGGATTACCGGCTATTAAACAAGGCCACTATAAAGAACAAGTACCCGCTACCTAGAATAGATGACTTATTTGATCAGTTGCGAGGTGCAGAGGTATTTTCTAAGATTGACTTAAGATCGGGATACCATCAGTTGAGGATCAGAAGTCAAGATATCCCGAAAACAGCATTCAGAACACGTTACGGCCACTATGAATTCTTAGTGATGCCGTTTGGTTTGACAAACGCACCCGCAGCATTTATGAGTTTGATGAATGAAGTCTTTAAGCCGTTTTTGGACAAGTTTGTGATAGTGTTCATCGACGACATCCTAGTGTATTCCAAGTCTCATGATGAGCATGCTCAACACTTACAGATTGTTTTACAGACACTTAGAGAAAAGAAGTTGTATGCCAAGTTTAGTAAGTGTGAGTTTTGGCTCGAGCAGATTTCCTTCTTGGGTCATATTGTGACAAAGGATGGAGTATCCGTAGATCCGTCCAAGGTTGAGGCCGTGATTAATTGGGAAAGGCCAAAGACCGTCACAGAGATCCGAAGTTTCTTGGGCTTAGCGGGGTACTATAGGAGATTTGTTGAAGGATTCTCTAAGATAGCAGCTCCATTAACACGCCTTACACGCAAGGAAGTCAAGTTCCAATGGACTGATGCGTGTGAGCGTAGTTTTCAGGAGTTGAAGCAGAAGTTGACCACAGCACCAATCCTAGTTATCCCGAGTGGATCAGGAGGTTTTACGGTGTATAGTGATGCATCCATTCAGGGTCTAGGGTGTGTGCTAATGCAAAATGGCAAAGTAGTAGCTTATGGTTCTAGACAGCTTAAGGACCATGAAAAGAATTACCCTACTCATGATCTTGAGTTGGCGGCCATAGTGTTTGCATTGAAGATTTGGCGCCACTATCTTTATGGAGAAAAGTTTCAAATATTCACAGATCATAAGAGTCTCAAATACTTGTTCTCTCAAAAGGAGTTAAACATGAGACAACGGAGATGGATGGAATTGTTGAAAGACTATGATTGTGAAATTTTGTACCATCCTGGTAAGGCGAACAAGGTGGCTGATGCTTTGAGTCGGAAGAGCATGGGCTTGGTTTCATACATGATGGTCAAGGAATGGGATTTGATGAAACAGTTTTCCGAGCTGAGCATGAATGTAAAGCCTTCCGAAGGTTTTCTAATTGCTAGTCTAAGAATCGAACCGGGTATAGTGGAGCAGCTCAGACGAGCACAGAGAGAAGACTCTAGATCAGTGGAGATGGTAAACCAAGCTGCACAGAATGAAAATTCGGAGTATAAAGTAGGCGAAGATGGACTACTAAGGTTTAGAGGTCGAATATGTGTCCCTAGTGATGATAACTTGAAGAAGCAGATCTTGGAGGAAGCTCACAGTTCTAAGTATACCATGCATCCGGGGAGTACAAAGATGTATCGGAATTTATGCCGAGTGTATTGGTGGTCAGGGATGAAGAAAGATATAGCTGAGTTTGTATCAAGGTGCTTAGTTTGTCAGCAAGTGAAGGTTGAACACCAAAGGCCAGCGGGATTACTTAAGCCTTTGGAAATTCCAACATGGAAGTGGGAACATGTCACCATGGATTTCATCATGGGATTGCCGAGAACTAGAAGAAATCATGATGCAATTTGGGTGATAGTAGATCGATTAACTAAGTCGGCCCATTTTCTTGCCATGAAATCTACTGATCCCTTAAGTGCATTGGCAACCCTTTATGTGAGAGAAATAGTTCGATTACATGGCGTCCCAGCAAGTATTACTTCAGATAGAGACTCAAGATTTACGTCTCGATTTTGGGAACACTTTCAAGAAGCTTTGGGGTCACAACTCAATTTCAGTACCGCTTTCCATCCTCAGACTGATGGACAATCTGAGAGGACTATACAGACCTTGGAAGATATGTTGAGGGCATGTACTATTGATTTTAAAGGATCATGGGATGACCACTTACCCTTAGCCGAATTTGCTTACAACAATAGTTACCATGCTAGTATTGGAATGGCGCCATATGAGGCATTGTATGGACGGAGATGTCGATCTCCAATCGGTTGGGAAGAAGTGGGTGATAGAAAGTTATTTACTCCTGAGCTTGTCGAGCGAGCTTCAGAAGATGTTAGATTGATATGTGAGAGACTCCGAACAGCTCAAAGCCGGCAAAAGAGTTACGCGGACTCTAGGAGAAGAGAATTGGAATTTGAAGTAGGGGATAGTGTCTTCTTGAAGGTCTCTCCATCGAAGGGTATCATGAGGTTTGGCACGAAAGGAAAGTTAAGTCCTCGATTTATTGGTCCATTCGAGATTTTAGAGAGGGTTGGAGACGTTGCATATCGATTAGCCTTACCGCCACAGCTATCGAGTGTGCATAATGTCTTCCACATATCCATGTTAAGGAAATACCATCCGGATCCCTCTCACGTGATAGCACATGAACCACTTGAGGTTAGAGAGGACTTAAGTTATGTAGAGAGGCCAATCAGAATCGTAGATAAAAAGGAGAAAGTGTTGAGGTCAAAGACTATTCCTCTGATAAAGGTTCTTTGGCAACATCACTCATCTGAAGAAGCTACTTGGGAACTTGAGAGCTTAATGAAGGAGAAGTACCCCCACCTATTCCAACCCGACATGGAAAATTTGGAGGACCAAATTTCTTAAGGTGGGTGGAATGTAATAACTGAAAATTTTATCTAAATCTTACATTAGTTGTGTACTATTTAATATTCATGATAAATAAAAATATATATATAAATAAAATAAAATAAAATAAAATGAATATTCTTGGAGTAGCATTATGTTATAACTTAACTATGTTATGAACATTTAATTTTATATATAAAGAGACTTGTAGAATTGATAGAAGAAACGTGTAGCAAAGCTTGTAAAATAGAAATATACACAAAAGACCAAAATGAGGCTAAACACATCAAACCTTCCAGCCCTACCCCACTTCACGTGGGATTTAAAGTGAAACAAAACAAACCTAAAGAAATGAAAGAGGAGCAAACCGATCGGGAAAGGGAATAGGAAAGAAAGAAAGAAAAGAAACAGAGAGGGCGATAGGGATTTGAAGCTAGGGTTCTCGACTGGAACGGAAACAGCAGAGGTGGAGATCGGTGCTGTTCAGGTGGCCCGAGAAAGGTCTGTTCGGCGATTGGAGAAAGGAAAGAGAAGGCTGCTGGCTGTGTGCTCATTTTGCCAGAGAAAATGTGCAAAACGTGGGTCTGCTCACAGCCAAAGAAAAGTTCAACTCTTTTGCACACATGAACAGAGAGAGGGAAACAGGGGAGAATCGAGCAAAGGATAGGTGAGGAGAGGGAGGATTAAACCAAGACTTGAATCGCCCCTTTCGACAAGACCAAAGAAGCAGATTTCGATAGTAGCAGGAGCAGCCAAGGAAAGGCGTTCAGCTTCATTTCGGAACTACCCAGGGGAGTTGTTGGGCACCGAAATTGGATGACTAAGAGTTGAGTTTGGCATTGATGAAATTTTTACCAAACCAGAAATGATGGTTGGTCATTGACGTGGGCTGGTCAGGGCGTTTGGCTTCCAATTGAAATTACTAGTGAGGGTTCGTGCATGGGAGAAAGAAGAGAGGAAGGAAAGACACGAAATTGAAGGAACCGGCAACAAAAAGGGGGCTGTTTGGAGAATTTCAATAGCAAGAAAAATAGGAGAAAAGCTTGGTGTAAGTTTAAAGGTAAAGGCTTTTCTTTTGTGTAAACTTAATGTAGATGAATTGTATGATAATATGGGATTATGATATGATGATAGGCGGCTGAAGAATTTGAAGGATAAGGATGTTACAAATGGGATTAATAATAAGATATATATATATATATAGGTATATTTGTGTTAATATATCTAACTAATGAGACATTGTTAGTAGGGATGAACTTATAATGTGTCTTATGAATATTAATTTTGAAGTGTGGATGGTGTAGGTTCTTGGTGGGAGCCTTGAATAAATATATACCAAGAAAGAGCTAGAATTGGGAGATCTTCGAAGGTAAAGAACTAAGGTGGATAAAATAAATTATTAGAATGATATAGTATGAACTAATAAAATTTGAGTGAGATATAGTTCTGAAATTATAGTATGAATAATTATTAAATGGGATTTATGTATTGACATTATAGAGAAAAACTTTCAAGGAGGTGAAGTTGAACAATTGGCTAAGGAGTGCAAAAGTGACGTTATCTAGGTAAGGGAATATACGGTAAATGTTTATTAGTTTGCTATGTTGTGTATGTCCAAATTTCTGTTATTTAATACTCATTGATTCGAAATGCATTCTTGGTTGAATTTCTTATGTATTGAACTGAATTGAAGTACAAATGGTCTTGAATTTTGAACTGTGTTGGATTTGTGGATAAAAATGCTGTTGGTTGGCGTTTTATGCAGGTTATTTGGTTGTGGATTATGATGCTGGGTAGTGTCCTACCTATGCCGTCATAATGCCGAAATTTCGTTAGAAATTATTCAATGGATTTTGGTGTTAAATTTAAATCCTACAATGTATTTAAAAACCTCATATATCTTAAGCACTATTTCTTGTTACCGAAATATTGTCTTTCTAAAATGTGTTTTGTACTATGAGGTTATCAAAACTAGAGTGTTTACTACAATTCATGCCTCCTATACTCTAGATACGTATAAAAGTATTTTCGCATGAATTTTGGCATAAGAGACGAGGGATGCTTGGAAGTTGCCTGTGTGGCACTTAACTCGCCTGTGTGGCGTAGATGAGCCTGTGTGGCACCCGCCTGTGTGGCGTTTAAATTATGCCTATGTGGCATTTAGTAAGCCTGTGTGGCAATTAACGTGAAATATCCTGGATTGCTTTGTGATCTTCCAGGTCCTGGATTGCTTTGTGATCTTCCAGGTGTCCGACAAATAGTCGTGACTTGTACCTCAGCTACTAGATGATCACTAGTGCTGGGATGATTCATGATCATGGATAGAATCTTGGTTCGGAACGGTAACCACTGCTAGCTACAGTGGACGCTTTCATAGAAAGCTTTTGGTTATTTCCAAAGATCCCGATTATATTGCGATACCTTATCAAAGAAATCCTGTCTCTCGGAAATGTTTTCATTGTGTACTTCGATTTTTTTATAAATGCGTGGGTGCAGGTGTTTTTATAGCTTTTAGAACAATGAATTGTCAACTTGTATTTTCCGTAAGACACACTTAAGCATGAGTTTTGACATACTTATTCACGCATACACATGCACGCACATAGCAGAACATCTAATATCACTTAGCGTATGTTTTCTTACTGGGCTTTCCCCAAAGCTCACCCCCTTCCACCTCAGATTATTTCAGGTAGACTTGGCACGAGCGTGGTGCATTGGGAGTCTTTTTGTCGAGCTACAGAAAGTTATATCTCGAGCCAAGGTATAATCTTTTGTTCTTTTGTTTATATCCCAGACTAAATTCTTTTGTGTACACAGTGTATAGGATTTTGGGATGTAAGTACTAGGTGATATCGAGTCTGTAAACACGGTGTGATCGTAATTAAGTTGTAGTCTCGATATATTTATATATTGAATCACATGGATGTTTAGTATTCTAGTAGTTACATGGGGATTTAAAATTTCTACAGGTGGAGATAGTGATGTACATTAGTAGGGGGATGAATACTAGACCAAAATAGGGGGGGAGTTTTTTTTCAGTTTTGTTTTCGACATGTCTTACGAGAAGACTATAATGGGACCTTAGACAACTAGTCTTAAACAAATATAAGAGTAGGACTACTCATTAGGTATTTAGCTACATTGAGCGAGAGACAAACATAGGAAGTGAAAGAAAAAGTTAGCCCGAAAAATCCGGCTTCCGAGGGCGTGACAATGAGAGAGAGGATGATGAGAGGAACAAGTTTGCTTAAGGGTGGAAGAGGGTTTGAAGCTTGTAGCATGGTGTTTTTCTTCTTCTCTTTCTCTTTTTTTTTTCTCTCTTTCACTCCTTTAACCATTTTCATGGCTGTTTTGGATAGCACAAAATGGGAGGAGAATGTGGTGTGGTCGGCTTTCAAGAAGATGAGATACAAATACCTCATTTTATTATTTATTTAATAGTTAAATATCTTTTGATGCCAAATGACAAGTTTGCCCCTTACTATTCCATTTTATTACTAAGGTTTGTTTGTTTTTCACCTCAAATCCATTACTACAAAAATCCATTTTCCTATCAAGACCCAAGCATGGCCATAGTTACTTTTTCAAAGCTCATTAGTACTCTTAAAATATCTGCACTTGAGAAATGACCATTTGCCCCTTACAATCTCAAGAATTTCACCTATGTCCCATGCCATTATAATATTATTTTAAAATCTGATTTCATTTTTATTTTTAGAAAATTTCATTTATTTATGTCAAACTAAGTCAAACATTGACTAAGAAAATAGTTTGACTGGCCTTGTAATGTGAAATGACCAAAATAGCCTTAAACGAAGGCTTTTTGGCTCGTTCATGTTGTTTTTCGGCATTTTCGCATAATTCAGTTCACAGGCTAGATCCACGTGAAACTTCTTCATACGAGGGCTTGTCTATGACTGTGGTCATAAGTCAAACTAGGTTGACTATTATCCATGAAAGTTCTGCCGACCTATGGACAAAATTGTCATTTTTGAATTTGTTGCACGCAAACCTAGGCATGCTTAAACGAAAAAATTTTGAAAAGTGATCTTCTTACCAGTTGTGTATTTCGATCTCAAATTTAACATTTTACCACTTCCTCCTCATCCGGGTTAAGGATAGTCTTGTGGGGCCCGTTTTACAGTTTTCTATAATACCTATAAAACATAGCACTAAGTATGACTTTCTTCAGTATTCAAATTGAACTCCAATTAGGGCGTATTTTGTAATATGAATAGATCACACTTCAATTATATTCTACTCCACTCTCCCAAAACCATTTAAACTTATAACAATTTTCGTGTGGGTCTCACATCCCGTCCTTCAACATTCTCACTATTCGAAAATCTTGGCTCACTCATTCTTTTCCCTAAATCCTTAACTTAGGGAATTATATGAGAATTGGGGTCCTCACACTCTATAACCTTTAGTATGGCTCTCATAAATGACAATAAGGGATCTATTAGTTTAATACTATTAGAATAAAAAAGGATCAAGTATAGTGGATTCTATCCTAATATAATTAAGTCTAAAGTTAGTTGTAAATAGTTAGTTAAGTTAGATTTTCAGTTAGTTATGTACAAAGAACAGATAGTCTATATAAAGTCTGTAAACTTCTGTGAACAAATTCATTCAATAGTTTTATCAATATACAAATAAGATTTTCTTTCATAAAGTTTCTTTCTTCTTCGAATATTCAACACAAATATCAAACATATATTATAAATTTGATTTTATACAAATTGTAATATATATTGTCCTTAATGATATTTCATTACACTTATCTCATTTCTCCTGTAGTATTTGCATTCAAACATATATCTTATCAGTGATTTTAATTTTCCTACTACAATATACAATCTAGCTATTATAGTTAGGAATGTAAATAGTTCGAGTATCCCTCCAAACCCAAACCTAATTATTTTTCATAATACCTGTACCCTACTTGTATAATATAAAAAAAGATTTGTTAATATTCAAATCCGTTAATTACTCGTTTATTAAGTCAAAGTTTGATTTTCAAATTTAAATTTAAAATCAATTTTAGTACAAATTATTAAAAAAATAAATTAATAAAAATAATTTTACTCATAAAAAAAGTTAAAGTTAAAAATCATTATTATAATATTTAATAAATTAATTTAAATAATAAATAATTTATAAATAAAAATATAATTATCATATTAAAAAATATTATTATAATGGGTTTGAGTAGTGGATACCCCCCATTCCTACTTGAATCCATGATAAGTAGTAATTTTATTATCCAAACTTTACTCGAACTTGATTATATAATATTTTCATCTTACTTAATTGGATAGAGTAGTATCAGATACCATTTATAAGATGCTCATTGGTATCTCTAATTATAGCACTTAATCTTACTGTTTGATTTCAATCTCACTAAAATTAATTCTATTGTCATTCAAATGGGCCCTAAATTTTGTAAGTGTTTTGTTGTTCAAAAAATTTTTTTTTGACAAATAGTTGTGAGGGTAAATAAGGAAAATTATTGAAGAGATCCAATTAATGTTGAGTAATGGAACTGGTTAATTGAAGAAGAGAATATGACATTTGGGAAGTTTAAACTTGAAAAAGCAGATACGAGTATAAAAAAAAAAAAGATGTTGGAGGACTGAAAAGTAAAAGAAAAGTCCCAACTTTTATCATTATGATCTCACGTCACGCCCATCTCTAACACCTCACGTGCATGCAACCCAAGTCCGCTGAATTCCTAAATCATGCCCATTTTCATCCTACCAAATACCATATTTTGAATTTATTTTATTTGACTCAAATGGTATATATTATATATAATAAAAAAGTTAAAAATCATTTTAAAGTAAAAAATAAATTTTATTTATTTAATTTCAAAAATAAATGTTATTCATTTTCACGTATGACATAAGTACTATTGAGAGCCTTCTTTGGGACTCCTGATTAATTAACTGGTGAACCAGATTGGTAAAAAATTATCACTCAAACAAATTACTTGATCAAAAAGATACTGAAAATAAAATTTCAGAATGCGTTCCAAAATTCAAATCAGTATAATAGTTTTCTCTGATTTCTTCTTTCATCTTTTTTTCCTTCTTCTTCCCCAATATATATTGTATATTAATTTGAGTATTGAACAATATCCCAAAATTTTTACATCCAGTGTTCTTTTAGCTAACTTAATTCATTTATGTGACATGTCTTTACCAATCTGATTCAGCGGTTGAGTAACTATGAGTATCATTGCTCCAAAGAAAGTCCTCAACAAATACGTACAAGAACCTTTGATAGTTACAATCAAAGGAAAAAGAATGCATTTTTCGTTGGTATGCATGAAAAAAAATATGTAAAAAGAAAAAAAAAGCATTTTTCGTTGGTACATGGAGTAATACATTTTCATTCAAAGTTATAATCATAATCAATGTATTATGTTCGATGAAAATAACAAATTAAACTCAATTTTACGTTTGATAAAACTCGAATATGAGACTTTAAAGTCTTCGTTGGTATGTGTATGGATGTATGTATTAATACCATCAATTACTACTGAATTTTTTAATGAAAATTACATTATAGGTTTTTCTCTTTAGGTTATTACTTTTTGTGAGAAACGTTACTCTCTCTTAAAAAAATAGATGTATTATTTATAAAACTCTTTATACCTAATTTAGTTTGTCCATTTTTATCAAATTTAATTAAACGAAATGACATTGTAATATTGAATGCATATTTCATCTTATTTCAAATATTGTAATTTGAAGAAGCCTTTTCAAAATTCAATTCGAGACATTTAAAAAAAAATTGAACTCTAACATTGACAAGTGTCTTCTTTAAAGACGACATACGTACATTCACACTGTATACTAGTAAGTATAAATATTAGAATATGTATATATATATATATATATATATATGAATTTTTGTTTTGAAATTTGAAAATCCTTTTAACTTTCTTAGTTTCTGTCTATTGAATTTACATGTTTACCGTATACATACGGTCTGAGTTTAGGATAGGTGGACATAGTCATGTTATTGATATAAAAGGCAATAGGAAAAGCATGGGAAGCAATTGTTGAGTGGGTGGAGAAACGTGCCTTGTAATTGGGGAGAGATTAAATTAAAAAGTGAATGAATGAATACGTTAGGCTATTATGAGGTAGGTTAGGATAGGGTGAGTGGTGTGATGGTCAGTCATGCATGGAGCGCTAGCTAGCATTTCCCAAAGAGAATCGAATCACTCCCCTTTCTTTTTGCTTTTTCACAGTTTGCTACAGCCTTCTTTACCATTCCCCAATAAAATGGTGGCAAATTTCTCTCTCAGCAAGAGTTAGAGAAGGAAATCCAAAGAAGGAAAAACAAAAATTAATAATAGGAGAATGAGAAAAGAAAATGACAGTGAAAAAGCCATTTGCAGTGAAGAGAAAAAGAAAAAGAAAAGATGGTCAAAATTTGAACCTCGAAGACTTCTCTTCCATCATCAGCTTCGACTATCTTTATCGAAACTCTACCATTTTTCCCTTTCTTTAATTTTGAACCTCTTCTTCTTAATCATCTATCTTCTTCAATTAATTATCAAAGAAAATAAAATCTTCTGCTTCAATATTTTCAATAATGGAAATTAGCTTATTCTATCGTTAACGTTCCTTGAAATTAGATATATGGCCATGCAACTTTTGCTTTAACCTCGGCTACGTCGTCTTAGCAAGGCTACCTAGATCTCTATGGAAATGACCAAAACCAGACATGCACGAGTGACATCTGACATCAATATATATATGTGTATGTATATATATATATATATATATATATATATATATATATATATATATATATATATATATATATATATTATACGTACGCAAATCTATTTGCTTCTTACCTAGTTAACTTCTTCAATTTTGAGAAAGATGGTTAATTTTCATATGATATACATTATTCTTTCTCTTGGAATTCTAGCCAAACCGAGGTTTCATGTCTACAAATCCAGGTCTCACTACTAAGTTAGAGGTAAACATCATTCTTTTTTAATATTACATTCCGTTTATTAATTAACATGATGGTTGAATTACACAATAATACATGTTATTTTGTAAATTAATCATTGGAGTATTTATAAATTTATTTTTACCAAAGAGGTTCTAACTTCTAAGCTTTCACAGAGTCCAACTCATAATTAAAACAAGAAGAGGTACAATGTGAAAAGGTTGAGGAATTGAATTTGGACCTAATTTTTCTTAAAGAATCATAACAATTATTGGGTCAAGTCTTAGTTTGTTTCATTTTTGAATAGTTGAAATATTTGATAAAAATAATATTACTCTTCATTTAACTTAGAACAAAGTTAATTTTAAAATCTGTACCAAAAAAAAGTTATTTTTAAAAAGCAAACTCTAGTTTTGTTAAATTCAATGCTTAAGGAAAAAATGACTTGAGATGAGATATAATCATATGTACATTAAGATTTAATTTTTATACAAGTAGACCAAATTCAGGTGACACTTTTATAAAAACAATAAATAAGTATATGCACACAATATATATTGATTCGAAAGATGAATGAGACGTCTCGTTTTTGAACTTTTATAACATGGAGGAATATTTGCTTAAAGATCATGAAGTTGATTTATGGAAACAACAACAATTCAAACGCACAAGGTTTCAATAATATTCCACTCAAAAAACAAAAAGGCGTGATTTTAATTAGTAGCTAAGCAATTTGAAGGAAGCTGCCTGGTGTAGTGGTTTATGTCCAAAAGGCGTGACACCTTAATCCCTAATACAAAATTTCCAGCTAGCTTTATAAAAATAAAGGGTATTCTCAAAATCCCTTTTGACTTACCTGAAAAAATATGAAGTTCCAATGAGTACACAACAAGGGAATATTCAAAATTGAAAAGCAACTCCAATTTTTCCTAGTGAACGTTAAGGGGATGGGTGCCTCAAAGCATATATATTATTGAAAGGAGACATGACCCCTCCTGGCCTGGGTTCATTTTAAGATAAGAATTAGCCGGCGTGGGGTCCTGTTGCTCTAAGTTTTTTTTAGAGATTTGCGGAATATTCATATTGTCCGGCAAGAAAGAGTGAGTTTTGTTCCTCTTTATCCAATACTCTGATAACTCAACAGGGAAACAAGCATTAAGGCCACAGCCATAGAGCTTAATTCTGTTAGCTAACAAAGCAAACGAGGGGCCCTAATTATGTGACACAGTCAAAAGTTTGTCTTTGGTTCATGATCAAGCGCAAGATTAAAAAAAAAACTGGATGTGATTGCTGTGTTTTGGAGGGTTACAGTGCATGACAAAATTTGCTTTATGTAGGGACATAGGCTGGTGGGGGTTTGACTCTGCATGCCTATGTGTAAATTAAGTACAGCTCAAGTTCAAGTTTAGAGCTTCATTATATGCTTATATATAAAATTGATACTTTACTGGCACACAAATGTATAATATACACATTTTGCTGGCTCTCTAGAAGCTTACAAATGGAATTTGCATAGAACACACGCATCTAACATACATACATACATACATACATACATACATACATACATACATTATAAGGTACAAAACAAATTAGTGAAATGACTGTGTGGATACTTATATGGGCATTTTCTTTGAATTAAATGTAAGCATTCATTATTTTCATGTCCACTTAAGTCAAAAGGAATGGTAAGTACTAACTTTCCCACTTTTCCACTTTTCTAAAATTTTTCTAATTCCTAAAATCTCACAATCTTTAAAAAAAAATCTCAAAATAATTTTAAATACTAACTATCTAATAAAAAATATTTAAAAACATATAATTTTAATATTATCTATTTGGAAAACTAAATAAGATATTTATTGATATTATAAATATATAATTTTAATATTAAATTATTTAAAAATATTTGATTAACAAAACTGAAAAGTATAACAATAAACTATCAATATCATGTATATTATTTAAATATTTAAATTGTTATTTTTCTAAATAAATAAAATTCATGTATAAGACATCTAAATTTATAAATATATATGTTACATATTTAAATAGATAAAATTAATTCGTGCTTTGCACAAATTATTGTGTTTTCAGATTTAAATATAAATACTTTTATGTTCTTATATATATTATATGTATATGAAATACATGTTTATAATAATGATTATTTTCGTCAATAATAAAAATGTACCTTAAAATGTTATTCTAATGCTTGAAAATTGTTAAAATATACTTTTAATTTCTATTTTAACATTTGTTGATGTGCTCAAAAATATTATTTATAATATTTTTTATTTTTTATTCTTTCTAATATTTGTTTATCTTATGTTTTCAATATTTTAATTTTTTAATTAAATATTTAATTCTTTTATGATTGGATATCTTGTTTATATTTTATATTTTATATATACTTTAAATAAATTAATTAAATAATATTATTTTATATACTTACAAATTTAAATAGTTAAAATTAATTCGTGCATCGCATGAGTAAAAACTAGTGTATATATATGTGTGTGTATAGGCAAAGAATATATGTGCAATGTAAATATGGTTTGTGATTGTGGAATGAAAAAAGGCAATCCCAAATTTGCATCCAAGGAGAGACTATAGCCTAGACCCTAGAGTACTTGGATGCAAGCTCACATGCTTTACCATTTCTGGGTACGAACTAGACAGGAATATCAAGTCAGAAAGATGGCTCTATACAAGAAGGCAATTTCATAGTTAAAATTTGAAATTTTAAAGCATATCAAGTTACTAATAAATTACAAAGTTGAAACAATAGAAAATGTGGGATTGAATTGTCAAACAAAGTTATATTTAAGAATTTGAACTTTATTTTAGTAAAAATATCTAAGATTCAAACATTAAAGGAGTAATGAGATTTACAATAGAAGTACTGGATTCTGATAATTTGTAATCAACATGCAATTCAATGAGCAAGCCTTCAAATATATTATATACATATATATGTTGGGAGTATAAAAGAAAAAAATGCTCAAAGAAGGGCATATATGGAAGTAAACAATAGTATGAAATTGTTTGCATGTGCTCGTGCACTTGTAACTTGCCACCTCTACATGCAACTAGAAGCCCTAAAAAGGAGCTGTAGTCGGGGCTTTTTATATCTTTTTTTCCCCCTTTGGAATCTAATTTCAAATTTCCTTTATCTCTTTTTCCAATTTTAGTTTATTGTGATTCCATTGTTCAAGGGATTAAAGTGAAGAATATGAAAAAGAAAACCGTAAGCCCTCCACTGGCTAGCTACTACTACTTCAATCCGCCCGATTCTCAAGGTCGACTCAGGTATATAAATACCCAAGCCCCATATTAAAAAACCACAAGTTTCCTCACACGATCTCTCTTTGTATCTTCAGTGCTAGCTACTGACTGATCTTCTATCTTCCATCTGAGTTAGCTGCTTTCTCAAGGTGAGCTACACACTATATACGGATGTTCCAACTTCCAACTCCATTATGCCTCTGTTTTTTAACTTTCAAGGCTGCAACTTTCAGCACTTTTAGGTTCTCGTGTTTCAAGTTTGGGTACCATTTCCAAGCTTCATTATGAAATTGATGCATCTCAAAGCAGCTTATTATTAGTGCCTTCCAAATCCATTCTTAGCAGGAACTTATTTTATTACATTTTTACCTGTGTGCTTCCCTTGTTTAATTATGTGTACTATGAAAACCAGACAATAAATGTTCTCCGTATAGAGTACATATCGTATTTTATGCAGGTTTGGTTTTCTCTTTGTCATACAATGGAATGATTACACACGTCTCTCTCTTTTTTGTGCAACTCTCAGAGGAGAAAAATATGAGCAGGCCAGGAGACTGGAATTGCAGATCATGCCAACACCTGAACTTCCAACGGAGGGACTCATGCCAGCGCTGTGGAGAACCAAGATCCGGCGAGAGAGGTGACTATGGAAGTTTTGGTAGCAGGGGTGGTTCATCATTCGGGTTCACCGGCCCTGATGTTAGGCCTGGTGACTGGTATTGCTCCATGGGGAACTGCGGAGCTCACAACTTCGCCAGCAGATCCAGCTGCTTCAAGTGTGGTGCATCCAAGGATGAATCGTCTGGAGTATTTGAAGGTGACATGCCTCGTATGAGGGGCTATGGCTTTGGCAGTGGCAGCTCTAGTCGCTCAAGCTGGAAATCTGGGGACTGGATTTGCACCAGGTTGATTTCATTAATTGACTGACAAATATTATTAAAACATAAAATATACATGTTATATAAAGTACTTATAGGTGAGTGGTGACCAATGGACAGGCAAATCTATATTTTTTCACAGAAAAGAAAAGTGTCAAAGTTTTGAATTATCATTTCCTTTAAAAAAGAAAGACTTTGTTCATTTTCTTCAGCATCCTTAAAACATGCACGTCAGAATTCATGAACAGTTCTTGATACGCCAACACATCTGGGTTGACTAGTTTCTCATTGTTTTTGGGTTGGGTGCATCTGGACAGGTCGGGTTGCAATGAGCACAACTTTGCCAGCAGGATGGAATGTTTCAGATGCAATGCACCACGGGACTCCAGCAACAAGTCTTCATACTAATAGATTTTTCATTTTCGGGTATGAGGCTTGAATCGTTTTTGCCAGCTAATTTCATCACAAATTACATCCTTCTTTGCAATGAATAATTATTATTCATGGCTCTAATCTAATTTCAGGTGCTGCAGTCCCAGGAGAGAGACAAGATAATCCCAGATGGTCACTCTTTTTTGCTGCTAGCTACCTCTCTCTCTCTCTTGTTTGTTTGTTTTTTCCCTTTATTCTAGATATTATTAATTACCTCTTTCTAATTCTGCTAGGGATCTTTAGATGAATCATGTTTGAAGGCTTCAGTTGAAGTTGAGCTAAATCATTTAGGTCAGCTTTCTTATAATATCAAAGTATAGCCATGTACTTTGCTATGGTATCAATCTTATATCAGTGTCTTTGTGCTTCTTTCTCTCTCTTTGCTCTATCCGTTGTCTGAAGACTGCTTTTTTTGTTTTTTTGAAGATGGTCCAAGGACTATTTGAGTATTGTAACTTAAAATAAGCAATTGCTCACTTCTGCAAAGCAAAGTAAAAGAGGGTTATTCTTGGACCACAATAGGATCTTTTGTTTAAACCAATGCAAGAGGAGGAATGTAGTACTTCTACTATATATATTTATATATATTTGATTCAAACAGTGATGCTTTTGAATATTTAGCTTTTTAGCTATTAAGAGAGATTATTAAGACAGCAAATCATGTTCAAATGAGCATCATATTTTTGAAAGATGAGACATTGTTATAATATATAAGAATGGGGATCAGATGCATATATATCTTCTAACCTATGGAGTGTTTGCAACAATACATATATTATATATACTATTACATTTGCTGTAAATAAAGTTGATCTTCCGTAATTTCCTATATGTTCCAAACCCCTCCAAATCTATACAGAAGCTTCTCGAATCTTCCGAAATATGGCTCGAGTTAAGACAGCATGAGCACTTGGGATTTATTTACAAGTCAGCTGATAATAACTCTAGGCCATTCATACAAGTCACTGCAACTTGGATTACCATACATACATACATACAATACATACAATATATATATATATATATATATATATATATATATATATATATAAATAAAGATACAAGCTAATTAATTATCAGCTACTATATCTATTTTTTTTTTGTTACAAGTGAAATATTAAATAATTGAGGATAGGCATAGGATGCTTAGATTCGAACCGAAATTTTGTAAGATGTCACAACTCATTTGTAACCACTTGATCAAAAAGTTATTGACATTTTCTTTCTTTTCTTCCATGTTGTGCTATTCAACAAAAATAAGAGCATTGTATTAGAATTACAGTAGAAGGAATTTCTTTTTCAACAGTCATGATGTTTAAAAATGAATTGTTTAAACTTTAAAATTGAAGATTTTGGGTTCCCTAGTTTGCTTATTTTCTCATGTTTATATGTGAGAGAGGACAGACTAACACAAAAATATGGGGGAGAGAGAGAAACAAATAAAAAAAATGTACTTCAATGCTGTTTGCATTTTGAACAGTGTAATTTGGTTTCATTTAGCTCTAAAATTATGCCTTATAGAGCAAGTAATTAATTAAGAACTGCTAATCATTAAAATTATCTTAATTAGAAAAGGAAGATATAACTCTTGGACATTGTACTTTGCAACATACATTAATGCCCTAATTAGAAGGAACAACGAAAAAGTTATAGTCAAGACAGTCTAGATTTCCATCAAATTAATTATCATAGCTCCAAATGTTTGCTTTCTTTGATTAACGGATGGGGTTAAGTAACTTTGACTAATCCTAATTAACTTATATTTAAGAATTTTTTTTGATGAATAATTCACATAGGATTCCAAAGCTTTTAAAGGGAGCCTTTCATGGATTTCCATCATTGACCTCTTGGGGTTTGGGGTATTATGTTATGATATATAATGGGCAATGTTAATTTAACAGCAAATAAATATACATATGTAGATGGATAGATATAGATATTGGTCAAAAAGTAACCACACATTCATTCATTAGTGTCTGCTACTACAATCCATTATTTAGCTTTTAGCAAGATTCTTTGTTTCACTTTAAGCTTAGCTTTATGTTACTTCATCACTTCTCATTTGCTTTTGTTGATGTTAGTGAAGTGAAAGTACTTCCCATCCCACGCAATCATGCATGTTCCATTTTGGCTCTTGCACTTAATTCCCTTCATGTTAATTGGCTCATTGTTCACCTATGATGGATTTGAGAGAAGCTTATATTGGCTCTATTCAAAGTCCCTAAATGGGGCCATAATTAATCAAAACTAATCAAGTATCAACTAAACTAACATGTTTCATTTAATTCAATTTTCTTTTTAACTCTATGATTGGGTTCTAAACTCTTTATCCTCAAATGAAAACGATACTTGGTTAATAAGTTACGAAAATATTAACATCAAATGATGTGATTAAATTATTATTATTATTATTATTATTATTATTATTATTATTTATAAAAAGTTATTCAAAGTTTGAATGCACATTTATAGTTGCTTCTCTATAAATAGATGATGATCGAGTTAAATATATTATTAGTAATTTTTTGTATATGGGACTTTTGATCTTAACATAAAAATCAAAGTTTTAATAAGTCGGTTAGTCAGTGTGCAGAGAATTAAATTAATTAACCTTCCTTTCATATCAAATTTATTCTTTTTGTACTTCACCAAAGTCTTGTATTTTTTCAATTAGAGATTAATTCTCTCCTGCATAATTTAAGAGCTTCTAATTTAACAACAAATTAAAGGATTTGAGTTCTAATTCGTTTGTATACATTGAACAACTTCATTTGTGCAATCTACATGAATGACTAATATATAGTGGACACATTGAAAATATTAAGAAAAGATTTTATAAAATCAAGTTATTAAAAAATTTTGTAATTAATTATCTGGAAATTTTTTAAAGTTATAATAAGAAGAAATGACTCAATTTCTATATTTAAGCTCCAATAAATATATATTATTATTTTATATGAGAATAACTCAAAAGTACTTGGAAAATTAACATGTAAAGTGCAAATTTTACAAACTGGGTGATTATGGTTTTCAGTTTTCAAGCTAACAAAGGGATGAATAGACAAAATGCATCAAAAAAGCAAAAAGAGGCAATTGATGAAAGAAGAGCATGAACATCTTTAATCATGATATTAAAATATCCCATTGGGCCCCAAAGGCTTTGAAAACTGTATAATTCACTGATTCTATAGCTGATGAGTGACGAGTTGAGATTTAAATGATCGATCAACGTACTGTGATAGTCAATATCGAAAGCAATGACACAAAAGAAGCTTTTTATCCAATTCAAGCTACGAAAAAAATACTTAAACTTTTTAAAGTAGTTTTACCCTTTAATTACTCTAACTTTTATAAACCAAGCATGTTGAAACTTGTTTAATCCTTTAGAAGCCATTTACAGTTGGTAACTGCTCAGTTTGTAAAAGCTAGCTTAAGGGGCGTTTGTCTTATGCATGCGTATATTATTCACAGTGCAATATTACTTTATTCTAGGTGCTTGCCTTGGAATCATGTTTCTACAAGGTCATCTCCTTTGGATTAGATTCACACTCTTAACCCAAATCTATTTTTAACATTTAGCTTCTTATAGTTTCACTAGCTTTCTACATTTCTAAGATCCTTACTATTCTTTACTATATTTTGAGCAATAGCAACTCATTCATTTCAATCAAATTTTATAAACTTATTACACAATTATATATAAAAGATAAGATAGAAATGGAAACTTTGGAATTAGAGAAGCAAATTTTTTTTTTTCGGATTCACTTACTAAATCGGAAGTTCACCATAACTTCGATTTAATTGCTTGGTTGTCATTTGCTTTTAATCAATAAATTCAACTTTCAAAAAAAAAACTTTGGAATTAGAGCATCAAGTGAAAGTTTTGATTCAATTTGATTGTTTACGAATTTCACTACCATAAGCTGATGGACCGAGCAAGGAAGCTAACAACTAGACCTGATAACCCTAAATATGATATCGTAACACAACACAAAAATGATACGAAGATAACATATGCTAAAATTTGGTAAAAATTATATATGAATATAACAAAAGTTAAAAAAAAATTGTATGTAGCGTGTTGACATGAAATTTTCGTATTTTAGTTTATACCATACGAATATGATTTTACATGACATGAATATGAATTATAAACACTGATTGTCATATTTACTAGTAGTAAGTTTGAACATTCAAGTCGGAAAATAGTACATGGTTTATTAGGTTTTGGTATAAAGACATTTTTTTTTACTTTGGAACTACCTGTCATTAGGTCTCTCAATTTTTATTTGAGTTATTTTGATCCCTTAACTTTTTTTACTAATCAATTTGATCATATTTTAAAAGAAAAAGTATGTTAGATGGGCTATGTGAGGTGTCACTAACATGCCACATCAGCGAAACTTGTCATGTGACAATTAATTATCATACATAATTTGCGTGACAATCACACCTAACGATAAAAAAAATTTCAAAAAAATAATGTCTTTTTCCATTTCTTCTTTTATCTAATCTTGGGATTCCCACATTGTTTTGAAAAAGGCAAGGTGTGTGTAATAGTTGCAAATTCTTTATTTTGGTGGATTAAATAATGTGACTTGGAGACTAAATTATATATTGAGAATTTAACTTGAAGCTATGATGATTAAGAAAATTTATTTAGAATGAGCATGTTAAGAAATTATTAAATTGGACTATGAGGCATTATGGAAAAATTTAGACGATGGGAAGATATAATTAAAGGGGTGAATATGAAGACATTGGAAAGAAATTAAATAGCATGAAGGACTTTAGGATTTAAGAGACTATAGAAAATATAACTTAATAAAAAAAATAGAAATTATGAAAATATTAGTGAGATAAATATAGTTATGGAATAAATTTAACAAGCTAGAAATAGAATTATGCTAAATATTAAAATAAGATAAATAGCAAATGAATAAATATATTTGTATAAAAAAATGGATAGTGGGAATAAAATGGGATCTTCGGAATATGGCTTCCTGAGGAAGCTTCATCAAAATCGATCACAATAACTAGTATTTTATTGTTATTTTCACATCAGCCATTTCTTGCACTACTCACCACCGTCCATCTCCATCATCATCCTAGCAGAGTGTTGGATTATGCCCTTAGAACCATTCATTAGATGATTGGCTTTGGCGTTTTTATGTATCATGACATTTTTATTTATAGTTCATTATTATATTTGTCTTATAACTGCGTAATATAATCTTATATGATAATGTCCTTAGAATAGTAATAACACACTATTCTTAAAATATCCCTAGTCAAGTATTATTGTGAACAAGGATAACAATGATACGATAAGACTAGTATGTGGTTGACTGATGACCATTGTCATGGATATAGGATATCAAGTCATCACATAGGTACATGTTAGAGAACTATGTACTGGATCGACCCTCCATGAGAACGCTACATGGATTGTTATATGAGTGTCATAAGCGATTCTCATAGTGATGATGGTGTATGTGATCCTTTGACTTGAGATCATCAGAGATCCCAACATAGAGAATTGCATACTTTAATGCTGCTAGATGTCATTCGTAACAGGATGGACTATAAAGGTAGTAATTGGGTATGCCTTGATCTATGTAGAAGGATGTTGAGTGATCAAGATAGGATTTATCCCTCTTATATAACAAGAGTGATGTCTTGGGCCCTTTGATAGAGTGAGACTAAAAATGCATGGCCGTGCTCGAATAAGTCAATATGAGATATTGATTTTATTTGTTTAATTAGTCAACTCAGGAATTAAGAAACGCTGATTAGACTATACAAGTGTGACACATTCCATGACTTGTGTCTAATCAAGACATCAAAGGATAAAGGGATTAGACTACACGGTAACATCTATCACGAGTAAGGTTATGTCGAGTCATTGACATTCTCGTTACATGGGTAGCAATGATGTGTTGCTAGATACAGCTCATTGCCCGTGACAATTTTGTCATTGCCATTGTTTTGAGAACCTATTGGGTCGCACACTTAGAACGGATCAATGAGGAGCTTAATTAATCCTATTCTGAATTGGATTAAGGATATATCTAATCCTATTCTGAATTGGATTAAGGATATAGTTAATCCTATTCTAAGTAGGATTAGAGTTCTGTTTGGCAGTAAATTTTAGGGTAAAATTTACTGCTTATAAAAGGATGTTTTTCTAAAACAGAGCCGCACAATTAAAAACAGAAACGGTATTCTTTTAATCGAAGCTAGCAAATCGATTATAAGAATCAAAAACGCTCTTTAAGGCTTCTGACCATGAGACGTTCAAGAGTCGTGAGATCCGTTCGTGTGGATACCATAGAGGCAGGAACGAAAAGTTGTTGCTTGTGACTCGACCAACGACAGAAATCAAAGAAAACGTTAGGTAAAATCTCGAAACCCTAATCAGGCAACTCTCCGAATCGATCCTGGTGGAGGCCGAATGATTTAAATTCCGCTGCATGTTTATTTCGGTTTCCTTCACAGACACCATCTCATCCCCTTTTCTCATTTATGCTGCTGTAACATCCCGTTACCACATTTTTCACGTATTTTCATACAACTTTACCGGTTGGGCTGTTTGCGATGCCATTAACATTCAACAGTAACAGTGATAAATGATAATCATTTATCTATTAATTATAGAATATGAAATTTCTTTTCATTATTCCTTACATTTGGCATCCCCTATTAACCTTTATTTTACTAAGGTAGTACTGTATACATATGTCTGAAATGTAAAAGAGAAGAGACTGTACCTGTCACATTTAACGTGCCATGCCTCAGTGCTTTAAGCATAGCTATACCCATCTGAGAGCTAATTCTCTCAACTCTGTGTACTTCTTATCTGTGGAGTTAAAACAAAGGGATGAGCGATTTATACGCTCAGTAAAGAAAACATATGCTGCTTTAAATAAACCAAAACTATATATCACAACGCATTTGTTCTTTTCTTAACAATAACCCAGTAGAAAAGACAGTGGATATATAGTAAACAACTCTCTTAAAACACCATTCAAATCACTGGTAAATCAGTTTACTTTAAATTATAGTAAACAGTAAATAGGATTTTACAAATCCTTTTAATAAACAAAATCAATAAGTTGAGACTAGGCAACAAATAAATCATGCTATCATCGTTCCCCCTCCCCCTTGCGAGAACGGAATCTACCGCTATTGGGGTGCACCCGTAGGCCATCGCCCTTCACGGCTATCTCAGATCTATGACCATAATCTATAGATGGTCATCGGGTCCACTTGCCAAGTGACCTCGAGACCGCTGATGACTTGACGGGTCCATCAGCCCTGTGACGCCCTGAGGTGCACTCCTTGGTCCATCGACCGAGCCACCGCCCTAGGCAGGTCACGCAACTACATGAATAATACTACATGAACTCAGGGCCTAAAGTCTCAAAAATCACTTTATATTTCATGAAAACCTTTAAGGGATTCTTTCACCCATATTATCATTTACTCAAATGATTTAATTCCCAAAAAGGTTTAAGCTTTCTGTTTACAAAACACCTTAAAAACATTTCAAAATCTCAATGTTTAAAACCTGCTCGCCCATGGTCAGCTCGCCCAATATGGCTCACCCATGACAGCTCGCCCAATGCGGAGAACTTGTGTTCGCCCGCCCATCTGCTTTTAAAATCTGAAAGCAAACTGGCTCGCCCTCAGTGGCACGCCCAAAAATCAACTCGCCCAAAAGGCTTTATATTTTCTATTTTCACTTATATTTAAAATGGCTCATTTTTCCTCAAGAAAACATCATCAAAATCTATTCGCCATGGTCAGCTGGCCCATTTGGCTCGCCCATGGTCGACTCAAAAATGAGGTGAACAAGCGTTCGCCTGCCATCCTCTGTATTTAGAACAAAATACTGGCTCGCCCTATAGCTTTCTTATAAAAACAGTTCGCCCGCCCTTAAAACTAAAAACGGGTGTAAAAATTATAAAGGGCTTGGCTCGCCCGCCAATACCAATTCGCCCAACATAAAAATACAAGGCTCGCCCAACATAAAAACACAAAAGCTCACCCGCCCTGTATCAGTTCATCCAGAAAACAGCATAGGGGTCGGCTTTTAGCTCGCCCGAATCAAAAATAATTATCAAATAACTTCCTCAAACAATGCATGTCAGAAAACAAAACATTTAACTTAATGTTTTCATAAAATTTACTCCACAGGACATGCATCACTTCACACACATCTCCCTTACCTGGTTTAACGAAGCTTTGCTTCGCCCTGCCTCCTGCTCGCCAATAGCCATTTCCAATTATCGGCTGCAAATAATTATAAATTCTATTAATATTTCTTTTTATATCACTTGGTGAGATTGAGATAAATCAAATGACTACTCGCCCAACAGAGCTTTAACTAGCACAACCGAGCTTGCCATTCAATAAATGTTTTACACGTGGAAGCTCGCCCGCCAGTCAACTCACGAGGCCTTCATTGGCTTAATTGTGGGAGTTCGCCCACAATCCTATTCGCCCAAAGCCTCTGCATTTGAGCTCGCCCATTAATTCACTTCACTAGAATTAGGCGTTCTCGCCCTTTGAACACAGACTTTACCTTGGCGAGTTCCTTATTATCTACTCGCCTCATTGGCGATTAATTACTTTTTAACATGGGCGATCACTGTAATCACCATTGTCGTCACTTATTCCATTATTTTCCTTGTTTTCACATTCTCCACAGATCTAACTAAAAACAAGACTGTATCTATGTTTATTACTTCATAAAACATAGAAATCTATCATTGAGCATCAAGAAAAACTCAGAAATATGAAACTCACCTCAACCAACTGCGCTTCCAGAGCAGAATTCTTTCTGTCTCCTGTTAGCCTCACTTTGCTTCTTCCTTTAATTCATCAACGATGGAGGAAAGTTCTTGCAAACAGATTTTCTTATTTGGCTAACTTTAAGGTTTAAAGTTTAGTAGATCAATCATGGCAGAGAAATAGAAGAAACAGAGGATAACTTGCAGTGGAGTGGTTTTTTTCGTGAAGAAGATGGAATTGGCTAACTCGGTTTTCCTCAATTGTTTCTTCTTATATAACCATGCTCAACCAATCAATAGCTACCGCCTGTCCCTTATCCTATTCCTTTCATTATTGTTCACGTCTTTCATGCATTTAAGGCATGAAGAAAACTGCAGTTCAAAGTGGCGTGGAAGTCTCCCTTTCACACACCTTTTTCTGCTTCTGTTGACTTTGTTTTGTTTCTCAACCAATCAGTTAAATTCCTTACTGACTTCAACCTCTTCTCCGTTAATTCTCTTCAACCGTGTGACTTATAAGTCAATTTTGGCTGCCAAATGGTTTGATTCTCGTTTCATCTTGTCCATACTGATTTCAGTTCGCCTCCTAATTCTGGAAACCTCAGCTTCAACTCACCAATCTTTGAGATTGCCACTTGATATTGATGCCAACCTAAAATTTGGCAATTACGAAAATTTACTTTTAGCGATCACTTATGTGTTTGGCGATCACAGCTTATTGCTCTACTCGCCCACTTGCAATCATATGGGAAATCAATAGTCTTTGCCACGTTGGGCGATCAACCAAAGAAACTAAATTGGCGAACACATTAGTCAATAAGATGAATATTTATACTCGCCTTCAACAATTGGCCATAAGCCTTTATCTTACTCGCCCTTTGGCGAACTGTGCCATATACTTGCCCATAATCACCATTGGACGATCACCCATTATGGCTCAACTCGCCACCTTGCTCTGATTTAAGCAACACGTTGGCGAACTCACCTATTCGCCCATTGGCGAGCTTCTCTATCTACTCGCCCACACATTATTTCACCAAAATTGCTCCATTTACTACTCAATTTAAGGAGCTTTTCACCCAAGTGGAAATCAATACTCTTTATTTATTTAATTTTCATTATCACTTTTATGAAATTAGACTCTACAGTAGTGTAGAATCGGATCTTACAGCTGCACCAAAAATCCCAGCTCCCTCTCGACATGTTATTCTTTAGCTTCCTCAAGTGTGTCGGCATTCAAGAATTAAGGAAAGAGGAAAGCTTAAGCCATAAAAAAGGTTGTGTTTGGAGACCAAAAATAAGATGGAAAATGGGGTTTGAATTGGAAAGTTTCAGGTTGTGAGGGCCCGAAGTACCTTACGGGTCATTCATCACCTCACTCATCCGTACTGTCCGCTCTGGGTTCTAGAGGTGGCCGCCGTCACACAGACGTGGCACTTAGCCCCTCACTTCGTGAGGGGCTAAGTGCCACGTCTGTGTGACGGGGGCCACCTCTAGAAACCAGAGCGGACAGTACGGATGAGTGAGGTGATGAATGACCCGTAAGGTACTTCGGGCCCTCACAATAAAACGCGCGTTTTATTGTAACGGACCAGCCCAACCGGCCATGGCAACCCCTTTTTGGGCCCATCGACAACGATTGCTATGACAACGCTACTCATCCGTACTGTCCTCTCTATGAGGCGATGGGCTACCCACTGGGACCACACAGGTCCACCTCATGCAAGGCTTTATCGGGAATAAATTCCCAATTCGCGACCGCTGCTACTCGAACCCCTTACCACTTGTAAGTGTCAAGTAACGACTAACCATTGGACCAAGGTGCTGAAGGAGTTATTTTGAAGTGACGATTTGGTAGGGTATAGAAGCTGGAGCTATCGACTAATGCAGGAAAGTTAGGGGCTGCTACTTCTGGCATTTAAAAGGACCAAGGCTGGCTGGAAACTTGAAGTGACTATTGTTTGGAGGAATTCCAGCAGCTATTCTCTGAGTGAAGGTGGCACTAAGTTCAGCCATGAGGTACTATTAAGGGTAAGGGACTATCCTACTAAGCTAAGTAAAATATATAATATATGTATACTAATGTAGAGGTGTTGAATGGTGATATAAACTATTGATGTGAGGATGTTAGAATTATTGGATATTGTCGCTATAGTGTCTTTGGTATTAGTTTGGAATATGCTAAGCTAGTGATTGTATATATTGATAGATTTTATTGAAAATAATGTTGAAATGTGGTTTAATGGTGTTTGAAACGTAGAAATGATTTGAGGAAGAACACGTTTACAAGGGTGCTCGGTTTTCTCAGAAGAGTCTTAAAAAGGCTAACTGAAGAACGATTCTAAGAAAATGCTAAAGCGGTAAGGCTTGCAAGTGTTGTGTCACCAATCTCGGTGTCGTGCAACGTAAGGTAAGGGAATTTACGGTAAACGTTTATTAGTCTGCTATGTTGTGTATGTCCAAAATTCTGTTATTTAATACTTATTAATTTGAAATGCGTTCTTGGTTGAATTTCATACGTATTGAACTATGTTGAAGTACAAATGGTTTTGAATTTGAACTGTGTTGAATTTATGGATAAAAATATTGTTGGTTGGCGTTTTATGCAGGTTGTTTATTGTGGATTATGATGCTAGGTAGTGTTCTACCTATGCCGTCATAATGCCGAAATTTCGTTAGAAATTATTTAATGGATTTTGGTGTTAAATTTAAATCCTACAATGTATTTAAAAACCTCATATATCTTAAGTACTATTTCTTGCCACCAACATATTGTCTTTTTAAAATGTGTTTTGAACTATGAGGTTATCAAAACTAAAGTGTTTACTACAATTCATGCCTCCTATACTCTAGATACGTATAAAAGTATTCTTGCATGAATTTTGGCATAAGAGACGAGGGATGCTTGGAAATTGCCTATGTGGCACTTGACTCGCCTGTGTGGCATTTATTAAGCCTGTGTGGCACTCGCCTGTGTGGCATTTAAATTATGCCTATGTGGCATTTAGTGAGCATGTGTGGCAACTATCGAGAAATATCCTGGATGCTTTGTAGTCTTCCAGGTCCTGGATGCTTTGTGGTCTTCCAGGCGTCCGACAAATAGTCGTGACTTTTACCTCAGCTACTAGATGATCACTGGTGCTGGGATGATTCGTGATCATGGATAGAATCTGGTTCGGGACTGTAACCACTGCTAGCTACAGTGGATGCTTTCATAGAGGCTTGTCGGTTATTTTCAAAGATCCCGGTTATATTACCCGATCTTATTAATGAATGCTTGTCTCTTGGAAATATTTTGATTGTGTATTTCGATTTTATAAATGCGTGAGTGCAAGTGTTTGTATAGCTTATAGAACAATGATTTGTCAACTTGCATTTTTCTGTAAGACATACTTAAGCATGAGTTTTGACGCACTTATTCACGCATACACATGCACGAACATAGTAGAACACCTAATATCACTTAGCGTATGTTTTCTTACTGGGCTTTTCCCAAAGCTCACCCCCTTCCACCTCAGATTATTTCAGGTAGACTCGGCACGAGCGTGGTGCATCGAGAGTCTTTTTGTCAAGCTGCAGAAAGTTATAATTTGAGCCGAGGTATAATCTTTTGTTCTTTTGTTTATATCCCAGACTAAATTTTTTGGTGTACACAGTGTATAGGATTTCGGGATGTAAGTACTAGGAGATATCGAGTTTGTAAACATACTATGATTCGTAGTTAAGTTGTAATCTCGATATGTTTATATACCGAATCAATGGATGTTAAGTATTATAGTACTTATCTTGAGATTTGGAATTGCTATAGGTTGAAAACGATGATGTACCTAGTATGGGGATAGGTAATCGGCTAAAATAGGGACGAAATTTTTCAGTGTCGTTTTCGATGTGTCTTACGAGAAAACTATAATGGGACCTTAGACAATTAGTCTTAAACAAATATAAGAGTAGGACTACTCATTAGGTTTTTAGCTACACTGAGCGAGAGACAAACATGGGAAGTGAAAGAAAATGTTAGCCCGAAAATTCGGCTTCCGATGGCGTTACAGAATGGTATCAGAGTACAGTTTGTCTCGTCTCGTGTCAGTGTAGATAGTTTAGACATAGAATTACATCCCAAACCACTGTGTATTGTCTGGATATAAACTATGATAGTGTTTGAAAGCATGCTACGATGCTCGTTTTTGACGTAGGAAAACCTGAATTAAAATAAGTAGGATTGGTGGACCACGTCTTCACCTCAAAAACTTACTCATATGACATGAGGGTTTCAATACTTGATTGACCCATCTACAGCTTGAAGATAATGTTCTTAATGTCATGTCTATTTAGCATTTTGGTTACAATTCCTGACATCCAAGAGTACCTCACCACCACTGCTTTCTCCTTTGTAATGGCCTCAACCTCAAAAGGTATCACCTCCATGAGCTAGTAAAGTGGTTGATAAGGCAAGGGAAAGAGTATGTGGCTTAGAAACAGGATGTCTGTTAAGAATAATGCCCCAAAAGGAGGTAAAGAATAGTAACTCCTCAACTTAAGTTTTGAGCCTGTTACTACATCGAGATCTAAACCCTCCTCGTTTTGTAGTAATTATCATGGGATTAAGTTCAGCTACTTGAAGACAGGTGTTTGTTTTAAGTGGGGAAAGGTAAATCATAAGGCCAAGAACTGCCTGACACTGAGAGTCACAATTAGTAGTGTTTTTACATCGGTTATGGAAAATCAAGTGAAGGCCGACAGTTGAAGGATGGCCTTTTTTGGTGTTGACAGAATGTCGATTTGGGTATTGAGAGAGGTCTCCAAATAGGGGAATTGAGCTGGCTACTGATTGAAGGAAGAAAGGAAGGAGTTGCTGCCACCGTAAGGCAGCAGCAGCTGGAAGTTAGCATTGACTAGGGTTATTAGAGTGAGGACAGGAGCTCACAGCAACCAGTTGGAAACGTGGGCATTGGGGGAGAAGGAAAGTAAAGGAAGAGGAAAAGAACTTGATGGAGGCACAGCTAAAGCAGAAACAACAAGGAAAGGGAATTGAAAGTGTTGATCCTTGCTACTGGAAACTGAAACAGAATAGTAGTAGAAAAAAAAAGAAAAAAAAACTTGAAGTAGGGAAGAAAAGTAGAGGAAAAAGAGGAAGCATAGGGGAGGTGAAAATTCCTATACTTACTTTGCCCCATTTTCTTTCTTTCCTAAGCTTGAAATCTTCATCATAATTGCTGTTAAAAAAAATCATAAACAAAGTAAGGGGACTGATTTCACTACTATAAGAAACCAAGGTTAGGCTTATCCTTTAGCTTGAGATTAATACATGTATGTGTTGTGGATTAATGTTAAGGTGTTGTGTGATAATAGCTGGCTGGAGAAACTTGAATATTGAATATTGTTTTGGAGGTGTTGTTGCAACTAAAAGACTAAAGGAAACAAGAAGCATGAGGTTCGGCCACTATAAGGAATAATGGCAAAGGCTATCGAAAGTGAGTTAAGTAAAAAATATATATAGGTAATGAAATATTGATGACATGCTGAAATAAAAATAAGATATAGTGTAAGATTTGTTGAAAAGCATGGTGGAGATTTGGTAAAATGGTTCGACTAAGCTGATGTCTAAAAGTAAAGATAATTCCTTTACATTGATCTATTTATATATACATATGTATGTATGCTAGAGCAATGATTGATATTGGTATTTAATTGTAGAGAAACACCAAGGAAAGTGAGTTGATATAGCTATTCCAAAGTGGAGAAAAACACAAGGGAGCCTATAAAGGTTCACGACATAGAGGTAATTCTAGGAATAGGAAACAAGGAAGTGACAATTTGTCAAGTGCATATGTGATGTTGCAAAGCACTAAGCTTTGGCATAAAGAGATAAGAAAATCATTACAAAGTTGTGGTTGGCCATATTGGTACCACGCACATATACATTGGGTTTTGAAGGTGCTATGTGGATGAATATATACATATATATGCATAAATGATTTAAGGAAACATATTGAGTAATTGCAGATGTGACGATAAATGTCGATGAGAGTTTCATGCCAAGAGTATTTGGATCATCATGAATTGAGTCAATGATTTTACACTCAGAGTGACTCCTTAAAGGATTTTAAAGTATACTTGGATTGGAATACAAAGCCTGAATTATTTGAGATTGGAAATATGTTGGATATGTGTAAGAAACATTATTGAGGATTGATTTGTGGCTTAAAACTACTTTGGAACTGTTTGTGGATTTTAAACACTGTTGAAGATTGATTTGTGAATTTAAAAATTTATTTGGGATTGTTGTGGATTCAAGTTGTTGAATTGGACCATGGTTTATTGTAAACTACTTGCAGGAGGTTCCATTTTCTAAAAGGTTATGTGCTCGATTTTCTTTCGAATTCAACTTAGCTAGATCCTAGTAAGAACACGCTTCGTACTTGTAGATTGTCCCTCAAACACTTAGAGAAAGGAGCTGTATACTAAGTATAGTAAGTGCGAGTGTTGGTTGGAGTGAGTTTCATTCCATGGTTGGTAAAGATGGGTTGCTCAAGTTTAGAGGCTGATTTTGTTTACAACAACAGTCATCATGCGTTTGTTTTAGAAGAGAAAAGCTAAGGTATAAGGTTAAAAACTTTCTGACAAAGACGGGTTAAGGCTGTAGTGAACAAAGATAAAACAAAGATAAGGGAGCTAAGAAAAGAGAGCCTACCTAGGATAAGGCCTCAAGAAAAAGGTAGAAGGTTGTAAAGCCTCAACTCAATAGTTTGAGCCTTCGATATTATTGGGTTCTAAGCCTTGCTTGCATTGTGGTTAATATCATGGAACTAAGTCGTGTCACTAGACAACGAAGGCTTGCTTTTGATGTAGAAGAAAAAAGGCATAAGATCAGGGTTGCTCAACGAAGATGGGCTCAACTATTGATGTTTTACTCTAGTTATAGAAGGTAAGATTTGAACTATTAAGTACAAGTTCTGTTGGAATGATTCTAGCTTCACACGTTTAGTTGTATACACCATACATGATAGGAAATTCACTTAGGATATGAGCATTAAGGTATATATATTTTGCCTGACGGTACTACTACAGAAGGGAATCCTAGAAACTGATTAGTCTAAAAGTTAAATCTTGTTTTGAAATTATGGGATAAGAACATGACAAGAATAAGTATTATCACTGATTTTAAGGGTACTTTGATCGAATTTGGGGGACCAAATTCTTTTAGGTGGGGAGAATGTAATAACCGCAAATTTTCGACACTAGAAAAGTAAATAAATGCAATATTCAAAAGTACTGATAATTGATTTGAAACGATACGAGAAGTATGCAATTATTGGGAGCTATCAAGGATCATGAGAATAGGAGTAATGGATTAATGACAAAGGATTAATTGGAGAATAATGCAATGGAGTTAAATCAAATTATGGGAGAATTCTCTTAGTGGCATGATTAAAATTATGTGAGCGAAAGAAATTAAATTAATTTAAATTAAATAATTTAACTAAGATATAATATTAATTAAATTTGTTTAGCTAAAGAAATCTTCACAAAAAAAAATATTACATTAATTAGTAGGCAAATAAGGGTATTAAAGATTATGATATAACATGTACTATTAATTATACAAATTCATAAACTCAAAGTATACATTTTCCGGTTGAGCATAAATTATATGAAACACATTAGTAAAGTGAACTTTGGGCTTTTAAGTTATAAAGAAATAATATAATAATATATATAAATATAATATACTACCCGAATGGCTTCTTGAGGAAGCCAATTTCCAATTACCTAATCCCACTAAAATGGGACTTTCACAAGGCAAGAAGAAAGCAAGCAGCCAAGTAATTGTTGCTGCAAGTCAGAGGACAAAACTCGAGGGAGAGAAAAGGAAGAGAAGCAGATTTTGGGACTCCAACCACTGATGAGCTGGGTTGAGTATGAGTGCTGCAAACTTGGGGATTAAAGCACTGTTATGAAGCTGAAGAAGAAAGGCCAAAATAGTGCAGGTGCATGGGTATTTCGGTGGTCAGAATTAAGTGTTTCAATGGCCAGATCTGGATGTTGTAGTGGTCAAAAGAGAGTGAAGATTATGCGTGGGGTTTGTGGTTGAAATAGAAGAAAAGCATGGAAAGATGAGAAAACTCAGATGAGAGAAGGGGCAAGGGTGTCTCGGCTGAAGAAGGGAAGCACAGCAGGCATTGTAGGCTGGAAGTGAAGGAAGTGAGCATTTTGGTCATCAGGAGTACCTCTATTTCGGTTTAGAACCAGAAAGCAACGAAAAGAGCTGTTGATCTCTACCCTTCTTTGGCATCACGACAGCCAAAAGCTACTCTTCTCATGGTGCAGAAACAAGCAACAATGAAGGCTACTTAATGGCCTCTTCCTTTCGGTTAAATGAGAAATAAAATGGCTTGGTAAACAAGAGCTTCTTACTGGTACTGGACAGTGACTGGAATGGACGCTTGAAACAAAGGAAGAGTGTGGCCTTTAGGCTGAAGATAGAACAGGGGACATAAGGGTTTTATCTTGGAAGCCATTGATTAGTAAATTGAGGCTGAAACCAAAGGAGAAATAGGGAGGAGCTGCATTGAGATGGCACCGAAGCTAGGAAGAGAATTGTGAAGAGGAACAAACGATAGCTGAAGTTTGGCAAAACTGAACTAGAAATAATTAGCAAAATATGTGGAGAAGAGGGCTGATCGATGAAGGCAAACGGAAGAAGGGAAGAGGAAGCCTAACCTCATGCATTGTTCATTTCTTGTTGACTGTGTGGATGATGTAAAGAGGGCAAAAAAAAAAACTGAAAATAGAACCTAGTATTAGCAAGAAAAACATGGCTGCCTTCCGCGAGGAAATGACAAAAAAAAAAGGTGCTGAAGGAGTTATTTTGAAGTGACGATTTGGTAGGGTATAGAGGCTGGAGCTATCGACTAATGCAGGAAAGTTAGGGGCTGCTACTTCTGGCATTTAAAAGGACCAAGGCTGGCTGGAAACTTGAAGTGACTATTGTTTGGAGGAATTCCAATAGCTATTCTCTGAGTGAAGGTAGCACTAAGTTCAGCCATGAGGTAATATTAAGGGTAAGGGACTATCCTACTAAGCTAAGTAAAATATATAATATATGTATACTAATGTAGAGGTGTTGAATGGTGATATAAACTATTGATGTGAGGATGTTAGAATTATTGGATATTGTCGCTATAGTGTCTTTGGTATTAGTTTGGAATATGCTAAGATAGTGATTGTATATATTGATAGATTTTATTGAAAATAATGTTGAAATGTGGTTTAATGGTCTTTGAAACGTAGAAATGATTTGAGGAAGAACACGTTTACAAGGGTGCTCGGTTTTCTCAGAAGAGTCTTAAAAAGGCTAAGTGAAGAACGATTCTGAGAAAATGCTAAAGCAGTAAGGCTTGCAAGTGTTGTGTCACCAATCTCGGCGTCGTGCAACGTAAGGTAAGGGAATTTACAGTAAACGTTTATTAGTCTGCTATGTTGTGTATGTCCAAAATTATGTTATTTAATACTTATTGATTTGAAATGCGTTCTTGGTTGAATTTCATACGTATTGAACTGGGTTGAAGTACAAATGGTTTTGAATTTGAACTGTGTTGAATTTGTGGATAAAAATATTGTTGGTTGGCATTTTATGCAGGTTGTTTGTTGTGGATTATGATGCTGGGTAGTGTTCTACCTATGCTGTCATAATGCCGAAATTTCGTTAGAAATTATTCAATGGATTTTGGTGTTAAATTTAAATCCTACAATGTATTTAAAAACCTCATATATCTTAAGTACTATTTCTTGTCACCAACATATTGTCTTTTTAAAATGTGTTTTGAACTATGAGGTTATCAAAACTAAAGTGTTTACTACAATTCATGCCTCTTATACTCTAGATACGTATAAAAGTATTCTTGCATGAATTTTGGCATAAGAGACGAGGGATGCTTGGAAATTGCCTGTGTGGCATTTGACTCGCTTGTGTGGCGTTTATTAAGCCTGTGTGGCATTTAAATTATGCCTATGTGGCATTTAGTGAGCCTGTGTGGCAACTATCGAGAAATATCCTGGATGCTTTGTGGTCTTCCAGGTCCTGGATGCTTTGTGGTCTTCCAGGCATCCGACAAATAGTCGTGACTTGTACCTCAGCTAGTAGATGATCACTGGTGCTGGGATGATTCATGATCATGGATAGAATCTGGTTCGGGACTGTAACCACTGCTAGCTACAGTGGATGCTTTCATAGAGGCTTGTCGGTTATTTTCAAAGATCCCGGTTATATTACCCGATCTTATTAATGAATGCTTGTCTCTTGGAAATATTTTGATTGTGTATTTCGATTTTATAAATGCGTGAGTGCAAGTATTTGTATAGCTTATAGAACAATGATTTGTCAACTTGCATTTTTCAGTAAGACATACTTAAGCATGAGTTTTGACGCACTTATTCACGCATACACATGCACGAACATAGTAGAGCACCTAATATCACTTAGCGTATGTTTTCTTACTGGCCTTTTCCCAAAGCTCAGCCCCTTCCACCTCAGATTATTTCAGGTAGACTCGGCACGAGCGTGGTGCATCGAGAGTCTTTTTGTCAAACTGCAGAAAGCTCTAATTTGAGCCGAGGTATAATCTTTTGTTCTTTTGTTTATATCCCAGACTAAATTCTTTTGTGTACACAGTGTATAGGATTTCAGGATGTAAGTACTAGGAGATATCGAGTTTGTAAACATACTATGATTCGTAGTTAAGTTGTAATCTCGATATGTTTATATACCGAATCTATGGATGTTAAGTATTATAGTAGTTATCTTGAGATTTGGAATTGCTAGGTTGAAAACGATGATGTACCTAGTATGGGGATAGGTAATCGGCTAAAATAGGGACGGAATTTTTCAATGTCGTTTTCGATGTGTCTTACGAGAAAACTATAATGGGACCTTAGACAATTAGTCTTAAACAAATATAAGAGTAGGACTACTCATTAGGTTTTTAGCTACACTGAGCGAGAGACAAACATGGGAAGTGAAAGAAAAAGTTAGCCCGAAAATCCGGCTTTCGAGGGCGTTACACAGGTATGGAGAATAAGTATATTTGCTGAAACTAGTGGCTGCACTTGGTTGCCCTCTTTAGATGAAGGAAGATAAATAGAGGATGTTTTTTTTAAGCTACTGTAAATCTAGACTGAAAAAAAGTTCATCCTCGGGTCCTTGAGCTGAAGCAAGGGTTCTCCTTGGCTGTGCAAATCAGGGCAGCAAGGGTGCAGGAGTTGAAGGTGTGAACATCTTTGTCTTGGGAAAGTTTACTGATGTGGAAAGCTACCCCAAATTGGCTGCTACATCCAAGTGAGAATGATGTCTAAAGGAAGACCATTTTAAGGCTGAGAAACAGAGGTGGTTTTGGTGTGAATAAGAATTGGAATGGCATGAAAACTCATTGGTTTTGGGGTTGGCAAAAATAACGTGGGAGCTGACCAAGACCAAGATATTTACTTGGATGAACGAGAGGTTGTTTTCTGTTTGGATTGCTACATGTTGTTTGAAAATGGGACAAAGAAAAGGGGAAGAGGAGCTAAACAAGGGTGACTCTTAAGGCAAAACAAGAACTGATGGGGACGGTAAATGACAAGAAGAATCATTGGCAGTTGTAAGGGCTTGATGGTAAGGGAATTGCTGCATGTTTGAAGTTCAAAACAGTCTCAAAATGACAAGGAGTCAAGTTACAAAATAAGGCTCTCGGTTTTGGTTACTTGTAAGAGGTAAGGATTTGATTTGTTATTGTGGAATTATATGATAAATGTTTAATGAAATAGAAAGGTTAAAAATACGGTATTGGTGTAGGACTATGTGGTGAAAGGAAATTTAAGGAGACAAAGAAGTATTTGGCCACCAAGAGGGAAGGTTACAAGGTAATGTATTTAAAAAAATAATTAAAATATAAGTTCCTTAAGGAAATTCAATAATATAAATTTTATTATTTTTATGCCTTATTGTAGGAGGAGAGGATACAAGTTAGGGGACATAAACAAATTAAATTAAAGACCAAGGAAAAGACAATTAAGAAGAACAAGGGTGCCATAGCTATACTCGTGCTACATACCGAGGTGAGGGATATATATCGGAAACGTAGGGGATACTAAATGAACTATTAAAATCAACTGCTTGTAGTTTATGAACTGTATCTTCTTTGCAGGAGGTTTTTACAAAAATTAAGCTGTTATGCTGCCGGATTTTCGTATAATATTGATTTATAAAATGAGCTAGAGTTCATGAAAATGATTTGGAATAACACTCCTCTAGCTAGTTTTGTTTTGAAAATAGGTACAAAATGGCAGGATTTTGACTACCTTGGAAGTCATATTCGAAAGCTCCCATTTTCATAGAAACCATCGAGCTTCGTATTTGTTTTGGAAACTATACGTACGGAAATGTTTTGAGACATGGCTAATAATCATAGCAGTAATGTTTTGGACTATTGTGGGACCTTGATCCAGTTCACAGTAGGTAATGTTTTAGGCTAATGTATGATTTTGATCAAATCTACAGTAGAGTTTCTATTGCTGTGTGACCTTGATCCAGTCCACAGCGGGCCCAGTAGACACCTGATCAGTGCTCACTATAGACCCCTCTGGACTATGGCCATATGTCAACTGTACTTTCCCTTACGGGAATAATTAAACTGCTTGATTTTGCTTAGTTATCATGTCTCCAGCTTATGCTATATATGATTCTTTTCGTACTTATGCCAATACGGATTTTGAATGTTATGATGAGAATTATGTTTCGAATGGAAATGTTTATCGATGGTTTTGAAAGAAATGCTTCTGACGCATTGCATAAGCATGTTGATTTCCAAATTTTATGAAAAAACAGTATTTGAGTTTTTAATGAATGTTTCGAAACTTGTATATAGAAATTTAGTATCCGTCTCTTATATTTATTTCTTACTGGGCTTTCCAAAAAGCTCACCCCCTCCTCCACCTTCCAGATTATTTGCAGTAGGAGCGTATACATGGGGAGTTATCGCGTCCTTCGAGGCTTTTGGTTCTACTTTGGAGGTATATTATGTACAGCTACTTAACTTATATTCAGACTTACAATTTTAGTACTTTCAGAACAGGGGGATGTAGCAATAGGAAATTACATGATATATATCTACGTTAAATATCGACGCATGTAACTTGATGGTTATATATTGGTTAAGTGTAATGTTTTGCGATGATGAATACATGCTCATTTAGAATGTTTGGACTGGGACCAAATGCTTAATAATGTTTATATAGCTATTATAAATATAGCTTAAGAGTTAATTTTGAGACATTACGTACAGCCCAACAATGTAAGTAAGGAACAAAAAAGAAAAATTTGGTGCACTTTTCGGTATAAATGAAGGTCTTTACAGTGTGTATTTATAAATGCGAGGGAAAGCCTCACCCCTTGAGTTAACTTTTGATGGTAGGATAATGACCTACTGTTACACCCTTATAAAACCGGGTTCGCACCTATGTGGAAGCTGATGTGGATTCGGATATAGCCACGCCTGAGAGTGAGCATGGTAGGACTTTAGTGGTTGTGGAGTTAAGCATGATGAGAGCTTCATGTAGATATGGCAACAAAATCGCATGGCAAGAGACATGCATAGGTGGCACTTACCATGCATGTGAGTGCATGGACATGCATAAGCGGATGAGTGTGCAGGCACAAGGCTATGTTCAAACTTGGGATCAAGACAGACGGCTAAGTAGGAAGGTTGTCATAAGGTTCTATAGGAAAGAACCATGCATAAGTAGACTTAGCTAGGAACATGTGGGCCAACAAATGTAGGAGTACTTGGCTGTAGGATGGATATATTGGATCATGACCGAGAGTTATAGGCAGGTTTGTAAAAAGTTGCAAAGGATTGGCACGACAAATGCAATATAAGTGGGATAAGGCCAGGTTTGAGTGTGTAATGAGCAAATCATGTGGACGCATGATGAAAGGGTTGTATAGACACTTCGATGGTAGGATAGTGGCCTACTGTTACATCCTTATAAATTGGGTGTGTGCCTGCATGCGAGCTGATGGGGGCTAAGACATAGCTATATTTGGGGAGGAGGCGTGACTGGACTTCAGTGGCTGAAGAATCAAGCATGATGGGAGCTTTATGCAGTTATGGCAACAACATTGCATGGCAGGAGGCATACGTAGGTGGCACTTACCATGTGTGTTAGTAGATGGACATGCATGAGTTAATGAGTGTGTGGGCACAAGATTGTGCTCGGACTTGGGATCAGGATAGATTACAAACTATGAAGGGTGTCTTAGGGGTTCTATGGGAAAAAACCATGCATAAGTTGGCTTAGCTGGGAATATATGGGCCAAGATATACGGAAGTACTTAGCTGTGGGATGGATGGATTAGATCATGACCAGGAGTCATGGGTGGGCTTGTAAATGGTTGCAAAGGTAGCACGACAAGTGCCAGATATGTGAGATAAGGCTAGGCATGGATGTGCAATAAGCGGATCATGTGGGCACATGATGGGGTTGCACGAACATGCAATGCACAGGTATCAACGCACACAACATGAGCTGCATATTCCTTGATATGAGTGGGCAATCTCTTAATCTGAGCAGCAGTGACGGATTTTGACATTTGATTTTGAAAGGACCAATTAGTATTATTATTTTTTTGTTCATATGTGGTATGAGGCGATTGAAAATTCAAATCTTGAATTTAATCCTTTTAAATTGAGATAACAACTGTTGGGTTAAGTTTTTGATATGAGGGCTAATTAAAATTTTATAACTATATTTCTTTTTCATTTGAGTTCGATCATTATGTTTTAATAACATAAGACACATATACAACTACTATACTAATAAAAAATAAAAAAAACTTATAAAATTATAAATTTTAATAATTCATAAAGAAAAAGTATAAAGAAATAAATTATATCAAATATATAATCTCATCTAAAATTGTGAGTGGTATTCTTTTGAAGAAACAAAATCTTCAAAAATTAAATCTAAACTAAATGTCTCAACAATTTTTCGTTCGATATTGACATGACAATCAAGTTATCTCAAAATTATGTACTAGAAATTAAAAAATAATTATCCCAAAATTTTTACTAAATATAAATTTTTTAACATTACTCATGTATATGATAACAAGATATATAAACATATATTTAAAAAATAGAGTAACAGAGAAACATTAATAATTTTGCTATTCTTGTTTTTGGTGATAGTTGACAGGTCTCAAGGCAATCCAAATAGCAAATAAAAGTGCAAAGAATATTAAAAATATATAAAAAAGAAAAATGATATCAGATGGCTATTAGGTTAGAAAAATATTATAGATTTGTTTTCTATTTAGTTGATTGGGAGTTTAGATGAGAAAAGTTAAATTGGATTTTTTAAATTTATATAATTTCAACTTAATATTTGTGACAATCAAATTGATTTTATGTATTTGTGAATAGTGATGGATGAGTAAAGTAAATAAATTAATATAAATGTAATTTTAATTTTTTTAATTTGAGGGGGCCAATTATGCAATATAAATACATTATATATAACATATAAAAAAAAGATTAGTAAAAATGTTTAACCATGGCTTATGCACCGCCATTGCTGAGCAGTGAGTCCCTTGATTAATGTTGTTGTTGACTAGTCAGTACCTTGATGTTTGGGGTAACCTTAACCTAGAATACCCTAAAACCATAACCCTAGACCTAAACCTAAACCTTAAAAGTACCTTAATCTCATACCATATGCATGTAAACCTACTTACACTTAAATCCTAAAATTCCATTTAACCTTTTTTTCTCATGCAAATTCCATCACCTTTTAAGTTAAACCTTAACCCCATGCATTAACAAGACCATGCAAAACCTTTTAAAACCCCAAAACCCTTTCCATGCAACTTGAGACCTCTTCAAAATCCAAACCAATCGGCCACACCATTAAAGCCCACAAGATTCGGTTAAGCCACTTAAAGAAGGAAAGAAAACAACTTAAAGAAAGAAGAAAAGTTTGACTATTTTGGCTTGAATTTGGAAAGAAATATCAAAGGCAATTGATGAAGATTTGGTTGCAATTAAGAGAGAGACTCTACAGAAGGGTCAATAGGGCTGCCAAAGAATCGAAGAAGCCTTAGTTATAAAAGGAGGGAGGCAGCCACATGAGGGGGTGGGTGGCTGCGTGACCAGTTTTCTTCACCGTTTATTGCAGTTCTCTTTTTTATTTTATTTTCTTTAGTTTAGGAGGGGTTTATATATTAATTTTACATCTTTAGATTAGATTCAAAAGGGGAAGAAATCAGCTAAGTGACACAGCCTATAAAATCTTCCCTTGCTTTTCGCTTTTTTATCCCCTGTTTTATGTTCTCAGTTTAGTTTTCTCCACTTCTTTTGGTTTCAATTTTTTGTTCTATTTTACTTTAAGTTTCTGTTAATATTTTTCTGTCTTAATACTTTACACTTTGAACAATAATAATACAACTTGTCAAAGTTTAATTTCTAAAGTTTTTCTGCTATATTTTATCGGTTTTTGCACTAAGTTTTGTCTGCATATTTATGGTTTTGCATTAATTTTATGCTATTTTGGTTTCTTTTTTTCATTCTCTTCCTTATATATTTAATACCTCCATTGTTTAGACTTAGGTTTAGGTTGCGATAATTTCTTTAATTTTAAATTTAGTTTTGTTTAGGCCCTTACTAAGTGCTGCTGGACTGGTATGATTGCTTGAGTGTTTTAATTCTTACACTATAGCTATGTACTAGGCTAGATTTTTGTTGTGTTGTGATTGCTGGGTGGAGGTTATGATTTTTTCTATTGAAGCATGAAGGTGTTGCAGCAGTGTTGGAGGTGCTACATGGGTGGAAGCTATTGGACATTACTGTTGATGGGAAAGCTAGATTATGTTTCTGGCTTCTTTTTTATTGCTAAGTTTGACATGCATGGTTATTGTAGAGTGTTGGAGACATAGGTGTCGGGCTAGAGCTGTTTGATATTTGGCTGAAAGTAGTTAACCAAAAACTGCTGCAAGATGACAGAAACGTGGTGTGCATGGATGGCAAGGATGGAGGCATGACAAAAAATGGGATGGCTTGGCTTGGGTCTGCATGTAACAATGGCATTTTATGGTAAATTAAATAACAGTTAATGTCATTACACAAATTATAACAAAGTAATTACTACAATATAATCTTAAATCACATTTTCATGACAATGAATTATCTTCAAGACTTCAACATAACACTTTGGTATTCTCCTTTAACTTCATTCCCACCAACCATAGGCAAATAATATTGGTCAGCATCTTTTGACATCCTAACTAGCTACTATAGCTTAAGCCTCTAATGCACAGGAAGTTCTGCAAATAATTGAGTTCTGCATTTGCCAACACCTTAGCTTGTATTATCTTCAACACAATATATATATATATATATATATATATATATATATATAGATATAAATGTGCAAAGTGTTAATGTATGTTGTAAAGCCAACTCACTTGGTAGGATGCATGATACCGGAGCAAACCATGTTCACTTAAGGAAATGACATGAAAGGTCTCCCTTCACCATCTTAGTTGCTTATACAAAGACAGAAAGACTATAAGATGAGGTAAAGCTTATGGAACAACACAAGCCTTGTAAATGATTTGTAAGGTACTTACAATTATAAGAATCTTTATGCATCAAAGTTTAGTTCCTAATTCCTAGTCATTGTACTACCAAGACAGTGCATTTTCAATGCTTAAAGATTGATACATGATTATGAAGCAAGTAATTATTCTCATAGATTAAAATTAGATATATTTGAGGATAGCATGTGAGTGCTTATTTAAAAATAAGTTCACTGAACATGACCAAAATTAGAGATCCATTTGGTGGTGTCACTTAAGTGTTTATAGAATATACTCCCACGTGTCAATAGTGTAACTAATCATTTGACTTGAGATGCCAGGTTGTTTTATATGTGTTTTGTCATACTCTGATTTCATCCTTGTGGGTTTGGATAGATAAATGCATAAAACAGGTGCTTTTAGGTATGTCTTAAACATATAAAGTTGGATGAGTAGTTAAGATGACGATTTATCACTCTGAGTGACTTAAGGGGATAATATCTTATGTATCCTAGCTTCCATTAACTCATAAAGTCTTTGTCTAAAGTACTTATTAAGAGGAGTTAATATTTGAAGCTTAGGGATAGATAAGGAAATGTACTTAAAGTTGACACTAACCAAACTCTAGTCATTATTAAGATATTGTAATGAAATTATTGAATTAGATTGAGATATTACGTGTCGAAAGGTTGGTCAAATCATTTTAACCTTACTAACATTTGAGTGGTCATAAAGTATTGCTAAATGCCACTCATGATCTTTGAATTTAAATACAAGTTTACATTTTTTTTGAAAGGTGAGGAATTTTATTAAGTGAGCCAAATGAGCTCTAGGGAGAAAGACAAAATATCCCTAGAGGCTAGGCGAAGGCACAGACCAGCTCAGAGAGAAAACGATACAAGGAGTAATGAGAAGTACAAAAAGAAACCAAAGTCAACAAAACAGAAAATCACAAGATAAAATGAATACACAAACAGTCATCAAAAAACACTGAAGTCATCAAGAACAGAGGCAGAATTAATGATCAAGAGGACTGAGTAGCAGAGTCCATGAGTGGTGAGGGCCAACACGCTGATATGTGATTCTTCACTCAAAACAAAATAGAAATAGAAACAAGATGAAAGAACCCAGCCCACATCCAAAAAGAGTAGTAGGAAAGGCAGAGATAACACAAGGCAGAAATGACTAGCGAACAACCAGACAGAGAAGCGATAAAGAGACCAAAGAAGATCAGAAGACTTTAATTAGATTGTGGGCTCTATGTGCACCTTGCTTTGCCAAAGTGTCAGCTTCTTCATTGGATTCCCGTGGAATGTGTTGCAGACTCCATGAAATAAATTTAGGCTTCAGATTTTCAATAAGAGACATGTATTTCATAAGTCTCTAGGGGGTGGATTCGGGGTTGTTAATCCATTTAAAAACATTAGCCGAGTCACTTTCAATGATTAAAGAATGAGAATGAACCCACTTTGAGGCTGCAAATAAAATGCAGGCTTCTCTCACTGCAAGAAATTCAGCTTCATTGGAATCTTAAATACCAATAGCTTTGGAGAAAATAATTTTAGTAGCACTACTATTATTTCTCAACAAACCATTGATGCCTACCAAACCAGGTTTCCTAAAGGTGGATCCGTCAACGTTGAATTTCAAAGAACTAGCTTGAGGAGCAGTCTAGCCAAGGGTTGTCTATTTTTCTTAGGTTTAGAGGAAACTTTTAAAAAAACAAGGATATCTTAAGAAATCCAAAACAGAAGAGTGAAGCTTAGGCCACTTGGCTTTAAACCAAAAGCAAGCCTGAGTTTGACATAATCCAAAGATTGATTCAAAGAAAATAGCTTGCCTTCGAAAACAGATTCGTTTCTGACCAGCCAAATTGTCCAGACTGTAGCAAAGAAAACCATAACCTAGACTTTGTCACAACGAGACTCAAGGAGAGCTGATTTCTAGGCCATGAAAAACTCAATAGGCTCATGATGACAAACACAAGAAATACCCTAGAGGTCACAAAAATGAACCCATAATCTCCAAGCAAAATTCACAAGAGAAAAAGAGGTGTATAATGGTTTCAGACTCCTTACTGCAAATTGGACAATCAGCCGAGCTTGACTGAAGTAAACCTCTTCTCATAAGCAAATCTTTGATAGCAACTCTGCCCTTGAGTAACTTCCAACAGAAAACTTCTACATTAGGAGGTGCCAAACCACACCAAACGAATTTCCAGCACTCGGGCTCTAAGCCAGAGAGGCAAAGGATTGACTTACAAAAGCTTTTTACAGAGTAAAGGCCACTAGGGTTGCCTTTCCAGATTAACCAATCCTTCATGTTTTTTGAGATCTGAAAGTTGTTCAAGATGCTGTAGAACGAATGCCATTGAGATAGTTCCCAGTCAAAGTTCCTTCTTCTCAAGTTAACGTTCCAATTCCAGCCGCTCTTGTTCCAAAAACCAAAGTCTTTAACTTTCCCAGTTTTGTTGGTGGCAAGGGCAAAAATCCTGGGAAATTCCTCCTTAAGGCAAATTCCTTCAATCCATTCCTGACTCCAAAAGTCAATACAGCTACCGTCACCTAGAGAGAAACCCAAACCTGCATTCATAACCGAGGAGTAAATGGAGTTAGAGGATAAGGGTTTAATAATACTTTTCCAAGTGTTAGAGAACCCCCTGTTGATCATGTGGGGTGGAACAAGATCAGTGTGGTTGCCCTTGTATTTCTTAATGATGATAATCTTCCATAGTGCGTTGTCTTCCTTGCCAAAACGCCAAATCCACTTATTGAGAGGAGCCTTATTTTTAGGCTTAAATCAATCAGACCCGAACCTCTAAACTCCCTGAGCGTGCAGATAGAAAACCAATCAACCAGACTCATCTTTCTATCAATAGAGGTACCCTTCCCAGAGAAATTTTCTCTATAGTTTGTCCAACAACAGTTTGACAGAGGTCGGTATTTGGAAAAGAGACATAAAGTAAGTTAGAAGATTTGATAGCACTGAGTTCTATAGAGTAACTCTACCACCCATCGAAAGGAAATTGCTTTCCCAACCAGCTAGTCTTTTTTGGACTTTCTCGATAATAGGATTCCAAATGTTGATGCATCTAGGATTTGCACCAAGTGGGAGGCTAAGGTAGGAAGATGAAAGGCTTTTTGTTAAGCAGTGAATCCTACTGGCCCAATTGATAAGAGTTTAATTGTCTGTCCCAATACCGATAAGTTTACTTTTCATAAAGTTAATCTTAAGGCCAGCCATAGCTTGAAAACATCTGAGAATTCTTTTGACATTCAGTAATTGCTCCAGGACAGGCTCGTAGAAGGTGAATGTGTCATCTGCGTATTGTAAATGAGATAGCCTAAAAGAGTCATTGCCAATGCTGACACTGTTGAACAGCCCCAAAGAAGTAGATTTAATTAGCAGCACACCAAGGGCTTCAGTAACAAGGTTAAAAAGGAATGGGGAGAGAGGACAGCCTTATCTAATGCCTCTGGATGCTTTGAATTCTCTGGTCGGGACACCGTTAACCAGAACAGATAAGGAAACCATGGAGATGCAGCAAGAAATCCATTTCCTCCACAATAGACCAAATCCCATCTTCAACAAAATAAAATCAAGGGAAGCCTAATCCACATTGTTAAAGGCTTTCTTGAAGTCCACTTTAAAAATTAAACCCTTGGAACCAGACTTCTTGATCCCATCTATCACTTCGTTGGCGATGAGAGAACAGTAAAAAATTTGCCTACCCCTCACAAAGGCAAATTGGTTGGCACCAATTACTTCACCCATAATAGATCTTAGTCTGTTTGCCAAGATCTTAGCTAAGATCTTATAAATACATCCAACAAAGAAAGTCATTCAATCCACTAGGCATCGAAGTTTTAGGGATAAGGGTAACAAAAGAAGAATTAAGTCTTCTATCAAATTGCCCTGTCTTATGAAAATCAGACAAGAAGAGCAGTAGTTCACCTTTAAGATTACTCCATTGGTCTTTAATAAAGTTTAGATTCAGACCATCAGGCCCAGGGGCCTTGTTGCCATCACAGCTCGAAATCGCATCCCAAGCTTCATCTTCAGAGAAGGGTCTTTCAAGCCATTGTGAGCTTCGAGCACTTAGTGTTTTGAGATTAACATTGAGTTCTACCACCTTGGTTTGATTGGGAATGTTAAAATGAAGATCAAAATGAGAAAAAACTGCCTCTTTAATGTCTTGAGGATTAACAACGGTGCTACCATTTATAAGAAGGGAGTTGATCATGTTACTTCTCTTCCTGACGGAGGCCATCACGTGAAAGAATTTAGTGTTCCTATCCTTGTCTTGGAACCATTTGATTCTAGATTTCTGGTGCCAAGATCTTTCTTTTGCTCTGTATAACGCCCATAACTCAACCTTCTTAGAATTGATTTCAAGTCTCTCCCCTCATCAGGATTCGTAGTAGACAACTCCATCTCAAGATTGTCAATGGCCTCTTCGAGGGATAGAACCTTCATTTGATCGATCTTCCCTTCCAGAATATACCATTTCTTTATAGTAGACTTTATCAATCTTAACTTACTCCAAATGCTAGAAGTTGCACGATTACCAGAGTTAATGTCAACCCAGGCTAAATTAATCATAGCATGAAAATTTTTGTTATCCAGACAATGATTTAAGAAGCGAAATGGTTTTGGACCCCAACTAAAGACCACAGGGGATAAGATGATAAGATTATGATCAAAAATAGATCTAGGGAGAATTTTCTGTAGCAAGTTATGAAAACACGAGACAAAGCTTGGGGAGATAAGAAAACGATCCAACCCGCAGAAAGTGGGGACAGATTTATTGCTAAACCACGTAAACTTACCACTGGACAGAGGAAGGTCTACTAACCTGACAATGTTGATGAAATCTGAAAATTGACTCATAGCTCTTTGATTGAAACATTTCCCTATTTTTTCTTCAACAAATCTGATCACATTGAAGTCCCCACCTAAACACCATGGAATGTCAAAACCACCAAGATGAGCTTCCAACTCTTCAAACATGGATAGTCTTTCCCCATCATCATTGGGCGCATAGATGTTGCCAAAGCTGCATTTAAGATTGAGAGAGGCAATATTACCAATCAGCAAAATGAATCTTTGGGAGGTAATTTTGGCTTCAACTTTAAAGAAATTATTCTGAAGACAAATTAACCCACCAGCCGATCCATCAGCAAGGACTATTTCTGTCGAGAATGAGTTAGAAGTCCAAAGCGATTTCAGAAGATGGTGATTAATCTTGTATATTTATATTCCTGGACAAATAGAAAAGTTGGCTTAAGTTTAGAAACAACCCTCTTGATAGCTCTTCCTTTTTCCTTCCTACCAAGATCTCTAATATTCCAAGAAATGACAATCATAGTGTAAAATGTAAGGCCCAGAATCCTTCATTCACATCAAGCAAACCATCTTTATGCCATTATGTTCGCCTTCTCCAAACTATAGAAGAAATCAATCATTGAACCTCTGTTCTTGTCGAAGGTCACTCCCAAAGCCGAGCTGACCTCCCAGGTAGCCTCTGCTTCTTTTAAAATAGAGGCGTTCCTTTGAATAATGCCATTATCGGACACTGAGTTTTCAAAGGCATAAAGGATCGCGTCTTGATCTCCATATAAAATCTCACGAATCTCTCTTCTTAACTTTCTTCTTCTCCTGACAGTAGAGGCTGTCTTCTTGTTTTTGTTAGCAACTGTCGTGCGACACTTTGGGGGTCTAGAAAGGGGGGGGATCCATCAAGGGCTTGTTAACATCGTCCGACCCAACATCATCCTTAGAGCCAGAGGAGCTAGAGCTTTTAGAGTCCAAAGAAGACTCCTTCTCTAGCCCAAGAAGAGAAGGCCTAACAACAAAGTTTCGAGCTTGGTCTCGCACATAGCTTTTCTTGTCACGATTAAGATGGTCTGCCAATAAACGGATGAGCCAGGCAATTCCACATCATCAAAAGTGGACTAGAAAGACACAGGATTAATGACCAAGGTCAATGATTGGGAGCCGCCACCTGCGTGTTCCTCAACTGTCAATGTAGAGCAAGTCTTCAAAGAAACATCTACTCTGTCACAAACTAAAAGGGCCTCGAGACCATCTAAAAAGGCTACAGACGAACCTCGATCAACATAGGCATTGAAAGCTCTTTCAAACCAAAAATTTGAAGGGTCAGCTATAGGGTCCCCGGTGAGAGAGGTGTTACACCGACTGGAGCCACCGAACGGATGAGCTTCATCAATCGATATCAAAATTTTGTGAGTTGAACCTTTAATAGTGACTGACACCGTAGAGGGGATTTTTTGCCTAGATTCCACGTTGACCAAAAATCTAGCATAGTCGAGTCTTTGTCTATTAGAAGTGCAGTCATCAGTTTTAACAAAGAGACCCCATCTATCACCTAAAGACTTAAAGAACCTCTCGTTCCAGACTTGCAATGGAACCTCCTCGAGAGTGACCCAAATCGAGACAATGTTATAAGTAGAAAAACATGACCAAGGAGTGACATTGTCAAAAGCGTCTTTGCAAATAGATTTGTGATTAAGAGCAAAGGACTCCATGGCTTCCTTGTTATCAAAAGTCAACAGAAAATTGGATCCTCCCATATAGCTCATCTGACAGTGAACATCTACTTTCAATAACAATTCATGGGCAAGTGAAAAAGAATTCTCACAAGTTATGTAGCCAACAGCGCTTCACTCAAGCCACTCCATCTCTCCTTTAGGAATATCGATATCAAAATTCACTTCTTTAGCTTTTAACATGGTGCACTCTGTCACTAGGGTGGAAGATGGCTCAGGAGAATCGACATTGATGACTTCGAGTTTCCAACCGCAGCCTGAGCGAGCAAAACCTCCATGTACAATTTGTGGTCCATGTTACTTGGAAGGTTGATATCCTTTGGAGACGACTTGTTACTCACCCTATTAAGCCCTTTTGCCTGGAACATGATATTTGTCGTTCCACCCAAACTAGCCTTCTTAACAACAATGTTAAAGCCATCGATTTTCCTCATATTCCTTTCCAAGATAGCTTTCTGCATCTCTTCAAAGTGTCTGTATTTGATGAAAGCAAAAGTAGTCTTAGCAAATTTGGATCTTCTATTGTGATAAGAAATAAAAGGGTCCACAACTACACTGTAGGAGTTGAAAGCCTCCCATAAAACCCTCCTAGAAACTCTCCTGCTAAGATTTTCGATAAAAATAGTAAACAACTTGGATTGCCAATCTGAACTACTTGCCAATTTGAACTACTGCCATGAAAGGACCTCCGAGGGATTCTCTCTCTGGGGAAGCTCATTCTCTTTTTTGTTTTAATACAAGTTTACATTCATAAACATTTATTGATTTTCTTGGTTATTACATTTTCAATCCATAATTCTTTTTAATTCATATATTGCTCTTTGTGTGTGGCCCATTAAGTTTTCGACATGTTGGCAACGAATGTAATGCAAGTTTACATTCATTGCCAACATGTCGAAAACTTAATGGGCCACACACAAAGAGCAATATATGAATTAAAAAGAATTACGGATTGAAAATGTAATAACCAAGAAATTTAATTACATGTTTATGACTTATGGTGGATGATTCTTAGATTAGTTAAAATTTTATTTGACTAAGTTACAACTTAGTAGTAATGTAACAAAAGTCACTTTTTGATCTTTTTCGATTATTCTAATTGTACTATACAAATTATCACTCAACTACTACTAGTTTAACACTATCATTTCACCTTAAAGGTGAAATTACTATTATGCCCTTCATTTGGCTGAATGCATATACGAGTCTCTATACACGTCCAAATTTCATTTTTATGTTCTAATTTCATTTAATTCTTGCTTATTAGCATGAATTACATAACATATTGCAAAATCACTATTGAATTTATATAGTTCCCCTATGAAACCTTAGTGGCCGAACCTTATACTCATTCATACATTCATGACATATCAAATTTAACTTCATATTACTTCATAAAAAATCATATATATATATATATATATATATATATCATATATCAAAACTAGCCTTAACAACCATGATTTACGTTAGTCTCCCTTATTGGCCAAATTCACCACTTAGCATTAAAGGTGGTTTTTTGTGAGAGCCCAAAATTCTTTATTCTCCCTATACCTATTGAAGGTGTTGAATTAGAATATTAAGTAGAATTTCAAAAACTAAGTCCCCTACGTTATGGAATTATCGGGGAAAGATTGTCAAGTGGACCCACAGGACAATTTGTAATACGGATGCGTTCCGAAATGGTAAAATGTTAAATTTGGGGTTGAAATACCTAAAGGTCAAGAAGACCATATTTTTGAATTCCTTAAGATAAACATATCTCAGTTTAAGCGCAACAAATTAGAAAATAACAATCGTGTCCATACCCCGAAAAAACTTTCCTAAATAACAGTCAAACCAAATTGACTTTGAACCCACAGATTGTCATAGGATGATCCTCGCGTAAAAAAGTTTTACATGGATTGAACCCGTGAACCGAATTATGCAAAAATGCTAAAAACAACGCGAACGAAATTGAAAACATTCGTATAGGGATTATTTGGTAATTTCACTGCCCCTACTTGGTCAAATCACCTTGGGAGTCAACAATTGATCATGTTTGACCCAAATAAATAGAAAAAAATAAAAAATAAAAAAAAATATTAAATCTGAAATTTTAAATTATTAAATTAATTTTAGGACATAAATGGAAATAGTGAAATTATACAAGGGTATAATGGTCAATTAACATAGGGCGTTGGTCAAATAGTTAATATTTGATTAAATTTGTCTTAAATAAATTAAATTTAATTAAAATAAAGTTTAAAATCTGAAAATGAAAAATTAGTAAATATTTATTATGGTATGAGTGTAAATAATGGAAATTTAAAGGGGGATTTTTAATTGCTTAACATGTGGCAATCTTTTATTGGATGAAGCATAAATAAAAGAAGACTCAAATGAGATTAAATTCAGCATTTTTGTAGCCTCCATCACCAACCTTTCTCCCCTACCATTTTCATTGCTGCTCGTTTCTTTTTCATTCTTCCAAGATTCTTCACAGTTTCTTGCACAAATTCCATCCTCTCTTCATCCAATACTCTTCACTAAACCTCTTCCTCACCTCAATATCACCATAAAGCTGGAATTGGAAAGATTAACGTGGAGAAACAACACTGATTTTAGGGGTTGTACAGGTCGACAATGGTGGAAGGTGAGGTTTGGTGATGTTTTCTTCAATACTTGCTATAGTATGTGATTGTTCTAAGCTTGATGGATGTGATTAGAACTTTGTATTGACTTAAATGAGAATGTAGAAGGGCAGGACAAAATCTACCATGGAAAGAAATTGTGAAAATTTTGGTTGTTTTAATGTATTTTAGGTATGAATTATTAGTGAATGATGAGTGAAATTGGTTGGGACTTAATTGAAACTTAAATTAAACGATAAACTTCATGACATGGAAGTGGCATGAATTGGGTGGTTTCTTGGTCAAAAACAGGGGCTGAATGATAAGGAATATATTTTGATGATTGAAGGTGTTTGATGATAATCCTAAATGAGTAAAAGAGGTTTATAAGATTAGAGTTGATGAAAGAATGAAAACCATGAGAATAAGATCATAGGAAGCTAACGACCATGATGGAGATAAGGTGATGATGGTGAGTTCTTCATGTAGGGAGAGTGTTTAATGGAATTTTTACTAAGTAGAAATATTTAGAAGACACGAAATAAAGAAGAGAATAAATAAAAAAGAATGAAGATGAGCCTTAAGGAGTGTTCGACCAAAGACAATGTGAGAGGAGGGTGATGCAATTTTAATAGGTTCATGTAAGATAGAAATATTAAATTAATAAAGAACATTTATAAAGTCTAAGTTTAGAAAAGAATGAGTTTTGAGCATAGACACACAATTGGCCAAGCATATTTTCGTAAAATGAATTATTTAATTATTGAATTTCGTAAATTGCATAAAATGAAATTCTATTACTGATTTACATGATTTTAGATTGACTGAAGATTATTGCTATTTGGAAATGATTTCTACGGTTAAATGAATTGATTTATGAAAATGTTTTGAGACAGTCGTACCTTAGTGATCATGCATACTGTTATACAACTTCGAGACCTGATCAGTCTGCAGGTTTATTGTTTATTGTACATAACTATGGAAATTATGGTTAAACCCACAAGTTTCCACAGTGAGCACCTGATCAGTATGAACTATGTGCACTGTTTTGACGATGACCATTTGTTATTGTTTAGTCCCTTCAGGTATACTGTTTACTATTTCGTCCTTACGAGGATACTGTATCATGCATGATTCTATCGGATGTGACTGTCTCCATTGTACTGTACTGTTTTACCTAACTGAATTATTTACTGATATTGAATTATTTATTGATACTGAATGGTTTACTGATATTAAATTGTTTATCGATACTGAATTGTTTACTACACTGTTTACTGAACTGTTTATTGATATTGAACTATTTACCAATACTGAACTGTTTACTATAATGTTTTAAATTAACTGTTTACAAACTATTTATATACTGAAATATTTCATGAGATGATTTTTATAGCATTATTTAAATAAATTGTTTTATATATGGATATTGATTTGAAATTGTATTGAATAAATTATTAAATGTTTTATACTGATTAATGATTTTATCATCAACTACTTACTCCTTATAGTCACATCTAGGGACCGGAACACGACAGGTACTTCAAAGTACCTCCCATACTCTACCCGATTACCTGGTCGACTATAGTATCCTTCTTATACTATCCTCTAGTATACCGTTAGGAAAGTAATTTTTACTTAATTGCATATAGTATGCGCTTTTATATGTGTTTCTTACTGGGCTTTCCCAAAGCTCACCCCCTTACTCACCATCCCAGATACCTCACCAGTGTACATACCATCCGCTGCGATAGGATAATTGAAGAAAACTACTAGAAGTTTTAAAGTGCTTAGTGACCAGGTATAAGTAGAATTTTATATTTTTATATTCAGACTGGTGTATGCACAGCAGGTGTATTTATTAAGGGATGCAAATAATGGGATGTTAAGTTGAAGAATGTAAATAATTATGGGATGTAAATTACCTTGAACTGTATAAATAAATTTACGATTTTTATGTTATTAATTTTTTTTAATTTCTTATTTATTATTTATGGATTAATTAATTAAATGGTATAAAGATTTAATTGAAATGAGAAACTGTAAATTGGACTTACATTGACATCGAACGTAAACCAACTGATACTGAATAATTGAATAAGGAAGATAGAAGGGAGGAAGAGTTGAAAGTGGTTGAAAGTAAGGGAGAAAGGGGTAGCAAATCTAGTTGGCAAGGGTAAAGCTTATGGTTTCACTCTTTCTCACTTAGCGTCTCACGTTTTATTTTCAACACTTAAGCTTAAATGGTGAACCAATTTGGTAGTCGATCACTTAAGGCTGATTTTAGCAAAATAAAATATTGTAATATTAATCCTATACTTATCACTTAAGCCTTTTTCGCTTAAATATCTCATTAGTTCACTTTTTTCTCATAAATATCTAATTTTTCTTTTTCCTCTTGGTTCTTTTAATCTTGTTAGGTGAGATTACCTTTAATCCCATCTATGTCCTAACCATGTAAGACAAAATAATGGCCTTGGCTAGTCATGAAGGAGAAATTATAGGGTTTTTGGCTTAGTCTAACATTTTTCGATCTTTTTTGACCCTACGGTAAAATCTTTTGACTCAAGGTTTAACATCTAGATTTGACACTTTGACATTCTTCAATATGACCACTAAATTCAAATTATAGTGTTGGTTTTGACCATTAGTTCCATGACTTAGAGACAAAATCGTCATTTTCTCATTTGTTTCTTGGTTTCCATAAAGATTTTGGATTGAAAGTTCTGTGAGAACTTCATTTTCCACATATTTGATATAAGTTAAAGAGTGTAGGAACGTCAAAGAAAATATTGCTTGTTAAAATATCTAAATAAAGGGTTAGTTCATAAGGTTCAGAGAAGTACTAGGTGTGGGCCCTACAAGGACTTTCTCTATCCAGATCGAAGTGAGATCCTAGCATAATGATATTTAAGGTGAAATATGAATATAGAAAGAATATGCATCTCAAAATGACCTCGTTTGAGCATTTTTAAAGAGTGTGAAACAAATTCAAAAATGACGATTAAGGAATAGCTCGAAAGAATTTTTGTGAATAATGGTCAAATCGAGTTGACTTTTGACCAACTGACAGATGTGTGATAATCAAAGTTTGATAAAGCTTTATGTCATGCCATTAGATAGATCGAACATATGCGAAGAATAAAATTTACGCGATTGACCCAATAAGGTATTTTGGTAACTTCGATAATTTCGCCCTTACGGTTAGTCAAACCTTATCTAATGATTAGAACATTTAAATACTCATATTATATGATGAAATAAAATATTTGGAAGTTAAACTGACTGGTTAATACTGAAATGGAAGTGTGAAAGGTAAAATTGTCCAAAATCATTAAGTATAAGGGCATTTTGGTAATTTGGCTAGTAAAGTATTAATTTTTTTTAGAAATTTTTGGTCATATTCTCCACTAAGCCAGCCATACTTCTCTCTTTCTCAACTCCACCATTGTTGAAAAGCTTCCAAGAGAAGAATTCACCAAAAACTCCTACTTAAAGACATCGAAACCAAAAATTGTCTTCACCTACCTTGTCCAGAATTTAGTGGTCTATCTTTTGACACCAAAATCAAGTCCTAAAGTAGCCAAATTCAAGGTGAAACACCTCACACTAGATCTGGTCATGAAAAAAGGTTAGAGAAAGTTTAGTTTTTTTTTTTCATGGTTTTACAGCTTTATATTATGTGATCTCCATGTTTAGTTATGTGTTTAAGCTTAAATTGAATTAAAGCCATGAAATTCATCTACCAAGGGTTTCGGCTACTACTACATGAACATGATGTTGTTTGATTAAGAAATGATGTAGAAATGAGGTAGAACATGTGTAGAACATGATTTCAAGCTTAATTTGTTGAAATGAATTATGTAAACCTATATGTACAATTCGGCCAAGTGAAGGGAAGCCATGAATTGTGCTTAATTTAATATGTTTTGGATACTAAGAGAGTATATAAATTAACATAAGACTACTGGTGAAGCCAGAACTGAAAAAGAAGGTGTTTTGACTATACTTGCAGTTTTGCATCTGATGTGAAGTAGGCCAGATTTGCTATTGTATTAGGAAATATGAAGCACCTTAGAGACTAGAATATTCTTTGAAGAAGGGATAATGAAATTTGATTGTCTTTTGATATCATTTTGCAGCCTTGAAGTTAGTAGCGCAAAGGAAACGATAAGCGAATATATGCTCGCTTATTTGATCTATTTATTAGAAAAGATTAATATACTGCATTGTGGCTGGAAATTAGGTAAGGGATATATATATATATATATATATATATATATATATATATACATATATATATAAGACGTGGGGATACTGTGACTGTATTGATATGATTGATTGATTGATTGATTTGAAAATTCTGCATTATTGAGCATCGAAACTATTTTGAAATTGATTGACTGGACTGAGTGATTTGGATCGATTTTCTGAACTGTTGATTCAAATTTTGATTGATCAATATTTGGAAACTGGATTTGTGTTTTTTGAATTGCATTTTCGTGTAATGAGGTTAGGCCAGATATAGCTGTTATGTTGCTGAAATTTCGTAAAACGTATTTTGAACCTTATATTCACAAGAACATATTTCTTAAAAATTTTGAATGAAATTTGGAGGTTAATACTGATTTGAGTTCCATATAAGTCCATAGTATGCATCAAATTTGTAACTTAGTTTTTGATACTGATTTTGATGGATTTCTCTAATTTCATGAATTATACGAGTGTTGGTAGCATTCTTATACATAAATAAAATATTTTGAACTTTGAGTTCTGATATGAGAATATTTGCTGAATTTATTTTCTTAAACTACAAAAATTCTGTTTTTAATGGTTTTATGAATTGAGTGATAATCTGTTTTACTGTACAAATCTTGAAATGTGTTATTACTGATTTGTGAACTGCTTTGAGTGTTTAACTGAAGTTAAAGTTCTATTTTGTCTGATTGAAGTAAATGCTTAATATTTTGAAATTATTGACATTGCTTATCGAAATTTTCATTTTTTGATTTAAGTTAAATGTTTCGAGTTTAACCAAACGTATTGAACGAAATATATATTGAATTTCAAATTATATGATTTTAAATAAAAACTTGGTTCCCAAAGATTTATGTTGTGACTGCTGGGGTGGTAAATCCCTGGCTAACATAAATCTAGGCACTCCCAACCTTCACAATAAAATGTGCATTTACATTATCATACTATGTTTTTGAAAATATAAAGTATTGATTTTATTGTTTCCAGGGGAAGCAAGTAAATGTTTTGAGACTGTTGGCACCATTTCATGCATTTTGAGTGATAAATTTTATGTTATTAGACTTGCCAAGTCTTCAGCCCCGCAGATGTCACCTGGCAAGTGTACACTGTAGACCATTTTAACTATGGCCATATGTCTTTACTAATCCCTCTGGGATTTCTATTTCTAATTCCTCTGGGTTTCCATTTCTAATCCCTATGGGATTTCTGTTTCATGCATGATATTCTTGGGTGTACCTTAGTCTCCACTATTTCGTTATTAAATCTGTTTTGATATGTGTTTATTGAATTTGATCAATTGATTTGATATAATGAGTGTTTACTAAATCTGATCAATTATTATTGATTGATCTCTGACTGTTTACTGGTCGTTTTTCTAATTGTTCTATAATCGTTTACGGATCGTTTTCTGATCATTTTCTGATTGTCTTCTGATTGTTATTTGATCGTTTATAGATCGTTCTTTGACTGTTGATTAAATCGCTATCTGAATTGTTTTCTAAACATTTTTTGATGTGTTCTGATCATTTACTAACCGGTTCTCGATCAATTACTGATTGTTTTCTGATTGTTTACTGATCATCCTCTGATCGTTTAGTAACTATTTTTTGATCATTTACTGTTTGTTTTCTGATTGTTTTCCAATTGATTTCTTATCGTTTTCCAATTGTTATTGTGAAGACTGAGAATTTTCTAAATAAATATTTAAATATCCGGAAAGTTTAATTTGGATAAATTGAAATCCAAACTAAATAAGAGATGAAAATGGAGAAATTAAATTGGATATTAGGAAATTAAAAAATTTAAAGAAATAAAAGGTATATATATTTATATAATTATAAAATTATATTATATAAATATATTTTAAATGTTAAAGAAATAAAAATGTGAATAAAAATATAATTATATAAATAGATTACATAATACATTTTTACACGTTTTTAAATAAGTATATATATATATGAAATATATATACTATTTAGATCAAAGTGTATATATACATATATTTTAAGATGAAGTATGTATATATGTATATATATTAAAATTTAATAGTATATGATATATATATAAATCTAATTATTTATATATATATATATATGTAAAACTTAAGACAGAAACGGGAGTCGGGATTCCTGTTTCTGTCAAAAGAAATAAAACACAGAGGAAAAAGGGGGTGTCAACCCCGACAGCGGGAGAAAGAGAGAGAGAAAGGAGCAACGCTGCCGGCGAGCCGAGATGGAGGAAGAGATGCCGACGCCGACGGCGGGAAAGGAAAAGGAAACAGAAGCGAAGCGAAACGGGAGAATGCGGGGCGAAACCGAAGAGAAAAAGAAAAGAGGGAAGTGTCGGTGCCGACCGGTCTAGGCACCGCCACCCCAACCCCGAGCTCAGTGGAGCTGAGGGGAAGAAAAGGAAGGCCACCGACGAGGCAGAGGACGGCAGAGAGAGGAAGAAACAGAAGAGAAAGGAACCGAAGGTCACCGTTCCAGATCCGGCACCATCACCGGTGATGGGGCGAAATCGAGACCAGATCCGGCATCCTTGCAACCGTGGCTAGCTGTGGAAGGTGCGAACTGGTGGTGATACTGTCGGGAGGTGACCGAACCGGCTAGCAGAAGCCGGCCCGACCAAACCGGCCTGAACCGGTCCGAACCGGTTCAGGCCAGAAAAAAAAAACAGAAAAGAAAAGGAAAGAAAAGGAAAGAAAAAGAAAAGAAAGAAGAAAAGAAAAAAAAGGAAAAGAAAAGGAAAAGGAAAAAGATGAAGAAGAAGAAAGAGAAGGTAAGGAAAATTAAAAGTTTTGCTATATTTCCATGGGATTTATTAGAAATTGTTGGATTATTTTCTAAATGAAAATATGTGTCAATTATTGAAATTGTAGCAAAATAGAAATGAGACAAATGGTGGAGTTCGGCAATGCTCAAAAATCAGAGAGTGCGCTAAGCTTTGGCGAATAAGTAAGATACTTTTATAAAGCATTAGTAGCATCATATTGTATGTGGGATTTATGATTTTTATATGATGCATTGATGAAATGATTTTAATGGAATTGTGATATTTTTATATATGATGCATTGATTTAATTGATATTAAAAATGCTAAGAGGACCCACAACTGATGGTGGGGGTCTTAGTAGAGACGTACGAATTGTGAGAATCAACGACTGTGGTATAAATTGTGTTTCCCTTGCAGGAGGTTAGGGAAAATTCAGTCGTTATGCTGCCGAAATTCTTAGGAAAATATTTGAGGAAAAAGATTAAGTTTCTGACATAAATGGAATCTTGGAGATAATTATTGAAAATAAATATTGAAAGGATTTTATGGTATTACCAAAATAGTTTGATATTAAAAACGATGAGAAGATAGATCGTTGAAAAACGATAATGTGATGAATTATATGGTTTAAACCTTATAGAATTGATAAATCAAGTAATTTTAATATCACAAATGGTATCAAGTTGAGATTGAGGTGGAATTATTTATTAGACGGATCACAGATAAAAGTGATGATAATTATATGATATAGCTTGGAAGAAAAGATCACAGTTGAAATTTCGATGGTCGAGTGATTGAATTATGAAACTATTAATGGAGAATGATTCTAGAATTTATCGAATTGATCTCTTGATCTTGAAGTAGTTCCGAAAGTGATGACATGATTAATTCAAGAGGTCGGTGCTGAAAGGATTTCACAGTATCACACAGTATTGTTGGATATATGTGAGATAATCAACGAACCTATACTAGTAGTATGGATCTTAGTATCAATACTGTGGTAAACAATGGATAGTTATGATACTGAGTCATAACGAATGTATAATTTATGAAGACATAACTCTATTGAAGTTGAGGTTGAATTACGACACAATCCAATCATTTATAGATTTAAATAAATAAGTGATGAAATATGTGAAAATATGGTTTACTTATAACCATAGAATAGGCCTTGAATAATAAGATTTGACAATTTCATAATTTCAATATTTAATTATACAGGCCATATGAAGAATTGATTTGAGGATTGTGATCTGATTTTGTGGTAGTGAATGGAATTGAACCTCAAGTCGATAATTGTGAAAAAGGATATTGAATACCGAATGGTTTGAATACCAAGTGAATTGATTATTGAATAATTGGAGTACCGAGCAATGTGAATACCGAATGAAATGAATATTGAATGATTTGAATATTGATTTATTGATTTGACAGAGAGAAAGTTTGAAAAGAATAATTGATGGTGATAAAGTTAGAAGAATTGCTTCACCGCATTAGATGAAATTATTACTTATATCGATATTGGAAAATAATATCGAATTTACCTATTAGGTATGATCTGATTGAAATCAAAAGGATGGAAATGAGAGAATTGGATTATAGTTAACACTATAATTAAAAAATATGTTTTACGAAGATGATAGTTCATTATTTGAAAACTCATGATTGAATCTGCATCGCATTTAAGCGTGCCCTCTTATAACTTGAAATATTTTAATAATGTTTATATGAATACTGAAAAGTATTGATTTGTTTTGAAATGAAAGTATATGGTAGATATATATATATTTTGATATATGAAATCTCATACAGAATTTTACCATATGCTTTACATGATATTGAAAAGAAAGCTATATATTTAAATGTTTTATGAGACTGTAGGCACCTTAAAAGAATTAAATTCAATAAAGCATAGTGGAAACCGCCTAATGGGAGCTTTGCTCATTAGGCAGAGAGATGCTTGTCCGACAATAGTCGTGGACAGGTCTCAGTCACGCCTGATCAGTGGGGCTGAGAGAGATGAGGTCTATGGCCATAGATAGCACCCTAGTTGGTTTTCAGGGGACGATGACATGATTTTCACTGCTAGCTACAGTGATTTAAGTCTTTATTGATAGAGAGATGATAGGGATTTAGCCTAGTCTCTAACCGATATGATATGAAGTCTAGAGTATGATTTCATTGATATGAACTCTAGACTTGACATGATTTATACTGTACATGAAACAGATTTGAAATGAAATATGTTTTGAAACAGTACATGTTTTAAACATGTTTTAAAAGTCCATGAGATATGAATTTGACACTTATATGATTTATATGTGATTTTGTGTCGAACATGGCATAATATGCGGTCTAGAGTATAGTTTGATTTGATATGAACTCTAGACCTGATATGATTTACAGTAAATGTTTTAAAAGTATATGATAAATGATTTCGACACTTACATGATTTATATACGATTTTGTGTCGAATTTGAAACGACATGCGGTTTAGAGTATAGATTGATTTGATATAAACTCTAAACCTGATATGATTTATAGTATATGAAAAATGTTTTAAAACCGCACATGTTTTAGACATGCTCTGAAAACGAATACATGAATTGAAATTGAATATGTTTCTATTATGCCTTAAAGGCAAACTTGAAATGAATTGAAAATTCATATGTTGAGCATGTCCTAAAGTATATATGATATGATTTGAAATGATAGCGGTTTATACAGAAAAATTACATGAATTGCATATTAAACCCTGATATGATAATATGCTTAGTATAAGAGAATTCCATGAGGAATGTCATGACTCGACGTTAATGATGTTTCATCTATACGATGACATGATATGATATGATATATGAACATAAGATTGATATGAAGAGAATTCTGATCTTACTCTATCGTGATCATAAATTCCCATATATAAGACGGGAATATGATTGTTAAATGTAAAGTGACTCGATAGGATATCTCAATTAAACATGAAGAATATATGAGGAGTACCATGACTCGGTGGTAACGATATTTCATCTATATGATGTCATGATATGATATGAAACATGAATATAGAAATACACTGAGAGAATTATGACTTCGTACCCCGTGATCATGATTCACAATATGAGAATGGATAAGAGATGATATGAGAATTGATAAGAGATGATATGAGAATCGATAAGAGATGATAGAATACAGAAATATGATTATGAAATGAAAAATAAATATGAGAATTGATATGAGATGATAGCATACCAAAGTATGATTATGAAATGAAAAGTGAAAATGAGAAGTGATAATGAGTGTATCGATGAGAAAGGATTAACTGTAATTGCATCCTTACAAGTTTTAAGCATTACAGTTTAAGACAGTGTAATTTTACTCATGTATTTATATTAGTATCTTACTGAGCCGTGGTTTTGCTCACCCCACTAAATTTCATCTCTTTCAGATTATTGAAGTTAACATCTGCCATGTGAGCTGCTCAGTGTGCATTGGAGACGGTATATGGACTTGGTACTAGTCTTCTGAGGTATATGTTTCTTATAAAATACTTGTTTACATGTAAGACTTAAATTGATGCACAGTACATATTCTGTTTAACAAGTCGGGATGTAACTAAGAACCGTTTCTGTGGTTGTTAAATATTTAAATGGAATAACGATAGGTCACCGAGATAGTATAGTAACTACACTGACACCGAATACAAACCTTAAAATGAAAAAGAAAAATTTAGTCCATAAATTTATAGACTAAGAAAAGTATAAGTCTTAAAGGAAAGTCGCGGCCTTCGGGTCGTGACAGACTGTGGTATAAATTGTGTTTCCCTTGCAGGAGGTTAGGGAAAATTAAGACGTTATGCTGCCGAAATTCTTAGGAAAATATTTGAGGAAAAAGATTAAGTTTCTCACAATTCCTACGTCTCTACTAAGACCCCCACCATCAGTTTTGGGTCCTCTTAGCATTTTTAATATCAATTAAATCAATGTATCATATATAAAAATATCACAATTTCATTAAAATCATTTCATCAATGCATCATATAAAAATCATAAATCCCACATACAATATGATGTTACTAATGCTTTATAAAAGTATCTTACTTATTCGCCAAAACTTAGCGCACTCTCTGATTTTTGAGCCTTGTCGAACTCTATCGTTTGTCTCATTTCTGTTTTGCTACAATTTCAATAATTGACACATATTTTCATTTAGAAAATAATCCAACAATTTCTAATAAATCCCATAGAAATATAGCAAAACTTTTAATTTTCCTTACCTTCTCTTTCTTCTTCTTCTTCTTCTTCCTTTTCCTTTTCTTTTCCTTTTTTTTTCTTTTCTTCTTTCTTTTCTTTTTCTTTACTTTTCTTTTCTGTTCTTTTTTTTTCTGGCCTGAACCGGTTCGGACCGGTTCAGGCCGGTTTGGTCGGGCCGGCTTCTGCTCGCCGGTTCGGTCACCTCCCGACGGTATCACCACCGATTCGCACCTTCCACAGCTAGCCACGGTTGCAGGGATGCCGGATCTGGTCTCGGTTTCGCCCCATCATCGGCGACAGTGCCGGATCTGGAACGGTGGCTCTCGGTTCCTTTCTCTTCTGTTTCTTCCTCTCTCCGCCGTCCTCTGCCTCGTCGGTGGCCTTCTTTTTCTTCCCCTCAGCTCCACCAAGCTCGGGGTTAGGGTGGCGGTGCCTAGACCGACCGGCACCGCCACTTCCCTCTTTTCTTTTTCTCTTCGGTTTTGCCCCGCATTCTCCCGTTTTGCTTTGCTTCTGTTTCCTTTTCCTTTCCCGCCGTCGGCGTCGGCATCTCTTCCTCCATCTCGGCTCGCCGACGGCGTTGCTCCTTTCTCTCTCTCTTTCTCCCGCCGTCGGGGTTGACACCCCCTTTTTCCTCTGTGTTTTATTTCTTTTGACAGAAACGGGAATCCCGACTCCCATTTCTATCTTAAGTTTATATATATAATTAGATATATATATATATATATATATATATCATATACTATTAAATTTTAATATATATACATATATACATACTTCATCTTAAAATATATGTATATATATATACACTTTGATCTAAATAGTATATATATTTCATATATATATATATACTTATTTAAAAACGTGTAAAAATATATTATGTAATCTATTTATATAATTATATTTTTATTCATATTTTTATTTCTTTAACATTTAAAATATATTTATATAATATAATTTTATAATTATATAAATATATATACCTTTTATTTCTATATATTTTTTGAATTTCCTAATATCCAATTTAATTTCTCCATTTTCATCTCTTATTTAGTTTGGATTTCAATTTATCCAAATTAAACTTTCCGGATATTTATTATTTATTTAGAAAATTCTCGGTCTTTACAGTTATTGATCATTTTCTAATTTTCTTACCGATTATTTTCTTATGGTTACTGATTGATTTTTGATGATTTCTGGCTATTTTTTGATGGTCCACTGACGGTTTTCTATTTGTTTACTGATCATTTTCAAATGTTTACTGATGGTTTTCTGATTGTATACTAATGGTTTTCTGACATTTCATTAATCGTTTATCTGACCATTTTCTGATTATATTTTATATGTTCACTGATCATTTATTGACTATTTATTGAATGTATTTTGAAAAGGTTTTATTTAAATATATACTAAAGGATTTACTGAACGTTTTATTAAACTGTCTGCTAAGGGGTTTATTGAAGGAACTCTTGACCGTTTTACTGAGTGCTTCACAAGTATTTTACTTAATAGTTTACTAAAAGATGGAAAGGTTTTGATACGGATTTAATACGCATGAATTCCTTCTCTGTGAAGTTTTGACATTCCCTATAGCCAGATTTAGGGACCAAGACATGTGAGGTGCTCTAAAGCATTCTCCCATACTTAACCTAGTTACTTAATCGATTATAGTATCCTTCTGATAAACCCGTACTTAGCTTAGTTACTTAACCGATTATAGTATCCTTCTCATAAAGTACCCAAACACTGTTTTAATAACGACTATGAGTTTTAAATATCTTTTCAACTCATGCATATAGGTGTGCATAGTATCAGTTTTTTTATATATAATCTCTTACTGGGCTTTCCTAAAGCTGACCCCCTTCTCTACCATACAGATTTATGCGCAGTAATAAATGAATGTGTGAAAAGGATTTTGATCAGAATTCTACAAAGTCTTAATATTGTTCCAAACAGGTATACTTGTACATTTATTATATTGTATTCAGACATTTATTGCACGGTTCTTTAGAGTGTAAAGGGATGTAAACAGTAAATGAAAAGAATTTTGAGTGTCTACTATAGTCTTTATTATGCACACCTATATGCATGAGTTGAAAAGATATTTAAATTATATGAAAGTAATCAAAATTATATGCTTGTACAAAGATTTGAACTATGGCCTCTTATATTTACTGTTATATGTTTAACCACGTGAACTAGATTGAGAATTTGTTATATTTGTTGTAAATTTTATTTTTATTTTAACACAACTTGCAATTTAAAATTTAATGAAACATTGTTGGGCAAAAAAATAGTTTACTGAATAATAATAATAATAATAATAATAATAATAATAATAATTTATTCTTAAGATAATAAGATTTTAAAATTTTAGACATAAAGTACTAAAATAAAATTAATAGAAATTTCATAATATGTTAAGATACAATTATTACGATATTGATAATTTAACATATATGACATTTTATTATAATGTAAATCTTAATATATATATATATATATATATTTATATATATAGTATATTATGTTTATTATTTTATTTGTAACTCATTATAATAAATTAAAAAAAAACTTTTTTGACTAAAAAAGTAATTGAGAAAGTCAATATCTATTTAATCATCCAATATTATGATTATTAATTGATCAAGTTAAACTAAATTACATAAATACATCATAAGAGATTAAATGTTTGAAATTAAAAACAAGAGATATTCTAAAAGCATGATAAGAAATTGAAATGAAAAATGTCTGAAATTAAAATTTTAATATACTATGAGAGATTGTTTAATTTATTCTATATTACATAGTAAGAGATTATTATAATGTAACATATAAATCATTATGATAAGATAAACATATTAATAATCTATTTTATATACTTATTGTAAATCTCTTATAAGAGATTAATTAAGAGGTTATATAGTTGACTATATATCATATGATAAGATATTATTTTTAAAGTTATAATAACATACAAATTATTACGATAAGGCGTTATTTGTCACAGCTTTTATTTTTTTTTCGCTTTTCTCCGCATTCTTTTGCTTTCTGCATCCTTTTATTTTTTTATCAGTTTTCTCCTGCCTTTTTCAATCCACACTCAAATCTCTCATTTCCTTCTGTAAATCTTTTATTTATTTTAATTTTCATTTTCATTTTTTTTTCACGCCTGCTTTGCAGCAGACATGTCGCGTGGATGAGTGGGTTTTCATCCACTAACCCACCCACCGACAAGCTTCCTTAAGAAGCTTGTCTTGCTTTTCATTTTTTTATGCATTATATCTTATATGTATATTATAATATCTTACAGTTATAATATTATATCTCTAAATTATATAATATATACAATATAATACTCTATATAATATTATATCATTTGTTTTATTATTATATGTATTTTTTATAGTACAATATTATCTTTTATATTGCATTATATTATAATTTTTTTATATTATAATCTAATTAATTATATTATATATATACACACACTATAATATATATTATAGTACATTATTTCTTTTATGACACACATATTTCTTTATTAATATTTCTTTAAGAACCCTTGTATATTTAATACAATAAGATTCTTAGTGTTTTAATCCATCAATTGAATAAATTACTCTCATGTAATTTATTAAGATGTTTTAATCCACCATTTTAAGTCCTTAGTTTCCTCTATTTCTCATAATTCTTATAAACTTGAAATCGAAAAATTATTAGATTGTTTATACATAATTCATCACTTCATAATGATTAAAATTTCAATTACATCTTCAATATTTAATTTACTTTAATCATACATCAACTTACAAGTCCAGAGTCGAGAATTTGGGATCTTCACAGTTGGGTACCTCAAAATTAATGAGTACCCTATCCGTTGTCATCCCTAATCATATCATATACAATTATACACCAATTGAGTATTAATTTTTTTTCATATTCACATAAACATAATAATATTAGATATACACCAATTGATTGAATATCTAATTAAAATGTTAAATAATAGATATTACTAAATTAATTAATATACTGTTAGTTATTTAAATATATTTAATAATAATATTAATAAAAACAAATTTTATTAAAATTACCACTTACATAGTAATACAACTCTAATATATTATTAAATTACACTTTAATTTACTATTAGAATTATTATTTTTATCCACAATTTAATTTTATATTTAATAGATAATAAATAAATTATTTTTAATAAATACTTAATTCTATCAAAATAGTACTTACACAATAAGAGATTACATAAATTATTCTTAAAAGATTATTATAATATAATATAGAAATCATTATTATAAGATACCAAATTAGTTTATTCATGTATAAGATTATTATAATATAATAAATAATTAATTACCACTAGCTTGATTTTTTAATGTCTTTTGTTTTAAGGCTAAAAATAAAATTACACTATAATTTTCTCTTTTAATGATACCCAAGCTTATAAAAAAATTGTTTTTGTATTGTTTAATTTAATTACTTAACCTTTTCTAATCTTAAAAACTTGAATTTTAATTTTAAGATTAGGTTTTTTTAATCTAAATTTAATATCTTTTGTCACGACCCGAAGGCCTCGACTTTCCTTTATACTCATACTTTTCTTAGTCTACAAATTTATGGACTAAATTTTTTTCTTTTTCATTTTAAGGTTTGTATTCGGTGTCAGTGTAGTTACTACACTATCTAGGTGGCTTATAGTCATTCCATTTAAATATTAAACAACACGGAAACGGTTCTTAGTTACATCCCGACTTGTTAAACAAAATATGTACTGTGCATCAATTAAAGTCATACATGTAAACAAGTATTTTATAAGTTCCATATACCTCCGGAAACTAGTACCAAGTCCATACATCGTCTCCGATGCCCACTGAGCAGCTCACATGGCAGATGTTAACTTCAATAATCTGAAAGAGATGAAATTTAGTGGGGTGAGCAAAACCACGGCTCAGTAAGATACTAATATAAATGCAAGAGTAGGATTATACTGTCTTAACCGCAAATGCTTAAAACTTGCAAGGATGCAATTACAGTTAATCCTTTCTCATCGATAACATATCATTATCTCATTTCTTGTCATCTGTCTGTCACTTATACTTTTAATTAAATAATCATAATCACTTTTTCAATCTTCTCGATCTTACACTATAGTGCATCGCATCTGTCGTATCCAAATTGAATGTCATATACTACTAGTCTATATTTTCCTCTATCTCGGAGTACATCATGTCCAATTGAAGCATCATATCAATTCACCTTATGTTTCATAATCGTACTCTTGTAATCTATCACCTCATATCATTTTCCATATAGAGAAATCATGATCACAATAGTGTAAGTTCACAATTCTCTTCATATCACTCTTATGTTCATGTATCATATCATGTCTAGATGAAATATCGTTACCACTGTGTGCTATCATCACATGATTCAATATGTACCGTATAAAATTTGTGTTCTGTATAAAACATTCATTTCAAATCATGTTTCATGTAGTACATAATCATGTACGAAAGTCATGTAATTTAGAATCATTTGACATATGTTTTAAAACACATTTTAAAACATATGAAATCTCTATTCATATCATGTGTGGTATAAAACACATGTACATCATTTCATCTGTCATGTCAAATAAACATGGTTTAAAACATATAAAGTCTCAAATCATATAATGCATAATATAAACCATGTTTCAATCATTCAATTTCAATCATTTCATGTATACTGTAAAACATATCATGTCTAGAGTTAGAGTTTAATATATAATAAATTGTACTCTAGACATTCTTTAACATTTAGTAAGAGACTAGGCATGAATCCCTATTCTATTATCATATCATCTCTAACCCATTGTAGCTATCAATGGGATAGTTTCCCTCGAAGGGTTCACTATCTATGATCATAGATCGTCCCAGTCCCACTGATCAGCTGGAAACTGAGGAATGTGTCCACGACTATTGTCGGACAGCCTGGAATGATCTCATCAGGCAACATTTACATGTACATATCATATATGTATAAATGGGGTTCCATGCCACACAGGCAGAACCACACAATAAATACATACTCTGTGCCACAAAGGCATATGCCACTCAGGCATTCAATAGGGTACCTGTCGTCTCAAAAATCGAAATCTTTTGATATATCATTTTGAATTCATTTAGACAGCCCTCATAAAAAAACATTTAAAACCGAGTCCTTTCTCAAATCAATGCATAATTAAATCTCATGTTCAATATGTACATGTCATGAATAATGTCAAAATGATATTAAACATCAAGGTCTGTGGCTGTCTAATCATTTCAAATATTTACTTTCACTTAAAAGATTTCGATGCATCTCTTTTTAAAATATCACTTTTTCTTTTAAAACAACATGAGATCATATGTCATGCATGAATGATTTTCTAAATATATCCAAATATATCTCAATACTCATTCAATCTATTGTTGTGCATATTATGACATCAGACTAAGGTGTGTCTTTAGTAGCCTAAATTTCTTATTCAAACATGATCATGACACGAAAGTCATCCGTCATTCATTCTACAATTACACACGTCTTTCAAGTCCCCAATGGCATCATTAAAATCCACTGTACATATGTTTGCACGTTTATTCAAATACATTGCAATAACATCCATAGACTACTAGGATCATTCTAGTATATTTTTCCATCAAAGATCACAAGCTACCTCAAGCTTTCATTCTCCCTTTCATTATTTTGCACATTAATTAAATCAATTCCCAACATTAGCTTTACACATACAAAGTTAACATGCCACAATCAAACATTGATTCGAATCCATTCTATTGACAAAGATATTCCATAATGTAGTATATATCAAGTACCAAATTCTCTAAATCTCATTTTATTGCTATATTTTTTTTTTCTCAATTTCAGCCTTATGGTATATTAAGATTATATTGTCATATTGCCAGATAGGTCATTATCCACACTTACAATCCTCTAACTTCGAGGTCATAACACATCAAAATGTCCATAAGATTTCGCGATCTACTTTCTTATGATCATTATCTCAATCATACCACTAAGACAGTCCATTTGTTTGAATCTATCAATTCTATAATCATCACTTTTCAACTATGATCTTCTCTTCAAAGCAATATCATATAATCATCGTTACATCTATCAATACTCCAACTATCGAGATTGCACCTCAATTTCTACTCGATAGTCAACTTGAAATATTACATAACTCGAATTATCGACTCTATAAGATTCACAACCAAATTCTTCATATTGTCGTACTCATCCATTAACCTTCTCAACCATTTAAAAATCAATTTTTCCTATGATACAATAAAATCCTTTCAAGCTTATCTTCGATAATTCTTTCAGGATTCCATTTAGATGAGAATTTAATATTTTTCCTTAAACATTTTCGTGGAAATTTCGGCAGCATAACGGCTTAATTTCCTCTAAACTTCCTGCAAGGAAACACAATTTATACTGACAGCCGTTGATTCTCACCAATTTTTTTTTCCTCTTACTGAGACCCCCACCATCAATTGTGGGTCCTCTTAGCATTTTTAACAAATCAATTTAAATCGATGCATCATATAAAAATTCACAATTCCATTAAAAATCATTCCATCAATGCATCATATAACATCATAAATCCCACATACAATATAATGCCACTAAGGCTTTATAAGAGTATCTTACCCATTCGCCAAGCTTAGCGCACTTTCCGATTTTTCGAGCCTGGCCAAATTCCACCATTCGTCTCATTTCCGTTTTACTACAATTTCAAAAATTAACATATATTTTCATTTAGAAAATAATCCGAAAATTCCCAATAAATCCAATAGACATATGGCAAAAAGACTTAAATTTTCCTTACCACATTTTTTTTTCTTTCTTTTTCCTTTCTTTCTTCTCCTTCTTTCTTCTTTTCTTTCTCCTTTTCTTTTCTTTTCTTTTCTTCTTTTTCCTTCCTTTCTCTTTTTTTTTTTTTTTTTGAACCGGGTCGGGTTCGGGTTCGGGTTGACCGGGTCAAATCGGGTCGGGTCGGGTTGACCGGGTCAGGCGGGTCGGATCGGGTCGGACCGGTTTCGCCGGTTCAATCTTCTGCTGGCCGGTTCGGTCACCGGCGGCCACCCATTCCGGCGGTTCGGCCACCCAACAGCTTGCCGAGGTTGCAAGGACTCCGGATCTGGTCTCTGTTTTGCCCCATCACCGACGACGGCGCCGGATCTGGAAGCGACACCGGCGGCTCTTCTCTTCCTCTTTTCTCCCTCCTCCGCCGGTTTCCTCTTCGTTGGTGGCTCCTCTCACTTTCCCCTGGTCTCCGCCGGTCTCGTGGGGGGAGTGGTGGCGTCCGGATCGACCGGCACCGCCGATCTCCTCTTCCTTTCTTCCTTTCGATTTTTCCGTTTCGTTTCGCACCACTTTCCTTCTTTCCTTTTTCTGCTCGTCGCCGGCTAGCTTTTCTCTTCTTCCTCCTCTGTTCACCGGCGGCATCACTCTCTCCTTTCTCCTTCCTCTCGGCCGGCCGGCGTCGACCCTCTCTTTGCATTTTCTCCTCTGTTTTAACAGAGGAGAAATGAATAAGGGAATCGGGTATATCCCGATTCCCATTTCCTTTTTTTTTTTAATTATATATAATAATAATAACTATAATATATAATTATTATACACCATAATTATATATATACACTATTCATAATATGTATTTAAATACAAATTTTGTATCAAAATACATATACATATTTTTACACTTTTAATACAGAAATAATATTTATATTTATCAAAAGTATATTTATATAATATCATTATATAAATATATCAAAAAAAATATTTTTATTTCTTATTAAGTTTTGGATTTCTAAATATCCAAAATTATTTTCTTCACTTTCATTCTTATTTGATTTGGATTTCCATTTATCCAAATTAAATTTCCTCCTTCATTTCTTATTTCCAAATTTAATTTTCCTTTTTATTTCTTATTTAATTTGGATTTCACTTTGTCCAAATTAAATTTTTCAGATACCTTATATTTATTTAGAAAATTCTTGGTCTTCACATCTTTCTATACTTGAAACTTTAAGAAAATATAGTTTAAATTTAATTTTATTAAAATATTTTTAATGTGTTGCACAAAATATCAAATTCAAAGTTTCAAACAAATATTGAAATTATATAATTTTTTATATATTTGATTTATTATTGTATTAAAATTAAAATTTTATTATAAAATAAAATTAATAAAATGTTAAAATGATTTTTATAATAAAATCAAATGTTAAATTAATAATATATTTATTATTATAAATGCAATAAGTATAATATTAAAGATTATTTGATATCATATATTATATCATATATTATGATGTTTTAAATTAATTTAATTTAATTAAAAAGATTTAATATTTATTATGCTGGTAATATATAACTGATAAAATTGTATAATAAATAATAATTGTTTTCAAAATTTTAAACTTTTAAATTAAAAAAGTGTATCAATTATTTATTTATTTTTAAATAATAATTATATAATTATAATTCGAGTTTTCTCGGGCTATAAATTCGGTTTTTTACGGGTTTCGGGTCGGATCGGTTTTGGATCATATTGGGCTCAGGTTATGTCGGTTCGGGTTGTGTCGGGTTCGGGTTTTTTCGATTTCGAGCTTTTTCGGTTTCGAGTTTTTTCTGTTTCGGGCTTTTTTGGTTACGGGCCTTTGACTTTTTTGGTCAATTCAGGTTGGTCCCGGTTCGATCTCGGGCGGGTTTTCGGGCTCGGGCCAGTTTTTGCCACCTCTAGCTCTTACTCCTTTACCAAGGGTATGGAAAGTGATCCTTGATAGTGAGTTTATTCAATAAATGATTATCAATATAGATAAGCCACAACCAATCTTTCTTTTTAACCTGCACAGAAGGTGAACCAAAAGGGCTGGTACTATCCTTGATGATGCCTGTTGACTTCATCTCTTCCACTATCATCTTCATTTTTGTTTTTTGAAATTCTGGATGTTGATATGGCCTTACTTTTAATATCTATGACTCATCTTTAAGGAGAATTTGATGTTTATAGTCTAGCTTTAGAGGTAACCCTTAAGGTTTCGAAAATGGAATAGAATACTACTGCAACAAGTTTTGCAATTCTAATAAGGAATCCTATGATAAATTAGTTTTGTTGGCCAAAGTCAAGAAGTAACATTGATACTTTTCTATAACCAGAATAGTATAACTGCCCTTTTGTTGTAAAGTAGTCAACTTAGCAAGGTACTTATTAGAAGCTAGATGAACATCACTCTTTTGTAACCCCTATAACATCACCTAATAGTTGTTGACGAAGAACTCCTTTTTGAGTGTTGTAAAATACCAGACTATGGGTCTTAAGGTTTGTAACCATTGAACCTTGCGGACTAAGTCACACCCTTTTGAGGGTAATACAATAAAATTAGTAGATTGAACTAGACTTTGAGCTTCCCATGGCACATTTTTACAAGCTTTTTGTGTCATGACTCAAAGGCCATAACTTGCACTTGACACTCATACTTTTTTTCCTTCTTACAAATTTACAGACTAAATTTTTTTTTGTTTTACGATTTGTATTCGATGTTAGTGTAGTCACTAAACCATTTCCATTCATTCTTTAATTCAATTATAATTTAAATTACTTTCTAAGATAGGGAAAGATCATTTAAAGCCCATAACTTACTATTTCTTAGAAACAGATTGAAACTATCCCCTCTTATATTTTGAGATTTCCCCAGTTAAGTACTTGCAAATCATCACAGTGCAACATAACAATTCCCACAATCTCCATTATATTTACCAAATAAGTATCATCTCAACAGTCCTAGTATTCATAACTAATCACCACATACACATAGTATAATATCAGAATATTATATAGACTACTCATTATACTAATTTACATCTTATCCTCTAATACTATACAAAAATTGCCTAAAAATAAAAGCAAATATGTGAGAAATATTACAATACCAAATATTCAATAGTGAGGTATTTGAGAGTCGATACACTACTAAATCTACAGAACTGTCCAACATGTCCTTTGAATCAATCTGAAAAAAAATAGTTCTCGTTTAATGAGCGAGAGCTCAGTAAGTTACTAATATAATAAATGAGTTAGGATTATATAACCTCTAATGCAAATGCATGAATCCTGCAAGTACATATCCCAATATCATTTAAAAATTAATATCCTTTGTAAATTGATTCGATCATGCCCTAATGACACTAGGTATCCTTGTATCACTGCATGTTATGCACCAATGTAAAATATATTATCATGACAAGTTTCAATATGTAACGTAAAAAAATTATGTTGTATAAAAGAATGGTCATATCAAAATATGTCATTGTAAGAGTTAAACATATGTGAAACATATATGATCTCAAAATCATATTACATGTACTTTTAAACGTATACAAAACAAGTACAGTATCAAATCACATAATATGTGATATAAAATCAAGCATAAATCATATTTAGTCATATCAAATATACTGTAAAAACATATATTGTCTAGAGTTCACATATAGTAAAGTATACTCTAGACAATGTTTAACATTTAGTGAGAGACTAGGCATGGATCCTTATTTTGGTATCATATCATCTCTAACCCATTGTAGTTATCAATGGGATAGTTTCCCTCAAGGGGCATCTGTCACAGCCCGTGACCTTATTTTTCACCTTATTCTATACATGTTATATGGTTGAGCTGTTTGCGATACTTTACTTTTTCTTTTACATATAAACAATTTTCATATAAAATTTCAATATGAATTACATCCCCTATTTTATTTCATAAGAAAGTAGTACTATCGATAAGTCTAAATACAGAAAATAAATGATCATACCTTATTAAACAAATCAAGCTGTCGCATTGTCCCCAAATGCACAGCCGAAATCCTTTAGATGTCAGACTCTTAGTCTTCGAAAACCTGAAATGTTAAAATTAAAGGGTGAGCAAACCACGGTTCAGTAAGGGAATTATATGCCTCACTTGATACTCAGCTATCTATATGCTGAAAAACTTTTTTTCATTTTCCTATGGGCTCTAGGCTCGCATGTAGGAAGGATATTACAGTTGGCTAGGGATCCGGATGGAGTAAGGTAGATATTTTGAAATACCTATCTTGTCCCGAAAACTAGAAGCAACTGTAGAGAGTAATAAATTTCTTTTCGTTTGACATTTAAATCCTTTTACCTTTTCATTTCATATCATTTCCATATCCTTTTCAAAATAATGCTTATATGAAGTAAAGCATTTAAATAAAATAACTAATAATCATATATTCCTTGAAAAGAATATTAGTTAAATCATCATCATTCTCATTTAAACTCATTTCATATTTTACTGTACAATCATAATTAGTTCAACACTTTAAATAGCAAAATAAGCTATAAATTCCTTTTCGTATAACATATAAATCAATTAAATCTAATATTTAATTTAAAAATTATAGTAAGAATATTATACTTATAACCTCTTTTTTCTTTTTGAAAACATATTACATATTCATATCACATATCATATGGAAATCATCTCGTAGTACTAAAATCAGTACTGAAAATAAACATTTTGTAAAATGCTGTAAATCTCTTTCATTTAACTTGTCACATATCACGTAAAACATTTACATTTCACATATCACATATCATATAAAACATTTTCATATACGGAGACTAAGGCACGCCCAGCCCGTCCACTAGGTCGTTACTCATATCATGCTATAGACCCCGAATGTATAAAATAATCATGTCAGATCTATGGCCATAGTCTATAATTGTCCTTGACGGATCACTGATCAAGTGTCGGCCGGGACTACATATCACATATCGCATATTACATGTCACCTATCAGCATGATAAGGTTGCCAACTAGTCTCAAAACAGTGTTTTTCTTCATCAATAAACCTTTATAGAATTTATGAAAATATATAATTTCATAATTTAAAACTATAAAGGTTATAAAATCATTTAGTAAATATTTAAGAAATATATATAAAAATATTCACTTTATTTCTTTTCATTTTTCATCTCGTATTACGTGTAATTTACATATCAAGAGAATTTTCGGTGATTTTATTATCGCCATTCTCGAAAACATGAATATTTTAAAATCACTTTCATTTTATTCATGTTTTTATGGAAAATATTCATTTTCTTGATTTTCATAGTTGAAAATCATTTCTCGTGAGATAAAATCATTTATTATGATTTTCAGTAATTTTCTAGAAATTTTCAGTAATTTTCGATAATTTTTCGACAGTATAACGACTGCCGATTGGCTAGCCTCCTGCACGAAAAATACAATTTATAATTCCAGCCAGTACATCATCACAAATTTCTAACCGCAGAATCATCATAATATTTCATAATTAAAAACATGCAGACTGAATATCCTTACAGTGCTGCACATGCATCCCTTACCTTTCTCGGGTCGACAATCGCCTCATTCGTCGCACCCGTGTTCACCTCGTCTGATTCCATCGGCTCGATCATCGAGAGAATTTTCTAGAAATTAAATTCTAAAATTTATAATTTTTCCATCATTATTTAAATTAAATACTCGGAATTAATTTTCAAAATTCTTACCAAATTTCTTAGATTTTTTTCCGGGTTTCCGAATTTCCCGAGATTTCTCGAATTCCCGAAAATTCCTTTTCTCTCTCTTTTCTTCTTTTCCTCTTTTCTTTCTCTTTCTTTTTCTTTTTCTTTTTTTTTTCTTTTTCTTTTTCTTTTTCTTTTTCTTTTCTCCCTTTTTCTGGTCTGAACCTATTCAGATCGGTTCAGACCGGTTCAACCCGGTTCGCTCCTCACCGCCGGTTCAACTCATCCCACCGGCATCACCCTCGGTTCGTGCCTCCCACAGCTTGCCGAAGTTGCGGGAACGTCAGATCTAGTCTCCGTTTCGCCCCATCATTGGCAACGGCATCAGATCTGGAAGCGATGCTGGCGGCTCTTCTCTTCCTCTTTTCTCCCTCTTTCCTCTTTCTCCTTCGCCGCCGGTGGTCCTCTTTCCTTCCCCTGGCCTCCACTAGTGTCGTGGGGGGAGTGGCGGTGCCTGGATCGGCTGGCACCGCCGTATCTCTTTTCCTTTTCTCCTCTCAGTTCTGCCTCTCAATTTCTTTCACTTCTATTTTCCGTTTCCGTCGTCGGCGACCTCGCTTCCTCCTCCTCTCCCCTCGCTCAGACGGCGTTGGCCAAAATTCTCTTTACTGTTTCTCCTCTGTTTTATTTCTGTTTCCTGAGACAGAAAAATAACGAGGGTCGGGATATATGTCTGTTTCTTTTTTTTTCATAATATATATAATTCTATTAATATAATTATATATATACTTTCCATATTAAATATATATAAATATATATATATATATCTCACATTGAGATATATATATATATATATATATCCATATACCTTAATGTACAATAATATATATTTCTCATATATATACTTTTATTTGAAATAATAATAATATATATTTCATATATATATATACTTATATATTTATTTCTATATACAAAAATATATTTTTATAATGTACACATGTATTCATTTAATATAATATAGTATATATCCTTTTTATAATATATACCATATTTCATATATATACACATGTATTTATAAAAACATATAGAATATATTTAAAAATATATTTATATAATAAAATTATATAAATATATAGATACTCGCATTTTTATTCATTACATTTTGGATTTTCGTAATATCCAATTTATTTATACTTATTTTCATTTCTTATTTAATTTGGATTTCAATTTATCTAAATTAAATTTCCTCTCTCTATTATTTTCCATAATTTCAACATTATTCTTATTTCCAATTCAATTTTCTTTTACTCAAATTTCTCAATTTGTCACTTCCTCAATTCTTGGGATTTCCACAAATATTCCGTTCTCTTAAATAAATTCATTTATTTTCTTTAACTTATTTATTTGTTTTCATATTAAATTTACAAATATTTAATATTAAATTTAGAAATTTAGCGGTTATCACAGCATCTATCTATGATTATAAATCGTCCTAGTCCTCCCAATCAACTGAAAACTGAGGAATTTGTCCACGACTATTGTCGGACAACCTGGAATGGTCTCATCAGGCAACATGTACATATTATGTATACATAAACAGGATTTCATGCCACATAGGCAAAATCACTTGAGGTATATATACTCTATACCACGAAGGCATATGTCACGTAAGGTACCTGTCTCTAAATCAAAATCTCTTTTTCATTTTTTTTTCAAATCCTTTAAGACAAGCTACACGATAAAGCATTTCAAATGAAATTGTTTCTCAAATCAATGCATAATTAACTATATGTTCAATCTGTGCATGTCATGCATAATATCAAAGCATGAGTTAACTTCAATAATTGTGGCTCTCTTAAGCATTTCAAACATTTATTTTCATTTACGAGAATTTGATGCATCCCTTTTTAAAAACAATACTTTCTCTTTTAAAATGATACATGATCCCAATGATTTGAAATCATATGTTATGCATGAGTGAATCTTAAGTACACCAAGATATACCTCAATTGCCATTCAATTAGATATTGCGCACGCTTAGACATTTAGGCTAAGATACATCTATAGTAGTCTCAATTCCTCATTCACACATTCATAATACAAATATAATCCATCATTCATTCTGTAATTATACATATCCATCAATCCTCAACATTATTAATATAATAGATTATATCACATGGATCACATGAGTTACTATACGCTCATTAACTAATAAGATCAGATAGTAAGTATATATATACATTTAGTCTCAAATATGTTTGATAACATCCACTGACTACTAAGTCACATTCCTCTTATTGGGATTACGATAACAATAGATACATATTTTTTTTCAAATATCATCCATACAATTCAAGCATCAGTTCACTTTCAAATGCCTAATATTGATCTTAGATTCATCAAATCTCCAAGTGCACATATATAGATAGATTTATCTATATCTCCACCAATATTCTAACGTTATCCAAACAATATTACATACATTTCAACTATATTCTATCAAACTCTCACATATATATATATATATATATATAATCGCCAACAAGATTTATCAAGGTCTTCAAGTACCTTAAGTTTAAAATTTCTTTTCTTATCATCTAGTATCACATCACTAGCTTGGGACAATTATCCCAACCTTAATCTTTATGTTATGCATAATCACTAATCCATTTGCATTTGTTCCTCAATAAAATATTAAAATTGTCATGTCACATCATAACAGTATTTAAGCAACCACTGGTCATATTAAATCATCACACATTATTTCCCAAGACAATAACTTCACATGAGCATAAATAGGTAGCCTTACGTTCTATATCACTAAATTTGCAACTCAGATTATTTTTTTTGTGAGAAACAAAAAATCATTTTTCATAATTATTTCCTCTCATCGCGATCACTGTTATGACTCGAAGCACTATATCAACTATTATTATTGGTAACCACCTTGAATCACTTCCACATGGTGCCAAAGTTACGCCAACCCAATTATCATGTAATTATCCCCTTTCGACTCCAAAGCATAACATATATATTAAAGTTACACAATTATCATGTACACTCGTCCACCATTAAATATGTTTATATGTAACTATCATAACACCACCACAATCATTAATCCTTGTTACGACTTTCCAAGCCCAAACAAAGTTTCTTAAACATTAACGGTCTCCACAATTTTTATGATATTGTTCTATATTTATTTCAATATACGCGATCACATATCAAGACCATTCAATTCCAATTATCAACACAATGCAACAATTAACCACTATCTTAGCAAAAGTCCATAACTTCCTATAATCTCTTGTCCGTACTTTTAATATCAATTTTCATCAAAATTAAGTTAAGGATCCTCACAAGAATTAACACATTCCAATTACTTCATGTCAATATCCCAACCTCAACAATTAATAATTTATCAATACATTAACGATATTCTAACATTTCGTAAACACATAATCATAACACTCACTTATACGAGATAATATTAACAAAATCTTATAAAAATATCTTACCCAACACTTCAAGGCTTGCGATTTGATCTCCTTCAAGCACGGTTAAGCTCTACTCACCACTTGTATATTCTCTACATTTTCAGACAACCCATATCCACTCTTAGAAAATTTAACAAAATCACTTAACGATTTAATAAAATAATAAAAACAAAATAATTTTCCTTACCCTTCCTCCATTTTTTTGTCTCCTTTTATCTTTATGTTTTATTATTTTATTATTTTTTTAGTTGAACCACTTCAGACCAATTCAGCCTCCCATCTCTTCTAGTTAGTCTTTGTCAACGACGACAATGAGCAGCTGTCACATCCGAATTTTCTTAATATCTTACAGAAGCCTAATTTGCGGAATTAGAAAATTTTTTTTATCCCTTATATCACTATCCATTTGTAGGTGAATATGTAGGCCAATCTCAATTTCATATAACTCCTTTAATATATTTAAGCATATCTACCAACATACAAAATGCCAATTCAAAAAGCATATTGATCGTCATATTCCAATAATACATAATCTAGCTTAAATCCCAGACTCATCACATAAGTGTATATATATATATATATATATATATACAATCAAAAGAATTCCAATACACTGTGCCATCATTCGTCTATGTCTATACAAACCGCTGGGAGCCATATACCTTAGACTGTGCAGGGAAGTCCACTCTCAAGAAGCTTCCCAAGCCAAAAAGAACAGTCGCTGTATCGATCACTCTGAAAGGGAGGGGAAAGAAGAGGGGAGTGAGTCGCAACTCAGTAAGTAACAACAATAAGCAACTAAATAATACCAAGCATCCCTCAATTTTGAAAGCTCATTCAAATCACTTTCAATCATATCAAATCAATTATGCTGCATTAAAACTTAAATACGATATGGAAACTCAATAACAATTTGTAGTCAAATATAGAGTTCCATCAATAGACTAAAAGTCTCAATATCAATCATACATAAAGTATGCTGTGCGATCAATAAAAACCAATCATAGTACCAAGAGAGTCCACATAGTATCAATTGATGTTACTTAGAGCTAACACTTAACAATCTACGGTAACGAACCGTAGCGATCATCCCATAAGGGACGTGCCTATGCATAGACCCCCAGCATCATTGCGCACATGACACCGGGACCTGCCCAACGTAATATACGGGACAAGCCAATTGTTTCTGAGACTTATACTCGCGAAACAGTGCTCCAAGTCAATCAAATGTGTCTATAAAGTTCTCAAGGTACGGTGCCCAAAGGTCTCAGTACCCCAGGTCTAAAACAGTCTTTAAATAAAGTTCATTCTTATCAAATCGGCCTTCCAAGATTTCGTATCACAATCATAGTGTATAAATATGTAGCTAACAATCATAGGCTCGCTAAGCCTTTTAAAGCACTTTAAATTTTAAAACAACATCAGAAAACCATATCAAACCAAAAGCTTAGCTCAATTTGGAAACTAAAATGGGTTATCACATTAGAGCAATAATACATAAAACCAAATCAAGATTTGGCAAGCCTACAGCATGCTTGTAAAACATTTTCAGAAAGCTAAACCGATCAATCAAGGATAGGCCCAATATGCGGCATTCATTTTATTTCAATTGCCAAATTCCAAGAATTTATAGCATTAAACAATTTGGATGCAAGTAGTCGCTTAGGGTTACTTACAGTACTTCCTTAGCTTCTGAATCAGTTCTCCCTCGCCTAACAAGTCTTGGAGTATTGATTGATTTCGGGTCTATCTCGGTCCTGAGGACAACCTTCTACATGACAAATGGTAGATTGAATCAATCTCTATACATCCATTGATCTTAGTATTTCCAATCATAAGCTAACGTTAAGCATTGTATAATTCAACAAGAACAATACTTGGCTGTGTTTCCAGAGTTATTCAAACATTACTAGCACCGTTTATTGCCTTTTTGTTCATTTGAACTACTTACGACCCATTTGGTCCATTTTTGTTCTTTAAGGTTTTGGACCTTATGGCATTGTGCTAGACTTAGGTATAATTTCCAAAACCTAATTATCAAACTGTAATTTTTATATTACTTCTAACTCAAATCCCTATTTAGACATATAAGGCTCATTTCCTAATTCATTTTGTGCCATTTCCCATCAATTTTTAGACCTTGGTCCAAATCTGGCACAGTAGGCAGGAAATTTCCTGACCTGTGTTCAGTAAAATGCTTACTGCCAACTATAGGGATATGAGATCTGTACAAATCCAACACTGTCAATCATGACTCATTTATCTTTCTGAACATGTAAAGTTTGCAGTCATATTTGATATGGGCAATTTTCTATGAACATTTGAAGTTTACATTAAAAATCTGTCCCCAGCAGTGAGTATCCTGCATGCATTCATACATATCTTAACCATGAAGTTCCAAATCTAGAAATTCCAAAACTAGATGAAAGTTAACTCATTTCCCTATTTAGAAATATAAGATTCATAATTTAACTCTTCCTATATCATCACCAGAAATTTCCCAAAGTTTCAGTATGTCCAGCAGTTTCCTGACACAGTGAAACACTGACCAATATGCACAAACTGTCTCATATCTGGTTATAGGAGTATCCAAATAATGCAAACCCAGAACCATCATGCTCCTAACTTAAATACCCTTTCTAGACATGTAAGGCTTGCACCCTAATTCAATTTAGGCCATTTGCTATGATTTTTCAAAGTCAGGACTGTGATTCACGTTTCTGGACAGAACACCCTGCACTCATTTGTGCATAACTCAAGCTACAGAAGTCCAATTCAAGAAATTCCAAAACTGACTTTCTTATAACTTAAAGGGCCATAATTCATAATTTTTCCAGAATTTTTCTCCATACAGAACAATTAAACTACTCATTTTAATTTCCACCCAGACTGAACAGCAAATTCCAGATTCAACATCAAGTCAGAATATTCAGTTTATCTTTATCTAACAATAGCCATTTAAATTTAGCTCATCACAATATCAATTTCATGCATAATAATCAATCATTATAGGGTTAGAACCTTACCCCTTAAATCAATGCAAAACCCAGAATTTTGTTAAACAATCCCAGAACAGAACATCAATTCCAAGCAATCCATTGAAATTTAAGTTATAATTAGCTTCTAATATATTCAATTAACTAAAATGTAACTTTAATTTCATGAGAATTTAACTCACCCAAAATCTTCAATTTCATCATGTTGGGCGAAATCCCTAGGTCTTCATTCTTGAACACTTTCTTCAATTGAAACCATAGAAACATTTAGAATCAGTATTTAAACTACATATTACGAGATCAAAACAAACAACCAAACAATTCTTTACAAATCTAGTAAAAACCAAATTCCCTTACCCGTACTTCATTTTCGGTGTTCTTCCTTAATTTCCATGGAAACAACTTGCAAAATGGAAGGATGGGCTGGTTTGGTAGTGAAGAATATTCAGCTAGCACCGATTTTATCCATTCCTACTTGAGTTTTTGAACTTAAAGAAGGGAAAAAGGGAGAATGGCGTGAAGATGAAAATGGGAGAAGGAGGCTCACGGGTTTGCTGAGATAGAAAGCCAAAATTGGCTTTGATATAACTAAAAGTTAAGGTATTTACAATTATGCCATTAATGAAGCATTTTAGCACATGTCAATTTCCTTTACACTTGGTTTTTCTTCTAATTTCATAAGCTCAAGTAAGTTAATATGGATTTTTTTTATGACTTTAAGGATAGAATATTTAATTTAAATCCTTAATTCTATTCCCATTAGGTCTTTTCAGATTATGTTAAATCGAATTAAACCTCAAGTCCCATAAACTTCTCCGGCAAACCAAATTTCATCGATAAATCTTGCAATTGCTCACTTTTGAGCCTAACTTCCAATAAGTAACTATATCGATCTACAAGGATTCTAAGAGCATGCCATATCTGATAGGAAGGATCTCCAAATTAGCTTTTCAACAAAATTTGAATCACTTGAATCGGAGTCCTCTATCAAAAGTTATACCCATTTCTTTACCAATTACTCACGATCAAAATTTCCAGTCTGTGACATGAATCTATAAATTCATTGCTGCTGATCCACATTGAATTAGATAGCAAGTCTTATATGGTCGGAATGCTTATTGAGTTAGCCTTTCATAAAAATTTGAATCGCCTTAATCGAAGTTTCCTACTAAGAGATATGCTCGATTCTTTACAGAGGTGTCAACTGACAGGTTTCACTGCACATTATTCAACTTCGGAATTTTTCTGGTATTAATCCGTAGCGGATTAAATTGTGAGCTTTTTATGGCTAAAAGACCTTTAAGTTATATTTCATAAAAATTTTACGATTTATCCTTCGATACTCCAATCAAGAGATATAACTGAAATAAGGCAGATTAGTCATAAGCCAAAGGTTGAAATTTTCGGTTTATTGTCCAATTCTCGGATTAGGCCCAAATCATAAACACATGAAACAAATTGTCTTACTTGAAACCATTTATGATGAATTTAAGGTACTTGCATGGTTTCTGGATGAGTGCACGGTCCCGTGGGATCTGCCAACTAGTTTGTACGAAAGCCTGCATTCTTACGCCAAAATCCAAATGTGTCACAATTTAGCCTCTAAACACCTCAAGGCTCATTTAACATTATTTAACATGTAGAAGAAATTGTGGTTATTACAGCAGTGATAGCATGGGAGTCATTGTGTAGCAGTGCTTCCCCTTCCTTTCCTCCTCCTGGCAAGATATCCCGACAATTCCTTTCCTCACTTTTTTTTTTGTCACCAGTGCCTCTTTGACTCCTCTCGGATGCAGTTGGATCTGTCTCAACCAGATTTGCTTCGCTTGGTTTGGCTGCTAGTAGATCTTCCCTTTCCTCTTCCTCTTTCAATTTCTTTCCTTTTTTTTTCTCCTTTCCTCTTGTTTCTCTCTCTCTCTCTCTCGCCGTCAATTCTTCTCTTTTCCTTGGCTGGCAGCAACTAGCTCTTCTCATACTCTTTTCGGCTGGCTACCATCGATCTCTCCCTTTCTATTTCTTTTTTTTTTTTTATAATGTAGCAAATGAAATTTTTCCTTTTCTTTTTTTTCATCTTTTTTCTTTTAATTAATTAATTAATTATGTATTATTTATTATTTTTTGTATTGGTATGCTAAAGCAAACCATGGTCTACTTAGTAGACTTGATAAGTCTGCTGAGCAGACTTATCTAAAAGGCCATTTTATATATATATATATAAAGATGTTTTATTTTATATGACAAATATATTTTATATTAGCAATATATATACACACACTTATAACATATATTATATATATTTTTATATAAATCTATACTTACTAAATAGCCAATGTATATAAAAATATATTCATATATAATACATATATATTACTAATATATTTATTATAAATCTATTTATACTTGATAAATAAATATATATCATATTATATCTTATATTTATTCGATACACACACACGTGTATATATAGTCTATACTTATTAATTATTTCCACATATATTCATATCTTCATTTAATCTTCATATATAAATATATATATATATATATATATATATATATATATATATATATACACACACAAACATATATTTATTTTCCTTTTTTATTTGTTTACACACATACACATAAATATTTATGCATATAGATTAAATATACTTACATGATATATGTATGTATATATTTTAAAATATAACTCCTTTTTTATTTAATTAATGTAAAATATGTTTATACATCAATTTGATTTATTTTCCGTATTATATATTTTCATGTATACTTGTTATGTATACTTAAAATTATTTCATTAAATTCCTCATGACATTTCAATTTAATTTGTTACTTTGTAGTTCTCTTAATTCTTCTAAAAATTCCCTAATAATCCATTTACTCCAAATCACTATGTTGATTTATATTTACTATAAGTTGAAATTGCGATTATCACATCCTCCTCACCTTAGAAAATTTAGTTCCCCAAATTACACCAAGTCACTCAAATGTGAGAGGATGCTTTTCATTATCACAATCCTTATACCCATGAAATCCAGCTTTTAAGGTTTAATTCTAACATCACCACTTGTCTTAACATTAGGTCTACTCCACATTAACTTCAAAGCTCAATAATTCGATCCATCCATGACTCGAATGCATTGCATTATTTCCCACTTTGTGTGAAGACCGTAAATTTTCTAAATAAATATTAAATATCCGAAAAGTTTAATTTGGATAAATTGAAATCCAAACTAAATAAGAGATGAAAATGGAGAAATTAATTTGGATATTAGGAAATCCAAAATTTAAAGAAATAAAAAGGTATATATTTATATAATTATAAAATTATATTATATAAATATATTTTAAATGTTTAAGAAATAAAAATGTGAATAAAAATATAATTATATAAATAGATTATATAATATATTTTTACACGTTTTTAAATAAGTATATATATACGAAATATATATATTATTTAGATCAAAGTGCATATATATACATATATTTCAAGATAAAGCATGTATATATGTATATATATTAAAATTAAATAGTATATGATATATATAAAAATCTAATTTATATATATATATATAAAAATTAATTAAAAAAAATAGGAAATAGGAATCGGGATATACCTGATTCCCTTGTTCCTTTCTCCTCTGTTAAAACAGAGGAGAAAAATGCAAAGAGAGGTCGGCCCCGGCTGGCCGAGAGGAAGGAGAAGGGAGAGAGAGAGTGACGCCGCCGGTGAACAGAGGAGGAAGAAGAGAAAAGCCAGCCGGCGACGAACGGAAAAAGCAAAGAAGGAAAACGGTGCAAAACAAAACGGAAAACCCGAGAGGAAAAAGGGAGAAAGGAAACCGGCGATGCCGCCGATCTGGGCATCGCCACCACCACCCCGACGTAGACGAAGGTGAACCGAAGGGAAGTAGACCACCGGCGGTGGAAGAGAAAGGAGGGGGAAGGAAGAAACAGAGAGGAAAGAGGCCGCCGCTGCCACCTCCAGATCCGGTGCCGTCACCGTCGGTGGAGAGGAAATGAGACCAGATTTGGCTTCAGCACCACCTCGGCTAGCTGTGGGAAGGCCGAACCAGCGGAGAACCAGCCGGCGAGAGGCTGAACCGGCAGATGAGACCGAACTGGTCTGAACCGGTCCGAACCGGTTCAGACCAGGAAAAAAACAGAACAGAAAAGAAAAAGAAAAGAAAAAGAAAAGAAAGAAGAAAAGAAAAGAAAAGGAGAAAGAAAAGAAGGAAGAAGAAGAAGAAGGAAAGGAAAAAGAAAGAGAAGAAAAGAAAAAAAAATGTGGTAAAGGAAAATATAGAAAATAAATTGATGGTATTTATTGAATAATTTATGGTTATATTGATGTAGTGCATTGATATTGAAATTGTAGTAAAATAGAAATGCGACGAATGGTGGAGTTCGGCAAGGCTCGAAAATCAAAAAGTGCACTAAGCTTGGCGAATAGGTAAGATACTTTTATAAAGCAATAATAGTATCATATTGTATGTGGGATTTTATGATTTTTATATGATGCATTTATGAAATGAATTTAAATGGAATTGTGAAAATTTTTATATGATATATTGATTTAATTGATGTTAAAAATACTAAGAGGACCCACAACTGATGGTGGGGGTCTTAGTAGAGACGTAGAAATTGGTGAGAATCAACGGCTCCAATTATAAATTGTGTTTCCTTACAGGAGGTTTAGAGGAAATTAAGCCGTTATGCTGCCGAAATTTTAGGAAAATATTGGAGGAAACAGATTAAGTTTCTCACATAAATGGAATCTTGGAAATAACGATTGAAAATAAACATTGAAAGGACTTTATGGTATGACCGAAAAAGTTTGATATTGAAATCTGTTGACATCTAATTTTGTCCCTTTTTTGTTATTATTTTTATATATTTGTATTTGTTTTTATTTTTATTATTTGTTTTATTATTATTAGCATTATTATTTTTCTTCTTTTACTATTATTATTATTACTTATATATTATTTATTCTATTTTATTTTTATTTCTATTTCTATTACTTTGTTATTATTATTATTTTTTATTATTTTTATTTTATTTTGTTTTGTCTTGTTTTTTTGTTTTTTTGTCCAATCCATCAATCACCACTGCTGCCACCAACCCCTGCCAGTCCAGTCCCCTCAGCTTGTGACCCATCCCATCGCCGGCTAGCTCTCCTACCTGCTGCCAGCTACTTTGCCCACATCCCAACACGGCATCATCCCCACTACAAAGCCCCTAACCCTCTCCTATCTGAAGACAGAAGCGAACCCAAAAAACCACCATCACCATTTTCGACCCTCACCACCGAGACCCCTTCAAAAACCCTAGATCTAAGCCCCCACTTGCAAAAAACACAAAAACAACAAACAAAACCAGCAACCAAGCCACAATCATACCATCAACCAAAAAAAAACCATCAATCACAAAAAAAAAAAGGGAAACAAAAACCAAAAAATGAGGAAAGGGCTTCGGTCTAAGCCAGATCTATAGGGTTAGGGAGCTTTTTAGCTAAAACCAAGATCAGAATCGGGTAGAGGGATCGAAGAGCTTGCGGAAGGTAGGTTTGTTTTTGATTTCCGGCGATCGGCAGCGGCGGCCGGCGGTGGCGCACGACGGTCCGGTGAAGGCCGAAAATCGCCTGGGATGGAGCTTTGAGAGCTCTGAACTTTTTTTTAAGAAAAGAGGAGAAAATGATTTAGGAAAAAAAAGATTTAGTTTTTATAGCAAAAAAAAAAAGAAAGCTTAGGATCCGTGCGTGGACCCGGGACCCGCGAGAAAGAGACGACCCGGATCTCGACCAGCGTATGTAACGACCCGTTACCACATTTTTCTTTTTATTTTACACAATTTATCCGGTTGGGCTGTCTGTGATACTTCACTTTATTTCTTATGTTAAACAATTTCATAAAATATTATTTATATTATATACATCCCCTATCTTACTTAATAAGCAAGTAGTACTGCATACATGTCTAAATACAGAAAATAAATGATCGTACCTCATATAAATCAGTCGGTCTGTCACATTGTCCATTATGTGCAGCCGTAATCCACAAATATTGGATCTCACCACCATCAAAACCTGAAATGTTAAAATTAAGGGGTGAGCAAACCACGGCTCAGTAAGAGAGTTATATGTCACACTTGATATTCAACTATCTATATGCTGAAAATAAATTTTTTTTCATTTTCTTTAAAATCTTCCTAACTGGCTCTAGGCTCACATGTAGGAAGGATACTACAGTCGGCTAGGGATCCAGATAGAATAAGATAGGTATTTTAGAATACCATACTTGTTCCGGAACCTAGAAGCAACTGTAGAGAATATCAATTCCGTTGTTTTCAAAACGATATAATTTTCGCTTTTCCACAAAGTAAACCACTTATTTCTTTTCACTTCAATATACTTTAAAACACATAACAGTTCAGTAGTAAAAATAGTGGTTTACTTCTCTTCTCTTCGGTACAGTAAAAACAGTATAATACAGTGATTTGTAAATATCCAATCATTGGATAATTACTTCTTCGATTATTTCTATCTTAGAAATAATTCTTATATTATTCTTTTAGAATAAACATTTATTTCTCATTTCAAATCAGTAACCGTATCGTACAGCTCAGTAAAACAGTATATTCAGTAAAACAGTAACTCGATACGGTTCAATCAGTAGACAGTAAATAGTAGCTACCAATTCAGAAATCAGTATAAGGTAGCTTTCAGTTCAGTAAACAGTAAATGGTAGCTTTCAGTTCAGTAAAATAGTAATCAATGGCTACCATTTCAATAAATAGTACAGTTCAGTAACACAATGTTTTGGTACGGTCTTTCATCAATAAACAGTAAAAATAGTGAACAGTGGTTCAGTACAGTAAAACAATACAGTAAACAGTAAACAGTAAACAGTAAGTGATAAGCAGTAAGTGAGACTAGGCAACACCCTACAAGTAAATCATGCTATCATCGTCCACTAAGGGACACAGTAACAGTAATGAGATCTATGGCCATGATCTATAATGTCCTCGGTGTACGCTTGCTAGGCGACAATCCGGGACGCTGATGACTAGCTGGTCAATCAGCCACGTGACAGTAACAGTATATGTGATGCATGAAGCTCGGGGCCTAAGTCTCAAAATAGTGTAACCGTACCATAGCCTTTATGGATTTTAAATACAGTAAATTAAAACATTTCACAAATATCCATAAGGCTCACATGTAATAAATCATCACCTTTATGAAATAATTAAATTAAAATAACATTTCTCAAAATACTTCATAAAGGTATAAATCATATTTTCCATACGGTGAAAACAGTTTATAACTCATTACTGAAAATATAGAAGGGCAAAACTGTCCTTTTTCCACCGTAAAACACATATGCACACTTTTCCGTGCATTCAATCGAAAACATGGTTTTATAATTATCGGAATTTCAAACAAATCATTTTTATAATTTATGAAAATAAATTATTTATTTTCTAACTTTAAATTCCCATCACCATGTTTTCTTTTAAAAACACGTGTAGAGACCTCTAGTCTCGAAATCATAGTTTTTCTTCATTTCTTAACCTTTATGGAATTTTCATAATTAATTATTTCCATAATTAAAACCATAAAGGTTTTATATGAAATCAAGTGAATATTTAAGAATATTTATAAAAATATTCACTTCAGTCTCTTTTTCATTTCCATCTCGTTTCACGTGAAATATCACCTACAGGGTAAATTTTCGGTGATTTCCTTTTTACCATTCTCGAAAACATGAATATTTTAAAAATCAAATATCGTTATATTCATGTTTTATGAAATTTACTTAATTTCTCGATTTTCGTACTTGAAAATCATTTCACGTGAAATCAAATCATTTATTATGATTTTCGGTGATTTTCGGTAAATTTCAGTAATTATTTGATAATTTTTTCGACAGTATATCGGCTGCCGATTTGGCTAGCCTTCTGCACAGAAAATACAGTTTATACTTTTCAATTGGTATTTCACCACAATTTGAAACCAATAAATCACCACAATTTCCAAAATTAATCATTATAAATTGCATTTATAAATTAAATGCATAATTTAAAACATGTGGCCGAATATCCTTACAGGCGGCACATGTCTCCCTTACCTGTTTCGGGTCGGCGACTACCTCTCGAAGGTCGCGCCCGTGTTCACCTCGCCCGATTCCATCGGCTCGGTTGTCGAGGATATTTTCTGGAAATTAAATTCTAAAATTTAGAATTTTTCCATAATTATTTAAATAAATAAATTATTTAAATAATTTAATACTTTTCGGGATTTCTTACCGATTCCCGTAATTCTCGGGATCTCCCGGAATTCCTTTTCCCTTTTTCTTCCTTCTTTTTCTTCCTTCTTTCTTTTTCTCTTTTCTTTTCTTTTCTTTTTCTTTTTCCTTTTTCTTTCCTTTTTCTTTTTCTTTTTCCTTTTCTTTCTTTTCTCGCCGGACCGGTTTGCCTCCTTCCTTGCCGGTTCCTCGCCGGCGGCCGGTTCTCCGGCGGCTCAGGGGCTCAGCAGCTGGCCGGCACCACAGTGAAGCCGGATCTGGCCTCCGTTCGTCACGAATCGATGGCACGGCGGCGGATCTACTCGGTTTTGGTTCGGTCACTACTCCTCCTCCGTCGGCCTTCCTCCGCCGTTCTCTGCCTGAACCGTGGCCTCCATCGTCTTCCTCTCCCTCCGGCGATGCTTCGGTGGTAGTGGCGACGACCGATTTGGCCGGCACCGCCAGATCTGGTTTTCCTTTCCTCTTCCGGTTTCGTCGGCTTCCGCCCCTGTTTCCGCTTCTGGTCCCTTCCGTTTCCGTCGCCGGTCGTCTTCTCCTCTCTAGCCGGCGCCGTCTCTTCCCTTTTCCCTCGCCGGCGGTGGCCTCTCCGCCGCCGTCGGCTTTTGGCTGGTAAGGGGTCGGGATTCCTTCCCCGATCCTGCCCTTTCCTTTTCTGTTTTGTTTCTTTTCTATTTTTAGTATATAATATCCCATATTATATACTATAATTTATATTTTATACATATAATATATACTATATATTATACATATATTATTTCATATATCATATAATACAATATATGTTATATATAAAATATATATTGTATATTACAAAATATATGTCTAGTATATATATATGTATATTTATATATTTTAAAATTAAATAACATTTATATAAATATTTATATAAATGTAATAATTCCGTATATATATATTGTATTTACAATATATACATATTCAAACTTTAATGTAATTTAATATTTACATTTTCTCAAATATGTATATACTTACATATACATAAAATGTCATACTTGAATACATATGTATTTATATCAAAATACATTTATATAATTAGTAATTATATAAACATATTTTATTTTCATTTCTCATTTTCCTTATTTAATTTGGATTTCCATTTATCCAAATTAAATTTCCTTCTTTCATTATTTTCCATAATATCTCATCTTATTTTTCCGATTTAAATTTCCTTCACTTAAATTTCCAATTTCATCACTTCCTCAATCCTCGGAATTTCCACCATCCATTCCTTTCTTGATTCTCGGGATTTTCACCAATATCCCGTTCTCATAATTTTATTTATTTTCAATATTTATAATTTCCAATAATTGGAAAATTTACGGTTATCACATTCTACCCACCTTAAGAAATTCGGTCCTCCGAATTTAACTTAAGTCCAAAGGTGGTATATGCCGTATACTTACGACTTCTGACCTCTAGGTCAACTTTTACATAATTACTGCCAGCATACTTTCAACATCAAAAATACTTTAGACCACTACATGTTGTCTTTTATCATATATGTCTATACTCCCATAAGTTTATTTCTCAAATCGGGAGTTATTCATTTCCACTCTTTTCACATAAGAGTCCATGCACAGTATTTTTCATGTCACAGCTGATCTATGCTGTTCATCATCCATTTTTCTCACTTAGTGCCAAGTCGATATAATTTAAAACTATCAATTACACATGTCAGTCAGTTATATGTAAGTGTCCCAGTAGCTTTCACATCTCATGCACACACACTCTCAGTATCATGGAGCGTTTACATCTCACGCTCATATATATATCAGTATGGAGCGGTGCTATCAGTACACTTGGAATCTCAAAGCCTTTTGCTATTCTCTCATTAGCATATGGCATCTCAGAGACTCCCATCGCATGTAAGGCTCACTGGAACTGTACATACACATTCACATCCTTTAACATTTATACTTCGACTGAGGCACTAGAGAATCTAGAATACTGATAATGGAAAGTGATTCTATTTAGATCATCAGTCTTTAATCACTTCCATATCATCATATCTCTTTTGGACTCTTTATTATTCACAGTATTCATATTCACACATTTATTCTACTAAGGCTGCATCTCATTGCAGACTTTACTATTGATCATCTCTTACAGTCATAGATCATGAGACAATCATATTCTCTTCATGTAGTATGGTCTTTAAATTTCTTTTCATAATTTAGATTCCACAATTGAATCCTCAATTTATGTATTTAATCACCACATCATCTATATACTTCCACCGTTTCTATCATGTTACGATGGTTATATGTATGATCATTTTTTCATTTATATACTGGCAGTAAATAATACTTGTCATTTATCTTACTCCTTGGAGTATCATTAATTTCACTTGTCACATTTGGTTTGATTTTTCATCTTGCCACAGTTATGTGATAACCAATACAAATCACTTTCAGTCTTACCTTCGGGAACTGTTTCATATTGATGTTCCCTTCTCATCATGCAATTTATTTCCTTATTCCACTTTCATTCTTTTAGTCGGCTTTCTCGATTGGTATGGTACTATACTGCTAAGATCTTTTAAAATCTTGCATACCATCTTTTCTCTACACTTATTCATTTACCGACTTTAACTTCTTTCTTTAATTACATCACATTAGTAGAGCAGCTAGTCTCATCACTCTTTTATACTTATGCAGCCAACTTCCTTAATTTCATTTTCCAGAGTAGATTCCTTAAGCTTTCAGATTTTCTTAAGTTCTCCGATATAAGCTTAGAATCAGGTTTCATATTCAAAATCGAGTCAATGTTATCTCGATTCCTCCAATTTATATAACTCTGGAAGTTCTATCAGAGATCAAATCCGATACTTCTTTAATCACATATTTCTTATCATTTCGGACATCTCATCCTTATGCCCTGTCATTTTCACTGTGTATTCTCAAGGCAGAGACATTTACTATTCAAATCATTTTGACACACACTCTACCTTGATTTCATTGTTCACTCATACTTTACAGCCTTACATACCTCATTATAGTAAGCTGTATTAAGCATAACAGTTATCAACACATGTTACAGCTAACCAATTTATTACAGTTATTCACTTCATCAGTCAATTCCTGTAATCATTTCACTTTTCATAGCATTCAACGATCCCGTTCAATACACTCTTAATCCAGGCCCTTACAATCAATAACCGGGCCAATCATTTTGCAACATTCCACTACACTTCTATGGATCGCATCATGTAAGGCCCCGGCCCGTCCGCCGTTCGCCTATACATATCTATACCGTCCTCTTTTGGCGAGCACACTAGCCCCCTCAAGGATCAATCGTGAGGCCCAGCCCGTTCACTAGGTCACTCACCACTCGCGTCCATAATCTAAGTGTTAGTGGAATCAGTAATAGGGATCGCTATAGTCATATGACATCCTCTATGCCATTTATAACTCCATTACTATCAATGGATTCAAGATTAACTTGATTTTATCACTATTTGAAACATCGCCCAACATAGGGGCATTTTCGTCATTTTGACATTTATTTCTTTCTCCTCAGTATACATTTAAATCAATGATCTGATCATTTATGTGCTGATAGTATCCTTTCTGAAACTTATATCAGCAATTTAGATCTCACTCGATTTCGACAGAGAAATCTACTAAGATCCACAATTGGATTATTTTACTTGTAATTCAGCTTTATATCATTAATTTCTCTGTCAAATCAATCAATTCCAACCTCTATTGGTCTATTCTGACTCCCGGTAAAATTTTAGAGTCAGGGGTATTTTGGTCATTTTTTTTTGCCAAAAATTTTCTCTCTCTTCAAATTACCCTCAATCAGTGATCTTAAAGTCTATTTAATGATGATATTGCATTCTCCTCCTTTATATCATCACTTTCAGGTCTCAGTTCGATCCGGACCGAAAAGTACTGGTGGGGCCCTTCACCGAGTCCTTTCGATTCCTTACCGAACAGGCCTTCATTTAGATTAAAAGAATCACCAATCTTCTGGTAATTTCTGAGCCTATTATTTCTTTAACATTCTCAATTTATACTTTCTCACTCCCTTTAATTCATTTTACTCAATTTACAATCATTTATTTTCTCTATGTATTCAGACGATACAGTACTACCGGGGATGTTTAACATTTTTTCTTCCAAAAGTATTCACAGACATCAGGCCAACCATGCTCTGATACCATTAAATCTGTAACGACCCGTTACCACATTTTTCTTTTTATTTTACACAATTTATCCGGTTGGGCTGTCTGTGATACTTCACTTTATTTCTTATGTTAAACAATTTCATAAAATATTATTTATATTATATACATCCCCTATCTTACTTAATAAGCAAGTAGTACTGCATACATGTCTAAATACAGAAAATAAATGATCGTACCTCATATAAATCAGTCGGTCTGTCACATTGTCCATTATGTGCAGCCGTAATCCACAAATATTGGATCTCACCACCATCAAAACCTGAAATGTTAAAATTAAGGGGTGAGCAAACCACGGCTCAGTAAGAGAGTTATATGTCACACTTGATATTCAACTATCTATATGCTGAAAATAAATTTTTTTTCATTTTCTTTAAAATCTTCCTAACTGGCTCTAGGCTCACATGTAGGAAGGATACTACAGTCGGCTAGGGATCCAGATAGAATAAGATAGGTATTTTAGAATACCATACTTGTTCCGGAACCTAGAAGCAACTGTAGAGAATATCAATTCCGTTGTTTTCAAAACGATATAATTTTCGCTTTTCCACAAAGTAAACCACTTATTTCTTTTCACTTCAATATACTTTAAAACACATAACAGTTCAGTAGTAAAAATAGTGGTTTACTTCTCTTCTCTTCGGTACAGTAAAAACAGTATAATACAGTGATTTGTAAATATCCAATCATTGGATAATTACTTCTTCGATTATTTCTATCTTAGAAATAATTCTTATATTATTCTTTTAGAATAAACATTTATTTCTCATTTCAAATCAGTAACCGTATCGTACAGCTCAGTAAAACAGTATATTCAGTAAAACAGTAACTCGATACGGTTCAATCAGTAGACAGTAAATAGTAGCTACCAATTCAGAAATCAGTATAAGGTAGCTTTCAGTTCAGTAAACAGTAAATGGTAGCTTTCAGTTCAGTAAAATAGTAATCAATGGCTACCATTTCAATAAATAGTACAGTTCAGTAACACAATGTTTTGGTACGGTCTTTCATCAATAAACAGTAAAAATAGTGAACAGTGGTTCAGTACAGTAAAACAATACAGTAAACAGTAAACAGTAAACAGTAAGTGATAAGCAGTAAGTGAGACTAGGCAACACCCTACAAGTAAATCATGCTATCATCGTCCACTAAGGGACACAGTAACAGTAATGAGATCTATGGCCATGATCTATAATGTCCTCGGTGTACGCTTGCTAGGCGACAATCCGGGACGCTGATGACTAGCTGGTCAATCAGCCACGTGACAGTAACAGTATATGTGATGCATGAAGCTCGGGGCCTAAGTCTCAAAATAGTGTAACCGTACCATAGCCTTTATGGATTTTAAATACAGTAAATTAAAACATTTCACAAATATCCATAAGGCTCACATGTAATAAATCATCACCTTTATGAAATAATTAAATTAAAATAACATTTCTCAAAATACTTCATAAAGGTATAAATCATATTTTCCATACGGTGAAAACAGTTTATAACTCATTACTGAAAATATAGAAGGGCAAAACTGTCCTTTTTCCACCGTAAAACACATATGCACACTTTTCCGTGCATTCAATCGAAAACATGGTTTTATAATTATCGGAATTTCAAACAAATCATTTTTATAATTTATGAAAATAAATTATTTATTTTCTAACTTTAAATTCCCATCACCATGTTTTCTTTTAAAAACACGTGTAGAGACCTCTAGTCTCGAAATCATAGTTTTTCTTCATTTCTTAACCTTTATGGAATTTTCATAATTAATTATTTCCATAATTAAAACCATAAAGGTTTTATATGAAATCAAGTGAATATTTAAGAATATTTATAAAAATATTCACTTCAGTCTCTTTTTCATTTCCATCTCGTTTCACGTGAAATATCACCTACAGGGTAAATTTTCGGTGATTTCCTTTTTACCATTCTCGAAAACATGAATATTTTAAAAATCAAATATCGTTATATTCATGTTTTATGAAATTTACTTAATTTCTCGATTTTCGTACTTGAAAATCATTTCACGTGAAATCAAATCATTTATTATGATTTTCGGTGATTTTCGGTAAATTTCAGTAATTATTTGATAATTTTTTCGACAGTATATCGGCTGCCGATTTGGCTAGCCTTCTGCACAGAAAATACAGTTTATACTTTTCAATTGGTATTTCACCACAATTTGAAACCAATAAATCACCACAATTTCCAAAATTAATCATTATAAATTGCATTTATAAATTAAATGCATAATTTAAAACATGTGGCCGAATATCCTTACAGGCGGCACATGTCTCCCTTACCTGTTTCGGGTCGGCGACTACCTCTCGAAGGTCGCGCCCGTGTTCACCTCGCCCGATTCCATCGGCTCGGTTGTCGAGGATATTTTCTGGAAATTAAATTCTAAAATTTAGAATTTTTCCATAATTATTTAAATAAATAAATTATTTAAATAATTTAATACTTTTCGGGATTTCTTACCGATTCCCGTAATTCTCGGGATCTCCTGGAATTCCTTTTCCCTTTTTCTTCCTTCTTTTTCTTCCTTCTTTCTTTTTCTCTTTTCTTTTCTTTTCTTTTTCTTTTTCCTTTTTCTTTCCTTTTTCTTTTTCTTTTTCCTTTTCTTTCTTTTCTCGCCGGACCGGTTTGCCTCCTTCCTTGCCGGTTCCTCGCCGGCGGCCGGTTCTCCGGCGGCTCAGGGGCTCAGCAGCTGGCCGGCACCACAGTGAAGCCGGATCTGGCCTCCGTTCGTCACGAATCGATGGCACGGCGGCGGATCTACTCGGTTTTGGTTCGGTCACTACTCCTCCTCCGTCGGCCTTCCTCCGCCGTTCTCTGCCTGAACCGTGGCCTCCATCGTCTTCCTCTCCCTCCGGCGATGCTTCGGTGGTAGTGGCGACGACCGATTTGGCCGGCACCGCCAGATCTGGTTTTCCTTTCCTCTTCCGGTTTCGTCGGCTTCCGCCCCTGTTTCCGCTTCTGGTCCCTTCCGTTTCCGTCGCCGGTCGTCTTCTCCTCTCTAGCCGGCGCCGTCTCTTCCCTTTTCCCTCGCCGGCGGTGGCCTCTCCGCCGCCGTCGGCTTTTGGCTGGGAAGGGGTCGGGATTCCTTCCCCGATCCTGCCCTTTCCTTTTCTGTTTTGTTTCTTTTCTATTTTTAGTATATAATATCCCATATTATATACTATAATTTATATTTTATACATATAATATATACTATATATTATACATATATTATTTCATATATCATATAATACAATATATGTTATATATAAAATATATATTGTATATTACAAAATATATGTCTAGTATATATATATATATGTATATTTATATATTTTAAAATTAAATAACATTTATATAAATATTTATATAAATGTAATAATTCCGTATATATATATATTGTATTTACAATATATACATATTCAAACTTTAATGTAATTTAATATTTACATTTTCTCAAATATGTATATACTTACATATACATAAAATGTCATACTTGAATACATATGTATTTATATCAAAATACATTTATATAATTAGTAATTATATAAACATATTTTATTTTCATTTCTCATTTTCCTTATTTAATTTGGATTTCCATTTATCCAAATTAAATTTCCTTCTTTCATTATTTTCCATAATATCTCATCTTATTTTTCCGATTTAAATTTCCTTCACTTAAATTTCCAATTTCATCACTTCCTCAATCCTCGGAATTTCCACCATCCATTCCTTTCTTGATTCTCGGGATTTTCACCAATATCCCGTTCTCATAATTTTATTTATTTTCAATATTTATAATTTCCAATAATTGGAAAATTTACGGTTATCACAGCGTACCCGACCTGCTCCGACCCGACTCGTGAGAGGAAGACCCGCGTGCCTTGTGACCCGCATCCGTGACCCGACCCGCGCGTTTGACCCGGGAACACCCTCAGCCCAGTTGATCCGCGACCCGATCCGGCCCGTCCGCAGCCCACTTCAACCAACAGACTTGGGCTTTGGCCATTAGGCCCGATTTTTGTTCTTTGGCAGATTTCCCTTTGGGTCCAAGCCCAATCTGTTTTGGTAATTATTTCTTTCTTTCTTTCTTTTCTCATTTATTTATTTATTTAGTATTTATTTGTTATGTTAACAAAAAAAATTTTAAAAAAAAATTAATTAGAATTAAATTAAAATTAATTAAAAATTTTAAAAATAAAAAATAAGAAAAGTATTATTATGTGGGCTTTTAATATATTTTCATGGCAAAAAAAAAATATAATAATAAACAAATAAAAATAAATGTTTTTTTATCTAATTAAAAGGAAACTAATAATAAAATTTTAAATTTAATTAAATGAAATTGTCCGATTATGAGATGTTACGGAAGTCACAAGTAGTGATTCCTAATTGATCTCTAGGTGAGAAGAGTTGTACTAAATGTTGCCAAAAGTATTGGAATATTTAGTATGATTTTTCAAAAATTTAAATAAACAAATTTTTTTTTAATAAAGAAGGGCTAAAGAAAAAATAATAATAATAAAATTGAAATTTAATAATTAAACAACAGTCCAATGATGAGATGCTATGGAAGTCACAAGTAGTGATTCCTAGCTGATCCCTAGGTGAGAAGAATCGTGCTAAATGTTGCCAAAAGTATTGGAATATTTAGTATGATTTTTCAATAATTTAATTATTTGTTAAAAAAAATAAGTTTTTTTAAAAGAAAATTAATAATAAATTTTAAATTTAATTAAAAATTTGCCCGATGATGAGATGTCATGAAACTCACAAGTAATGATTTCTTGACTAATCCCTAGGTGAGAAGAGTCTTACTAAATGTTGCCCAAAGTATTGGAATATTTAGTATGATTTTTCAATAATTTAATTTTTTGATAAACATAAAAATAAATAATTTTTTCTAAAAAGAAAATAGAAAAAGAAAATAAATAATAAGAATTAAATTAAAATGAATGTACGATGATGGGATGCTACGGAAATCACAAGTAGTGATTCCTAGCTGATCTCTAGGTGAGAAGAATCTTACTAGATGTTGTCAAAAGTATTGGAATATTTAGTATGATTTTTCAAAAATTTAAATTTTTATAAAAAAAGAAAATGAATAAGTTTTTTTTTAAAAAAAGAAATAAATAAATCAACAAATAAATAATGAAATTCAAAATTAAAAATTCATTTGCATCATTTTTATTTGTTTACATCATGTGCATTCATAATAATTTTCGAAGCAAGTGTGAATTTTCCGAGGATGAGATTCTATAGAAGTCATAAGTAGTGATTCTTAAGAAATCTCTAGGTAAGAAAAATTATTTCGAATGCTGCCAAAAGTATTGGAGTATTTGATTTAATTATTCAATACAAAAAGGTTCACATTTACTTTCAAAAAATAAAGTTTAACCTTTTAAAATAAACCAAAATAAATTTACAAATAAAAAAAGGATTTTGAATAAAATTGATTGCAATAAAATGGGAATTGTTTTTAAATATTAAATTGAGACTATTTTATTAAAACTAAAGGATAACACATGATTATTGTGGTACCGTTTTCTAACGGGCGTTGTGGGGGTGCTAATCCTTCCCCACACATAACCGTACCCCCGAACCCAAGTTTTGTTTTCGCAGACCAAAAATTATCTTTTTAATAAAACTTAATTAATTTTGAGATTTTGTTAAAAAGATAAATATTTTCAGGTGGCCAATCACACCTAGTCAAAAAAGATTGGTGGCGACTCCCTTTTATTTTTAATCATTTTCAAAATCGTCGAGCGCGAAGCCGTTACAACAGCTTGACGACTCCACTGGGGATGCTTTTTGAGGGTCAAGCCATTCATTAATCATGTGTTGTCCAAAGTTTTAATTTAATAGTCTTGATTGATATTTAAATTTAATTTACTTGGATTTTGAAAATAATTTTGTTTGCATTTGCATTCTATGTTATTTATTTAATGTTTTATATTTGTATATATTGTTATTAATAAATTGTTTGGACATATAGCATTAGAGTCGTAGTGTGATGAATGATTGGCGTGTTCCCTCATGCACACACTTGCACTTGCATTTGCATCACATGAGCTCTATACCCGGGTTCCGTCCTTCTTAGGAGGGAGTAGAGTACCTTTGCTCTCGTGAGGTAATCACCTCCGCAATGGCAATCGAAATACTCCCACTCAAATCAAATCTTACTAGTCCAGTGTGGATGACAGTGAGGTATAATTTGAGAACCTTTAGATCTTTACAAGTCCCAACCCAGCATGTAAAAGGCCTTAAGAAGCCGATCCTAGCTAGAGCCATGTCCGATTTTTGTAGAAATTATCCTGAAATTAGGACACATGAGGGAACATTTTACTACTTTTCTCTTCATATCATAACTCTAATGATTTTTCAAATTCATGCTCTCATAAAATCAAAAGATATTTGTTTTCAAATAAAATTTCACATTTTTACAATTTTATAGAATAAAACAAAGACTTATTCGGTTTCTCTTCTTTGTCAAAAATAACAAGAAAACATCCATTTATTCTTTAATAATATTTGAAAAATAACCATGATGTTTTTTATTTTTTATTTCTTATTTTTTTAAAAAACTAATGCATAGACATTAAAAAGAAAGAGGAATTTTGAATAGAAAATAAAAGGTAAGTGCATTGTCACATTCTTTTAAAAATAGATTAAATAAAAAAGGAAATTAAAGAAAATAAATTGTGGTGTGAAAATAAGATTTTTTTTAAAAAAAAGAGAAAAAGAGAGAAAAAAAGAAAATTTATTCTTAAAAAAAAAGGGAGGAGAAATAATCAAATTCTAAAATGAAAAAAAGAAAGAAAGAAAGAATTCATTGAATTTAAATGAAAATTTTTGATTCTTTTATTCTTAAGTTTTAGCATAGCATATCTTATTACATTAACGCATTCACATCACATGATAAGGAGAGTATTTGTCTTTTTGGAATAAAAGAGGTCAAAGATATGGAAGATCAATTAGAAAGCTAGACTATTTTGGAGAATAATCGAAAAGAGTTTGGACAGGATATACGGGTGATGAAAGGAAAGCTAGCTAAGATAATGCAGATGCTTGAAAGTTTTGGAGAGGCTAAATTGGTTCATTCTCAAGGATCACTGTTGTTTCCAGAATGATTACATGTTGAATCATCAACAAGTGGAGACCAATCGACTTTTCATATAAGGAGAAAGGACTGATTGATGCACAAAGTCCTTGATATAAGTTAGGTGGTTAATCAAGGAACCACAAGGCCTGATTAGAGTTTAGAGAGTGAAAAGGACAGTTACTGTGGTGAAATTTGTTTTTAAAAGACCTTGAATGTTGAGGGCATTAGAATAAGGAAGAGTTAGTAAGGAATTTTTGAATCTTGTAAACGATTCCTATGTGAATATGAATGTTACAAGATATTATATAAGTTTGCATTCACTTCATTCATATGTGCATAACATGATTTTGACAGAAAATAATAAGGCTAGCAATAATTGTTTCCTCAAAAAAAATGAATGAAAAAATGAAAAAATGAAAATGAAGAAAGTAAATAAACGGTCAAAAAAAATTGTTTATAATTTTTTCCTTTTAGTGTGTAACTTGTGATATTGTAAAATAATAACAAGATTGAAATTTCTTTTACATGTAGATATACAATTTCAATACAATAAAAGCTTTACATTAGCATGGCAGGCATGAAATCTAATTTTAGGTTGTAACGGATTTGGTGTAGATATAGCTTGATCATTAAAAAGCTTCGGAGATAGTTTTGGGACATGGAAGAGACAGAAATGACTTGGATGGAAAGGATGGAAAAAGCTCAACAAGAGATGAAAGAGCAATTGTCACGGATGGCAGGTTTGTGGGAGAAGCTGAACAATGGAAAAATGGGAGAACTAGCTACCCAAGATGGGCATCGGTTCCGAAATACTGAGGATTCTTTTTGTCCAATTAACATTGGCTCACGAGAAACCCAATCATCTCAAGAGCCACAAGCAATGCCTACCGAGGGTTATGTGTGCCCTAATATGCCGTCTGCAGTCGACCCTAGTCAGTTTCAAGGGCATGCAATTCCCACCATGAACCCCATCGAACCAATTCAGGTTGCCAATTTCGATAGTCGCAATGAGCAAGGGATGTCGCAAGTGAAAGAAGGCTTAAATTCTCGACAAAAGATAGAGCTTATAGAAGAAAGGCTTCGAATTGTTGAAGGAATGGATTTTCATGGATCTTTAGATGCTGCCGGATTATGCTTAGTACCTGGTATGGTCATTCTGCCAAAGTTTAGAGTTCTAGAATTTGAAAAATATGATGGGACCACTTGTCCAAAGGCCCATATAACTATGTACTGTAGAAAAATGATAGCGCATGTGCATGATGACAAACTGTTGATCCACGTCTTCCAAGATAGCCTTAAAGGATCTGCTGCTAGGTGGTATACACAGTTGGGCAGGGGCGATGTTCACTCATGGGAAGATTTGGCAAGGGCATTTGTCGCCCAATATAAGCATGCCGTGGATCTAGCCCCAGATCGTTTATCTTTGCAATCCATGGAAAAGAAAGCTACTGAAGGCTTTAGAGAATACGCCCAGAGATGGAAGAATGTTGCCACCCAGATCCAGCCTCCCCTCAGAGAAAAAGAGACTGCGACTCTGTTTCTTAGTACCCTCCAAACACCATATTATGATAGAATGATTGGGAATGTTACTAAGAATTTTGCCGATATGGTAGCCTCTGGAGAGATGATTGAGAATGCAATCAAGAGGGGCAAGATTAAGATAGGTGACATAGCCGATAATAGGCCTGAAAGAATGGAAGAAGAAGTGCAAGCTGCGACATTTGAGAGGCAATTTCTCAAAAATCCCACTCCACATAATCCCTATTTGTCTCACCCATTATACCGTCCAACCTCAAATAATGCCTCCTATGATTCTTATCTTTTTTCACCAGTCCCACAACCCGGATTTTCAACAAACTGTTACCCTCCAACGGTTGCTCATGCGCCTATCTTTATGCCTAGGCCAGTAGCTCAACCTCCTCAACAATCAATAAATAGCAGAAAAAGATCGAGAAGCAATCAAGGAAAAATCCCAATTCCAATCTCCGATCTTTTGCCCTTTTTAATAAAAAACTAATATTTGGCCCCTGTACCTTTGAGAACAGTACCAAACCCGCTGGCCAAGAGCTATGATTTGAACAGCAGATGTGACTATCACATGGGGGCAATTGGGCATGCAACAGAAAAATGCAGGTAGTTGAAGGAAAGGGTTGAAGAGCTCATCAATGGTGGAATCTTGACTCCGGAACTTATGGAACAGTGGAAGTCCACTTTGGAGTAGAGTTATGGCATTTTGACAGATCAATCTGGAGGGAAATAAAGATTTTAAGATTTTAGAGTCTGTATTTTGTTGGAAAATGCCTGTTGTTTCCATTGGCCTAGGTGACAATTGTATAAGCACAACTTTTTGCATAATTTATTTTCCAGTGCCATATGTCAAGAATGTCTCTTTTCTTCACATTAATGATAAAAATGATTCCAAGAAAATTGGTGATTACTGTCAAAGATGAATGTATTGAATCATTCTTGGATCACATCTCAACAAAATCTAAGTCAGTCGAGAGCCAAAAAGCTAAATTGGGGCATAAATTTTTGAAAGTTCGATTTTGTTTTCACTTTGACCATGATAGGGCTTTATTGTTAATGATTTTTAAGAAATAACCGATTTGCAAAACTTTTTGAGAATTTTTTGGAAATCAATGACAATCTCAAAGATTCTGGATAATGGCGGTCAAATATGTGGCAAGATCATTTTGAAACACCTTTCCACCTAGATTCTTGTACAAATCCCAAATTCTTCAATCCTGTATTCCCTAGATGCCTTTCGCCCATGTTTTAGGGCAAGATAAAAAAAAAGAGAGAAAGAAAAGAAGAGAACCAAAGTCGAGGATTTTTCCATCAATGTCCATCTGCGTAATACCTTGAGCTGTGCATCACCTGTTTCCTTAAATGAAGATGTGGTGTGTGAGGTCAAGTTTTATCATATTAAAATGGTACATTACAAGAAAATTTTGTTCAAAAAAAGAAAAGAAAAAAGAAAGAAAGAAAAAGAAAAAATGAAATTGATTGTGACATCATGCAAATATGATAGTAAGATGATTTCAAAAGCCAAAAGAAAAACATATCCTAAGAATTGCTTTTCAATAGAAGTATCTTAATTTGAGATGACGAATGGCCGTCTTTCATATTCCATTCTCAAATATAAACGTTATCCTGTTGCTACCCTTTTTGAGCTTGATAGTTTCTTTCAAAATAAACCTCCTCCAAGGATCACCCTCCACACTGGGGGGCATGTGCAAAAAGTATCTTTTCAAAGAAAATAAATGATTAAGCTTTTGTTTTCGATCAAATAAGATTTACTATGTTTTGGAAATCTTGGATAGGAATCAATAAAAAAAAAGAAAAAAGAAAGAGAAAGGAGGAAGGATACATGTGAAAGTACATAAAGAAAGATGCTTCAAAGGATGAATAGGATTTTGAAAAAAAAAAAGAGAAAGAAAAAAGAAAAAAAGAAAAAAAGAAAAGAAGAAAAGGAAGAAATACATGGAAAAGTAAAAAGAGAAAAGGTGCTTCTAAGCACGTAAATGATAGATGTCCATACGAAAAGAAATGATCCTTGGATTGATCACCTTCAAACACATTTTGGGCCTGTTTATCTATTCTTTCAAAACCCTGAACCATGGCCTACATTATGTACTTAAAAGTCCATTTTGATCAAGTAAGGATGCTTGTATCGAAGAGCTCTTCTTTGGAAGATTCTCGCCATTCTTTGGTTTGAATGAAATTTGAATTCTTGAACGCATGGTGGAACAATCAATCAATCAAAAAAAGAGAAAAGAAAAGAAAACAAAAGAAAGAATGAAGCTCTAGGGTGAAAACCCGAAAAAGGCAGTCTAAAGCGAACAATGAACTTTTCATGCAACCAAGTCAAGCAATGACATGAATTGAAAATGTGGAAAAAGAATTAATAAGCCTTGAGAGATCCTCGAAATATCCAAAAATTTTGATGTCATTTGATTGCTGACATTTTTTGAAAAAGTTTGAACCTTCCTTCTTGTAAATACTCTTCCTAAGTAGGAAAGATGCCAGTCATTCATGCCCGATCTTGGCATTTGTAGAACGTCATTATTTGAGAATTTGAGAGATTGTCAAACCAAATTGAAAATATTTTGTTTCTTTTCTCATTCAAAATTTTGTTCAAAAAAAAAAAGAAGGAAAGAAAAGCGATGGTATTTTAAGAAAACCATTTTGTATCAAGAGAGGATCTTTGTTTTTTTTTTTTGGATAAATGGCAAAGTATTCCTCGAACAAATCATCTTGGTGCATCAGACTTTCAATTGTCCAGTTGAAGAGATCCGAGTAGGATTTATGTCACTCATTGTGAAAAGTAATCACTAATTTTTTTGAAAGAATTAAATATCACTTGTGAAATTTGGATTCAATTCCCTCCTGGAAAATAGTTATGGGAAAATTTTTCGTGCTTTTCGTCAAAAGGCTATGATGTGAGTACAAGAAATCTGCAGAAATAGGAAACAGAAAGGAGCTTTCATGATCTTCTTGGGGCAAAGAAAATAAAAAAGGCAAATAATGTGCCTCTTTTGGCAAGACAAGATAGAGTTTTAAAGTTAGAGAATGTACAGGATTAAGTGTCATGCATACATGCATACATACACAATATCATACAGCATCAACATTGAAAGTTTTTGTGTAAAATTTTGAGATTAAAACATGTTTCTCAAGCTGAAGACTCAACACCATTCAATTAAGATTTCAAAGGTTATGAAACCTTTTCCAAGATTAAAAAAAAAAGAAGAAAAGAAAAAAAGAGAGAAGAGAGAAGAGAGAGAGAAAGAAGAGAAGAAAGAGAAGAGAAAAAGAGAGAAGAGAGAAAAAGAGAGAAAAAAAAAGAAAGAAAAGAGAAGAGAAAAAAAGAGAGAGAGAAAAGAGAAGAAAGAAGAGGAGAAAAGAAAAAAAAGAAGAAAAAAAAGAGGGGCAAGTTTGCTCATGATAAAGAAAATTTCAAATCCAGTTTTACCAGTGTCATGTTTAATCAAGATTAAAAATTGATTTTCAGAAGATAAGCAAATTTCAAGTCCTCCGAGCACAAAGTTTAACTCTTCAAGTATAATTCTAAGACCTCCAGGCAAGAATTTCGAACTTTTCATACCAAATTATAAGTCCTCCGGGCACAAATTGTAAGTCCTCCGGGCATCAAAATTCAAACTTTTCAAGAAAAATACTAAGTCCTCCGAGCACCAGAATCAAAATCTCAGGTCCTCCGGGCATAAAATTTCAAGTCCTCCGGGCATAAAATTTCAAGTCCTCCGGGCATAAAATTTCAAGTCCTCCGGGCAAAATTTTTAAAGTTTCAATGCCTCTGCTATAAGAGGAGCACTTTCCAGAAAAAGAATTTAAGCCCTCCGGGCACAAATCATAAGACCTCCGGGCAACAATTCTAAGTCCTCCGGGCACAAATTCTAAGTCCTTCGGGCAAAAATTTTAAAGTTCAATGCCTCTGCTGCAAGAGGAGCACTTTTCAAAAAAAGGAATTTAAGTCCTCTAGGCACAAATCATAAGACCTCCGGGCACCAATTTTAATTCCTATGGGCACAAATCATAAGACCTCCAGGCACCAAATCTCAAGTCCTCCGGGCAAAATTTTTAAAGTTTCATCGCCTCTGCTGCAAGAGGAGCACATTTTCAAGGAGAAAATTTTAAGTTTCATTGCCTCTGTTGTAAGAGGAGCATATTTCAAGAAAAAAAAAAGAATTTTAAAGTTTCAATGCCTCTGCTGCAAGAGGAGCACTTTTCAGAAAAGAAATTTTAAGTCCTCCGAGCAAAAATTTTAAAGTTCAATGCCTCTGCTGCAAGAGGAGCACTTTTCAAAAAAAGGAATTTAAGTCCTTTGAGCACAAATCATAAGACCTCCGGGCACCAATTTTAAGTCCTCCGAGCACAAATCATAAGACCTCCGGGCACCAAATCTCAAGTCCTCCGGGCAAAATTTTTAAAGTTTCATCGCCTCTGCTGCAAGAGGAGCACATTTTCAAGGAGAAAATTTTAAGTTTCATTGCCTCTGTTGTAAGAGGAGCATATTTCAAGAAAAAAAAAGAATTTTAAAGTTTCAATGCCTCTGCTGCAAGAGGAGCACTTTTCAGAAAAGAAATCATAAGTCCTCCGGGCACAAATTCTAAGTCCTCCGGGCAAAAATTTTAAAGTTCAATGCCTCTGCTGCAAGAGGAGCACTTTTCAAAAAAGGAATTTAAGTCCTCTGGGCACAAATCATAAGAGCTCCGGGCACCAATTTTAAGTCCTCTGGGCACAAATCATAAGACCTCCGGGCACTAAATCTCAAGTCCTCCGGGCAAAATTTTTAAAGTTTCATCGCCTCTGCTGCAAGAGGAGCACATTTTCAAGGAGAAAATTTTAAGTTTCATTGCCTCTGTTGTAAGAGGAGCATATTTCAAGAAAAAAAAAGAATTTTAAAGTTTCAATGCCTCTGCTGCAAGAGGAGCACTTTTCAGAAAAGAAATTTTAAGTCCTCCGGGCAAAAATTTTAAAGTTCAATGCCTCTGCTGCAAGAGGAGCACTTTTCAAAAAAGGAATTTAAGTCCTCCGAGTACAAATCATAAGACCTCCGGGCACCAAATCTCAAGTCCTCCGGGCAAAATTTTTAAAGTTTCATCGCCTCCGCTGCAAGAGAAGCACATTTTCAAGGAGAAAATTTTAAGTTTCATTGCCTCTGTTGTAAGAGGAGCATATTTCAAGAAAAAAAAATTTTTTAAGTTTCAATGCCTCTGCTGCAAGAGGAGCACTTTTCAGAAAAAAAATCATAACTCCTCCGAGCACAAATCATAAGTCCTCCGGGCACAAAATCTAAGTCCTCCGGGCATGAATCCTAAGACCTCCGGGCATAAATTTCCAAGTCCTCCGAGCATAAATTTCCAAGTCCTCCGGGCGCAAATTTCACAAATCATAAGACCTCCGGGCACAAATTCTAAGTCCTCCGGGCAAAATTTTTAAAGTTTCAATGCCTCTGCTGTAAGAGGAGCACTTTCCAGAAAAAACATTAATTGTAAGTCCTCTGGGCATAAATCTCAAGTCCTCCGGGCACAAATTCTAAGTCCTCCGGGCAAAATTTTTAAAGTTTCAATGCCTCTGCTGTAAGAGGAGCACTTTCCAGAAAAAGCATTTAAGTCCTCCGGGCATAATTCTAAGTCCTCCGGGCATAATTCTAAGACCTCCGGGCACAAATCAAAGACCTCCGGGCACAAATTCTAAGTCCTCCAGGCAAAATTTTTAAAGTTTCATTGCCTCTGTTGCAAGAGGAGCGCATTTTCAGAAAGGAATTTAAAGTTTCATTGCCTCTGCTGCAAGAAGAGCTTTCTCGAAAAAAAAAACAAAACAAATTTAAATTTAAAGTTTCATAGCCTTTGTTGCAAGAGGAGCGCATTTCGAAAAAAATAAAAACAACATTTTAAGTTTCATTGCCTCTGTTGCAAGAGTAGCTTTCTTGAAAAAGGGAAAAAACAAACAAAACAAAAAGAAATTTAAAGTTTCATCGCCTCTGCTGCAAGAGGAGCATATTAAAAAAATAAAAAAAAAAGAAAAACAAAAAAAATGGATGATTTAAATTTAAAGTTTCATCGCCTCTGTTGCAAGAGGAGCGCATACAAAAAAAAAGAAGAAAAAAAGAAAAAAGAGAAAGAAAAAAAAAGAAGAAAAAAAGAAGAAAAAAGAAGAAAGAAAAAAAAAGGAAGAAAAGATTAGGTCATAAGTCGGACAAAATTAGTGTCTATTGTCTTTGCTCTATTCCTGATCCTTAGCAATGAGCAAAGAGAGGCAGCTGTTGACACCTAATTTTGTCCCTTTTTTGTTATTATTTTTATATATTTGTATTTATTTTTATTTTTATTATTTGTTTTATTATTATTAGCATTATTATTTTTCTTCTTTTACTATTATTATTATTATTACTTATATATTATTTATTCTATTTTATTTTTATTTCTATTTCTATTACTTTGTTATTATTATTATTTTTTATTATTTTTATTTTATTTTGTTTTGTCTTGTTTTTTTTTTGTTTTTTTGTCCAATCCATCAATCACCACCGCTGCCACCAACCCCTGCCAGTCCAGTCCCCTCAGCTTGTGACCCATCCCATCGCCGACTAGCTCTCCTACCTACTGCCAGCTACTTTGCCCACATCCCAACACGGCATCATCTCCACTACAAAGCTCCTAACCCTCTCCTATCCGAAGACAGAAGCGAACCCAAAAAACCACCATCACCATTTTCGACCCTCACCACCGAGACCCCTTCAAAAACCCTAGATCTAAGCCCCCACCTGCAAAAAACACAAAAACAACAAACAAAACCAGCAACCAAGCCACAATCATACCATCAACCAAAAAAAAACCATCAATCACAAAAAAAAAGGGAAACAAAAACAAAAAAATGAGGAAAGGGCTTCGGTCTAAGCCAGATCTATAGGGTTACGGAGCTTTTTAGCTAAAACCAAGATCAAAATCGGGTTGAAGGATCGAAGAGCTTGCGGAAGGTAGGTTTGTTTTTGATTTCCGGCGATCGGCAGCGGCCGCCGGCGATGGCACACGACGGTCCGGTGAAGGCCGAAAATCGCCTGGGCGGGAGCTTTGAGAGCTCTGGACTTTTTTTTAAGAAAAGAGGAGAAAATGATTTAGGAAAAAAAAAGATTTAGTTTTTATAGCAAAAAAAAAAAAGAAAGTTTAGGATCCGTGCGTGGACCCGGGGCCCGCGCTCCTGACCTGCGGGAAAGAGACGACCCGGATCTCGACCAGCGTACCCGACCTGCTCCGACCCGACTCGTGAGAGGAAGACCCGCGTGCCTTGTGACCCGCATCCGTGACCCGACCCGTGCGTCTGACCCGGGAACACCCTCAGCCCAGTTGATCCGCGACCCGATCCGGCCCGTCCGCAGCCCACTTCAACCAACAGACTTGGGCTTTGGCCATTGGGCCCGATTTTTGTTCTTTGGCAGATTTCCCTTTGGGTCCAAGCCCAATCTGTTTTGGTAATTATTTCTTTCTTTCTTTCTTTTCTCATTTATTTATTTATTTAGTATTTATTTGTTATGTTAACAAAAAAAATTTAAAAAAAATTAATTAAAATTAAATTAAAATTAATTAAAAATTTTAAAAATAAAAAATAAGAAAAGTATTATTATGTGGGCTTTTAATATATTTTCATGGCAAAAAAAAATATAATAATAAACAAATAAAAATAAATGTTTTTTTATCTAATTAAAAGGAAACTAATAATAAAATTTTAAATTTAATTAAATGAAATTGTCCGATGATGAGATGTTACGGAAGTCACAAGTAGTGATTCCTAACTGATCTCTAGGTGAGAAGAGTTGTACTAAATGTTGCCAAAAGTATTGGAATATTTAGTATGATTTTTCAAAAATTTAAATTTTTGTTAAAAAATGAAAATAAACAATTTTTTTTAATAAAGAAGGGCTAAAGAAAAAATAATAATAATAAAATTGAAATTTAATAATTAAACAACAGTCCAATGATGGGATGCTACGGAAGTCACAAGTAGTGATTCCTAGCTGATCCTTAGGTGAGAAGAATCGTGCTAAATGTTGCCAAAAGTATTGGAATATTTAGTATGATTTTTCAATAATTTAATTTTTTGTTAAAAATAAAAATAAGTTTTTTTAAAAGAAAATTAATAATAAATTTTAAATTTAATTAAAAATTTGCCCGATGATGGGATGTCATGAAACTCACAAGTAGTGATTTCTTAACTGATCCCTAGGTGAGAAGAGTCTTACTAAATGTTGCCCAAAGTATTGGAATATTTAGTATGATTTTTCAATAATTTAATTTTTTGATAAACATAAAAATAAATAATTTTTTCTAAAAAGAAAATAGAAAAAGAAAATAAATAATAAGATTTAAATTAAAATGAATGTCCGATGATGGGATGCTACGGAAATCACAAGTAGTCATTCCTAGCTGATCTCTAGGTGAGAAGAGTCGTACTAGATGTTGTCAAAAGTATTGGAATATTTAGTATGATTTTTCAAAAATTTAAATTTTTATAAAAAAAGAAAATGAATAAGTTTTTTTTTTTAAAAAAAGAAATAAATAAATCAACAAATAAATAATGAAATTCAAAATTAAAAATTCATTTGCATCATTTTTATTTTTTTACATCATGTGCATTCATAATAATTTTCGAAGCAAGTGTGAATTTTCCGAGGATGAGATTCTATAGAAGTCATAAGTAATGATTCTTAAGAAATCTCCAGGTAAGAAAAATTATTCCGAATGCTGCCAAAAGTATTGGAGTATTTGATTTAATTATTCAATACAAAAAGGTTCACATTTACTTTCAAAAAATAAAGTTTAACCTTTTAAAATAAACCAAAATAAATTTACAAATAAAAAAAAGGATTTTGAATAAAATTGATTGCAATAAAATGTGAATTGTTTTTAAATATTAAATTGAGACTATTTTATTAAAACTAAAGGATAACACATGATTATTATGGTACCGTTTTCTAACGGGCGTTGTGGGGGTGCTAATCCTTCCCCACACATAACCGTACCCCCGAACCCAAGTTTTGTTTTCGCAGACCAAAAATTATCTTTTTAATAAAACTTAATTAATTTTGAAATTTTGTTAAAAAGATAAATATTTTCAGGTAGCCAATCACACCTAGTCAAAAAAGATTGGTGGCGACTCCCTTTTATTTTTAATCGTTTTCAAAATCGTCGAGCGCGAAGCCGTTACGACAAAATCGATGAGAAGATAGATCATTGAACACGATAATGTGAGGAATTACATGGTTTACACCTTAAAAAATTGATAAATCAAGTAATTTTAATATCATAAATGGTATCAAGTTGAGATTGAGGTGAAATCATTTATTAGACGGATCACTGATAAAAATGACGATGATTAAAGGATACAATTTAAAAGAGAAAAAAATTGAAGTTGTGATTTAGACGGTCGAATGATAGAAGTGCGAAATTATCAATTGAGTGATGATTATAGAATTGATAAATTCAAATAAATGCACCGTCTTAGTGGTATGAACTGAGATTTTTGCAATAATATGGATAGTCGTAAGGTGACTTAAATGATTGAAACACTATTGATAGTGGAAATTGGCAAATTTGTTTTTAATGGTAAATTACCAATCAAAAATTGAATTGAGAAGTTTTACAGATATTAAAGTGTGAGTTAACATTAGTAATTGTGACTGTCTTAAACATATCAAGCATTTACTCTCATTTAAGAGAATTTGATGCATCCTTTTTTAAAAACAATACTTTCTCTTTTAAAATGATGCATGATCTCAATGATCCAAAATCATATGCTATGCATGAGTGAATCTTAAGTACGCCAAGATATACCTCAATTGTCATTCAATTAGATATTATGCATGCTTAGACATTTAGGCTAAGATACATATATAGTAGTCTCAATTCCTCATTCACACATTCATGACAAATATAATCCATCATTCATTATACAGTTATACTTATCCATCAATCCTCAACAGTATTAATACAACAAATTATATCACATGGATCACATGAGTTAACTATATCCTTATTAACCAGTAAGATCACACCGTAAGTATATATATACATTTACTCTTACATATGTTTGATAATGTCCACTGACTAATAAATCACACTCCTCTTATTTGGATTACGATAACAATATATGTATATTTTTTTTTTCTGAATATCATCTATACAATTCAAGCATCAATTCACTTTCAGATGCCTAATATCGATCTTAGATTCATCAAATCACTAGGTGCACATATATACACAGATTTATCTATATCTCCCACCAATATTCTAGCATTATCCAAACAATATTACATATATTTCAACTATATTCTATCAACCTCTTATATATATATATATATATATATATATATATATATAAAATCGCCAACAATATTTATTAAGGTCCTCAAGTACCCTAAGTTTAAAATTTCTTTTGTTATCATCTACCATCACATCGTTGGCTTGGGATAATTATCCCGACCTTAATCTTTATGTTATGCATGATCACTAATCCATTTTCATTCATTTCTCAGTTAAATATTAAAATTGTCATATCATAGCATAACAATATTTAAGCAACCACTAGTCACATGAAATCATCACACATATTATTTCCAAAGATAATAACTTCACATGAGCATAAATAGGTAGCCTTACATTCCATATCACTAAATTTGCAACCCATAGTTTTTTTTATATGAAACCAAAAATTATATTTTATAATTATTTCCTCTCACCACAATCACTGTTATGGCTCAAAGCATTATATCAGCTATTATTATTGGTAACCATCTTGAATCACCTTTACATGGTGCTAAAGTTATGCCAACCCAATTATCACGTAATTATCCCGTTTCGACTCCAAAGCATAACATATATATTAAAGTCACACAATTATCATACACACTCGTCCACCATTAAATATGTTTATATGTAACTATCACATTATCATCACAATCATTAATACTTGTTACGACTTTCCAGGTCCAAACTAAGTTTCATAAACATTAACGGTCTCCACAATTCTTACGATATTGTTCCCTATTTATTTCAATATACGCGATCACATATCTTGACCATTCAATTTCAAGTTCCAACATAATACAACAATTAATCACTATCTTAGCAAAAATCCACAAATTCCCGTAATCTCTTGTCCTTACTTTTAACATCTATTTTCATCAAAATTAAGGATCCTCACAATAGTTGACACATTCCAATTACTTCATCTCAATACCCCAACCTCAACAATTAATAATTTATCAATACCTTAACAATATTCCAACATTTCGTAAACACAAAATAATAACACTCACTTATATGAGATAATACTAACAAAAATTTTATAAAAGTATCTTATTCAACACTTTAAGGCTAGCGATTTGATCTCCTTCAAGCTCAGTCAAGCTTTACTCACCATTTGTATATTCTCTACATTTTCATTTGTATATTCTCTACATTTTTAGACAACTCGTATCCACTCTTAGAAAATTTAACAAAATCACTTAACAATTTAATAAAATAACAAAAATAAAATAATTTTCCTTACTCTTCCTCCTTTCTTTTCTATTTATTTTTTTTATCTTTATGTTTTATTATTTTATTATTTTTTCAACTGAACCACTTCAAACCAGTTCAGCCACCCTTGCCTCTAGTTAGTCTTTGTCGGCGGTGACGGTAGGGAGGACAGTGAGTAATGATAGCATAGGCTTCAGCGTGTAGTGGTGCTTCCCCTTCCTTTTCTCCTCTCGGCAAGATAGCCCGACAACTCCTTTTCTCACTTTTTTTTGGTCATCGGCGCCTCTTCGACTCCTCTCGAATGTAGTTGAATCTGCTTCAGCCGGGTTCGTTCTACTTGGTTTGGCTGCCAGTATATCTTCCCTTTCCTCTTCCTTTTTCAATTTCTTTCCTCTCTCTCTCTCTCTCTCTCTCTCCATCAATTCTTCTCTCTCCCTTGGTCGGCGAGGACTAGCTCTTCTCCTTTTCTTTTCAATTGGCTACCTGTCAATCTCCCCCCTCTTTGTTTCTTTTCTTTTCTTTTTTTATGCCGTCCTTCAGCAGATGCGGGTGTACCGAAGCAAATGAAAATTTTCCTTTTATCTTTTCTTTTTTTCAACTTTTTTCTTTTAATTAATTAATTATATATTATTTATTATTTTTTTTATCGATCTGCTATCTGAAGGGGCAAGCCTTCTTACGAAGCTTGTCCCATTTTTTTATTATATATATATATATATGTAGTTGAATCTGCTTCAGCCGGGTTCGTTCTACTTGGTTTGGCTGCCAGTATATCTTCCCTTTCCTCTTCCTTTTTCAATTTCTTTCCTCTCTCTCTCTCTCTCTCTCTCTCTCTCCATCAATTCTTCTCTCTCCCTTGGTCGGCGAGGACTAGCTCTTCTCCTTTTCTTTTCAATTGGCTACCTGTCAATCTCCCCCCTCTTTGTTTCTTTTCTTTTCTTTTTTTATGCCGTCCTTCAGCAGATGCGGGTGTACCGAAGCAAATGAAATTTTCCTTTTATCTTTTCTTTTTTTCAACTTTTTTCTTTTAATTAATTAATTATATATTATTTATTATTTTTTTTATCGATCTGCTATCTGAAGGGGCAAGCCTTCTTACGAAGCTTGTCCCATTTTTTTATTATATATATATATATATATGTTTTTTTATATGATAAATATATTTTATATTAGTAATTTATATATATACACTCTTATAACATGTATTATATATATTTTTATATAAAATCTATACTTACTAAATAGCCAATGTATATAAAAATATATTCATATATAATACATATATTACTAATATATTTATTATAAATCTATTTATACTTTACAAATAAATAAATATATATCATATTGTGTCTTATATTGATTCGATATATATATATATATATATATATATATATATATATATATATATATATACACACACACACATACACACACACATACACATGTATATATAGTTTATACTTACTAATTATTTCCACATATATTCATATCTTCATTTAATCTTCATATATATATATATATATATATATATATTTATTTTCCTTATTTATTTGTTTACACAGACATACACACACACACACACACATATATATATATATATATTTATACATACACATTAAATATACTTACGTTATATATGTATGTATATATTTTAAAATGTAACTCCTTTCTTATTTAATTATTGTATAATATATTTTATACATTAATTTGATTTATTTTTTGTATTATATATTTTCATGTATACTTGTTATGTACACTTAAAAATTAATTTATTAAATTCCTAATGACATTTCAATTTAATTTATTGCTTTGTAGTTCTTTTAATTCTTTTTAAAAATTCTCTAATAATCCATTTACTCCAAATCACTATGTTGATTTATATTTATTATAAGTTGAAATTTACAGTTATCGCATTATGTGTTTGTAGTGCTTCGCATTAGAGATTGTGACCTTGATGCTAAGCATAGATTGAGTAGGTAAATTCAACCTTTTGACCACAACTTGATCAATAAAATTGTATGTACTACCAGAGTCTATCAAAATCACCAATTGCTGGTTTTTAATTCTTCCCTTTACTCTTATAGTCTAAAAATCATCAGTCCCAAACACCGTCTGCAATGAAACAGTAGTTTGTCCCGCAATGTATTTATTACTTGGCATCATATCCTCTCCCATATTTACCCAAGCAGAAAATTCATCCAACTTCTCGTCTACAATAAAGGTGATCATGGGTGGGCTTGGGCCAGGTTCGGACTGGGCCTAAGCCCAATAAGAATGGCTTATATGCAAGCCCAAGCTCGATGCGGCTCGAAAATTCAGGTCTGACTTTTAGTCCAGGCTCATTTTTTATTTTATATTACAAGCCCTAGATCGGCCTGACTCGCCCGAATATTATTTTATTTATTTTTTATTATTTTAATTTTTGTTTGTTTATTTTCTATTCTTTTATTCCCTTTGAAGTTTAATTTGATTTGTCAAAATTTGCATGTCAATTTCCATATTAAATATATAATCATGTTTATTAATCAATAATGTTTTATGTACATAGAATTACAAAATACTTAGTAAATATAGTTTTTAAAAAATTAATTTTATTTATATTTTGGGTCGTGTTAGGCTTCGGCTTCGAAGGGTCAAAAAACGAGCTTAAAATTTTTGCCCAAGCCTATTAAATGAATCTCATATTTTTGTCCAAATCCAACTAAATTTCGGGTGGGCCTTCAGGCTTGAACAAGTAGGCCCTTGAGCAAGTCTAGTCTACATCATTAATCTTTTCAATCAACATTTGATATAATTGAGTTCTAACACACATGTGACCAAGTGTATATCTCTCGCTACACCACATGCACAATCCTTTATTCCTCTTGTCCTCCTCCTCTTATTTGGTGGGAGATTTGTTTTGTTTGGAGGTTAGATTTTCAGTTTTTTGGTAGGTAATATGAGGTAACATTGAAGTGTAGGATGCCGACTTTCTTCTAGGATAAGTGATTCTTGGGAATGTTGGATTAGGTGGTTTAGGTGATATTTTGGAAGTAAATTTTGGGGTTGGTAATAATGCTGGTAGTGGACTTTGGTTAGCTTGAGTCAAATGATTAGTGGGAAGTAGTAAGAATTAGGATGATTTGTAGAGTAGATTGCAAGGTTCTGGGATTGTATAAATAGTTTTCTAGGTAGGTCATAAAAAAGGGATTCCATTTGCTTTTCTAGGTTAAAAGCATGTGTGAGTGTTTTTGGATAGATAATTTTAATGGATTTAGAAGTATTTGCTTTCAAGTTACTAACAAAAATACTTAAAGATTGATTATTTGAAATTTACAGTAGGTTTAATATAGCTTCAAATTCCTCATAATACTCTTCTATGAAAGTAATTTGTTTCAGAATTACCAATTCAACTGTTGGATCGGTAAATCTATAATCGTGGAATCGGGCCCTCATCTCCTTTACATATTCCTTCCACCTCATATTCACAAGATTCTCCTTGCATCACATGACTCATTGGTGTCACTGTAGAGCATTCCCATTGAGATGAATCATCACCATTGGAACCTTCTAGTATTTTAGTAGTTTCACAAAATCAAACTACTATTTTGCCTTTATCTTCCACCTTAGAAATTCATACCCATCAAATTGCAGACATTCCAGCTTGCTGCTTTTCGATGTAATATTCAAACAGCCCAAAATATCACTGCCCGTTGAGATCTGGCCTTGTGATAGTTTGAGTCTTGGTTACAGAGTTGTCTGAATCGATTGAGTCTTAGAGAACTCGTTGTTGAGCTACTAAAGGATCAATCCTAATCATCTCAGGAGCTCTATTAGTGGAAGCAACGACTCCCATTTCCACCAAGATCTGTATAAATGTGTTGCCCATTGTAGAATTCTATATGAGGATTTCTCTCCTCCTTTGCTGACAGATAATCTCCCTGATTTTTAGGAGATATTCTCCCTGATTTTTAGGAGAGATAACTCTCCTATAATTATCCTTTTCTAGTAGATATTCTCCCTGATCATTAGGAGAATATCCCTGCAGTAATTTAGATTCTGTTTTTTGAATAACCTAGCTGTTTGAGACATGTCTCTTCAGCTATTTATATCTTACAAAAAAGGCTGTATTTTTCATAAAGTAATATAGTAAAAATACCAAATTGTTCTTTTATTTTCTACATGGCATTAGAGCAAGATCTAGGCAGTTTCTTCTCTCAAAAATCTTGAAATCAGCCATACCAGCCATGACCAAATACCCAAGATCAGCCATGACCAATGGCACAGCAAGTGTCACCTCTGAAATTGTGCCAAATCCTGAACCTGTTGATTGGAAACCTAGTTCTTCACAAGCTAGAGATAGCAGGGAAAATGTTGCACACAAAGGTAACTTCCTAACAGCTCTTAATGCTAGATGGGGAAATATACAATCTTGGATTGTGGACTCAGGGGCATCCGATCATATGACTGGAGATGCCACGGTGTTTCATAAATATACCACTTGTCATGACAATACCACAGTACGAATTGCAGATGGAACATACTCTAAGGTGGCTGGTATAGGTTCGGTTGTGATATCTAAAGACATAGTACTTGATTCAGTTTTGTTTGTTCCAAATTTAGATTGCAATCTTTTGTCTATAAGCAAGTTAACCAAGGATCTCAATTGTGTTGCTAAGTTTCTTCCAAATATGTGTCAATTTCAGGTTTTGGACTCGGGGAAGACGATTGGCAATGCTAGGATGTGTGCGAGTCTCTATCTTCTGAGAGTTGATGTGCCCAAAAAGATAGCCCAAAAGATTTCTTGTGTCGCTTCTAAGGATAGTGCCATAATGTTATGGCACTATTGATTAGGACATCCAAACTTTGTGTACCTAAGAAAACTTTTTCCCTCTTTATTCAATAATCATGGAAAGTCCTTTCAGTGTGAAGTTTGCCAGCTATCTAAACATACCCGTAATTCCTATCCAAATCAGTCCTATAAGCCTTCTCACCCTTTCTCAATGATACATAGTGACATTTGGGGACCGTCTAGGATAAATAACATCACAGGTTCTAGATGGTTTGTCACCTTTATTGATGATCACACACGGATCACTTGGCTCTTTTTTATGAAAGAAAAATCTGAAGTGGGACAAATATTTCAGAATTTCAGCAATATGATACAAACACAATTCCAGGCAAAAATTCAAGTTCTTAAAACAGACAATGGAAGGGAATATTTCCATTCAAAACTTGGCTCATACCTACTAGAGCAAGGCATCATACATCAGAGTTCATGTGTTGACACTCCTCAGCAAAATGGAGTGGCTGAACGAAAGAATAGGCACATCCTGGAAGTTGCTCGATCCTTGATGATGACAACACATGTTCCAAAACAGTTTTGGGGAGAGGCAATTCTCACAGCCACCTATCTCATTAACCGGATGCCATCTCATATGTTAAACTTCCAGACACCATGCAATAAACTCCTAACCACCTATCCTAACACTCGTCTTCCATCCAACATTCTTATCAAAGTTTTTGGTTGCACAGCATTTGTCCACATCCATCAACAACATCGCAGTAAGTTAGACCCAAGAGCTATAAAATGTATCTTTCTTGGTTACTCCCCACACCAAAAGCGCTACAAATGCTATTCCCTTACCACAAAGAAGTTTTATAACTCCATGGATGTCACTTTCTTTGAAGATCAACCACGTTATCCCAATTCTGACATTCAGGGGGAAAACCCAATCACCAGGGAATATCATCTTTGGGATAGAACTGAGTTTCTTAAACCTGAGCCGTCCTCGTCCTTTCTTTTTCCAACACTAGTTCCCAACTTGGTTGAGCCACACCTTGAGCTAAACACCACACCACAACCTGATTCTTCAAATAACCCTGACCCTGACCCTACTACACAGGTGAAAGGAAAAGAATTACTTGTCTATTCCAGGAAATAGAAAACTTAAAGGGAGACAGAGGACCACACATTGCCATGGCAAAACCAAGAATCTGAATCGGGTCTTGAAACTCAGAATACTCACACAGGTAACACTTCTAATACTCCTACTGAATCAATTTTGGTTGAGACTACTGATGATCTTAACAAGCCAATAGCTTTGAGAAAGGGTGTAAGATCATGCACCCAACATGCTATTGGAAACTTTATCTCATATGACAGGTTGTCTCCCAACTTTAGAGCATTTATGACCTCTCTAACAGAAATACAAATTCCCAAGAATGTGCAAGAAGCGCTTACTCAACCAAAATGGAAGGCAGCGGTCATGGAAGAAATCTTAGCCTTGGAGAAGAATTCAACTTGGGAAATTACTGATCTACCAGCAGGAAAGAAACCAGTTGGGTGCAAATGGGTCTTCTCTATTAAGCATAATGCAGATGGGAGTGTAAACAGGTTCAAGGCTAGACTTGTTGCTAAAGGATTCACCCAATCCTATGGCATTGACTATGAGGAGACATTCGCCCCTGTTGCCAAGCTAAACTCAGTTCATGTCTTGTTATCACTTGCAGCTAATCTGGATTGGCCTCTCCATCAATTAGATGTCAAAAATGCATTTCTGAACGGTGAGCTAGAAGAAGAAGTTTACATGGAAATTCCACCTGGTTTTGAAACTCAAGAAAATTCTGGCCGAGTGTGTAAGCTCCAAAAGTCCCTATATGGTCTTAAACAATCTCCTCGTGCTTGGTTCGAGAGGTTGACTAAGGTGGTGAAGAAACACGGGTTCATTCAATGTCAAACAGACCACACTATGTTTATTAAAAGCTCTCTTGATGGAAAAAGGGCCATCCTAATAGTCTATGTCGATGACATTATCTTGACCGGTGATCACATGGAAGAAATAGACCATTTAAAGAGTTTCTTGGCACAAGAATTTGAGATTAAAGATCTTGGTCAGCTTAGATACTTCCTCGGCATGGAGGTGGCTAGATCAAAAGAAGGCATTTCGATTTCTCAACGAAAGTATACTCTTGACCTCTTAAAGGAAACTGGGATGCTTGGCTGCAAACCGGCTGATACCCCCATGGATCCAACAAGAAAATCTGAGATGGAGGAAGTGAGTTCTTTGACGGACAAGGGTAGGTACCAAAGGCTAGTAGGCAAACTTATATATCTAGCTCACACGAGACCAGACATCGGGTTTGCAGTCGAATGGGTTAGCAGATTTATGAATAGTCCAACTGAAAAGCATATGGAAGCTGTACTACGAATTCTTCGGTACCTCAAAAACAGTCCAGGAAAAGGATTGTACTTTAAGAAGACTACAAATAGGGGTCTTGAAATTCTTACTGATGCAGACTGGGCTGGTTCTCTAGAAGACCGAAGATCAACTACGGGATATTGCACCAATGTGTGGGGTAACCTAGTCACATGGCGAAGTAAAAAACAAACAGTTGTAGCTAGGAGCAGCGCTGAGGCTGAACTAAGAGCAATGTGTCATGGCATATGTGAGGGAATATGGCTGGAGCGAATGCTAAGAGAATTAAAGGTGCCTATGAGCAGTCCTATGGTGTTACAATGTGATAGCAAGGCAGCTATAAACATCGCAAAGAATCCAGTGCACCATGACCGGACAAAGCATGTGGAGATTGATTGCCATTTTACTAAAGAAAAGTTAGAAGGAGGTTTGATTAAGTTGGTCTACATTCCTACGAGCTACCAAACTGCAGATATTCTCACCAAGGCCCTACCAAGAAACAGTTTTGATAGTTTGAAGTCCAAGCTGGGCATGATTGACATTCATAACCCAACTTGAGGGGGAGTGTAGAATTCTAGATGAGGATTTCTCTCCTCCTTTGCTGACAGATAATCTCCCTAATTTTTAGGAGAGAACTCTCCTATAATTATCTTTTTCTAGTAGATATTCTCCCTGATCTTTACACTACAAAAAAATGAACCTTCAGCGACGGAATTAGCGACGGAAAATTCCGTCGCTGATAGTTAAATTCCGTCGCTGAAGACCATCAGCGACGGATTACCTACGGATTACCGATGGAAATTTTTCTATTGGAAAAATCGATGTCGCTGATGCTCACTTCGTCGCTAAAACTTCATTTCCGTCGGTAATTCCGTCGCTAATTAGCAACGAAATTTTTTTACATCAGCGACGGATTTTATGTCATTAGCGACGGAAAATTCCGTCGCTAAAAACATAATTTCGTTTTTTATTTTACATGAAAATCCGTCGCTAAAAGGCATCAGCGACGAAAATTTCCGTCGCTGATAGTTTTATTATTATTTTATTTTATAAAAAATCCATCGTTAAAAGGCATCAGCGACGGAATTTCCGTCGCTAATTCCGTCGCTGATAGTTTGTTATTTTTGTTAATTCAATAAATATTCTGTCACTAAAGAGCATCAGTGACAGAAATTCCGTCGCTAATGTTATGAAATCCGTCGCTAATTTGATGAATTTTTTCACTTATTTAATAGATTTTGTTGCTAATTTCTATGAATTTTATCAAAAAAAATGTTCTGAAATAAATTATTTATATTTATATATATATATATATATAGAGAGAGAGAGAGAGAGAGAGAGAGAGAGAGAGAAACATTTAAAATAAACCTAATATTTATACTTAAATCCATAAACATTATCTTAAAATAAATTAACTAAAAAAAACAAAAATACATTATCTTCAACATCATTATCACCACTACAACTAGCACCTCATCGTATCATCAGCATCATCTGTAAGTAAAAAACCAAAAAACAAAAATATAAGTATTAAAGTTTATCATATAAAAAAATTGACAACATAAATATAAAAGAAAAATAGAGTAAATTTACAAAAAAAAAAAGGAAAAAAGTAAAAGGAAAAAGGGATAAAGAAGAAAAACTAAGAAAAAAACGAGAAGATGGACAAAAAAGAAGATAGAGAGGAGTGAAGAGGAGAGAAAACAGAGAATATGAGAATATATAGAGTCTTTGACGCGCATATAGAGGAATTACCGACGGATTAGCGACGGAAATTCCATCGCTAATGCTATGTCAAAATATTTCCCGCTACACTTTAGGCGGGAAAAATTCAAAAACAATTTCTTATTTTTTTTTGAATTTAAGGCATTAGCGACAGATTTTTTCCGTCGCTAATTCCGTCGCTGTTGCTTTTTAGCGACGGAAAAAATCCGTCGCTGATGCTTAATGAATAAATTCATTTATTTATATTTTTTTCGATTTAAGGCATTAGCGACGGATTTTTCCGTAGCTAATTCCGTCGCTGTTGCTTTTTAGCGACGGAATTAGCGACAGAAAAAATCTGTCGCCGATGCTTAATGAAAGAAATTTATTTTTTTTTATTTTTTTTATTTAAGGCATCGGCGACAGATTTTTTACGTCGCTAATTCCGTCGCTAATTTCCCTTTAGCGACGGAATTAGCGACGGAAAAATTCCGTCGCTAATTTCCTTACTTATTTTCTCAAACAATATGAAGAGAAATTAGCGATGGAATTTTTCCGTCGCTAAAGGGCATTAGCGACGGAATTAGCGACGGAAAAATTCCGTCGCTAATTTCATAAATATTGTTTGAGAAAATGTAAGGAAATTAGCGACAGAATTTTTCCGTCGCTAATTCCGTCGCTAATGCCCTTTAGCGACGGAATTAGTGATGGAAAAATTCTGTCGCTAATTCCTCTTAATATTGTTTGAGAAAATGTAAGGAAATTAGCGACGAAATATTTTCCGTCGCTAATTCCGTCGCTAAAGGGCATTAGCGACGGAATTAGTGACGGAAAAATTCCGTCGCTAATTTCATAAATATTTTTCACCTCACAACATGAAAAATATATGAAAAAATTAGCGACGGAATTTTTCCGTCGCTAATTTCTCTTCATATTGTTTGAGAAAATAAGTAAGGAAATTAGCGACGGAAAATATTCCGTCGCTAATTTCCTTACTTATTTTTCACGTGACTCTGCAAAGAAATTAGCGACGGAATTTTTCCGTCGTTAATTCCGTCGCTAAAGCGAATTAACGACGGAAAAATTCCGTCGTTAATTTCTTTACATAGTTTTGGATTTAGCGACAGAAATTTCTGGTGCTAATTCCGTCGGTAATATTTTGCGCGATTGAACAGCACCTCCCGCCATAATTAGCGACGGAATTAGCGACGGAATATTTTCCGTCGCTAATTACCGACGAATTTCCGTCGCTAATCCGTCACTAATTCCATCACTAATTTCATTATAAATTCCGTCGCTAATCCGTCGCTAATACCACTTTTCAGCGACGGAAAAATTCCGTAGCTAAATTTCCGTCGCTGAAAATCAATTTTCTTGTAGTGTTAGGAGAATATCTCTGCAGTAATTTAGATTCTGTTTTTTGAATAACCTAGCTGTTTGAGGCATGTCTCTTCAGCTATTTATATCCTACAAAAAAGGTTGTATTTTTCATAAAGTAATATAGTAAAAATACCAAATTGTTCTTTTATTTTCTACACTCATATCCATGTGAAACTTTTCAAAACCTTGAACCATTTCTATACGCAGCTCCACATTGATTTGCTCGACTAATTTCTCTAGTTTCGCATCCAATTTCTTTAAATACTTCTGGAGTTGATTAACTTTTTTTTGTAGTCAAGTAGACACTTCTTTAGTCATGGCCAAGATCGAGCTTTGATACTATTTGATAGACACCAACCATAGTTGTTGATGATGGAGGACAATTTTTGAAAATTCTTGTAGAGTAATAATAGGCTACTTGAAAGGTGACAAAGTATGTGAGAGGAGAGAGAGAGAGAACAAAAGTTAGAGGGAGAGAGCAATTGAATTTTGTGTAATTCCTTTCCTACTCTTTTCTCTTTACATAGACCTATTAAATGGTCATGCAATGCACATGTCAACCTTAAAACACTACATTTTATTTAGTACTAGTAAATGACACCATATTCCTTCTATCTCTATTTAGGCTTGTAAGAGTATGGTTTTGAGGGAGTGAATTTGATATCAATCAAAATAGTTATCGTTAATGCCAAATTAATTACTTTTCTTGTATTATTTTATTTTAATTACTAGAATTCTAGGTCAGCCTGTATCTTACAAAAATAGAGTCCACATTTCCGTTAAGCATATATTCCTTGTCACGTGAAATTGGTGGCAGCTTTTGGGACATTTTATGAATTTAAGTGATATTCTCTTTCTCTCCTCTCTTTCATGTCTTCGTTGTTCTCATGCCATTGATGGATTAGGTAGTTATTGAGAATTGGCCGGTACCAAGATATAATCTCGAATCAGTTTGGTGAAACCGTGATGATTAGCTGACAATTTGTATGGCTTCGCTTTAATTTTTGCAATTTCTTTTCTTCTTGCTAATTTTTAATTTTGTTGAAACATCGTTGATTTTAATGTTAGGAGTACCTTGTGTTTTGATAATAATGCTTATACTACTAATAAACAAATGCCTAATGAAATAAGATCTCTGGTTTACGGTGGGTTTTGAGAAATGTACTGAATTGAAACTTACTAATTATTAATCCAATGAAATGAAAACAAAAAAAAATCTTAACAAATTCTTTTAAAATAAAATCTTATGAAGACATTTGGGTGGAGTGAGTAGAATTTAGCATCGAATTAGGCTAAACAATTATTATTTTTGGTTTGTATTAGATGTTGACATGATACATTAACAAATGACACGTTATATTTTTACTTACACGACATATCACATGGCACACCAAAAGACTTCAATCACCTGGCAGCTCCAATCATGTTCGATCACATGATTTATTTTATTAAATATGATCAAGTTGATTCGTAATAAAAATTTAGAAATCAAAATAATTCAAATAAAATTTAAGAGATCAAAATAACACTTTTTTGAGAATTCGAAAACCAATAGTATCTTTATGTCTAGTTTTCTCTTGTAAACCTGTAACAGAAGCCAGGGGAGGAATAAAAGCCTAAGGCCGAAACAAGATACAGACAGAACAAAGTAGAAGAGGCTAAAACAAGAAGGCTAAGCACGAAACCAGAATGAGCTTGTGCAAACTATCAAATCGATGCCACAGCTTATTTACAGGACCCGCTAGAGGATAATATTGCATCGTCTTCAAACTACAGATTCCAGCCCTTACATCAGTCAACCTAAAGATGCAAACGAGTTAAATTATTTATAAATTACTCGAATTTAACTCGTTTATTTTTTAATCGAACCTAAACTATTTAAATAACGAGTAAAACTGAATTCGAATTACTTAATATTCCGTTTGAACGACTCACAACCCTTATCACGATTTTTTTAATATATATTTTTAATATTTTATTATTAATTTGCTATATTCTTCATATATAATTAAAAATTAATAAATTGAACTTATCAAATCAAGTTTAAACGGCTTGAGCATTCTATTGAGTCGAACTCGAACTTTAAAAATCAAATTCGATCGAACTTGAGCTAAGTTTCGAATCTTAAATTTTCAAATCGAGTCGAGCTTATACTTGATACTGAATCGTCTCAACTCAATTACACCAATATGTCAGCCTCCTTGCCTGTGCTAAACGTACAAGTACGCACAGCATCAGTAAAGCTTGACTAAATCTTGGTGCAACCTTAATATCTTATTCGTATCCATCGAAGTCCCAAGCATGGCATCCAGCTCCAGAAAACTGGAAAATAAATAATAAATTTGAAGCAGCAAATGAGATTTTTGGAATTACTTCTATGGAAAGACACTTTAGCTGATTGGTGGTTGTAAGAGTTCAGTATAAAAGAAAATGAGAAATAGCCTTTAACTTCAGAATGGAATTTTCGAATTATTTCAGCTTAGATTTGGACGAGCTCTGAAGAGGCTTTGCAATTGGTCGTGCAGGGGCAGTTCTCATAACTTTCTTCACGTCATATTTGACAGATGACAATGCACAAATTAGTGCAATCACCATTGTTGGATATACGTACACAGCTTTTGCAGGATCAGAATTTGCTGGCTTTCCCAAGATCCCTTCCTTAACAAGACCCCAGATTACCAGTAGTGTCCCAAACATGCTCATCCTTCCAGGTTTTAGAAGGCCCACAAGTGCTCCGGCCACACAGAAGTAGCTTCCGGCCAGAACCTGTACAAGAACCAGATAAAAGAAATGAGATTACAAGACAATTGCATTTTTTTACAAGACTGGGTTTATGAAAGAAAACAAATTTGGATGATTGTTTGAAGCTAAACCGTGTGCAGAAGTTGCAAGTATGGTGAAGAGTGCACTGGACAGGGCCTACAACTCATTTTTGGATGTCCATTTTATTTTCCCCTTCACTGGCAAAAAGGTTGCAAAATATTTTAGGGCAAGAAAACAGTTAAAATGACTCACTAAGATGGGTTCTATAAACAATGCAACATGCAGAAGTCAATTCTACTAGGAAGGAGATATCAAAGATTTATATACTTGCTGAACATGGTAGATTTTTCATTAATCCAGCCTGTGACAATGACATGAAATTGCATTTTGTGGACTGTGTTTTTATTTTTTTGGCCACTAAAATTGGATGGACTATGTTGTTTGGTTCATATAGGGGCCATTAACACTACATATATGTTCCCTGCAGGCCCTAGCAAAAAAAGAACAGTAGATTTCTTCATACAAATACCGAAAATACATTAAAAAGTAAAAATTACAATGATAAAAGTCAAGGATAAGAACCTCTAATCGCTGGAGGTCAGGCACTGCAGAGGCTTCCTTTATACCAGTTAAGTTATATATGTTTAACAGGTTGTCCCAGCTTGGAACAGTCATGTTCTTGACAAGGCCATTAGCAATGGCTCCAGGAAAGAGGAGTGCCTTCACCACAGGTACAGGAAAGATGTCACTTGCAATCAACTGGGAAGATGTGACATGAATTGGAGTTGAACACATTCCAGATCTGCATGGAATCCTGCCAAAAGAGAAAATCTGATTAAAAAAGGCCCCATTCTTGAATCAAATTCCAGTATATTTTATTCATCTATTATTTCTAAATTAACAAGACCATGGACAAAGAAAAAAACTAATGTGTTCAGATATTCCCATTAATATTTCCAACAATGATGAATGAACAAAATCACAGATGTCCTGCAAAGGCAACTGAAGTAAAGCAAGCAACTTACTCCTGTGTTGCTAGTTCCAAGGCATCCTACGGAGGAAATCCATTGAAACAGAAGCTAACAAATATCATTTAGCACTCTGATGTTTGAAACTGCATGATATACATTTAATGGAAAACATTTTTATTTTCAAGAATGACTAGACAGGCATCTTTTCAGTTTTGATGAACTAGTGAATGTTTCTTTTCTCTTGGAAAAAACTGCAAGTTAATTTGACTGCCATTGTATTTAAAACTTCATTAGGTCAAAACACTAAAAGAAGCATATTAATTGATCTCATATCTTCTAAACTGGACTCTGATGTTTCACTCAAAGAAGGTGCAGTTCTGATACATAACTTGTTGCAGTTTTACACAAACTTAAAGTCTGAAAGACAGAAAACTTTGAACAATCTAAGGATCAGTACATTAGATGTAACATATTGAAAGACATAGAATACTTTGAACAATCTAAGGATCAGCACATTTGTGCAACATATTAATTGAATACGTTAACTTATATTGACAGTTTTATGGCTACTTCCTAAGCAATTTATTTTAAATAAGAAAACATACAACAGTCCATTCAATTGCTAATCAGGACTGTTGTCCAAACCTAATGCTGAACTTATAAGCTCAGTTCGCATGAACATGACGGAAAGTACTATCAAAAATTAGGAAGAACAGTTTTTGCGAGAGTATAATGAACTTAGATGAAATAACACAATGCAACAAATTGTATTGCACTGAACAATAGATCAGGTAGCATACATGTAGAGCCACCAGACAAGGATCCTAAAAAACTGTGGCTTGCAACTTTGTGTCATTTCACATCTTGGAAATAAAAAATCACTTTATAAATCTTTCCCCATGTTCCTTCATCACTTTATACATGCAGCACCCCGAACTTCAGCCACCAACCTTGTCAGCTATAGTCAAAACTTCTGAGCAAAATAAAACAAGAATCACTTTTTGCATATTGACAGTGTGGACGTTTTATTGACTCTATTAATTAGACCAGACAAAATAGTCCATGTTCCTTAGAGACATGAGTCAAAAAGGATTTCTGAAAGTTTTTAAATCTTGAATAATGTGAAGTAATTGTGATCATTAATGCTACAGTACAACCTTAATCATCTAAAATGAAAAATGATAGGCAAACTGCTTCACGGTCTTAGCATATTATAAATAAATGATATATCATCATCATCAGAGCCTTCATCCAATACTAGGTCAGCAAATAAATGATATATGAAAATAAAAAAAAATGTTCCTGGACTTGAATAATGTGAAGTAATTGCTAATCATCAACACCACGATATAACCTTAAAATATCATAGAGGTTTTGATGAGATGCTCTTTGGTCCAAGACTGATCCCATGTATAAAGAAGGCATTTCCTTGATAGGTGACCAACCTCTCCTTGGCCCCTATACATCATAAGTGGCCTTACAACTCCAAATTCCCATTCATACCTGCTGTTTCCCATTCAAACTTGAATAACACCAGTCCTGTCCAATAGCTTAACCCCACTCGAAACCATCTTCTCCTCATTTGAAATCATAATTCTTCCCATGCACAAAGTAAACCTATTCTCAGAACCATTCCCATAAATTGATCCACTCAAATCCGCTTCAATATCTCTAACCTGTCCACAGAGGTAATACAATAAAAGTGTAAACGCTGAACAAGCAGTATGATGAGTGTCCCAATGTCTTAAAGACTTTTGTACCAAGCTTTCTTGGAGCCTGGCATCCTCATACCAAATACTATTATCGACTGACACGTCATTGACTTGAGACAGACCTTCTTTCATTGCCTCAATATTTGTCACATGATAAAGTCAACCCTTCTCACTCTTCAAACAGTTAATGAGATCACTGAACATCTCGAGAACATCGTCCCATTTGTGTGAAGGAGAATCAATAACCTATGCTGATGAAAGCCGCATCCATGAACTGGAATAAGGTTCATAAGAGCTGATTCAGCCAAGAACTTGAAGGCAGCTAGAAACTATCTGCTCGCCCATCTTGGTTCCTTTACTTGAGAATTGGCAAATCAAGAAATCTATCTTTGATTTTAATGCATTCAATATTTCGTCATGGGCACCTGTCCATATCCACCGTACCTGTGGACATATTTTTAGATGCGCTGACTTCCTCTGTTGAGCAGTAACATTCTAAACGTTGCCGGCATTGGTTAACAAATTCACAATCACAGGTTCTTTTTTGCTAGGTTTACTAAAACAGTCAAATGTAGAGACATGCTTCTTTAGCATTAGCTGAACTGATGGAGACCCAATAAAAATACTAGCAAGGGACTTGAAAGTATTCATTTTCAATGTGATCATCGATTATGATTGCATTGTCCTTCACATTAATAAGCCATTAATCAACTAAATCCACATATTGTAAGAAGTGGGCCAATCTTGTTAACTTTAGAAATGCCTTTTCATACCATTCTTAAGGTAAGAACTCTTCATGGGATTCACCTGTACAGTGATATGAAACTGGATTCAAACGCACAGCACCATTGCGCTCAGTTCCACAGTACTTTGAACCTTGGAGAACCTTTTGAACAATATTAAAAGCCCCCATCAGTTGGCCAATTCTTTTAGTATGACATTACGCAAAACTCAACCTCACAATCAGTGATTACCCAAACGTCAACCTCACAATCAGTAATCATAAAACAGTATTATTACAAGATCCACTAAAATTCAGCATCAGTTCTACCGTTTCATAGCCTCTTCTTGGTGTTTCCTTTCTCATTCACTGTTTCTTTTATCTAATCCAAATTGAAATACAGATCTCAACAGAGAACATCCAAATAGGCCAAGAATCTTTATGAAATAGATTCTACAACTAGCTTCTAAAACAAGAAGCAACTTAAATACAAGAGTGCAACTAAAACAGAAAGCAACATATAAAAAAAATACCTCCAAGAGAGAAGAGTAGAGCAACAAATCAACCTAAAACGTCGAACTAGCCGAAAACCCAGATGCTAAAACATGAAAAAAGTAAAATCCAAGAAATACCCAGATTGAGAAACAACTTAGGATACGAGATTATGAATCAAGGTAGCGTTAGAACTGAGGAAAAAAAAGAGTTTAACCTGAAAAGAGGAATCTGAAGGATGATGAGGAAGAAATAAATCCGAGATGATATTGATGAGATGTTGCTGAGCCATCCCCTTGACGCTGTTGACGATGCTGTCGGAGTAGCCATTCCCAGAGACCTTTCAAAAATCAAAGTACCCAAGAAAGAAACCAATAGAGGTAGTGATGATCCGATCTGCTGGGGTATTGTATAGGTATTGTATATATTTCAACAAGACGCTGTGTTTCGAATTAACAGACGACGCCGTTTTTAGGTACCAACTCCTCTGAATGGCGACAAATATGACGGCGTGGCTTTACTTATCATTTAACGGTCGAGTCAGGATGTAATTGGATTCAGTTTTTAAATTGCGAACCGCTCTGGAGGTATTCGTTTTTAAATAAAAATTCAATCTGAATTTTTGAAAATTATTGAGTATAATAATTCATAAAATTAAACGTTTAAAAAAATCAAGTATTTGATTATTTTAAATGTTTTAAAGATATTTATGCTAATAATTTATAATTTTTAATTAAAAAATAAGATTACTAAATATCTAAAAGTATATTGAGGAGTATTTTTAATTTAATTTAAACAAATTAAAATTTTTGATTGATTTGAGATAATTTTTTTATAAAAATAAAAAAAATCACAACCAAAATTAAACCAGAGTCAACTTAAATTATCCATAAATTTGGATCGGTTTTTCTTGACCGTTCTAATTGACAAATGAGAAATGCTAATGACAGTTATTTTTAACAGTTACTTTTAACATTTTTACTTTCATCGAGCCACATCACATTAAATGTGAAAGTTGAAATTGGTAACTAATTGCTTTTATTGTTTACAACAGCCAATAACCTTTTGACTAAATGGTAAAAGGTGAGTTGTGGTATATTGTAAATCTTGGGTTTGAATCTAAACACTCTCATTCCCAATTATTTAATATTTCTCTTTGTAACAAAAAAAAGGTAACTTGATATTTCACTTTTGCTTCAATGGTGATGTTCTCATAGACACTAAAAATAAATTTCCTAATTCCAACTGTTTTGTAGATATCAGAGCAATGATTAAACCCACAGAGATTGAGTTATTTAAGTTAATTATTAAATTAAAAATATAATTTTGGGAAAAAAGAATTAAGAAGAGAATTTTGGGGTTTTAGAAATTTTTTGGGTTTTGTGGATTTTATCAACTTCTAATTACTAAAGATAAAGAGTGTAAAAATTAAAATTTAGGCAAATAAAATATGTTTCAATTATAAGGTAATTAATCATCCTTGGATTGTGATGTTAATAATTGATTATAAAATATCCCTATCAATTAAATAGACAACTATATAACAACAAGCTTTGTTTTACCTATCAATTCTTACTGCGTCGTTAATTGAAGAATAAGCGTATCAATTAATCCATAACTATTAAATTACCTAAGACTAGCGTTATAGATAAATTTAATAGCAACATTAGTAACTAGAAAGATCTGAGTTGACATTAAACAATAAACTCAACAAGCATGGTTTATTTAACTTAAACCTTGATTCTTTTTCATCTCTAATGATTAAATCCAAAAGTAATTACGGATTTATGTTTTTAATCTGGCAATAGATTATGGGTTTGTATATGATGCACTGACAGTGTATAGTTTCTATACATTGTCAATGCATCAGAGATTGACACCTCATTAATTGACAAATTAAAAAATATGCTAAGTCCTTAAAAATAAATATAAATATTGATGAGGTGTCAACCTTTGGTGCATTGATACTGTATAGAAATTGTACACTGTCAGTGCATCATATATAAATCCATAGATTATTTAATTAAACTAAATGGTTGGCCATCCTTTCTAATCAATCAAACAATCATAATAATGTACTTAGAGAATCTTGAATACTTAATTAACAATTATATCATAAGCTCATAAATCTCACAACATTCTTTTTCAAGTACAATCAATTTACCTCAAAACTGAATTAAAGAACTACTCACTAAACATTTTCAAGAACATACAATTCATGCTTAATAAAATCAATATATCATTAATCATGCAAATTACAAGAATCAAATCAATTTTTAATATAAAAAAGCAAGAACAGTTATTCAAGAACTAAATCTAGCAACAAGAACACAATATTAAACCAAAGAAATCGCAAATCACAAGAAAATAATAAAAGGAAGTCGTAAAATAACAAAGAAGAGAAATTGATTTTAATATAAAAGCAAAAAAGAAATCGGCAATATCTTAATAAAAGAATAAAAGAAAATAAATTTAAGAAACAAGAATAAAATTGGCAAGAGGAATTAAAAAGAAAAAGAAGAAAAGCAAATTTAAAAGACTAAAAGAAAGAAATAGGCAAAATAGATTTAGAAATGAAATATAAAAATTATTTTATTAAAAACCTAAAGAAAAAGTTACAAGAGAGAGGGAGAGAGGGATGGCCATTAATAGGAGTTTAGGACCCTTTATATAGGCAAAATAATCCGAAATTGGATGAGGAGTTAGTTAGGAGTTATCTCCTTGTTTCAAGGGATTTAGTTTGACTAGTCAACTTTTATCCAAATCCTCTTCTAATTACACTTCTCTAAATTCTAGAACAAATAAATCTCCTAAAACATCTTATGACATGTTTATTTTCAAACATTATCCACTTGGCTTTGTCTTAATATTTTCTTGTCCTAATCCTAGCATGTTGGAATTCCTATTCAAGTAGGATTTGTTAGCAAATTTTATGTGTTGCGCTCTTCAAATGTTTGACCTATCAAACGAACTCCAATTTTTGTCATCTTGGATACTTCAGAAAGCTTGAGAAGTCCTCTACAACTTTCATGCGGGCCTCATCTTGATTCCTGTCATGACCTGAAGGCCGTGACTTGCATTTGACACTTACACTTATTCTAGTTAACAAATTTACGAACTAAATTTTTTCTTTTCATTTTACGATTTGTATTCGGTGCCAGTGTAGTCACTAAACCATTTTCATTCATTCTTTAGTTCAAAAATGATTTAAATTACTCTCTAAGATAGGCAATGATCATTTTTAACCCATAACTTATTGCTTCTTAGAAACAGATTAAAAATATCCCTCTTTATATTTTGATATTTTCCCTTATTAACCACTTGCAAATTATCACAATGCAACACAAAAATATTTTCGACAATTCACATTATATTTATCAAATAGGTATCATCTCAACAGTCCTAATATCCACAATTACCCATCACATACACATTATATAACATCTAAAGATTATATCGACGATTCATTATCCTAGTTTACATCCCATCCTATAGTGTTGTCTAGAAATTGTCTGAAAATTAAAGCATATACAAAAAGTACTACAATACCAAAATATTCAACAGTGAAGACCTTCGGCATTAAGACACTATTCAATCACATGAAATGTCCAAATGCGTCCCTTAACTTGAATCAATCTATAAAAAAAATTAATCTTATTTAATGAGTGAGGGCTTAGTAAGTTACTAAAATAAGAATAGAATTAGAGTTATATCGTCTCTGATGCAATGCATGAATCCTACAAGTGTATCTTCCAGTATCATTTAGAAGTCAATATCCTTTGAGTATTTATTTGATCATGCTCTAGTGACACTAAGTATCCTTGTATCACTACATATCATACATTAATTCAAGATGTACTATCAAGACAAGGTTCAAAATGTAATGTATAAAAATTCTGATGTATAAAACATCTATTTCAAAACATGTCTCATGTAGTATATAATCATGTACAAAACTCATATAGTTTCAAAATCATTTAACATATGTTTTAAAACACATTTCAAAACATGTACAGTCTCAAATCATATCATGTGTAAATCATATTCAGTCACAATCATATCACATATATTGTAAAAACATATCATATTTAGAGTTTCATATACGATAAACCATACTTTAGACAACGTTTAATATTTACTTAGAGACTAGGCATGGATTCTGATTTTGGTATCATATCATCTCTAACCTATTGTAACTAATAATGGAAAAGTTTCCCTCAAAGGGCATCTATCTATGATCATAGATTGTCTCAGTCCCATTGATTAGCTGGAAATTGAGGATTGTGTCCACGACTATTATTGGATAGCCTAGAGTGCTCTCATCAGGCAGCATCTACATGCATATATCACGTATATATAAATGGGATTCCATGCCACACAGGTAAAACCATGCAATATATATATACTCTACGCCACAAAGGCATATGCTACATAGGCATTCAATAAGGTACTTATCGTCTTGAAATCGAAATATTTTGTTGTAACATTTTAAACCCATTTAGACAGCCCACACAACAAAACATTTAAAACTAAGTCTTTTCTCAAATTAAAGCATAATTAAATCTTATGCTCCATCTGTACATGTCATGAATAATGTCAAAACGAGTGTTAAACATCAAGGTTTGTGGCTGTCTAGTCATTTTAAACATTTACTTTTATTTAAAAGATTTCGATGTATCTTTTTTTAAACAATGCTTTCTCTTTTAAAATAACACGAGATCATATGCTATGTACGAATGAATTCCTAAGTACACCAAGATATAGCTAAATAATTATTCAATCCACTATTGTGGATATTAGGCAATTAGACTAAGGTATATCTGTAGTAGCCTCGATTTCTCATTCACACATGATTATGACATAGATGTCATCCATCATTCATTATGCAAGTACACAACTCTATCAAGCCCCCAATGACATCAATAAGATCCATGATACATTTCTATAAATGTACATTCAGATATAGTCCAATGACATCTATAGATTACTAAGATCACACTCTTCTTTTCGAGGTCACAAAATCATGTAGATACATATTTTCCTATCCAATATCATCCACACAATCCAAACATTGACTCACTTTCCAAAATCTAACATTTGTCTAACAGACCATAGAATCACAATGAATAGCTATACATGTTCACATATCTATTTAATTCCGATAATGTCACTAATTGCTAAAATCACATATCTCTTGTCAAAATCACAATATCACATCAACTCATAATGTCTACATTTTGACATCATCCACAATATCCGTGTCAATTCACTTTCTTTTTCTATCATGAATCTCATAGTTCATTCAAAACACAGTATATATCAATGCATATATTATCGTGTGTGTACATATATATATATATATATATATATTTCCATTGATAGTTCGTTGACATACCAATAAGATTCCATAAAATACTAAAATATCCTATTAGCACTCTAGCAGTATGTATTTTAAATCAACTTATCAAGTCAACATTAAGTTATAGTTAAACTTGTCAAATATATCTACTTGTAAGATTAATAAGACTCACAAAATACGCCAAATATAGTTTCTTATTTCCATCTCATGTTAACACATTAATATAATGGTTACACACCACAATTATTTGATTTTTTTCGCCGAACGCTTTATCAAGATTTATAAAATATCATAAGTAGAGGATTCTTATTCTCGTCTTCCACAATTATATTACCAAAAGATACCATCTACCCTGGTCCCATTTCAGTATCTCACATATCAACTATTTATTCATCCTTGATGCCTTGTATTCACTAAATTTGCTTTCTATTGATTTCACAATAATTATTAAGATTGCCTTGTCATAATCCGACATTATTTTCATGACCGTTAACCCCATTTTAATCACAACATATATTACTTTTCAAGGCATTGATATTATATAAAACATAGTTAGATAGTTCCATAAACAGCTTTAGCACATCAACAATCTAAACCACCAAATACACTTTTAACAAGTACCTTAATACAAGTTTCAATCTTTAAAATCATTAAAACAAGTCCCAAAACGTTTCCTTTCATACGAAAATACTTAACTGCTGCTTCTTAAATTTTCAAAATCTTTTTAATTATTTTGATAAAGTTAAACTTCAAATACTATGCTTTAAATTCGATTTAAACATATCAATTGATAATTCCTTTTCAAGGGTTCACTTATATGGGAAAACAATAACTTTTACATCAAACTTTTTTATATAAAATCTAGCAACATAACGTTTCATAAATGAACCTCCTGCAAACAATTCCAATAACCCACAATAGTTCAAATTAGTTTAAATCCTCAAAGTTTACAAGTAGTGCAGCTCTTAAACCACAAACAGTTCATTACTTTAATTTCAAATCAATTCAATACTTTATTTATTTTGTTCTACCAACAAGTTCATGATGCATCAACCCTATCCAAATACTATCCTAATAATATTGCAACACATTTGTTAATCATTTCTATCATTAGCAACCATAATTCTCATCTACACGATATAATTCTGAAGCTACTTTATAAAAATATCTTACCGACTCCTACGATTATTGCTCGCATATCAAGCTTATCTAAACTCATGTTTGTCACTTTAGCTTAGCACTACAATTTCAAACATCATTAAAATGGATTAGTATCGATCAAATAAATCCAAGATATTTTATAGAAATCTAATACGATATCTACGACATTATCTTACCGATCATCTTACACTAACTCGAGCCAACTAAAACAATTTTTCCTCTTTTCTCTTACTCCAAGCAACAATCGATCATGCTCAGTCACTGCTATTCCAGCCTTTATTTTTGGCCTTAAAAGCTCTCATGTTCAGCCCCTTAAACAGTTGTCACTTCGGCCTTTCATGGCAGTCCCAAAGATCGTCAATCCCACACAGTTCTAGCCTTATTCAAGTACTAAAGTGCCCTATTTTAGACACCAAGATAGCCCTTATAATGCCCTTGTCTCACCCTTATTTTTAGCCACAACTCAACGCCTAAAAGAAACCATCTTCATCCCTTAAATTGGCATTGGTTCAGCTTTCACCGTTCTTTGCACCAGCCTCAAAATTGGCACCTAAATCAGCTGCTCCTTTAGCCTTTACGCGCCTTAAACCCAACCTTCTTTAATGCCTAAGGGATGTCAAAACAGAGCCTATAAGCCAACCAAGCTTCAGCACCTAAAACGCAACCAAAAACCTTGTTCAGTGTCCCTATACGTAGCCCAAAACCAACACCTAACTAGCCAAGAACCACCCTGTTCTAGCACTGAAGCAATAGCCCAAGACTCAGCACTACTTCCAACCACCATTTTCAAGCTAAGCTTTAACCTTCAAATCCAATTCAACTCAAAACCCAATAATTTAGCCTCTCAATAGCCTTGTTGTATATTTCTTTACTTTCTCCTTCTGTCTCTTTTTTTTTTCTTCTTGCTAAACCGATTCAAACTAGTTCAGCCCCTTTACCTTTGGTGTGCCTTCGTTTATGGTGGCAACAAGAGATGTCGGTGGTAGAATGGGTCACCAACTACGACGATGCTTACTCCGCTCCTTCTTTTCTCCGGTGATCCCAACTTGCAGCCCTACAATCGCATCTCCTCTCTTTTCTTTCCCGTCCTTTCTCCTACTCCTCTTCTTATTTCCCTTTCTCTTGTCATCGTCGGCCAACCCTCCCTCTCTTAGTTGGCCTCCTCCTCCGATCCACTTCCTTCTCCTCGTTTATTTTCTCTTCATTTTTTTAGAATTGTATGCCTTAGGCAGACACAAAGAACAAAGCTTGCCATGTATTTTTTTATAATATATTATATATTTATTTTATTTAATTATTAAATATAGATAATATGTAGATGTGGAAAATGAGCGGGTCAAATCTTGTTTGGGGTGGGTCATTTTGGATTGAATCATTTTAGGTTAAGAAAAAATCGGATCATTTCGGATTCGGATCATTTCGGGTTCGGATAAGATCGAGTTTGGGTCAATGAAAAATCGGTCTATTTCGGGTTTGGATCATTTCGGGTTCGAATAAGGTCGGGTTTGGGTCAATGAAAAATCGGTCTATTTCGGGTTTGGATCATTTCGAATTCGGATAAGGTCGGCTTTGGGTCGTTGACTTTTTTTAGTCAATTCGGGTTGGTCGGATTTGGATTTGGGTTGGTCGGATTTGGATTTGAGTTGGTCGGATTTGGATTCGAGTCAATTGGACAAATTTATTGGATTAAGCTTTGGTCATCTTGATGTGATTTATCTGGTATGAAAATCAACTGAAACCATATTTCTAAGAACTACAAAACTTATGAAATAAAATTTTCTTCTTACATGACCTATAGTACAATTGAGATTGAAATAATCAAAATATTTAATAATATGTATGATAGTTTTCTTTATAATATATTTACCAATATTCATAAATTAATTACATTTTTTTCATTTTATTTTTATTATCTACAATAATTAATAACTTTTGAATCAAAGTGATTTAATAATCCCTACTAAATATCATAAAACAATACTATATATCTCTTTAATTTAGTTTGATTTTTTACAGAATAATTGGAGACATTAGTGTAGATGATATAGCTTCTGTACTCTATTATAGATTAGCCATTAAATAATTATATATTAGGTTCAAATGAATGCAATATAAAAGTGAATATTTAAATTTAACTAGATTAAAAAAAATATATAACACTCATATTATTGAAAAAAAAATATTTTTACTATATTAAAATACTTTGATATTTAATTTTAACATTTAAATATTTATTAATAATATTAAATTTAAGTTTGAATATTTCAAGTTTAGGTAAATTTGGATTCGGATCAATTTGGATTTGGGTCAATTTGGGTTCGGATTAATTCGGGTTTGGATCAATTTGGGTTCGGGTTAATCTAAATTTAGATAAATTTGGGTTCAGATAAATTCCAATTCGGATCCGGTCGAGTTTAGATCAATGTAAATTCGAATAAATTTGGTTTCGGATCAATTCGGATTCGGATCGAGTTGGATTTGGGTTGTTGACTTTTTTAGTCAAATCGAATCGATCGGGTTTGGATTCGGGTTAATCGGACGGATTTTTCGAGTCGGGTCAACTTTTGCCACCTCTAATAATATGCATATTACACATATATATTTTATATATAAATATTATATATAATCCCTATGATATATATTTATATATTTTATTATTTATACTTATATATTTTTATTAATTGTATAATCTTTATTGTGTGTATTTATATATATATATATATATATATATATATATATGTATATGTATATACATACACATATGTAATTATAAATATACATTTTATTTATTGTATGTATATATTTCTTTAAATTTTAAATTCCTCAATACCAAACATTAATTCCCAAAAATTAAGTCTGTAATACATGAATTGATCTTGTACCATAATTCAAAATATTTCATTCCCATAAATAAATTTATTTATTTACTCCAACTCATCTATTAACATCTGAAATTAAATTTTCATAATTCTAAATTTCAAAATTTTCTTTCCAGTGATTTCATTTAATCTTTATAACCCTAGCTAATTCCATGAATTATTTTCTAAAATAATTCTCTAAATTCTACCTTAAATCTCTCACTTTCATAATTCCCATATTCCTTAATAATCCTCAATATTTTAATTGCTCTCATCATGCTATTTAATTAGTTCCAAAAGTGAAAAATTCTCGGTTGTCACAATTTCAAATCATTAAAGTGGTCAAATTATTGATTTTCCAAAACTGGTAAAAAAAATTTGCAACTTTTTATTTTTAGCTCATTTTTATTTCAAGTTTGATTTTTTAGTACCAGAAACAGAAAGTAAACATTAGCAAGATTATTTAGGCATAAAACATCATTAGAAAAAATATAAATAAAATATATTTAATTAATAATTTATCATCCGATCAAATGACTTCTGCTTTGTTGGTGAACTCTTTAATGTCCCTACGTCTTTTGTCATCATCTTCTTGCAACAAATGCGTTCCGATAACTCAACCGAGACTCTTCAATCTTCTGTTATCACGTCAGTCTCCTTGCCCTTCTACATTGGCTTTCTCTCACCTCTGAAACAATACTCTGCAACCACTTCTCTGTGAAGAAAAACAAAGTAAAGAAAATGAAGAAAGAGTTGGAGGAGGATGATTTTGACTAAGACCCTTTTGAAGCCTTGTTCTGTCAGCTAGAGGGAAACCTTAAAAATGATAATTCAGACATGGAAGATGATGACGATGATGCTGAGATAAAGGAAAAAGACATCGATAAGCTTGCAGCTGAGTTGGCCGAAGCATGCATTTGGGGATTTCGATTTTGAAGCATTTACTTCAACTCGGAAGAATAATAGGAAGCTTCGAAGATTGGCTAGTGCTCTCAAAGTTGGCCGCCATAAAACTAGTGTAAGTTGTTGACATACTGCATTTTTCATTGCAAAAAGTCAACCAATAGATTGAAAGTGGATAACCAAGATGTTACTATTGGTTTTAAGGATTAAAGGTGAATTTGACAAGGACAAATGAACATTAAGCAAAGTATGAGTAAACAGAGAATATTAGGATAGAAGAAAGAATATTGGCTGAGGATTCAAATGATCTAAAAAACTCAATTTGCAATAATATAAATAGCTGAACTGAAATGAATGTCACACCCCCATGTTCTGACTTCAGGGGGTGATATTTACCTACTAAGTACCCAAACATAAAGTGGATTAACGGGAACCTAACTCCTAGAATTTAGAAACCACTCTTCTGCATTATACACATAGTAGAAGACTTATCCAATTTAAACCAATAATTGTTTGCATCAGTTTTTGACATCCCCCCTTGATACAAAATCTACAACTCCAAGTGATAACTGAAACTTGGCAAACATAGAATAACCAAGTCCCTTAGTAAAGCCATTAGCAACTTGATCATTTGTTGAGCAGTACTTCATCACGATCAGTCCTTCCGCAACAACAGCTTGAATAAAGTGATGGTGAAGCTTAATGTGCTTTGTCATTCCATAGAACACTGAATTCTTGGTCATTAAAATTGTTGCTTTATTATCGCAGAAAATCTTAGTTGCCTTACCTTGAACTTGATGCAAATCCTCCATGATTTTTCGCATCCAAATTGCTTGACAAGCAGCTAATGTAGCAGTAATATACTCAACTTCTAAAGAAGACAATGTTGTGCTTGCTTGTTTCTTTAAGCTCCATGACTCAGCACTTGAACCAAATCTAAAAATGAAACCATATATGCTTCTTGTTGCGTCTAAACCTATATCACAAGCGGGGATTAAATTGCAGTTGCATTCATTTTTTTGGTTGCGTTGCGCTTATCGTGGTTACAGATGTAACAGATGTTATTGCGGTCGATGCAGGCATCATGGTTGTGAATTTTTTTTATTTTACATAACTTATTTTAAAACACAATAATTACAATTATAAGAAAAAAAAACTCTTTTTTATGATTTTTAAAATAATTAATGACTTTCTATGATTTTTATTTACATAAAAAATATTTACCATATATTATTAATAATGCATCACTTCATTTATAAAAACAATTTTTTATAAAAACTCCTTTTTAATGATTTAAAAAATAAAAACAATCATTTACAATTTATTAATTTTTATAAAAAAAATTTATCTTAAAGCATATATTTTTTGAAAATATTATTGACATGAATTAAAACTAAATAGTAGGTAAAGAAAAGATTAAAAAAACATAAATATCGCATACAAACCAAGGTTTTAATGTTAAGGCCCAAAATCACATGTTTAATAAGCCTAAAATCTAAACTGCTTCTATTTATGGGCTAAAAGCTTAGAATATATACCATTGACAGGTCCAAAGAGAACCTCAAAAACTCCTCCTTTAAAAAAACCTCTAACTATTCTATCTTCTTTCCCCTTGTCTCCCTTCTCTCACTAGCTACATCTTCTCTTCTTCCTTCCACACCTAAATTCCTACATCGAAGCCAGCCACCGCCGCTACTTCTTTGATCGCCCAGCTTTGAACATTGCCTCTCTTCTTCTCCTCCTCCTTTTTCCTTTCTTTTCTTTTCTCAAAACATCCAAAAGCTTCATGTGCTTCTCTTTTACTAATCTTGAATTGAAATTGATAGCTCCAACTATCCTCAAATCATTTTTATTTGATCTTTACTTCTTGATTGAATTTGATTGTTTGAGGTTGAATGTCTACTATTTAATATATTGGGGTTTTTTTTTGTTTATTCTTCTGATTTTTTAGATTTGATTTTGGGAAAAAAAAAAACGATTCGCACTCAATTTTGGTTGAATAGCGGTGGCGGACAGTACTACAACCACAAAATAGTGGTCGTAATACCGTTATTGCAACGCTATTTGAATCCCTGACACTAAGTGCAAAGGGTGTGACAAGTGATAAAATAGTGAATAAAGTATCATTCTCATGAGGATTAACTGTGCCATTTAGCTAAGTACTAAAGTTTGTCATCTTAGGTTTATTCAAACTAATGAAATTTTGTTAATTTAAATTAAATATTAAAACAATTAAAATAAACATAAACTAAATGTGCAAATTAAGTTGAAGAGCATGAAAATTAATAACAAAAACAAAATTCATAATCAAAATAAAATAAAATTACCAAAAGACATAAATTAAAATTTTATAACTACCTAATTAAAATTAAACTAAATACTTATTAAACAATAACCTAATAGACTAGTAAAATAAATCAATAAACTTAATAAAATAAACTAAGTTATTATTAAATTAAGGATTTATATATGATGCACTGACAGTGTATAGTTTCTATACACTGTCAATGCACCAGGAGTTGACACCTCATCAATAGATCCTTATAAGCAAAATAAAAAAATTTATTTAGATTTACTTTTAAGGGCTTGTCATATTTATTAATTTGTCAATTGATGAAGTGTCAACTTCTAATGCATTGATAGTATATAGAAACTATATACTGTCATTGCGTCATAAATAAACCCTTAAACTAATATAACATATAAAACTAACATAATAACTTGAACTTCACCGGTGTTTAAGAGCATGTAAACTCGACAAAACACCGTCACTATCCAGCTATCCTTGTCCAGCAACGCACACCGTGCTGCCTTTTACACGCGGCCATACACCCAACGGACGCAGGTTGCATCCCAACACAAACTCCAGCAAACAGGCGAGCTTCACGCCTCAAACACAATCAACAGCCACGTTCAGCAGCAAGCGTCCTTGCCAAAGCAGTCCGAGTTTCTTGCAGCATACGCGTCCAGCAACCTCCAGCTCGTCACACCGACTAGAGGTGGTAAAAATTAGCCCCGAGCCCGAAAATTCGCTTGAGACCGAATCGGGACCAGTTTGAATTGATCAAAAAAGTTAAAGATCCATAACTGAAAAAGCCCGGAACCAAAAAAACTCGAAACCGAAAAAATTCGAACCCGACACAACCCGAACTCGACATAACCCGAACTCGATACGATCCGAAACCGAGACCAACCCGAACCGAAAATCGAAAAAAATCGAATTTATAATCCGAGAAAACTTGAATTATAATTATATAATTATAATTTAAAAATAAATAAATAATTGATACACTTTTTAATTAAAAAGTTTAAAATTTTGAAAACAATTATTATTTATTATACAATTTTATCAATTATATATTACCAGCATAATAAATATTGAATCTTTTTAATTAAATTAAATTAATTTAAAACACCATAATATATGATATAATATATGATATCAAATAATCTTTAATATTATCCTTATTGCATTTATAATAATAAATATATTATTAATTTGACATTTTATTTTATTATAAAAATCATTTTAACATTTTATTATTTTTATTTATAATAAAATTTTAATTTTAATACAATAATAAATCAAATATATAAAAATTATATAATTTCAATATTTGTTTGAAACTTTGAATTTGATATTTTGTGCAACACATTAAAAATATTTTTAATAAAATTAAATTTAAACTATATTTTCTTAAAGTTTCAAGTATAGAAAGATATTAAATTTAGATAAAAAAAACCTAATCTTAAAATTAAAATTCAAGTTTTTAAGATTAGAAAAAGTTAAGTAATTAAATTAAACAATACAAGTACAATTTTTTTATACTTGGGTATCATTAAAAGAGAAAATTATAGTGGTAATTTTATTTTTAGCCTTAAAACAAAAGACATTAAAAAATCAAGCTAGTGATAATTAATTATTTATTATATTATAATAATCTTATACATGAATAAACTAATTTGGTATCTTATAATAATGATTTGTATATTATATTATAATAATCTTTTAAGAATAAATTATGTAATCTCTTAGTGTGTAAGTATTATTTTGATAGAATTAAGTATTTATTAAAAATAATTTATTTATTATCTATTAAATATAAAATTAAAGTGTGGATAAAAATAATAATTCTAATAGTAAATTAAAGTGTACTTTAATAATATATTAGAGTTGTATTACTATGTGCATTATATTAATTAATTTAGTAATATCTATTATTTAACATTTTAATTAGATATTCAATCAATTGGTGCATATATAATATTATTATGTTAATCTAATATTATTATGTTAATGTGAATATGAAAAAAAAATTAGTACTCAATTTGGAATAGTTTTTTTGATACCAAATAAAATACATAATATAGTTAATAAATAACGCCTTATCATAATGATTTGTATGTTATTATAACTTTAAAAATAATATCTTATCATATAATATATAATCACCTATACAAGCTCTTAATTATATAAAATAGATTATTAATATGTTTATCTTATCATAATGATTTGTATGTTACATTATAATAATCTCTTAACATGTAATATAGAATAAATTAAACAATCTCTCATGGCATATTATAGTTTTAATTTCAGACATTTTTCATTCCAATTTCTTGTCATGCTTTTAGAATATACTCTTGTTTTTAATTTCAAACATTTAATCTCTTATGATGTATTCATGTAATTTAGTTTAACTTGATCAATTAATAATCATAATATTGGATAATTAAATAGATATTGACCTTTTCAACTACTTTTTTAGTCAAAAAAGTGTTTTTTTTAATTTATTATAATGAGTTACAAATAAAATAATAAACATAATATACTATATATATATATATATCTTAAGATTTACATTATAATAAAATGTTATATATGTTAAATTATCAATATCTTAAGAATTATATCTTAACATATTATGAAATTTCTATTAATTTAATTTTAGTACTTTATGTCTAAAATTTTAAAATCTTATTATCTTAAGAATAAATTATTATTATTATTATTATTATTATTATTCAGTAAACTATTTTTTTGGCCAACAATGTTTCATTAAATTTTAAATTGCAAGTTGTGTCAAAATAAAAATAAAATTTACAACAAATATAACAAATTCTCAATCTAGCTCACGTGATTAAACATATAACAAAAAATATAAGAGGCCATGTGTCACGACCCGAAAGCCGCGACTTTCCTTTATACTCATACTTTTCTTAGTCTACAAATTTATGGACTAAATTTTTCTTTTTTCATTTTAAGGTTTGTATTCGGTGTCAGTGTAGTTACTATACTATCTAGGTGGCTTATAGTCATTCCATTTAAATATTAAACAACACGGAAACGGTTCTTAGTTACATCCCGACTTGTTAAACAAAATATGTACTGTGCATCAATTAAAGTCATACATGTAAACAAGTATTTTATAAGTTCCATATACCTCCGGAAACTAGTACCAAGTCCATACACCGTCTCCGATGCCCACTGAGCAGCTCACATGGCAGATGTTAACTTCAATAATCTGAAAGAGATGAAATTTAGTGGGGTGAGCAAAACCACGGCTCAGTAAGATACTAATATAAATGCAAGAGTAGGATTATACTGTCTTAACCGCAAATGCTTAAAACTTGCAAGGATGCAATTACAGTTAATCCTTTCTCATCGATAACATATCATTATCTCATTTCTTGTCATCTGTCTATCACTTATACTTTTAAATAAATCATCATAATCACTTTTTCAATCTTCTCGATCTTACACTATAGTGCATCGCATCTGTCGTATCCAAATTGAATGTCATATACTACTAGTCTATATTTCCCTCTATCTCGGAGTACATCCTGTCCAATTGAAGCATCATATCAATTCACCTTATGTTTCATAATCGTACTCTTGTAATCTATCACCTCATATCATTTTCCATATAGAGAAATCATGATCACAATAGTGTAAGTTCACAATTCTCTTCATATCGATCTTATGTTCATGTATCATATCATGTCTAGATGAAATATCGTTACCACTGTGTGCTATCATCACATGATTCAATATGTACTGTATAAAATTTGTGTTCTGTATAAAACATTCATTTCAAATCATGTTTCATGTAGTACATAATCATGTACGAAAGTCATGTAATTTAGAATCATTTGACATATGTTTTAAAACACATTTTAAAACATATGAAATCTCTATTCATATCATGTGTGGTATAAAACACATGTACATCATTTCATCTGTCATGTCAAATAAACATGGTTTAAAACATATAAAGTCTCAAATCATATAATGCATAATATAAACCATGTTTCAATCATTCAATTTCAATCATTTCATGTATACTGTAAAACATATCATGTCTAGAGTTTAATATATAATAAATTGTACTCTAGACATTCTTTAACATTTAGTAAGAGACTAGGCATGAATCCCTATTCTATTATCATATCATCTCTAACCCATTGTAGCTATCAATGGGATAGTTTCCCTCGAAGGGTTCACTATCTATGATCATAGATCGTCCCAGTCCCACTGATCAGCTGGAAACTGAGGAATGTGTCCACGACTATTGTCGGACAGCCTGGAATGATCTCATCAGGCAACATTTACATGTACATATCATATATGTATAAATGGGGTTCCATGCCACACAGGCAGAACCACACAATAAATACATACTCTGTGCCACAAAGGCATATGCCACTCAGGCATTCAATAGGGTACCTGTCGTCTCAAAAATCGAAATCTTTTGATATATCATTTTGAATTCATTTAGACAGCCCTCATAAAAAAAACATTTAAAACCGAGTCTTTTCTCAAATCAATGCATAATTAAATCTCATGTTCAATATGTACATGTCATGAATGATATTAAACATCAAGGTCTGTGGCTGTCTAATCATTTCAAATATTTACTTTCACTTAAAAGATTTCGATGCATCTCTTTTTAAAATATCACTTTTTCTTTTAAAACAACATGAGATCATATGTCATGCATGAATGATTTTCTAAATATATCCAAATATATCTCAATACTCATTCAATCTATTGTTGTGCATATTATGACATCAGACTAAGGTGTGTCTTTAGTAGCCTAAATTTCTTATTCAAACATGATCATGACACGAAAGTCATCCGTCATTCATTCTACAATTACACACGTCTTTCAAGTCCCCAATGGCATCATTAAAATCCACTGTACATATGTTTGCACGTTTATTCAAATACATTTCAATAACATCCATAGACTACTAGGATCATTCTAGTATATTTTTCCATCAAAGATCACAAGCTACCTCAAGCTTTCATTCTCCCTTTCATTATTTTGCACATTAATTAAATCAATTCCCAACATTAGCTTTACACATACAAAGTTAACATGCCACAATCAAACATTGATTCGAATCCATTCTATTGACAAAGATATTCCATAATGTAGTATATATCAAGTACCAAATTCTCTAAATCTCATTTTATTGCTATATTTTTTTTTCTCAATTTCAACCTTATGGTATATTAAGATTATATTGTCATATTGCCAGATAGGTCATGATCCACACTTACAATCCTCTAACTTCGAGGTCATAACACATCAAAATGTCCATAAGATTTCGCGATCTACTTTCTTATGATCATTATCTCAATCATACCACTAAGACAGTCCATTTGTTTGAATCTATCAATTCTATAATCATCACTTTTCAACTATGATCTTCTCTTCAAAGCAATATCATATAATCATCGTTACATCTATCAATACTCCAACTATCGAGATTGCACCTCAATTTCCACTCGATAGTCAACTTGAAATATTACATAACTCGAATTATCGACTCTATAAGATTCACAACCAAATTCTTCATATTGTCGTACTCATCCATTAACCTTCTCAACCATTTAAAAATCAATTTTTCCTATGATACAATAAAATCCTTTCAAGCTTATCTTCGATAATTCTTTCAGGATTCCATTTAGATAAGAATTTAATATTTTTCCTTAAACATTTTCGTGGAAATTTCGGCAGCATAACGACTTAATTTCCTCTAAACTTCCTGCAAGCAAACACAATTTATACTGACAGCCGTTGATTCTCACCAATTTTTACCTCTTACTGAGACCCTCACCATCAGTTGTGGGTCCTCTTAGCATTTTTAACAAATCAATTTAAATCGATGCATCATATAAAAATCATAATTCCATTAAAATCATTCCATCAATGCATCATATAACATCATAAATCCCACATACAATATAATGCTACTAAGGCTTTATAAGAGTATCTTACCCATTCGCCAAGCTTGGCGCACTTTCTGATTTTCGAGCATTGCCGAACTCCACCATTCGTCGCATTTCCGCTTTACTACAATTTCAATATTAATGCACTACATCAATATAACCATAAATTATTCAATAAATACCATCAATTTATTTTCTATATTTTTCCTTACCACATTTTTTTTTCTTCTCTTTCTTTTTCCTTTTCTTCTTCTTCTTCTTCCTTCTTTTCTTTCTCCTTTTCTTTTCTTTTCTTCTTTCTTTTCTTTTTCTTTCCTTTTTCTTTTTCTGTTCTGTTTTTTTTTTTTTTCTGGCCTGAACCGGTTCGGACCGGTTCAGGCCGGTTCAACACTCACCGGCCGGTTCAGCCTCCGGCGGCCGGTCCTTCACCGATTCAGCCCTTCCTCAGCTGGCGGAGATGGCCACGAGACTGGATCCGCCCTCCATTTCTCCATATCGATGGCAGCGGCGCCGGATCTGGCGGCAGAAGGTTCGGTCTCCTCCTTCTCTTTTTCTCCCTCTTTTCCGTCTTCTCTTCCACCGCCGGTGCCTCCTCTCCTTTTAGTTCGCCTTAACCGACGATGAGAAGGCAGTGGCGGTGACCGGATCGACCGGCACCGCCGTTTCCTCTTTCCTTTCCTTTCTCGTTTTTTTTTTCTTCCTTTTCCTCTCCGTTTCCGTTTTGTTTTTCTCCTTTACTTTTTCCGTTCGTCGCCGGTTGACTTCTCTCTTCTTCCTCCTCTGTTCACCGGCGGCGTCACTCTCTCTCTCCCTTCTCCTTCCTCGCCGTCGGCGTCGACCGGCTTCTCAAACTTCTCCTCTGTTAAACAGAGGAGAAAGAAAATAAGGGGGAATCGGGTTATCCCGATTCCCCTTTTCTGTTTTTTTTTATATAATATAATATATAATTATATTTTTATAATTATATATATATATAATCAAAATATTAAACATATATATATATAAATATATATATTTTTCATATAAACCCTTTATATATATATATATATATATATATATATATATACTTTGATTTAAAGTACTCTATATATATATTTTTCATATATGTTATATATATACATAAATGTATAATAAAATACATATGCGTTTATTCCATGTATAAATATATATTTATCAAAAGCGTATTTATATAATATCGTGATATAAATCTATCAAAATACATATTTTTATTTCTTATTAAATTTGGATTTCTTTATACCTAAATTTATTTTCTCCAATTTCATTCTTATTTAATTTTGGATTTCCATTTATCCAAATTAAATTTCCTCCTTCATTTCTTATTTCCAATTTAATTTTCCTTTTTATTTCTTATTTAATTTGGATTTCAATTTGTCCAAATTAAATTTTTCCGAATACCTTATATTTATTTAGAAAATTCTCGGTCTTCACACCATGGTTCAAATCTTTATACAAGCATATAGTTTTGATTACTTTTATATAATTGATAAACAAGTTCAGGTACCAGATACTACTTAATTAAAAGTTAATCGGGTATAGCGTACCCTAAGGATACTACCCAAATTCGATACGGGTAATAAGAACACTATCCGAACCCTATAATTATTCGATTATAGAGTCAGGTAGTGTCGGGTACCTGATTATATATTACCCATTTACATCATTATATCAAATGTTTTTTTTTGGTACATTATATCAAATGTTATTATTTATAATATATGTCAATTGGTGTATATAACTTGTTTAATTTAACGTTCTAAATTTTTAATGAGATATTTGATTAATTAATGTGTTTAAGTATGATTATATTTAATAAAAATAATATTATATTTGATTTATGTACAAACTAAAAACAAAATAAATATAAAATTGAGATAATTAATTGACCAATTATTCATAATGTTAATTATTTTTTTTAATGTATACTATAATTTTATTCAGCATTATAATTGAAGAATTAGTTAACTAGTTATGAGGTTAAATTTAATTTAATTACTAATTATGTTGGTATTTAAAAGATAAAATAAATGTAAAAAAGATTCTTAAAAATTTAAAATTTTATTAAAAATATAATATAATTATTAAAAAAGCTAATTAAACAAAGTAAAAAAAAAGAAATTTATTGAACTAAGAGTATCTAAATTTCAATGACCCAATATTGACAAAAAAAAAACACAATGACTCAATAAGTTATTGTTAAGAGTATAAAGCTATTTATATAAATGTTTAATGGTTTAGTGTGATTTATTTATAATTTGTTAGTTATTTATTTGTATAGCTAATACTTTTGGATTTTCACTTTCTTTTAGTTTTACTATATATATTTGGCTCATTTAAAAAATAAATTTTTATATAATTATTAATATATAATTATATATTTTATAACAAATGTAAATATCATAGGAAATTAAAAAAATAAATAATAATTATCAAGTAATTAAAACATTAAAATGTAAAAATTTATATTTATATAAATTTAGTCAAAACAACAAAAGAAATTAAAAATAATGAATAATAATATTTTATTTATGAGAGTTTCATGTGAAAGGAGATTTGTTTGATTTTCATTTTTCAATTCCCTCAAAACAAGTTTTTCCTACATTACCAAAAAAATTTCAAATTCTTTGGGAATATGCCTTTTCCCTCCCTTGAGAATCACATGAAAAAACTTCAAAAGCAAACTTTGAAATATCTTTATTTCAATATACTGTCATGCAATGTAGATATGATAATTAAAAAAATGAACGTGACATTGGATCAAATTTTGATAAAAATTAGAAAAAAAATTGTGTTTGGTATATCAATATAAATTTTAATACAATAATTTTTATATTTTATATGATACAAATATATTTGATGCAATACGAATACAAAATATATATATATATATACACAAATTATTAAGTCTAATATAATGTAATGTCTATTATAATCGTTTTAATTATAATCGAAATTCAAAGATAATTTTTTTTATTACAAGGGAAATATTAAATAACCGAGGATGGGGGTGTTGGATTCAAACCTAAGACTTACAATATGCCACAACTCATCTTTAACCACTAGGCCAAGAGGTTGTTGGTAATTCAAAGATGATTTTTAGTAGTTGGAGTTTGTGGACAAAAAAATTAATTAGTACAGAAATCCAGATGCTTCCAAGGCAGAAGTGCTTTCATTTTTTGCAAATGCAATGCAAGATTTAAAACTTTTTCAATGTCTTTTACGTCTTCGAATATTTTACTTGTAATTCTTTTTACGATAATTAATCAATTATAATTAAAAATTATGTACTGGTCCATCGTTTACAAGTGCGAACTTTATGTATTATTTTGATAGATCTCACGTGACTTTAAATTTTTGCTTAATTAATTATAATGTAATAATTATAGATGATATGTTCTCTTTTATTATTGTAGATAACTATATTCTTCATTGGTCCACTCCCAATGTTTTCAAAATCATCCCAACCAAATTTCTCAATATATATAGATATATATATATATATATTATACAATTCCCATTTATTAAATTTTAACTTTAATTTAGCATTTCTATTATATTTTATTTAACTATATAAAATTAAATTAATTATTACATTCAAAATTATAAAAAATTTATAACTTATAAAATTTTAAAATAATTTGACTAAGCTCGCTAAGCTTGCCTGATTAAAACCGGATCGAACCCGAAACCGGACCGAAACCGAGAAAACCTGCAACCGAAAAAATTCGAGACCGAAAAAACCTGCAACCAAGAAAACCCGAGACGAAAAAACCCGCAATTGAGAAAGTCCTCAACCGAAACAACCTGTAACTAAAAAAGTCTGTAACCGAAAAAACCCGGACCGGAACCTGCCCGAACCCGCCCGTTTGCCACCTCTAACACCGACTAACCACAACTTCAGCCCTCTTTGCACAGTTAGCAACAAAGCCAGCCAACCGTGCCTCCTCTTGCCTCGGCTTCAACCAAGCAGCAACAATATAATCCAAGAAACAGGGTAAAACAAGGGAACAGTTCTTGCGTTATAGAAGAATTTAAAACAATAAATTAAGTTCAAAATAGTAAAGAAAATCAAACAGAAACTTTAAGAAAATCAGAAGAGAAAAGAAAACTAAAACTAATTTCAGTAAACTAAATTGTTTGAACAAAACTTAACTTAAAAGCATGCTATAGTTTTTAATATACATAAATATTTAATTTTTATTTATTTAATATATAATAAATATATATTAGATCTAATTAATATACATTACAATATTTATTATTTTAGATTTGATATTTACCCATATAATTTGATATTTATACATATATATAAAATAAATATAACTAACGATTCCTATGTATGTATGTATGTATGTATGTATGTATGTATGTATGTATGTATGTATGTATGTATGTATGTATGTATCTATAATATATTCATTATATTTATGTATATATACTTTTTCCTTTTTCTATATATATGTGCGTGTATACTTTTATTTAATTTAAATCCTTTTTCAATTTAAACAAATTCCTAAAATATAATCAATCACTTAATTAAATAAATTCTCATAACTCTCGAATATCTCATATCAACTTATACGGGTATGAGATAAATTGATTTCCTAACCCAAGTTGAAAAATCATGATTGTCACATTTTGAACATTGGTTTTTGCACTGGGAATATTTGGTAAATTTTTATTTTTCAAGTGTAGTGATTTTCTGATTTTAATTCTTTATGGACTGATTGAAGATACAATATACTGAATTGATCTCTGTAAACAATTTTGAATTATTTTATGAGCTTCTTTGAGACTATTGGCTCCATAGCTACCTCAGTTACATGCCCTTCGTGTGTGTGAACTATTGCTGTTTGACACTGATCACATCACCAGCACCCATAATTGTCACCTGATCAGTGCACTTTGTTGATCCTTGACTATGGCCATATGTCGTTCCCTACGGGAATATTTATATTGCATGAGTTTATTGGGCGAAGCCTAGTCTTTACTGTACTATTTACTGGGTTGGTAAATCCCTGGTTAATCCAAGCACTCTTGGATTTTATCAATTTCTATTTTTCATATATATATATATATATGTTAAACATGTTTCATAATCTCTGCATTGTTGTTCAAAAGTGATTTTACACTGTTTACAGAGTACTTTGGAATTAATTTTCTGAATGTATTGGGAATTGTTCAATGGAAATTATTTGCAATGTTTATTGAACTCTATATATGAATTGATTTTACTAAACTCCCTATAGTTGGAATTAGATATCGGAACAAGTGAGGTGCATTAAAATATCCTTCTGTACTCAACTTGGTTATCTAATCGACTATAGTATCATTTCCAATATTCGTGCCAAAGAATGTGTAATCATTGGTTTCTATGTGAAAGAGCATGTTTTAAGATACTTGCATATAGTTATGCGTAGTTGGGCATAAGCTCACCCCCTTATTTTCCTTTCGGATTATCTGTGATAACCAGAAATTTTTCCTATTTTTGGTATTAATTATCCGGAAATAAATAAATAAAGTTATTTATGAGGATTAGAATATATAGAATTTCGGAAATTGATGAAGTGATGAATTGAGGAAAATTATTTTGGATATTAAGAGATCCAAAATAATAAGGAATAAAATGGGTATATTTATATCCATATAAATATAATTATATATATTACAAAAATATAATTATAAATATAATTATATTATTAAAAAAAGGTAATAGAAATGGGAATCGAGGAACTCGATTCCCACAATTTCTCTTCTGTTTAGCCCAAACAGAAGAGAAATAAATGGCGAGCCGGCCGGCGCGGGGAGGAGGAAGAGGCAGCGACACCGCCAGTGAGCCAAGGAGAGGAAACCGACGCCAACGTCGACGGTAAGGAAAACAAAAGCGAAGCGAAAACGGGGAAGAACCGAAGAGAAAGGAGAAAGGGAGATCGGCAGTGCCGGCCGATCCAGGCACTGCCACTGCCACCAACGCCATCGGCGAGGACCAACGAAGGAGAAGGAGACCACCGACAGTGAAGGAAATGGCGGAGGAAGGAAGAAACAGAGGAGAAAGGATTCGAAACCCACGTTGCCAGATCCGACTCCGTCGCCGGTGATGGGGCGAAACCGAGGCCAAATCCGGCGTCCCTGCAACCGTGGCTAGCTGTGGGAGGTCCGAACCGGCGGTGATGCCGATGGGAAGAGGCTGAACCGGCCAAGCAAAGACTGACCCGGTCTGACCCAACCCGACCCGGTCCGACCTGACCCAATCCGGTTCAGAAAGAAAAGAAAAAGAAAGAAAGGAAAAAGAAGAAAAGAAAAGAAAAAGGAGAAAGAAAAAGAAAAGAAAAAGAAGAAAAGAAAAGAAAAAGAAAAAAAAAGAAAAGGAAAAGAAGAAGAAGAAGAAGAAGAAATGGGTAAGGAAAATTAAAAGATTTCGCTACATTTCTATGAAATTTATTAGAAATTGTTGGATTATTTTCTAAATGAAAATATGAGTCAATTATTGAAATTGTAGTAAAACAGAAATGAGACGAATGGTGGAGTTCGACAAGGCTCGAAAAATCAAAAAGTGCGCTAAGCTTTGGCGAATAGGTAAGATACTTTTATAAAGCATTAGTAGCATTATATTGTGTGTGGGATTATGATTTTATATAATGCATTGATGGAACGATTTTTAACGGAATTGTGATTTTTTAATATGATGCATTGATTGAATTGATGTTAAAAATGCTAAGAGGACCCACAACTGATGGTGGGGGTCTTAGTAGAGACATAGGAATTGTGAGAATCAACGGCTGTGGTATAAATTGTGTTTTCCTTGCAGGAGTTTTAGTAAAAATTTAGTCGTTATGCTACCGAAATTCTTAGGAAAACGTTGAGGAAAAAGATTTAAGTTTCTCACGTAAATGGAATTTCGGAAATAATTATTGAAAAATAAACATTGAAAGGACTTTATGATATTATCGGAAAAGTTTGATATTGAAATCGATGAGAAGATAGATCGTTGAAACACGATAATGTGATGAATTATATGGTTTAAACCTTATAGAATCGATAAATCAAGTAATTTTAATATCACAAATGGTATCAAGTTGAGATTGAGGTGGAATTATTTATTAGATGGATCACGGATAAAAGTGACGATGATTATATGATACAACTTAAAAGAGAAAAATCGAAGTTGTGATTTAGATGGCCAAATGACAGAATTGCGGAATTATCAATCGAGTGATGATTATAGAATTGATAGATTCAAATAAATGGACTGTCTTAGTGGTATGATTGAGATAATGATAATAAGAAAGTAGATTGTGATATCTTATGGACATTTGATAGAACACACGTTTACATAAAAATGTACTTGTACATATCGATGTTAAATAGATGTGAATTGAAAATTTTGCAATAATATGGATAGTCGCAAGACGACTTAAATGATTGAAACACTGTTGATAGTGGAAATTGGCAAATTCTTTTAAGTGGTAAATTACCAATCAAAAATTGAATTGATGACGTTTTATAGATAATTCTAGCATGATATTACATTCTACAAGCCATATGAAAGGTGAATTGAGGATTGTGATCTGATTTTATGATAGTGAATGAAATTGAACCGCAAGTCAAAAATTCTGAATATGTACCAATAGGTCAAACCATAAATGGATTTGATAAGCGATTATTGATCTTGTGGTTCTATGATTCTCGATATCGACTCTGGAATAGATATCGAATGAGGATATTAGTATTTCATAATTTCAGTATCATGATGGCTATATGGAAACATGATATTTAAATGTTCATAGATACTAAGAGGATTCACACTGATGATGTGGTTCTAGTATCGATAATGAAATGTACAAATGATTATTATAGTCGATAATTATCGAAAAAGGATATTGAATACCGAATGGTTTGAATACCAAGTGATCTGATTATTGAACAATTAGAGTACTGAACAATTTGAATACTGAATGAAATGAATATTGAATGATTTGAATAGTGATTTACTGATTGGACGGAAAGAAAGTCTTGAAATCGAATAATTGATGGTGACAAAGTTAAATGAATCGCTTCATTGTATTTGATGAAAATATTACCGAAGTTGCATACTGAAATGTTTTATAGCATCGCTTTTAAGTATAACTTATTACAACTTGAGATGTTATACTAACACTTATATGAATGATATAAAGTATAGATTAGCTTTAAAAAGAAAGTATATGGTATATACGTATTTTTATATACGAAACCTCTTAAAGAACTTCACCATATGCTTACATGATTTTAAAAAGAAAAGCTAAAGATTTAAATATTTTATGAGACTGTAGGCACCCTAAAAGAATTAAATTCAATAAAGCATAGTGGAAACCGCCTAATTGGAGCTTTGCTCATTAGGCAGAGATGCTTGTCCGACAATAGTCGTGGACAGGTCTCAGTCACACCTGATCAATGGGGTTGAGAGAGATGAGGTCTATGGCCATAGATAGCGCCCTAGTTGGTTTCCAGGGGACGATGACATGATTTTCACTGTTAGCTATAGTGATTTAAGTCTTTATTGATAGAGATGATAGGGATCTAGCCTAGTCTCTAACTGATATGATATGAAGTCTAGAGTATGATTTTATTGATATGAACTCTAGACTTGACATGATTTATACAGTACATGAAACATTCTTGAGATGAATATGAAATATGTTTTGAAACTTTACATGTTTTAAACATGTTTTAAAAGTACATGATATATGATTTTGACACTTATATGATTTATATATGATTTTGTGTCGGACATGACATGATATGCGGTCTAGAGTATAGTTTGATTTGACATGAACTCTAGACCTGATATGACTTACAGTATATGTTTTAAAAGTACATAATATATGATTTCGACACCTATATGATTTGTATATGATTTTGTGTCGAACATGACATGATATACGGTTTAGAGTATAGTTTGATTTGATATGAACTCTAGACCTGATATGACTTACAGTATATAAAAAATGTTTTGAAAACACATGTTTCAAACATGCTCTAAAAACGAATACATGATTTGCAATTGTACATGCATCGATCATGTTTTTGAAAGTAATTATGAAATGAATTGAAAGTTATATGTGGAGCATGTTCTGAAGTATATACGATATGATTTGAAATGATAGCAGTTTATACAGTGAAGTTACATAAGCTGCTTACTAAATCATTAGTGTATTGTACAAAAACATGAAGAGTATATGAGGAGTATCATGACTTGGTGGTAACGATATTTCGTCTACATGATGTCATGATATGATATGATACATGAATATAGAATTTATACGAAGAGGATTATGACTTCGTATCACTGTGATCATGATTTCTCTATATGGAAAGTGATATGAGATGATAGAATACAGAAATACGATTTTGAAACATAAAGTGATTTGATACGATATTTCAATTGGACATGATGTACTCCGAGATTTCCGAGATTGAGGAAAGTATAGACTAATAGTATATGACGTTCAAATTGGACACAACATATTGTTGTGCGATGCACTATAGTATAAGGATGAGAAGACTGAAAAAGTGATTATGATGATTTATTTAAAAGTATAAGTGATAGACAGATGACAAGAAATGAGATAATGATATGTTATCGATGAGAAAGGATTAACTGTAATTGCAAACTTGCAAGTTTTAAGCATTGCAGTTTAAGACAGTATAATCCTACTCTTGTATTTATATTAGTATCTTGTTGAGCCGTGGTTTTGCTCACCCCACTAAATTTCATCTCTTTCAGACTATTGAAGTTAGCATATGCCATGTGAGCTGCTAAGTGGGCATCGGAGACGGTGTTTGGACTTGGTACTAGTCTTCTGAGGTATATGTTCCTTATAAACTACTTGTTTACATGTAAGATTTAAATTGATGCACAGTACATATTCTGTTTAACAAGTCGAGATGTAACTATGAATCGTTTCCTTGCTAGTTTAATATTTAAATGAAATGACTATAGGTCACCTAGATAGCATAGTAACTACACTGACACCGAATACAAACCTTAAAATGAAAAAGAAAAATTTAGTCCATAAATTTGTAGACTAAGAAAAGTATAAGTATTAAAGGAAAGTCACGGCTTTCAGGTCGTGACATTATCTGCATTAGAATCTATTGCTCGGGAGGATCTTTACTTTTGGTATCCCTCGGTGTCTATTTATTTTCCGTTGAGGTATATGAGTTTATCTTTCATATGTTATGACTGTTTATATACAGTACTATTATATATGTAAAAAAAAAAGTTGGATGTAAACTGAATGTAAATTATTAAGTATAAATGGAGATAGTGTATATGTTTCTATGAATCTTAAATTGAATATGTGGTTCCTAAGAAAGCAAATTTAAATAAAAATGCTTAATTACTATTAAGTGTGTGCATGTGGACGTGCAGACAGCCCAACCAAATGTGCTTGAAGTAAAGAAAATAGTATGAATATTTGGTACCTAGAACGTGACAAGCATCTTATCGCATCCTCATTTTTGCATTGTCGCTCCACAGTTTCTTTTGCTTCTTCCCCTATCTGTTGCCATACTTGGTAGCCTTGGTTTCTTGATTGCCCAACACTGCTCGCCATCACTGCAGCCAAACTGGATTGCCCTGCTACCGCCTTAAGTATCTTGTCTAGAGGTTCTTGGTTGCTGTAATAAAGGGTTTGTAGGTGGAGCCAGAAAACAAAAAGAGAGGTAAGTATAAGTATGGTAGTTAAAGCTAACATTTGAAATAATGATAATTAATGATTAAATAATAGGATTTGTTTAATAAATCAATTTAAGTATTAATGGTTTAATAATTTGATGATTTGATAACTTAATTTTAATTTGCATGCTAATGTTAATAAGTGGATTTAATAGTTACTATGAAATTTAATATTAGTTTGCATGTGAAAATTTAATTGATATAAACTTGTACATAATTAATTTGAAATTAGTAATTTGCTGATAAAATATTAATTTTGCATGATACAATTTGTATATTTATATGATTTGATTTACTTGTACGATGATATTCTAATGTGTTAATGTAATTAAATAATATGATTGTATGATGATTTATAGGATAAGATGTTATGAGTTTAATGACCTTTTTAGGAAAATATAATAAGAAATTACCTAAGATTATAAATAATAATAAAAAATATAATTATAATAAAATAAACAAAACTATACAAGATAAAATATATAATAAATAAACAAAATTTAAATAGGTGTTGATTATTCGATGATGAAAGTTTTGGAGTGAGCAGCACCTAAGAATTTCAAAGGTGAGAAATTCTTTGTAGATTTTTGCTAGGGTAATGGATGGTCTACAAAGAAATTGCAATAAAAATAATCAATATTCACACTATTAACAAATGAAAATAATAAATAAATAAATAAATAAATGAATAATGATAAATGAGGATACATAGAGATTTTTTTGATAACGAAGTCTTAGGGTGACTGCAAATGAGTAGCACCTAAGAATTTCCTAGATAAGGAATTCTTTTTATAATTTTTCCAAAGTGATGGCTGGTCTATAAAGAAATTTCAATAAAAATAATCAATATTCATTTTCATGATAAGATAAATAAATAAAATAAAATGAAAAATAAAATAAAGGGATAACAAGGGGTAGAAATAAAATTTTAAAGATAAACTTAGGATAATTTAAGGCTAAATTGGTACTATCTAAGATGGGAGTGCTAATCCTTCCCTACATGCATTCGTACTCTTTAACCTAGGGTTTCTAAATATAGACTAAATCTTATCTATAGTTATATATAGGTGACCAATTACACCTTAGATAGAATAATTTGTGTCGACTCCTAGAATTTTAAGTTTAGAAATTAGGTTCATAGACCTAGACGTTATGACAAGTGAATTATCAGTTTTGGTACAAAAATTTGAACTTCCATATAGGCAAGTCCATGGGCCCCACGAAGTGTGCACCCACCAAGATACACTCAAATTATCATATATTGATGACATTTAGCCCTAGATATGTGATAACTGAAATTTCATACATATATGATCCATTTACAACAATATGAACAATGCAAGATGACAAAATATTGATTTCTCGGTATTGGGTACAGTGAGACGAATTTTCATACGAGCAGACACGTTGGCCCCATAGGAGCGCACACCTACCTAAATTTATCTAAGTCATCATATAATGATGATATCTAGCCTTGGAAGTCATCCTAACTCATATAAATATGATTTTACCCTTTTTTGGGAAAAGTGTAACAAACCAGAAATGATAGTTTTGTTTTTAGGTTGCCAAGTCAAATGGTCAAAACCAATACTGTAAGTTGACTGTAGGGGCCATGATAAGTCATGCCAAAGCCTCAATTTCTTATGTTAGACCTCGTGCCAAAAATTTTAATGACTAGATTGAAAATGATCGAAATCGATAAAACTAAGTGAAATCCCTAAAATCCCCTTACATGGCCAGCCACCATAGATATTTTCCTCATATTTTTGTCCTATTCAAGGGATACATATGGTATAAATTGAATTTTCACCTACCAAAACTAATAGAACCAATTAGAAATTGTTTGGCTACTGATGGTTTTGAAATTTCAAAGTTTGACTAATGATTTGATTGATTGTTTGAATAGTACTAGATTATGATTAAAGTTAGTAAGTGATTTTGAATATGAAAATAGACTAGGGTCTTAGGTTCAAAACCTTAAACTAGTATTTGGTAGATAGCTACCTAATACATATAAGAAACACTGCTCACCATGACAAACCAAAGTTAAAAGAATAAAAGGAGAATAAAAAAAAAAGTCAACCTAGATTTCTATTTATCCGAATAAGTTATCAAAAGTTTATCATAATTGTCACATCCTTCAAGATGTGACAAATGGAAAGATTAGGAGATTGAAAAGCTAAAGGTGGAAGGATTTATATGAATGAAAAGAGACAGATGAGTAACTCAAAAATGGAATAAATAAAGGATTTATATGGTAAGCAAAGAAATTTATTTCCTTTTCTCTTCTATTCTTTCCATTTGTGGACCCTCGAAATTCTTCATACAATATTTAAATACTCTCATATATTTACTTTCAATATCTCAACCAAAAACAAAAGGCCCCATTAACCTTAGTTGAAAATTAATCATGTCTAGAGTTAGAGGAGGTAGGTTCATGATCCTGATTTTCATCCTAGTAACATTCTCGAGCATGGCTCAACTAGGATTAGGTTTTTCCTGGATGTGGAGATATCATGTTCACTTACTTAACCAATTGTCCAACAATGTTGATCCACTCATAGTTCATGTTAAGTCAGGTGATGATGATCTCAGGGAGCAGACTATTTTGAGAAACAGTGAATTTCAATTTACTTTCAGGGTCAACTTTTGGCAAAACACTCTTTTCTTTAATAGCTTTAGACATGGAAACAAATTAAAGGTGTTCATTGTTTTTGTAGATGGTGATGAGCATTCTGAAGCAGCAATATGCTCGAAACCCCCAAGAAATGTTTATTGGATGGTCAAAGATGATGGTTTTTATCGCAACCGTGATAATGCAAATTATATGAAGATTTATGATTGGTAAATAACTACAATAATGAGCATTGTTCCCTATTTGTCTTGTCCTCAATGTAATAAATAAATGGCCAATAACCTCTTAACTGAGCGGTTAAGGATAAATTGTGGCATATTGTAAGTCTTGAGTTTGAATCCAAATATTTTTATCCCTAATTATTTAATATTTCCCTTGTAACAAAAAGAAAAAGAGTAAATGAATTGATATATATATATATGTCAAGGCAAAAAAAAATTATAGCTGGCAAAATGAACCGTATTAATTAATTATTGACATGCGTTCATCTTGATTTTTGGCATTGATAGATGCTTACTTAGAATTTCCATTAATGTGATATTTCTTTGTTATAATAGAATATTAATGTAAACTTTCAATTTGTTAATTTACAACCAATTCCCGTAATGTCTAAAAAAAAAGAAAAAAAAGCTAGTGGGAATGTTTGAAAATTGTCATGTACTATTTTCTGATAATAATTAAAATTAATTTATAACTTTCTTCATGTATACGTTAATTACTTACTTTTTTTACTTAAAAACCTTAAAATCAATACTCTTAACAAATAAAAAAGGTTTAAGATACAAAACCTAATTTTCTTAAACAGCAGATTACTACAACGTGTTAATTAGGATTTCCATTATGAAATATTAATGTAGACTTCCAATTAGCTCGTCCACAACCAAGTCCCAAAATGTCTTTAAAAAAAATAAAGCCAATGGGAAAGTTTTAAAATTGTCATGTGTTTTTTCCAATATTAATTAAATTTATTTTATAACTTTCTTCATATTTATATTAATTATTTATGTTTGTTTTTAACTCAAACCATAAAAAGCTACACTCTTAACAAATAAAATGTTTAAGATACAAAACCTAATTTTCTTAAACAGCACATTACTACAAAGTGAACATTTAATTTATGAAACATTTGACAAATTAAATTCTTGAAAATATTAAATATTTTACAAAATAATAAAAATGTGCATTGTATTAATTTATTAAGACAATTTTATTTTCAGTTTTGAAAAATATATGAAAACCCTTGATATCAAAATTCTGTCCTACAATTTTACTAACACTATGGTAGAATTTAGAAAAAATATTTTCCCACATAGGACTTTAAAAATATTGCACACACAAAATTCAAAGAATCCATCATCAGACATCAGTTAGATTATCATTTATTTCAAGTTTCATTAAAAAATTATGTTTACGTTTACAATGATTGAACTATTTACAAAATCGTCATTATTATTTGCAATGATCATCTCCAACCTATTTTCATCTTTTTTTTTAGTAAGTAGAAACTCTTTATATATTTTTTCTATATTCTCCTATGATTTGATTGAGTATAAAAAAGCTTGATAGTTAAACATACCCTCAATTTTTAGCACAAAATGAATATAAGTCCTCAACCTTTAATTTTTTTTGTAAAGGTCTATAAACTTTTATTTTACTAAAAATAAACCTTCTACCTTTCAAAATAACCCAATTATGTAAAATGAATAACAGGTTAAGATCTTAAAACCCCTCAATCTTTTATTTTTCTATAAAAGTTTATAATAGGTTTCGACTTAATTTCATTATTTTAAAAGGTTAGGAGTTTGTAAAGTAAAATTAAAGATTAAGGGCTTATTTCTATTTGTACAAGAAGTTGAAAATACATTTTGTTATTAAGCCAACATAGAAACTTTGCACTCTGCAATTTTTGAGATATTTGCACATTCGTATTTTTGAAAAATTACTATTTTTTCAAACAAAAATAAGTTTAACTCTTAACTATAGAAATTATAATAATATATATTTTTTTAGTTAACAAATCTTTGAATTATATTTTAATAAGAAAAAATTGTAAATTTAAATCATATTTATTTTAAAGAAATGTACTTTTATCAATAAAATTTTTTTATCCTACTCTTAATTTTACAAATAGTTAATATGATGAAAAAGTATATAAAAATATCTAATCTTACTCTTAATTTCTGTATACACCACATCACGAAGAAGTGTTGAATTGCAAAAAACAAAAGAAAAAAAATAAAAGGAAGGATTTAGATCGAAAACAAAAAAAGGATGATTTAAATCAATGGGGATTGTCAAGACACAAAGAATGTGACATTTTCAGTAACAAAAATTGTGAAGACCGAGAATTTTCTAAATAGATATAAGGTATCCGGAAAAATTTAATTTGGACAAATTGAAATCCAAATTAAATAAGAAATGAAAAGGAAAATTGAATTGGAAATAAGAAATGAAGGAGGAAATTTAATTTAGATAAATGGAAATCCAAATTAAATAAGAAAATGGAGAAAATAAATTTGGATATTTAGAAATCCAAAACTTAATAAGAAATAAAAATATTTTTTGATATATTTATATAATGATATTATATAAATATACTTTTGATAAATATAAATATTATTTCTGTATTAAAAGTGTAAAAATATGTATATGTATTTTGATACAAAAAAAGATGTATTTAAATACATATTATAATGGCATATTTATATATACTTATAATTATATGTATAATTATAATGTTTATATTTACTGTTATTAATTAAGTATATTAATAAGTAAAAAAAAAATTATAACAGAAATGGGAATCGGGAGAACCCGATTCCCACTTCTTCTCTTCTGTTTTGTTAAACAGAAGAGAAGCAACACAGGGCGGCCGCCACCGTTGGCCGGCCGGCCAAAGGAGAAAGCGGAGGAGAGAGGGCGTCGCCGGCGAGTGAGGAAGCGAACGACGGCGGCTCGAGTCGGAAGGAGAAGAGAAAATCGAAAGAAAAAGAGAGGAGAAAAAGGAAAAACGGCGGTGCCGGCCAATCCGAGCACCGCCACTCCAACGCCGACACCGGCGGAGGTAAAGGGAAGGAAAAGAGGTGACCGGCGGTGAAGGAGGAAGAGAAAGGAGGGAGAAAAGAGAAGGGAAAGAGGTCGAAACCCACGGTCCAGATTCGCCACCGCCGGCGCCGCCGCTGAGCAAATCGAGACCAGATCCGACTTCGTGGCAACCTCGGCAAGCTGTTGGGTGACCGAACCGCCGGAATGGGTGGCCGCCGGTGACCGAACCGGCCAGCAGAAGTGAACCGGCCTGAACCGGTCCGAACCGGTTCAGGCCAGAAAAAAAAATAGAACAGAAAAGAAAAAGGAAAGAAAAAGAAAAGAAAGAAGAAAAGAAAAGAAAAGGAGAAAGAAAAGAAGGAAGAAGAAGAAGAAGGAAAGGAAAAAGAAAGAGAAGAAAAAAAATGTGGTAAGGAAAATATAGAAAATAAATTGATGGTATTTATTGAATAAATTATGGTTATATTGATGTAGTGCATTGATATTGAAATTGTAGTAAAGCGGAAATGCGACGAATGGTGGAGTTCGGCAATGCTCGAAAATCAGAAAGTGCGCCAAGCTTGGCGAATAGGTAAGATACTTTTATAAAGCATTAGTAGCTTTATATTGTATGTGGGAATTATGATATTTTTTTATGATGCATTCATTTAAATTGATTTGCTAAAAATGCTAAGAGGACTTACAACTGATGGTGGGGGTCTTAGTAAGAGGTAAAAATTGGTGAGAATCAACGGCTGCAAGTATAAATTGTATTTCCTTGCAGGAGGTTTAAAGGAAATTAAGCCGTTATGCTGCCGAAATTTCCACGAAAATGTTTAAGGAAAAATATTAATTTCTCATCTAAATGGAATTTTGAAAGAATTATCGAAGATAAGCTTGAAAGGATATTACTGTGTCATAGGAAAAAAATGGATTTTTAAATAGTTGAAAAGGTTAATAGATGAGCACAATAACGTGAGAAATTTTGTTGTGAATCTTATAGAGTTGATGATTCGAGTTATTTTAATATTATAAGTTGACTATCGAGCAGAAATTGAGGTGGAATATCGATAATTGGAGTATTGATGGAAGTAATGATGATTATACGATATTACCTTGAAAAGAAGATCATAGTTGAAAATTGATGATTAAATGATTTGGATTGTGAAGCTCTTAACGGAGTAGTGATTTCCAGAATTTACCGAGTTCGGTTTCCTCCGAACGTGATAATATGGACAAATTCGAGAGATCGAAATGGAGATTGAATTACGATACAATCCGATCAATTATGGATTCAAAGAAATGAGTGATAAATATGTGAAAAGATGATTGTGTTTATAACCTTAGAATAGATCTTGAATAATAAGATCGATAATTGCATAAGTTCGGATAAAATCATAAAGGCCACATGAAAATTGATTTGAGGATTTAGATACGATTTTGTGATAGTAAATGAAATTGAACCTCAAATCGGAAATGATGAACATGTATCAATAGATCAAATCATAGATGGATTTGATAAGTGATTATCGATTTTGTGATTCTGTTATCCTCAATGTCGATTCTGGAACAGATATTGAATGATGATATTATTATTTGCATAATTTTGGTAACTTGATGACTATTTAGAAATTGATGTTTAAATGCTTATAGAAACTTAGAGGATTCATACAAATGAAGCGATTCTAATATTGATGATGAGATGTATAAATGATTATTATAATAGTCGATGTGATTGAGAAAGGATATTGAATACCAAATGGTCTGAATACCAAGTGATTCGATTTCCGAATGAATTGAGTACTGAGCAAGTTGAATATTAAATTAAAGGAATAGTGAACGAAATAAATAGTGATTTACTGATTTGACAGATAGAAAGTCTTGAAATCGAATAGTTGATGGCGATAAAGTTGAATGAATCGCTTCTCTGTATTTGATGAAAATATTACCGAAGTTGCATACTGAAATGTTTTACAGCATCGCATTTAAGCATGCTTTCTTGCAACTTGAAACATTTTAATAATGTTTATATGAATACTGAAAAGTATTGATTTGTTTTGAAATGAAAGTATATGGTAGATATTTATATATATATATATTTTGATATATGAAATATCATACAGAATTTTACCATATGTTTTACATGATATTGAAAACAAAGCTATAGATTTAAATGTTTTATGAGACTGTAGGCACCCTAAGAGAATTAAATTCAATAAAGCATAGTGGAAACCGCCTAATTGGAGCTTTGCTCATTAGGCAGATATGCTTGTCCGACAATAGTCGTGGACAGGTCTCAGTCACGCCTGATCAGTGGGGCTGAGAGAGATGAGGTCTATGGCCATAGATAGCGCCCTAGTTGGTTTCCAGGGGACGATGATATGATTCACTGCTAGCTACAGTGATTTAAGTCTTTATTGATAGAGATGATAGAGATCTAGCCTAGTCTCTAATTGATATGATATGAAGTCTAGAGTATGATTTTATTGATATGAACTCTAGACTTGACATGATTTATACTGTACATGAAACAGATTTGAAATGAAATATGTTTTGAAACAGTACATGTTTTAAACATGTTTTAAAAGTCCATGAGATATGATTTCGACACTTATATGATTTATACGTAATTTTGTGTCGAACATGGCATGATATGCGGTCTAGAGTATAGTTTGATTTGATATGAACTCTAGACCTGATATGATTTACAGTATATGTTTTAAAAGTATATGATAAATGATTTCGACATTGATATGATTTATATACGATTTCGTGTCGAATTTAAAATGATATGCGGTCTAGAGTATAAATCGATTTGAAATGAACTCTAGACCTGATATGACTTATAGTATATGAAAAATGTTTTAAAACCGCACATGTTTTAGACATGCTCTGAAAATGAATACATGAATTGAACATGTTTTTATCATGCCATAAAGGTAGACTTGAATGAATTGAAAATTCATACGTGGAGCATGTTCTAAAGTACATATGACACGATTAGAGATGATAGCGGTTTATACAGTAAAGTTACATAATTGCACATTAAACCTTGACATGATAATATGCTTCATACACGAGTTTCATGAGAAATGTCATGACTCGACATAAATGATATTTCATCTAGACGATGACATGATATGATACATGAACATATGATAGATATGAAGAGAATTGTGAACTTACACTGTGGTGATCATGATTTCTCTATAAGGAAAAGTGATATGAGATGATAAATTACAGGAGTACGATTATGAAATATAAAGTGAATTGATATGGTGCTTCAATTGGACATGATGTACTCCGAGATAGAGGAAAATATAGACTAATAGTATATGACATTCAATTTGGATACGACAGATTGTTGTGCGATGCACTATAGTGTAAGGACAAGAAGACTGAAAAGTGATTATGATGATAATTTTAAAAGTATAAGTGATAGACAGATGACAAGAAATGAGATAATGATATGTTATCGATGAGAAAGGATTAACTGTGATTGCAAATTTGCAAGTTTTAAGCATTGCAGATTAAGACAGTGTAATCCTACTCTTGTATTTATATTAGTATCTTACTGAGCCGTGGTTTTGCTCACCCCACTAAATTTCATCTCTTTCAGATTATTGAAGTTAACATCTGCCATGTGAGCTGCTCAGTGGGCATCGGAGACGGTATATGGACTTAGTACTAGTCTTCCAAGGTATATGTTTCTTATAAAATACTTGTTTACATGTAAGGCTTAAATTGATGCACAGTACATATTCTGTTTAACAAGTTGGGATGTAACTAAGAATCGTTTCCGTAGTTGTTAAATATTTAAATGGAATAAATATAGGTCACCGAGATAGTATAGTAACTACACTGACACCGAATACAAACCTTAAAATGAAAAAGAAAAATTTAGTCCATAAATTTGTAGACTAAGAAAAGTATGAGTATAAAGGAAAGTCGCGGCATTCGGGTCGTGACAAAAATAGCAAACGTATAGAAATTTAGGCTAAATATTTTTCTAAACTTGTAACAATAATTTATCATGTGAGCAGTACTATCTTATAAGTCAAGTATCTAAATACCTGATTCATTTTAAAGCCTCTTGCTTAAGGTCCTAGTTTTATAACATTATGATTCAGAATCATCTGAATCATTAAATTCATTTTCACATAAAAGCAGAAAAATCCCGAGTGATACTATTCACACCTGAGCCCAATTTACTATTCATACAACTTTATTTTCGATCAAAATGTCCTATCGCACCCCCTACTAATCACAATCTATAACATATTATATTTTAATAATTTTCGGGGTTCAATAAGACCCTTATAAAAATTTCCAAAGAAATATTCTATTATTTTTTGGATTACTGACATGTTTTCCAATACATGTTCATTTACATCCCGTACACACTGATTTAACTGATACATACAAATGATTTATACACATCCCATACTACAATACTGTAAAAGATTACCTGAAAATAAATACATTTACATCTACTGAATATGAACTGCGGACACTTTGGAGCTAGAAGCTATCAAAGCCGACTGCGAGTAGCAGAATTCGATACCATCCCAGCTAACTTGTGAAGGAATAGAAGAAGGTAAGCTTGGGGAGCTCAATAAGTTAACCATACAAGTACAAAGGATAACAACATATGATGAGTTGTTTTACATGCATACAGTTCGATAATGTTCATATCATTAAATAGACATTAACGTTCACTAAAATTTGGCAGCATAATAGCTAGATTCAGATCTAACCCAGCTTGCAAAAAAGGATAATGTTCATAGTTCATACAGTTCTTATCCTCAATTTAGACAATTCATATCAATAGTTCAGTGTTCACATATTCAATCACGATTTTCTTATACATAATTCAAGAATCATATTTACGGTTCAGAAACACATTTTCTTGTAAAACAATGTTTTATATCAATCAATTTCTTGTCAAATAACTTCATATACTTATAGCTTCATATCATACATACATACTTATTTCACATACTCATAGTTTCACATTATATACTTGTAACGTCATATCGTATACTCGTCAATCGTTCACTTGTAACTTCATATCGTATACTCGTCAATCATTCACTCGTAACTTCATATCATATACTCTTATACTTGTATTTTTATAAAAAACATACTTGGGTTATTCTTTAACACCATGATTTATTAACTCATTATGTATTATGATCACTATTATAACTAGTGACAATGGCCATATTGATGTTTTCTATTTCGTAACTATTGCTAACTACTATGAATCGTTAGCAAGGTCTCATTTCATGCTAACTACTACAACCCATCAGCAAGGGTTTCATAAACATACTGACTACTATAACTTGTCAATAAAGCTCTCGTAAATATACTAACTATTATAACCAGTCAGTAAGGCCTTATAAGAATACTGATTATTATAAACCGTCAACAAGGGTCTCGTAAATATACTAACTATTATAACCTGTTAGCAAGGGTCTCGTTATGCTAACCACTATTGCTTGTCAACAAGGCACAATATACCAACTATTATAGCTAGTTAGTAAGGTACAGTATACTAACTATTATAACCCGTTAGTAAGGCACATTTGTGATAGCCGTAAATTTTCCATTTATTGGAAATAAATATTGGAGAAAAATAAATATTGGAAAGAAAGAAATAAATAAAATTGTGAGAACGGGATATTGGTAAAAATCTCGAGAATTAAGGAAGTGATAAATCAAGAAATACGAGTGAAGGAGAATAAAATTGGAATTATGAAAAATAATGGAAAGAGGAGATTTAATTTGGATAAATGGAAGTCCAAATTAAATAAGAAAGAGAAAAATATATTTATATAATTATAAATTATATAAATGTATTTTTATACAAATACATATGTATTGATATACCATATAGTATATATTAATATACAGAGACATATATAGATATATATATATATATATATACTATTGTATAAATTTAAATAATACCTATGTATTAAATATGGCATAATATGTATATATGAGTATATACATATTTGAAAAGAAATGTAAATATGATTTTACATTTGAATTGTACATATATATTGTAAATACAATATATATATTGTATTATTATCATTATTATTATTACTACATTTATATAAAAATATATAAATGTTAAGTAATTTAAATTAAGCAAATAGATATATATATATATATATACTAAATATGTATTTTGATAATACATAAAATATATATATCTTTATATATATATATATATAAAAAATATACTTATATAGTACTATAATATATATAATAATATTATTATATGTATTATAGATATATAATATATGTATATATATATATATATATGTATATATAATTAATTAAATTAATGAATACTAAAAATAGAAAGAAATAAACAAAAGAGGAAAGGGAGAATCGGGGAAGCAAAACCTGACCCTCCCAGACAAGGCCGACGGTGGCAGAGCTGCCACCGCCGACGAGAGAGGAAGGGAGGAACGGTGCCAGGAGAGAGAGAGGAGAAGCCGGTGACCGGCGGAAGAAAGGAAAAACAGAGAAGGGAAGGAAATTTCGACGAAACCAAAAGAGAAGGAGAAAATCAGATCTGGCTATTGCCGGCCAAAACGGTCGCCGCCACCACAGCCGAAGCATCGGCGGAAGGAGAGGAAAAGGATGGAGGCCACCGGAGAGGCTGGGAACGGCGAAGGAAGGCTGACGGAGGAGGAGAAGGAACCGAACCTAAACCGAGTAGGTCCGCTGCCGTGTCGCCGATTCGGGATGAATGGAGGCTAGATCCGGCTTCGCCGTCACGTCGGCCAGCTGTTGAGCCATTGAACCGCCGGAGAACCGACCACCGGTGAAGAATCGGCGGTGAGGGGGAGTGGCTGGTTCGGCTGGGAAGAAAGAAAAGGAAAAAGAAAAAGAAAAGAAAAAGAAAAAGAAAAAGAAAAGGAAAGGAAAGAGAAAAAGGAAGAAAAAGGAGAGAGAAAAAGGAGATTTGCGGACTTCAAAAATTTCGGGAATTTTGGGAAATCTCGAAAACTCGGGAATTACGAAAATCGGTAAGAAATCTCGAAAAATAGTAAATTATTTAAATAATTTATTTATTTAAATAATTATGGAAAAATTCTAAAATGTAGAATTTAATTTTCAGAAAATTTCCTCAATGACCGAGCCGATGGAATCGGGCGAGGTGAACACGGGCGCGACCTACGAGAGGCAGTCGTCGACCCGAGACAGGTAAGGGAGACATGTGCAGCCTGTAAGGATATCGGCACACATGTTTTAAATTATGCATTTAAATTTTATAAATGCAATTGATAGTGATTGGTTGAAAAGTGTGGTGATTTATCAGTTTGGAATTGTGGTGATTTACCAGTTGAGATTTAAACTGTATTTTTGTGCAGGAGGCTAGCCAATCAGCAGCCGTTATACTGTCGAAAATTATTAAAAAAAAATTACCGAAAATCATAATAAATGATTTTTCATCACGAGAAACGATTTTCAACACCAAAATCGAGAAATCGATTAGTTTTCATAAAATATGAATATATTGATAATTAATTTTAAAATATTCATGTTTTGAAAATGGTGAAAAAGGAAATCACCTAAATTTATCCTGATAGGTGATATTTCACGTGAAATGAGGTGAAAAATGAAAAGGACCAAAGTGAATATTTTAATAATATTTCTCCAAATATTCATTTGATTTTATAAATAACCTTTATGGGTTCAATCGTGAAAATAAGTGTTTATAGAAAATTCCATAAAGGTAACTAAAGGTGGAAAACAGTGTTTTGAGACTAAAAAGTCTCTGCATGTGTTTACAAAGAAAATATGAGACGATAGTGTTGATTTAGAAAATAAATATTTTAATTTTCCATAAATCATAAAAATGATTGATTTGAATCCCGATAACCTTGAAAATCATGTTTTCGAGTGAAAGCACGGAAAAGCGTGCGTATATGTTTTATGGTGAAAAAGACAATTATGACCTTTTATATTTTACCGTGGTTATTTTATAAATTGTTTTCACCGTATGGAAAATGTGATTTATACTGTTCTATAATATTTAGAACATTTTTGGGAATGATTACCCCAATATGAATATTTTATAAATTGTTATTCATAAGATGAAAATATTTTTCTTATGAATGTTTATGGATTGATTGAACTTACATTCAATGAAAGTGATTTCATAAATGGAGTTTATATCACGTGTTTACTGTTTTGAGACTGTTAGGCCCCATATCATGCTCACGTGTCACGTGTTAGTGCTGATAGATACTGATCCTTTTATCAGCATCCAAGTGGACACCTGATCAGTGCACACTGAGGACCCCATAAACTATGGCCATAGATCTCATGTGTTTCCCCTATTTGGGATGATTTTATAGCATGATATATTTAGGGTGTTGCCTAGTCTCCATAATATTATACTGATGATTGTACTTTTCACTGAACTTTTAATGGTACTAAATTATTTACAGCTACTGAGCTTTTGATATATTACGTGTTAAACTAAATATTATACGGTGTTTTACAAGTGTGAAAATGAGTATTTATGAAAGGAACATTAATTCCTTATTTAATTTACTTAAGTGTTTTATCACTTGAATAATTAATGTTTTACTGGGATTTGAATATTAAAAGAAAACGATTACTCTCTACAGTTGCTTCTAGGTTTCGGGACAAGCCAGGTATTCTAAAATACCTGCCTTACTCCATCCGGATCCCTAGCCGACTGTAATATCCTTCCTACATGTGAGCCTAGAGCCTCTAAGAGGATTTAAAGAAAGTGAAGAAAATTATTTTCAGCATATAGGTAGCTGAATATCAAGTGTTGCATATAACTCTCTTACTGAGCTGTGGTTTGCTCACCCCTTAATATTAACATTTCAGATTTTCGAGGACTAAGGGATCTGACATCTGAGGATTTCGAGCTGCGCATTTGGAGACAATGCGACAGCTTGATTTATAATATAAGGTATGATCATTTATTTTCTGTATTTAGACTTACTTTCAGTACTACTTTCTTGAGAATCAAAATAGGGGATGTAATTGATAATATACATTTTATATTTAATAGTTAAATGAATATGAAAAGTGAAGTATCACAGACAGCCCAACCGGATAAGTTGTGTATTTTAAGAAAAAAAATGTGGTCACGGGATGTGACAACATTATATTAACCATTGTAGCCCGTTAGCAAGGGAACATGTGTTATTTATTATAACCTGATAACAAGGGACTTGTATGTTATCTATTATAACCTGATAACAAAGGTCTCATATGTTATCTATTATAACCTGATAATAAGGGTTGTGTATGTTATCTATTATAACTTGAAAACAAGGGCTTCGTATGTTATCTATTATAACTCAATAATAAGGGCTTCATCTGTTATCTATTCTAACTCAATAACAAAGGACTCGCATGTTATCTATTATAACTTGATAACAAGGGCTTCATATATTATCTATTGTAAGTCGATAAAGAGGGCACATATGTTATCTATTCTAACTCGATAACGAGAGGATCATATGCTAACTATTCTTCCCCGTTAGCAGGGGTCGGTATGCTAAAAATTATGACCCGATGACAAGTTGTTTGCTAACTATTATATTTCCCCATTAGCAAGGGTTGTTTTAATAAAGTTATGGCTAACTATTATTACCTATTAGTGAGGCCTTAACTCTCATATATCATTTTTTTTAAAACAATACCATGAGTAATTCTCATACTCGTTTCGAAATCCGAAATATGAAATTATAAAGCAAATGTATGTTTTATCCAAAACACCATAACATACGCACCTTAGCAATATGTTTGGCAAAGGTACATTATGGCCAATCTCAGTAAGTTTCAAAACACCTTTCACTTGAGATTCAAGCTGCTAAAAACAGGTAAGAATATAACATGCAAGCCTGCAATCTCCCTTATACCATGCTATGCATGAAATCTCATATGCAAGTAGACATGGTTCAATACACTTAACTTCTTCAATAATGACAGTGAATTATAAAATTCATTTCGTTAGGTCCGAGTTACAATATTGTTGTTAGCTTTAAATTGACGTATGTATTTTAAAATGACAAAAACTTAAGTAATATTAAGTGTTTGACTCTATAATGTAAATTTGCTTTACCAATTATATAATTTTCTCAAACCACTTTAAGTCTATGTATCAAAGTTTAAGACCATGATTTAATTGCATATTCTTATTAGTCTTAATATTTTACAAAATGATTTTGAATATCTTCATTAAGTAATTTTCTCAAGAACATATTGAACACAACTTTAGAAAATTACTTAACAAGTTTTTACACTAAGTATTTAGTTGAGAAAGTCAAGAAAAACTCCTACAAAATTCTAAAATGTTTTGGGATGAATTAAAATCAAAGTCCACATCATTTCTAACCCAAATTAGCCCAGAAAAGTGCAGGAAAAGCATGAAGGTTCGATCCCCCATGTTGAGGGATCAATCCCTTCATGGCAGAATGCCTTGGAAGCTTGCAAAGAAGCATAGGATTGGTCTCCTAAGTCAAAGGATCGATCCCCTACCTCGAAAATGCACTCCAACGACTAGTTTTGATGAGATACAACGGCTACATTCAGTTTTGGCTCCTACTAACATTTAGAAACCATCCAAGGGACTATAAATAAAGGCTTGGAAGCTCAAGGAAGTAAGAGGAACTACTGAGCAACATCTTTCAACATCTTCTCCATCTTCCTCAAGCTTATCAAAATCACAAGTGCTACAAAGTCTTCATATTCTATCATACTCATCATCCTTGTATAGAATAGCACAAATATTATATAGGATTTATCTTGTGCTTAACCATTGTAATCACTTGCCTACCTAAAGGCCTCTCTTTGATTACATTCCTAGTAAACACAAACACACCTTGTAAAATAGAGGTTTCTCTTTAGCCTTAGAAAAAGAGGGAGGTTTCTCTTTAGCCTTAGAAAAAGAAAGAGGTTTCTCTTGAGCCTACAAAAAGAGGGATTGTAATACAAATTTAAGTTAGTGGATTTGGGAAAATCCTTGGGAGTGTCTCAAGGTAGAGGACGTAGGCAAGGTTTTCGAACCTCTATAAATCGATTGTGTACATCTCTTTTTCCCTACTCTCTTTACTTATTTGCATTTATATTGTGATTGTTAAATTGAATTTATATTGCATACTTGAGTAGCCTAGAGCACTTATAAAACTTCAACATAGGCTAGAGAATTTAGAAAATTCAAAAAACGAGCCTAAGAGTACCACAAAACCGATTTATTCCCTTCTCGGTTTAGCCTATAGAGCCAGCAATTGTAATACCCAGCCTGCAAGAGAAAAACAATAATATTCTTGATAGCAATACATGTCATATTCATTACACATATCAATTTACATTTACTTGTTCATCTCATTTCTTATATACTATTTCGTCACATAGCATATCCTTAATTCAATTTCAATTTCTCACAAGTTTAGGCCTACATGACAATTTACATGTTTTAACCTAAGCAAGTATACTTCAACTCACTATTTCATTTCACAATAGCTCATACACATATCTTCCTACTTCATTTGATCATATGCCTTGCACTTCCAATATCAATATTAAATATTCACATATGTTTCGATAATAATAAATTCAATATTCTTATATTCACACATACAGTGTAAGATGCTTCATTGTATCTTGTGCAAGTCAACTTACCAATGTGGAGCTAACATGCAACTTATACAGTTAACTTACCTTTGCTTTAAGCGAAAGACACTCGGTCAATTTCGTATGCCAAGGTCACCACACCTCAACTAGGTGTCAAATCACTGTAAGAATACAATAGACATCATGTTACACTTCACATTAATTCTTAGTTCAATCTCATACTTTAATACTCATTAGTTCACATAGGATATCGTTAGGTATACAAGGCTTTAAGTCTCAAATAAGGCACGTTCACCAAGTTCCACTCCATACTAGTTATACTGGTCAGTTGTGCATTACAATAGCACTAACATATCTATTAACCAAGGCCAAGGGACATGGATTTCTTCATGCCGTTCACCTTGGCCAATTGAACAATTTCACTTTTTACTTGATTTTAATTAAATTTAACACTCAATTTATACTTAGTTAGCATAATTATACCTCATAGCTAATTTTGATTATCAATGAGTTGACTTTTCACTTAAAGTTCTAATTGGCCAACTACTCCTTAGTGTGTTTTGTTCCCATTAAATTTTCAGTTTCATTAAAATCATGCTTAAACCATCAAAATATTTTTCTTAATTAATTCTCATAATGATTTAAACATTATAGATACTGAATTTTGTCCGAGAAATTTTAAAAAAAAATAAAAATAAAAATAATAGAAAATAAAAAATAATAATATATATAATAAAACAAATTTCTTTGTCAAACTCTAACCCTAAACTAAACTACCATTTAAAGAGTTGACTTGAAAGATTTGTTGGAAATAAATGAACAAACAAAAAGTAAAAGGAAAATAAATCAGGCAAACTAAGGAAATTTGGTGCCACATAAATAGAGTTGACCCGGGATGATTTAGTGCCAAAAATGAGAAAGGCAATGAGCAGCAAGGAGGAAAATAAAATCTGAAAATTTAGATGCCAAAATAAAAGGAAAATTGCATGAATTTGGCCACTATCAACGGATTTAAATAATTCATTTCCCAAATGAAAAAGGGGGCTTGGCTTTAAGAGCCTACAGAAGGGGAGAAAAAGAAAAGATAAAAAAAAGGAGGGAGATATAGGCGACGAACACAACCGCAAGGGGGGAGGCTTCAAACGCATTTACCTATCATCTTCACTCTTGCCGCCTCTTGGCCTGCACCTTGATCATCCTTGCGTCTTGCCATCACACCGTTGTTGCACCAGACTTGCACTTCTCCTTGTTGTGCCGCTGCAACACATCCCGAGCCATCTTCTCTGCTGCTTGCCACCACTTTGCTGCGTTGCGTACTGACTTGTTCCCACGTCGAGCCGCTGCTGCTGCATCGTCTCAAGGCTCCCGCACCTTGCTTATCCTCGCTGGTTTCCCGCTGCTTTGAGGAGTGTTCCCGGTTGATAACCGCTATTGTGGGCTGCCTTTCTTTTGCAACCTAGTCACGTGCGCTGCTGCAAAGAGTTATTGTTTCTTGTTGTCCTCATACTACTACATGGCCACAATGTTTCAAATAGCGGCCGCAAAATGAAATAGCGGCCGCTATCTCGCGGTTGCGACGGTGGCCGCCACCGCTATTGAGGAAAAAACGGATGTGAGAGATACAATTCCGTTTTTCACCCAAAAATCATTCAGTGTCTTAGCTATTGACTCTGTCAGAGATCAAATCATCCCAAAAAGCACAAAACAAAATAACCAACCTCAAATTGTTACTACCCGACATCAATTCACAAGAACCACCTGCAGAGACTTAACTGTTGACTCTTGTTGCGTCGCTACTGCTACTGCTACTGCCAACGGCCAGGTGCTGTTGGGTTCGGTGGCTGGGTCGGTTGAAGAGAGACACTAGAGGCATGGCTTCATGGATGGATTGAAGGGAGGGCAGAAATCATGGAGAGATTTGCAAGAAATCTGAGGGAGGGCGAGAGGCAGAGAAGGAAAATTGAGCAGAGAAGAAAACGAGACTGATGCCCTGCAACAAGATGACCTCTGTTGTGGGGTATCTAATATCTATTAATTAAATATCATTGTTCCTCATCAGAAAAAAAAAGGCAACAATTAAAAATGCATTTATTATGTAATAAATTTAAAAATAATTTATTATAAAAATATTAAATCAATTAAATAAAGTCATAAAATATTATAAAAACTTAAACTATTTGAAAAATCATTAAAAGACATGAGATGTTTAATAATTAGTATATTAATTTTGTTATTTTCCTCCGTGTAAGTATTATTTATTTTCATATTTGTTATTTTTTAATAATCATGAATAATTTCTTAAATATAAATATTTTATTATAATATAAAAGAGCCATAAATATTCTTTTCAAGTAAATAAAAAACATTAAAAGGTCATAAATTACTTTAAAAATCATAAAATAAGACTTATTATTATTAGAATTTTAATTATTACATTTTAGAGCAAGATGTGCAAAATTAAAAAAATTCACGACCGCGATGGCCGCAATGACCGCAATTACTTCCGTTATATCCGCAACCGCAATAAACGTAACGCGACCGAAAACGTGACCGCGACCGCAATTTGAAACAATGCATGGCCATGTTATTGGTGTTGGCTGTGTAGCTTTTGGGTCTAGCATTTTACAGGGAAAAAAGGAAGCTTTGAAAAAGGAATAAAAAAATAGAGGACAAAAGAGAAGGGAATAGTACACGTGAAAGGTGATTACACAGTGGCCGAAGAGAGAGCTGAAGGAAATGTTTCAGACTTTGGGGTCTGTGGGCTAAAGATTGAAGAAGGAAGAGAGAAGCTGAAAGTTGAAAAATAATCTAAGGAGCAGTCACGGGTTGGAAGAAAAGAAAGCAGGGAAAGCTTTGAATTTGATGTATTAAAGGAACCTCTCACTCAGTTTATTAAAACATCCCATTTCATAAAGAGAAAAGATAATAAGAAAAGTACAAGCTTTCTCTTCTCAGTAAAGCATTGTTTTATTTTTATTTATTTTGTTGGTGTGATTTCATTTCGTTCTTCTTTGCTATGTGGCTAATCATTTCCGTTTATCTTATATATACATATGGTCATTATTCGGCTTTCTTCATATCTTATATAAAATCATTTAATACATCTTTTATTCGTATGCTTTGCTTGTCTTATTACATTGCTTTCTTCATGACTACTTTAAACCTTTGTTTATTCATTTACTAGATTTGTTTAGCTTCCTAACTTGATTCATTTATTTCTTGTACAATTTTACTAGCGCGAATAAAATAATTAAAATTGGAGAATGAATTTTAATTTGATTATAAGACATTATTAATGAATTCAAAATAAATAAAGATAATTCTGATGATAGAATTTCTTAAAAATCACAAGTAATGATTCTTTGATAATCTTTAAGATCGAGATAAAATCCTTAATGTCACCAGCGTATTAGGACATTCACTACAAAAAAAGTGACTTTCAGCGACGGAATTAGCGACAGAATTTTCCGTCGCTAAAAGTCTGATTCCGTCGCTAAAGGGTTTTAGCGACGGATTAGCGACGGAATAATTCCGTTGGAAAAATCAATGTCGCTGATGCTCATTCCGTCGCTGAAAGAACATTCCGTTGCTAATTCCGGCGTTAATTAGCGACGAAATTTGTTCTTATCAGCGACAGATTTTTTTTTATCAGCGACAGAAATTTTCTGTCGCTAAAATGAAAATCGGTCACCTATTATCCGTAGCTAAAAAGATCAGCGACGGAATTTTCCGTCGCTAATTCTGTCGCTAATTTTATTTTTATTTTTAAATTTTATGAAATTATTCCGTTGCTAAAAATTTTACCGACGGAATATTCCATCGCTAATAATAAAATTTTCCGTCGCTGAATGTTATCAGCAACGGAATATTCCGTCGCTAATAATAAAAATTTTCCGTCGCTGAATGTTATCAGCAACGGAATATTCCGTCGCTAATGCTATTATTTCCGTCACTAATTTCTTTGAATTCCGTCACTAATAATATATTTTTTTATCATCATCTATTATTTATGCATTTCGCTACCAAAATGTTAAATTCCAAAATTGTTTCCAAAAGTTTTCCGAAATATATTTAAATTTAAGCTTAAGCTTAAATTCATGTTAAAACCCTAAATTCATGACTATAGCAACATTTAAAAGACCTTAATACATAAACATAAATTTCGAATAAAATTCATACATAATCATAAAACATGATTAAAATTCATCAAATTCATAACATCTCTCAACAACCATCAAATTCTTAAAACATAAAAAGAACAAAGTACTTAAATTTCTTACATTATAACAAAGATCTATGAAGAAGGCCCATCTCCGAGGTTCGGTGTCTGGCTATCATCGGGATTTGAAAGGCCTCCTTTGCTACTCTTCCATGCATTACTCATCTCAGCCATCCATTGGTGCATTTGCGGTAAATATTTGAGAACTTCATCAAGTTTCTCTTCTATAACATCGATGCGCTCATCCTGGCTTACTGTTGATTGAGAAACCGAGAATATTGGATTTGCTAAGGAGGCGGATGACTCAAGTATATGTCTGTTTTGTGAACTGCTTCCAAGGCCGTACACATGTGTGCGGGTTGTTTCCATTCCTCCAATACAGTCACACCAAGCAACAGGATCAAAGTGTGGTTGACTGCTAATATCCGTACCATACTTCTCAACTAATGAAGCATTATATTTTTCCTATAATAAAAAAAATTTATTATTATAAAAATATCTATACTTAAAAAGTAATTAAATAATAATTAACATACATAAAAAGAAATAATTTTAAATATACGTACATTGACAACTTTCGACTTATTGTCCACATATTCACCTTGGCTAGCATTTTTTTTGTGAGTTCGATCAAATACCTCCTTATATGTAGGTGTTCGATTATATTGATTCCTCTTCACAAGTAAAACAAAAAAAAATTGAAGTTAGCTATAAACAATATATATTTTAACTATAATATCATACATATGATTTAAAAAGTTACATACCAGTCTATGTGCATGCACAGGAAAAGAAATAGATCCACCTGTATGCTTGGTAACAGTTCCTTCTTTTATGGTTAATCGATTTTGCTTTCCTTTCTGTGACTTCGCCTCCCATTCCGATTTGCCCCATAAGTCATCAATTAAGGAGTCCCACATCTCAACTTTGATCCAGATGGACATATACCCTTTACAGTCAGCAATTCGATCTGTGCCAAAATGTTGCATTGCTTTTTTTCTTTCAGCTTGCAACAAGTCACGGAATAGTGTTTTGCAAATGTTCTCCCAAATATTTTTCACAATAATCGTTTCTTCAGGAGGCCACGCAAAAATTTCCTAAATCAATTGAAATCATTAGTAAAAAATCATGTTAAATAAAATAATAAAATAAAGTAATGTATCAATTATTTGCGATTGACATACCGAAAATTTTTCCCATATTTGGGTTTTCACAGCAATTGGAACACTTTTCCATGTTGGCCAACGATCAGTAAAATACTCTTTAATTAATGTTATAATTGTCCGAACAGCTTGAGGCTCCAAAAAAGCGCTGCGACATAAATAAATTCAAATTTTTTATATAACATTAATTAAGTAACTTCATATAGCAAAATAGTATTATTATTTTTATTACCCGTTATTCAGACAAGTAAGTCGTGCCCTTTGATTCGGATTACTTGGAGTCGAATATCCTTGATTGGGCCATCTTGTTCGTTTTCTATCTCCACTGCCACTACCATCGGAACTCGCACCACTGCCTGTATTTGTCCAAGTATGATCGATGTTAAGCTGCTCAATCGGTATTCCGTCAGGGGATATACCCTCGGCAGATGATGAGGCTTGGCAAGATAGACCATGTGTGGATGGGCCTTGGGCAATTGGACTATCTCTCTGGTCAATCGGTTGGTCAGTGGGTGGGTCCATCTCATCAGTATCCACTTCTGTTGATGGAAATAATTGTGCTTCAAGGTTAATTGCTGGGGTCTGAGATCGTGGAGTAGGCATGAAAAAAGACTTCCAACTCGATGTAGAAGATCCACCGGAGCGAGCCTTCTTACCAGATGATTTTTTTGATGATTTCATTATACCTGCAATACATGAAAAAATTAATATATGTATTAGATAATGAACTTAACATACAAAATAAATTAACTTTTTACAAATCATCTTACAAAATATCGTAAATAAAAGCAAACAAAAAAATAATTAAGTTATTAAATTCACATAAACATTTTCTTAAAAGAAATAAGAGCAATTAGCTAAAAAAGACCTCGTCCTCATCATCATCATCATCATCATCATCTTCTTCTTCTTCTTCTTCAATATTTACCTCTTCATAATCTCCGCGAACGAGAATAGTGGGATTGTCAAGATCTTCTGAATATGTGATATTTATAGGATGTGGATTTTCAATTTCTTGATAAACCCTATCATTTAAATCCACTATGTCCACATCACAATTTTGAATATTAAATCTAGCTCTTGCTTTTGTCTTGAAAACAATCCACCAATCACGACGATCTCTTTTTCTAGATGGATAAGGACTAAAATACACTTGTTGACTCTGTTGAGCTAATATAAAAGGTTCATTGCTAGCAAGTATAGACCTATGTTTGATTTCAACAAGAGCATGTCTAGGATGAACATGATAACCTCTCTCCATGTCAAACCAATGGCACTTAAAGAGTATAACTTTATTTCCAATCCCAAAATATTCCAACTCCACTATATCTATCAATATACCATAAAAGTCACGGTCAAAATCATAGTAACAATCACCTTTCACACAAACACCGCTGTTCATTGTTTTTCGTGTTTTTCCATATTCTAAGGTATGAAACTTAAATCCATTTACAAAATACCCTTGATAACAACTTGCCAAACGTGCTGGACCATGAGAGAGGTCAATGATACGTTTATCAATTGCATTTCCTTGTTCACGAACCTACATAATAGTGATTCTTGTGATGAGTGAAATGCAGTATCATCTATTAAAACAAAACGAATTATATTTAAATTACTTACATATTGTCTAAACCATTTCGTAAAATGCACTTGACGTGTTTTCTCCAATTGTCCATCGTTCATCTCTGGTTCATTTCTTTTGACCATTTCATCAAATATCCTATAAAATCAATATATAGCAAATATATATGAAAATGCTTAGGATCAAAAAGCCTTCGTTGTATTTATTGTATGATATGTAATGCTATATACTTACTCAATGTACGGGAGAACTTCTTCACAATTCATTAGCACATATATCACCGCTGCATCAAACTCATCTTCTTCCAGATATCGACGATTGTTCTTTGCCCACCCAAGTGGTCGTCCAGGATATTTGAAAATTGACAAACGTCCCATGGGATCTACGTCTCCTCCATCATCATTCCGTGGTGGACGATTAGCCTTGTTTGAATATTGGGATCAAAGTATAATGCACAAAATGTTGCAATTTCCTCCCTCATATATGCCTCACATATAGATCCCTCCACATGTGCACGATTTTTCACCTTCTTTTTTAGGTGATGCAAAAACCTGATTAAAGTATACAATACACATTTAATGCCATACAATAAGCGCTCTATTTCTTATAGCACATTGAAAAATGCTCATATCAAACAAATTATTACATCTCAAATGGATACATCCATCGGTATTGAACGGGTCCGCCAACCTTGGCCTCGTAAGGTAAGTGAATGGGGAGATGTTCCATGCAGTCAAAAAAACTTGGTGGAAAAATTTTCTCTAATTTGCAAATTGTTTCTACAATGTTGCTCTGCAACTGTTCCATGTAATTCACATGTAATTCAGTTGAACATATATCTCGAAAAAAATGAGATAGCTCAGTAATAGCATCCTATATTGAATTAGGTATGAAATCATGAAAGGCAATCAGAATTAATCTTTGCGTAAAAACATGACAGTCATGACTTTTCATTCCATAAAACTTGCCTTCATCAATATTTACGCACCGAGATATGTTTGATGCAAACCCATCAGGAAGCCTTAGCTCTTTCACCCATTTACACACTCTTCTCTGATCATCTTTGCTTAAGGTAAACGATGCTTTAGGTGCAAAAGTTTTTCCATTACTTGTCACCAATTCCAATTCTTTTCGTTTACAAATCAGCGCCAAATCTAACCTTGCATTTGTGTTGTCCTTTGTTTTGCTTTTAACATCCATTAATGTATTGAATAAATTGTCAAACACATTTTTTTCAATATGCATGACATCTAAGTTGTGACGAATAAGGTTGGTATGCCAATAAGACAGCTCCCAAAAAATGCTTTTCTTCACCCAATTATGAGTTACCCCAAAACCTTGAGGTTTTTGTTGAGGACATTTTGTCCCAAATGTTAAGTCTTCCAAACTATCTATCCGAGACAACACTTCTTCACCTGACAATCTCATAACCGGAGGATCATAATCAACCCTTTTACTAAATTTATCCCTTTGCTTCCTAAAAGAATGATTAGGAGGTAAAAATTGACGATGACAATAAAAAAAACAAGGCTTTCGTCCATGTTGCAATCTAAAAGCTTTTGTATGTTCCATACAATAAGGACAAGATAATCTTCCATGTGTACTCCACCCAGACAACATTCCATATGCAGGAAAGTCATTAATTGTCCACATTAATGCAGCCCTTAACAAAAAAAGTTGATTTCTATAAGCATTATAAGTTTGAACACCCTCATCCCATAAGATTTTCAACTCATCTATCAAAGGCCTTAAAAAAACATCTATGTTTTGTGATGGATTGCTCCTTCCCGGAATTACCATATTCAATAACAAATATGGTTGTTTCATACACATCCAGGGAGGTAAATTGTAAATAGCAAGCATAACTGGCCAACAAGAATATGACCTCGTAGCTGGCCCAAACGGACAAAACCCATCTGCACATAAACCAATTTTAACATTACGAGGTTCCATAGCAAATGATGGATGAGTACAATTGAAATGTTGCCAAGCTTCACCATCAACTGGATGTCTAAGCACTTCTGAAGAACTTCGATTGTGCGCATGCCATGTCATAAACTCAGCAGTTGCAGCTGACATATAAAGCCTTTGAAGCCTAGGGATTAATGGCAAGTAGCGCAAAATCTTGTACGGTGTCTTCTTTCCTCTTACCCCACATTGTCTATATCTAGGATGCCCACATATCACACAATGCATTAACTCGGCATATTCTTTCCAAAATAAAATACAATTATTCTTGCAAGCATCTATCTTAACATAATAAAGACCGAATTTCTCCATTTTTTTATTCATTTCATAAAAGTTCTCCGGTAAATGATTATTCTCCAGAAGCATACCTCTCACAATCTCCAACATTCGATTAAAACATGCTTCACTAACATTGTGCTTCGACTTCCAATTGCACAATTGTGACATTGCAGATAATGTCGTGTGCTTAGAACATTCTGTCCACAATGGTTCATTTGCATCATTTAACAGAGAAGCAAAGTTTTGTCTTGATGAATTTTGTTCATGCTCATCAAATCTTGACTGATTAGCATTCCCGTCAAAATTAATATGACAAGCATCCCTCACCACTCTATTATACGGGTTTTGTTCTGAATACATTTCATACATCAGATCACCAATCTTGTCTATATTTCTTGAGGATTCTCTTTCAACAACTTCACCATGTTTATCCCAAATAGTATAACCACCCATAAAACCTTTGTAAAATAAATGTTCCCGTACCTTATCACATTTTAAAAAGATTCTATTTTGACATTTGATGCAAGGACATTTTATTCTATCTCCATTGACAAACTGCCTATTTGAACATGCAAAATCGATAAACTCTTCAACTCCATTTAAAAACTCATTTGTAATATAACTATTACTATCTAACCGGTTGTACATCCAACTCCTATCCTTATTCATGATACGATCTGAAGAAAAAATCTGTAATTTGATAAACAAAACCACACAAAATAAATAACATATAGCAATCAAAGCAAATATCTCAACCAATTAAAAAACAAAATAAAAATTTTAAATCAAAATTAACAATTATTTATTATAAAATCATAATAAAATAGTTAAAATATTACCTCATGATCACAATCCACCAAAGCACTCCTTATTAATATTAAATAACCTACAAAAGCATAAAAACTACATATTAAAAATTAAATATTATTTTCTTTCTATTTTAAAATAAAAAAATAACGATTACAATACATATTAAAACTATTAATACAACAATATATACATTTATGCAATGAAAAAAAATAATATATATAACAATGTGTATATCTCACATTAATCCCCAAATTAATAATACTAATTCAATCAATCTATTAATATCATATAATTAGATACACTAAAACAATAATAAATTTTCATAATTAATAATATTATGACCAAATTAAATTTACATAAATAAATTTATATATTTAAAATCTAACAAAAATAACTTTAAACATTTAATTACAAAATTTCTACTATTATAAATACAAACAAACAAAAATAAACTAAATAAACAAAAATAAATACATATATATTTTAAATATATATATTTTAAATAAACAAATTAAACAAATAAACAAAAATTAATAATACTAATTCAATCAATCTATTACTATCATATAATTAGATACACTAAAACAACAATAAATTTTCACAATTAATAATATTATGACCAAATAAAATTTACATAAATAAATTTATATATTTAAAATCTAACAAAAATAATTTTTCCCAATAAATACAAAAATTCTACTAATATTATTATAAATACAAATAAACATATATATTTTACATAAACAAACTAACAAACAAATAAATATATCTTTTAAATTTAAAAATAATACAACTACTATATACCAAGAGTATGACCGGCGGTAAGGATGACCGGCGATAGGTCAGCGGCGGCAGCAAATGGCGATGGCGAGGGCGAGCAGCAGCAGCGGCGCTTATGGGCGCAGTGGCAGTGGGGGAGTGGGCTATTTTGCTTTTCTTCTCTAAAAACTAGGAGGCGCCGGCTGTGAGGAGGGAGAGAGGTGACCGGCGGCAGGTAGAGGTGTAACGGACCAGCGGCGCAGCTTCGGTGGGGCAAGGGACCGACGGCGCACAGGGGAGAGGGAAGAGAAAAAAGGAGAAGAGAAAAAATTGACCATCACAGGCGGGAAGAAGAAGAAAAAAGGGGTAAATCACGAATTTCGAGGTATTAGCGACGGAAAAATTCCATCGCTAACTAGATCTAACACGTTACACGAGGTAATAGCGACGGAATTTTTCCGTCGCTAATTCCGTAGCTAATGACCTTTAGCTACGGAATTAGCGACGGAAAAATTCCGTCGCTAATTTTTTTCACCTTTTTCTCAGATATTTTGGAGGAAAATTAGCGACGGAATTGTTCTGTCGCTAATTCCGTAGCTAAAGGTCATTAGCTATGGAATTAGCGACGGAAAAATTCCGTCGTAATTTTTTTTACCTTTTTCTCAAATATTTTGGAGGGAACTTAGCGACGGAATTTTTCCGTCGCTAATTCCGTAGCTAATGACCTTTAGCTACGGAATTAGCGACGGAAAAATTCCATCGCTAAGTTCCATGAACTTCTCCATCGAAAATGACGTGGGGAACTTAGCGATGGAATTTTTCCGTCGCCAATTCTGTAGCTAAAGGTCATTAGCTACGGAATTACCGACGGAAAAATTCCGTCGCTAAGTTCCATAAACTTCTCCACCGAAAATGATGTAGGGAAATTAGCGACGGAATTTTTCCGTCGCTAATTCCGTAGCTAAAGGTCATTAGCTACGGAATTAGTGACGGAAAAATTCCATCGCTAAGTTCCATGAACTTCTCCACCGAAAATGATGTGGGGAAATTAGCGACGGAATTTTTCCGTTGCTAATTCCGTAGCTAAATGTCATTAGCTACGAATTAGCGACGGAAAAATTCCGTCGCTAAGTTCCATGAACTTCTCCACCGAAAATGATGTGAGGAACTTAGCGACAGAATTTTTCCGTCGCTAATTCCGTAGCTAATGACCTTTAGCTACGGAATTAGCGACGGAAAAATTCCGTCACTAATTTCCATGAACTTCTCCATCGAAAATGATGTGGGGAACTTAGCGACGGATTTTTTCCGTCGCTAATTCCGTAGCTAAAGGTCATTAGCTACGGAATTAGCGACGGAAAAATTCTGTCGCTAAGTTTCATTAACTTCTCACCGAAAAATTATGTATGGAACTTAGCGACTGAATTTTTCCGTCGCTAATTCCGTAGCTAAAGGTCATTAGCGACGGAAAAATTCCGTCGCTAAGTTCCGTGAACTTCTCCACCAAAAACGATATAGGGAACTTAGAGACAGAATTTTTCAGTCGCTAATTCCGTAGCTAATGACCTTTAGCTATGAATTAGCGACGGAAAAATTCCGTCGCTAAGTTCTATCTATGTTTTGGGTTTAGCGACGGATTATTCCGTCGCTAATTCTGTGACGCCCCGGGGTGCACCTGCTGGTCCACATACCCGAGCCACCGCCCCAGGCGGGTCACTCATCCGTATTGTCCGCTTTGGGGTGCACCACACGGGCCACCGCCCCTCACGGATTTATCGGGAATAAATTCCCAATTCGCGTCCCCCAGGAGGTTCGAACTTAGGACCCTTAAGTACCTAGTTCTTACACTCCTGGTACCATTGAGACAAGTTGTCTCAATGGTACCAGGAGTGTAAGAACTAGGTACTTAAGGGTCCTAAGTTCGAACCTCCTGGGGGACGCGAATTGAGAATTTATTCCCGATAAATTCGTGAGGGGCGGTGGCCCGTGTGGTGCACCCCAAAGCGGACAATACGGATGAGTGACCCGCCTGGGGCGGTGGCTCGGGTCGGTGGACCAGCGGGTGCACCCCGGGGCGTCACAATAAAACGCGCGTTTTATTGTGACGCCCTGGGGTGCACCCGCTGGTCCACCGACCCGAGCCACCGCCCCAGGCGGGTCACTCATCCGTATTGTCCGCTCTGGGGTGCACCACACAGGCCACCGCCCCTCATGGATTTCTTTTGCGTCCGCCGCTACTCGAACCCCTTACTTCCTGTAAGTGTCGAGTAACGACTAACCATTGGACCCATTTTATTGTGAGGGGTATCATGTCACGGTTTTCAGACCGAGGGCCGAAGCCAGGGCCCACTCACTCAACCGTACTGTCCGCTTTGGGGTATCATATCAGGGCCCCGCACGGATTTCTTTCGCGTCCGCCGCTACTCGAACCCTTGACATCCAAGCGATTCGAGTAACGACTAACCATTGGACCTAGGTCCAATGGTTAGTCGCTACTCGAATTGGACCTAGGTCCAATGGTTAGTCGTTACTCGAATCGCTTGGATGTCAAGGGTTCGAGTAGCGGCGGACGCGAAAGAAATCCGTGCAGGGCCCTGATATGATACCCCAAAGCGGACAGTACGGTTGAGTGAGTGGGCCCTGGCTTCGACCCTCGGTCTGAAAACCGTGACATGATACCCCTCACAATAAAACGCACGTTTTATTGTGAGGCCCGCTTCCCGGACTACCTCACGCATCCGTATTGTCCGTTTTGGATTCTAGAGGTGGCCCCCATCAGTTCGGCTGACGTGGCACTTAGGTCCTCACGGATTTCTTTCGCGTCCGCCGCTACTCGAACCCCTTACCACTTGTAAGTGTCGAGTAACGACTAACCATTGGACCTAGTTGTCTCAATGGTACCAGGAGTATAAGAACTAGGTACTTAAGGGTCCTAAGTTCGAACCTCCTGGGAGACGCGAATTGGGAATTTAATCCCGATAAATCCGTGAGGGGCGGTGGCCCGTGTTGTGCACCCCAGAGCGGACAATACAGTTGAGTACGACCGGCCCCACATGATACTGGTCGTCACAATAAAACGTGAGTTTTATTGTGAGGCCCGCTTCCCGGACTACCTCACGCATCCGTATTGTCCGCTTTGGATTCTAGAGGTGGCCCCCGTCAGTTCGGCTGACGTGGCACTTAGGTCCTCACGGATTTCTTTCGTGTCCGCCGCTACTCGAACCCCTTACCACTTGTAAGTGTCGAGTAACGACTAACCATTGGACTAGGTCCAATGGTTAGTCGTTACTCGACACTTACAAGTGGTAAGGGGTTCGAGTAGCGGCGGACGCGAAAGAAATCCGTGAGGACCTAAGTGCCACGTCAGCCGAACTGACGGGGGCCACCTCTAGAATCCAAAGCGGACAATACGGATGCGTGAGGTAGTCCGGGAAGCGGGCCTCACAAATTCCATCGTTAATAATTTGGCGCAATTGAACAATATATTCCGCCATAATTAGCCACAGAATTAGCGACGGAAAATATTCCGTCGCTAATTACCGACGAATTTCTGTCGCTAATCCGTCGCTAATTCCGTCGCTAACTTCGTTATAAATTCCGTCGCTAATCCATCGCTAATACTAATTATCAGCGACGGAAAAATTTCGTAGCTAAATTTCCATCGCTGAAAATCAATTTTCTTGTGGTGATTTAAGTGATTTTATTTCGATATCAGAATCTCTTAATATAATGAAAAATAATAAAAATAAATAAATATAAAAAATAAGTGAATAAATATAAATTTTAAAATAGATAAAAATGTGGGTGTTAAAATAAATAAATCAATACGCATATAAATGCAAGTATAAGTGTTAAAAAAATCTATAAAGAAAAATATACATTTTTATATAAATAAACAAAAAAGAATTTCTGATGATAGGATTTCTTAGAAATCACAAGTAGTGATTCTTTGATAATCCTTAGGATCGAAATAAAATACTTAAATCTTACCAGCGTATTAAGATATTCAAGTAATTTTAGTTCGATATTAAGATTTTAAATATAATTAACTTTTATGAAATAAATTAATATTAAAAAATAATAAATAATAAATAATAAATAAAATTTTTAAACAAATAAAGAAACAAGAATATAAAATTGTTACAATTGATCTTTGGAAATAAAATATAAATAATTTCCGATGATGAGATATTACAGAATTCACAAGTAGTGATTCTTAACTGATCTCTAGGTGAGAGAAATCTATTAAATGTTACCAACGTATTGGAATATTTAGTATAATTTTTCAATAAAAATAAAATTTTATAAAATAAATAAATTTGAAAATAGTAATAAAAATATAAATAAATAAAAATGAAAATAAAATAAAGTAAAGTAATAGATTTTCCATATGCATCATTCATATTTGTTTGCATCATCTGCATTCATGAAACTTTGAGATAAATGTGGATCTCCTAAGGATGAGATTCTATAGAAGTCGCAAGTATTGACTCTTAAAAAATCCCTAGGTAAGGAAATTATCCGAAATGCTACTAGAGGTATTGGGGTATTTCGGAATAATTTTCAATACAAAAGATTCTTATTTATTTAGAATAAAAAATAAAATTTAACATAAATAAAAATAAAATTTAATATTTTAAATAATAAGTAAATAAATCAATGATTTCAAAATAAATGGAGTTCTTTTTAAATATTTAATTAAGACTATTTTAATTAAGATTAAAGGATAATTTATAATTAAGTGGTACCGTTTTTTAAATGGGTGTTGTGGGGGTGTTAATCTTTCCCCACACGTAACCGAACTCTCGAACCCAACCTTTGTTTTCGTAGACCAAAAACTATCTTTTTAATAAAACTTAATCACTTTTAAGATTTTATTAAAAAGGTAAATATTTTTAGGTGGCCAATCATACCTAGCCAAAAAAAAAGATTGGTGGCGACTCCTCTTTGTGTTTTTCAAAATCGTCTAGCGATCGAGTCGCCGGACAAAAATCATTACGACAAGCATAATTGTATATGAAGCCTTAAGGAGCCATATCAATCTCATGAATACATATTGATTTTCAACTTGACTTTCTTCAATTAAGTACTCAAATAATTCAATTTCACTACATATAGTTCCCATTAAGATTAACTAGCCTCAATTTTAAAAAGTGAAGCTAATTTCACAAAATCCCTAATTTTATATAAAGGGGTAAAATTCAATTCTTGTAAATTCCATGCCACCCAATCAAATTGAAGCTACAATCACTACAGCAAAATTAGTTTTTTGCGGCATTTATTTAGCGGCGTTTCAATGGAAATGCCGCTATTGTCCGTGTTTTTAAGCAAGTGGCAGTGTTTTCAAGCAAAACGCCATTAATTTTGACATATAACGACGTTTCTTAAGTAAAACGCCTCTAAATTTAACAAATAGCGACGTTTTTTCATAAAAAAACACCACTATCTTATAAAAATAAATATATGAAAATGAAGAAAATAATATAATTAAAATAGTGGCGTTTCTAGGTAAAACGCCACTAGATTTAACATACAGTGGCGTTTTTCCCTAAAAATGCCATTATCTAGTAAAATTAAATATATAAAATAAAAAATAAATATTTAAAATATTTTTTAAAAAATATAATAACTGATAGCGGCATTTCTAAGGAGAAACACCGCTCTCCTATAAAATTTAATATATAACATAAAAAACCCACACCGTATCTTCTCCAAATCCCTTTCTTTAGAAACCCCACGATGTAATTCTTTGAAACCCCACTGCAACCCTAGCACCAAATCACTCCATTTTTAATTCCCACGATGAACAAAAACTAAATTCACTGGGCTTGTCCGTGGCTTGGATTCCCTTCTTAGAGGGCTCGTCTATTGTGTAAATGCAGTAGAAATCAATAATGCCACTCTCACGTAGCAAATTCTTTGGGTTCTAAACAACATTGCATGGCCAGATGGTGACTCTAACTAGTGCTTAACTTGTCCTTTTCTTTGAGCTCTTATTGTCGTCCCATGACTCTGTCTTCTTCCTGTAATTCTTTTAGCTTCTCTTGTTTTCTCTTTCCTATGGTTAGGTTTTTCTCGATCAAAAGCTTCTGTTTAGTTTCATCATTGGCGTAGCAAGAGGTGTAGAGTGGAGGAGTGGAGAAGGCAGTAGTGGTCAAGTTCATGGCAATGAAGCCACAGCTGATAGTGGAGGCACCGATTGTATATTAAACTTTGAACTATGTTTTTCTTGTTTTATATGGCACTGCTGTCTCATAGTATAATATATAATCGGGTGTTCAATATTGCAGCTTTGATTTGGATAATGGACCAAGAGCTATTGATTTTATCAAAGTTTGTTGAAACTATAGACTTTCTTGGGCTATGATGTTTTGTCAGTTTTTAATTTCAATCACTATTTGGGGTTTTCTTTGTTTTATACTAAGATTTTCTGTTTCCCGAATCAGTATGGAGTACAATGTTTCCTATGTGTATCAAGCCATGTACGCCTATCTCGACAGGGACAATGTTGCTTTCAAGGGCTTTGCCTTGGCCGTTACATCAGAGCACAAGAAAGTCTTGTAAACCTAAAATCTTCCTAAATTTGTTGGCTGCTACATTTGTTTAGTCTTAATAACAAATTTGAGAGATTATAGATTTTTCAAGGATTCAAGTGCTGAAGAAAGGCAACATATTGAGATGTTCATGGATTACCATGTGAAATATCGTTACACCATATTTGTTTAATTTCCAAACCTTTATGTTTGATTCTATGCTTTTCTAGCAACTCATTCTCTATTTTCTCTCATTATCAGAACAAACGAGGAGGAAAAGGTATGCTACAGTCCATGCTGATGCCTCTATCAGATTTGATCATGCTGAAAAGGGCAATGCACTTTATGGTTAGTTTTGTTTTGTGCATTGATATGTAAATGCAAAATCATAATTGAAACTAGTATCAATATATGAAATTCTAACTTATCTATGCTCTGTGCTCGTCAATATAGTTTAACTTGTCTTTTTATCATAGTAATGTTGCATCTTACTTTTGAATGAAGATTTATGAACAAAACCTTGCCTCATTGTCCATTATCAATAAAATGTGGCTTTTGTGTATAGCTGCATGTTTATCTTGTGGTATTGTTTCTGAGTACATAATGAGATGCCTTTTTAGCAGCCCTCCCATTTGCTTCTTTGTTTTTTCTATAAATATTTTAATTGTTGATTGTAGTATTCCTGGAAGAATGATCAACAATCACCAAAACCTTTTTGAGGTCGTTGCAGCTTTTGTCAACCTTACATACGAGAATCCTTTGAAGTTTTATTTTTTTAAACACTTCTGTTTGTTGCACTACTCAGAATGTTTTTTTCCCTTAATAGGGAATTTTAGAAGTGGCTATTGGTGGGACTCTACTAGAGGTTTTGATTTTAAAGGACTACATGCATCTTGTGTTTCTTTTTCTCAAATAAATATTTTAAGATAAGAAATTGAAAGGGGCTGGGAAATGAAATTTGCATTTTGAAATGTGTTTCTTGACTTTGCAGCTTCATTGACATAGGCCGTATAATTGATAGTGATAGTAACAGTGAATTCAACCTGCTATCCTAGCTGAGTGGTCATGCCTATGATGGTTCATTGCTTATGAGTTCATCAGAGACACTATAATAGTGATCAAGTAACAAAATAAGATTTAAAAATTGAAAATTTAAAAAATTTTCCATCTATTTTTTCTCTTTTGGGTCTTAGATTTTGTTACTTTAAACTTGAAGTGTTGGTGCCTGGTAGGATTTAATATATTGATGATAGAGTGTTCATGCATGATGTTGAGGTTCATAAGATTAGTAATATTGTAGAGGACTAAATGTAAAGCAACTGATATCAACATAAGTTTAAGTTGGATGTATAGGCATATAAAGAAAGACTAGAGTAGAAATGATTGCATAAAGCGAAAGATTGGACTCATGCCTGTTGAGAACAAATTACGAGAAAGGTGTTTAAAATGGTTTGAACATGTAAAGAGCAGCTTTATATTTGTCCTCTGGAGAAGATGCTACTTAAATACAATGTACCATTACTTCTATATTTGTTTAAATTTATAATTAAAAAATAAAATCAAATAAGAATCTAAATAAAATTATTATATAATTAAAAATATAAATAAAAAATCAAATTATATTGTTAAAAAATATAATAAAAACAAACAAGTAAAAAAATATAGATATAAAAGTCAAATTATGTCATTAAAAAATATAATCAAAACAAAAGGCATTAAACATAAGGATTAAAGCTGTTTCTCGCAAGGAAAAGTCACTGAGCAACAAACAACTAAGTTAACGGCGTTTCAAAAGCGCTACGACAATAGCGGTGTTTTTTACCGAAAATGCCGCTATTTTTCCCGACACTAGAATGGTCGGCGTTTTAAGTGGCATTTTTAGAATATGCCATAATTTATTTGTGGCGTTTATAAACACCGCTAAATGATTAAAAAAGCGTTGCTAAAAGTTTAATTTGCTGTAGTGAATTAACCTCTATTTATATCAATTAACAATAATTTAACTTCAATTTGATTCAATTTAACTCAATTTTATAAAATCCCTAGTTTCTACAAAAGAGGAAATTCCAATTTCCATAAATTCTTGATAATTTCAAACAACCAATTGAAATTGAAGCTACAATTAGCTTCTAATATCATCATTGAACTGAATTTAATCTTCAATTTCATGTAAATATCACTTAATCTATGAAAGCCCCATTTCTCTCTAGGCTGAAATCTCTAGCTTTTCAATTCCTTGAATTTTCTTCAAATTGACACTATCATTCACTTCTCCATAGTTAGTTATATAACATATTTAATAATCAAAACAAACAAACATGTATTCCTTCACAAATCTAGTAAAAAACCAAATTCCTTATCAATTAGATTTCCGCATTATCTTTCTTTAAAACACCAAAACCATACCAAAAAGAAGTAGAAGGGAGTATAATTGACACCAAGGAGGAAAAGAATTCGGCCAATTTCCCTCTTCATTCTTCAAATTTCGATTTTCAAGGAGAATTTAGAGAAAACCTTGAAGAACAAAACGGGTAGGGAAAGACACGGTTTTTGGCTACCTTATAGAAGGGTTTCACGATTTTACAAGCCTTTTTGGCTTGTCTTACAATAAAGTTATTAATGAGGTACTGTTTGGCACATGTTTAATTCTTTTAGTCTAATTTTTTCTTACTTTCGTTTAATTTCGTAAACCCAAGTAAGGTAACTCGAATTCATGAATTTACGGGATAAAATATTTATTTAAAATATTTTTCCCACATTCCATCTGAACTTTATGCGCTAAATTAAAATTATGCCTTTTTGCCTAATTAAGCCCAATTTCGTGAGATAAGCCAAAATTGACTTCAATTAAATTAAATTAATTTCAAGTGACTTATTTGGGGTTTTATGATGATTCGAATGTGTCCTAGTGGGTGCGCACTCTTGTAAGGCCCACAGGCCTACCAATACGAAAGTTCATATTTTTGCACTAAAATCAATAATTTATTATTTTATTGATCAATTTAATTTATTTGGTCACAAAATCATTCCATATGTTTAAAATATGAGTTCTTATAGGGATACTTTAAGCTGAAAAACCTAAAAAGGCGAGTATGAGGAAGTATTGGCATCGAGGAACTTGTGGTATGTAGGCCAGTGGACTCTACATGACTAAGTAAATTGATAGAGCGGGCTTTTCAAAAAAGAAGTTTGGATTAATTTGATCAAAATTATCAAAAGGTTTAGTATTGAGATTTTTTTTTCCTGTTCAAACAATTATCCTTGTAATATTGCTTTGTTCAAATTTTCGTAATAAAACACCATTATATCTTGAGTTATTATACTCGCGTAAATTTACCTTCTTACCTTGATTGAGGAAAATTGAAATTCGCATTGTGCTAGTTATGATTTTGGAATGATAATTGATGAATTATTGACAAATATCTAAAAAAAAAGAAAAGAAAAATACTTGCATTATTTAGAAGAGAAAAAGAAAAGGAAAAGAGATATTAGAAATAAGAAAAACAACAATTCAAAGTTTATGATATGGGATTGAAGGAAGAAGTTCACTGATGCTTTAAGATGCGATTAGTTTGGAAGAAGTAAAAAGAAAGAAAAAAGAAAAATTTTGAAAGCCTTTGCTGTCATAGTTATGACGAAATTATTTCAACATGCATTTCATTCATTCAAAAAAGCAAGTGAAATTTTATAACAGAATTTTAAGTTTCAGGACCTTCTCATTCAAAGAAGCATTTTAAGATAAAAGAAATTTAAGTTTCAAGGCCTTCTTAGTCAAAAAAGAATTTTTAAGATAAGAAAACTTGAAGTTTCAAGGCCTTTTTAGTTGAAGGAGCATTTTTAAGATAAAAGAATTTTAAATTTCAGGGCATTCCTAGTCAAATGGGCATTTTAAGTATAAGAAAATTTTAAGTTTAGGTCTTTCCTAGTCGAAGGAGCATGTTTAAAGATGAAAATTTTAAGTTCTAGTGCTTTCCTAGTTGGAGGAGCATTTTTAAAATATGAAAAATTTTAAGTTTCAAAGCTTTACTAGTCGAATAGGCATTTTTAAAGGTAAGAAAATTTTAATTTTCAAGACCTTCCTAGCCAAAAGAGCATTTTTAAAAATGAAAATTTAAAATTTCAATGCTTTCTTAATTGAAGGAGCATTTTGAAGATATGAAAATTTTTAAATCTCATGGCTTCCTTGGTCGAAAGAGCATTTTTAAGGTAAGAATATTTTAAAGTTTCAAAGCCTCATTGGTCAGAGATGCACTTTCATGGCGAGAATTATTTTCTTTTAGAACAATAAAAAAAATAATAAAGAGAAAGAGAGTGAAAAAGAGAGACGAATTTAGTGTCTAAAGTCTTTACCTTATTCCTAACGCTTAGCAATGTGCAAAATGGAACAACTATAGACATCAATTTTGTTCGAACTTGTAAATGAATTGCTAAAATCATTTAGACCCATGATAAAAGACCTAAATTATTTTGTCAAAAAAATGTCAACCCATTACCTATTTTGATATATTTTTTTAATTTCACTTATTTATTTATTTGTTTCCATTTTTTCTTATTTTTATTTATTCAATTTTTATTATATATATTATAATTGTTTTACTTTTATTATTATTTTCACCTATTCATTTATGTTGTTCTTCATTTTTATTTATTATTTATAAAAAAATGAAATAGAAAAGGGGATATATTATGTTCAAATGATCTTAAAAAAATCATTTTTTATGCATCAATAATAAGTTGTCACATCATTTTTTTTAAACCTTTACAAAGACTTATTTTGTGCACTTCTTCATCAAATCATCACATTAACTAAATAACTTGACTCATGTTAACCTAATTAATATTAATAATTAATTTTATTAAATTTGTCATGACCCGAAAATCGCGATATACATTTAACACTTAAACTTATTCCAGTTAACAAATTTACAAACTAAATTGTTCCTTTTCGATTTATGATTTGTATTCGATATCAGTGTAATCGCTAAGAAATTTTCACTCATTCTTTAATTCCTAGGTGACTTAAACTACTTTTCTAAAGTAGGAAATGATCATATTTAGCTCATAACATATCTCTGCTTAAAAATAGATTGAAAATATACCACTTATATTTTGAGATTCTCCCTAATTGACCACATATAATTTAAATTCATTTAACACAGTGCAACACAACAATCTTTTCCAATTCAACAATCCTAATATCCACAACTAATCATATACATATCATGTAGCATCAAAATGTTATGTTGACCATTCATTATCCTAGTTTACTTCTATTCTATAATACTGTACAAACATTGCTTGAAAATAAAAGCATATACGAAAGAAAATATTACAATACCAAAATACTCAAAAGCAAGGACTTTGGGAGTCAAGACACTATTCAATCACCAGAATTATTCTGACATGTGCTCTTAACTCGAGATCAATCTGTAAAAGAAATTAATTTTGTTTAATAAGCGAAAGCTCAATAAGTCACTTAGATAAATGCAATGTTAGGATTATACTGTTTTTTAATGTAAACGCATAATGTCTGCACGATAAGAATCTACTATTGTATCACCCTCTTACTCATCATACATATTATACAGATTATTCTCTCGTCTCAGTATACTAAAACCACAACCTATCATGCAATGGTCTAAATTGTAACACCTTATCATGTCTCAGTATGAAAGTGTATGCAGCTTTGCTATATAATACAGTTATTATTTCAAATCATATAGCTCATCATATATAAAACATATACAGTCTCGAAAATCATATTATATATATACCTTTCAAGCATGTTCAAACACATATAATCTCAAAATAGCTCGTGTTTACCTTTAATACGTGATTAAAAGCATGCACGATTCTCAATTCTTGTCACATGTAACTTTTGAAACATATTTAAAGCATGTATAGTATCAAAATATGTCTCATATATTATAAAATCATATCAAGTTTAGAGTTCATATCAATTCAAAATCATACTCGAAATTGCATATTATATCGGTTTGAAAGTAGGCTAGATCCCTAACGCTCTATCAATAAAGACTTAGATCACTGTAGCTAGTAATAAAAATCATGTCATAATCTTCTGGAAACCTACTAAGACGCAATCTATGGCCATAAATGTCATGTCTCTCAGCCCCACTGATTAGGTGTGACGAGACCTATCCACAGTCAGCCAGGCATCTTTTCTAATGAGAAATCTCTAATTAAGTGATTTTTACTATGCTTTATTGAATTTGACTCTCTTAGGGTTCCTATAGTCTCATAAAACATTTAAACCTTTAAGTTTTCTTATGAAGGTAATGTAACGTATGTAATACCTTACTTTAAGATCGTTTATATATATAAATATATACTCGTACACTATATACTCTTTTTTCAAAACAAATCAATAATTCAAGGTATTCATATAAGCATTAAATGGATGAATTATTTTAAATCTCAAATCGTGAGCAACGAATGCTTAAAGGCGATGCAAATTTAAAAGCCTGAGTTAAAACAGTATAACATAGTGTCCAATCCATGAAGTGCATCAATACAATGTCATCTAATTTTAGTGATGCCTACAAGTCTAATTCCACATTGGATCATTTATTCTTAGAAATCACAAGTCATACATGCATGTTACTTTGATTCCTCAATCCATCCTTTTGATTTCAACAGGATTGTACCTCATAAATTCATTCAATATCTCCTATCCACAATATTCAAAAACATTTCACAACATTTACAAATTAAATCAATCACCTTTACTTTTCAAAATCAATTACCATCAATGTGGGTCCTCATAGTATTTCATGTATGATCAAATAATACCTTGGCAAATTCCACAATAACCTTAAAATCATTCAAATGTAAATGAACTCATTCAAGACTATTTCGTAATTCATTAAATTATAAGACCAATATCATTCGATCATCTCATTAATTTATCATTATACCATAGCCATATCATTCCTTATGTCTCAGTAGATTTCAACCTTTAATCATCATCATCATCATTAACAACACAATCCTAACTACACTTATACCATATATTTGTAACTCTGAACTACATAAACGTCTCACCAATGTCAAAATATGCTAATGGTTAAGCAATTCATATCGTATTATCAAATAAATTCAACTATGAACTTATCAAGGTTCACGAGATACTCGTCATTTAAACATTCACTTTTTGTCTTCATAATCAAAATCTATCAAAATCACAGTGTATGTATTTACACACACACACGCATATATGTATATATAATATTCTGACAATATTCTACTAAGATGTCATAACAATACTCGAATAAATTTCCAATAACATTCCATCAAGTCTTGCCTTTTGTTCAATACTTATCAACATTGCCACGTCTACATCCAAACATACCCCAACAATATCATTATTCCCTAACAATATCATTATTATTTCTTTAATCTCTTAATTTATATTCATAAAAAAAATTCTAACATTACCTCACTAGTTGTTAAAATCACTTTACATCAATTCAACAGTATTATTTAACCAATCATTGTATCTCATAAATATCATATAATCTTTTCAAGACATTAAGGTCACATTGTAAAAAATAAATGCTCTACATAACTCATCTCTACAAGGACACTCTCTATGGTAGTTCACTCACCATTATCCCATTTCACATCAGCACACCTCAATACAAAGCTCATTTAAAGTTAATCTCGCTATTTCACATAACCATCTCATTTTTTCGAAAATTTACACAATTAATTAATTTTATGTCCATCACTACTCCAATAACTATCAATCACATTCTAATTATATCTTATCAACATTATACGATGTTCCAATTACACTCATTCAATACTTTAACAACCTATATTAAATCGCCATGCAAAAAAAAATTAAAATATTCGACCATGGTCAAACATTTTCCAACAATCTCACATAATGGCCAAATCATTTTTCAACAATTTCACATATTCAACAAATCACAATCTTAGTCTAGACAATAATACTTTACTAATACTACTTTATAAAAGTAACTTATCGATCGTCAAAGCTTAGCGCTTTGACGAGTTCCAAGCATCGCCGAACATCAAAATACACCACTTATGCTTTCTCTACTATTCCCAACAACACAATCACTTAGAAAATTTCACAAATCAGCTAATAAATTATTAAATAAATTATACTTATAATAAAGAGTAAGATTTCTTTACCCCCTCTTTTCTTTTCTTTCTTTCTCCCCTGTCCCTTAGTTTCCCTATTGCAGCCTTTGTTTCAAGCACCAAATTAAGGTTTTCAAACCCATGTTGGCAGCCTAAAAAAAATCACTCATTTTAGCACACGTCAACCACGTTTCAACCCTCTACATCAGCCTTATCCCTCCCTTGTTACTGCCATAAAACAGCTCCTTTTCGGTCCTTCAAATGCCACCACAAACCAGCACCAATACGCTATTGATTAGTCTCTCAAACAGTCCTGTTAAGCCCTATCTCAATCCTAGAATAACTCTGTTTTCCAAGCCACAAACGCAGCTCCAACAATAGCCCTTCAGCTTAGCATTTCCAACCTTCAAAGGCTACTGTTTCAATACCCATCAACCTTCCACAAATAGTCCAAAGCCGGCATTAACTCAGCCCCCTACAATGCCAAACCAGCTTCAATGACAAAAAGCATCTACCCCTCCTAAAATGCCACCGTTCAGACCACCAAAATAGCCTAACCATTCAGCCTTTCATCCTTAAAATAGTCCTACGTTTGGACCCCAAAAACACCCTTAAACATTCATGTTACCCTGAAGGAAACCGAAACAAACACGCAGCGGAATTTAAATCATTCGGCCTCCACTAGGATCGATTTGGAGAGTTGCCTGATTAGGGTTTCGAGATTTTACCTAATGTTTTCTCCGACTTTCTGTCGTTGGTCAAGTCATAAGCAACAACTTTTCGTTCCTGCCTCTATGGTATCCACACGAACGGATCTCACGACTCTTGAACGTCTCACGATTAGAAGCCTTAAAGAGCGTTTTTGATTCCTTATAATCGAATTGCTAGCTTCAATTAAAAGAATACTTTTTTTTTCTGTTTTTAATTATGTAGCTTTGTTTTAGAAAAACATCCTTTTATAGGCAGTAAATTTTACCCTAAAATTTACTGCCAAACAGAACTCTAATCCTACTTAGAATAGGATTAGCTATATCTTTAATCCAATTCAGAATAGGATTAGATATATCCTTAATCCAATTCAGAATAGGATTAATTAAGCTCCTCATTGATCCGTTCTAAGTGTGCGACCCAATAGGTTCTCAAAACAATGGCAATGACAAAATTGTCATAGGCAATGAGCGGTATCTAGCAACACATCATTGCTACCCATGTAACGAGAATATCAATGACTCGACATAACATTACTCGTGATAGATGTTACCGTGTAGTCTAATCCCTTTATCCTTTGATGTCTTGATTAGACACAAGTCATGGAATGTGTCACACTTGTATAGTCTAATCAGCGTTTCTTGATTCCTGAGTAGACTAATTAAACAAATAAAATCAATATCTCATATTGACTTATTCGAGCACGGCCATGCATTTCTTAGTCTCACTCTATCAAAGGGCCCAAGACATCACTCTTGTTATATAAGAGGGATAAATCTTATCTTGATCACTCAACATCCCTCTACATAGATCAAGGCATACCCAATTACTACCTTTATAGTCCATCCTGTTACGAATGACATCTAGCAGCATTAAAGTATGCAATTCTCTATGTTGGGATCTCTGATGATCTCAAGTCAAAGGATCACATACACCATCATCACTATGAGAATCGCTTATGACACTTATATAACAATCCATGTAGCGTTCTCATGGAGGGTTGATCCAGTACATAGTTCTCTAACATGTACCTATGTGATGACTTGATATCCTATATCCATGACAATGGTCATCAGTCAACCACATACTAGTCTTATCGTACATTGTTATCCTTGTTCAAAATAATACTTGACTAGGGATATTTTAAGAATAGTGTGTTATTACTATTCTAAGGACATTATCATATAAGATTACATTACGCAGTTATAAGACAAATATAATAATGAGCTATAATAAAATGTCATGATACATAAAAATGCCAAAGTCAATCATCTAATGAATGGCTCTAACGGCATAATCCAACATACCCCTACTTTGATCAGCCTAAAATAGCCATTATCTACCGCCTAAAATGGCCTTAAAAGGCCCTTCAAACCCCTGTTGTTCAGCCTTGTGCGGCACTGCCTCCAGCACCCAAGGATGCCCTACCTTCTGTCATGTACTCGGGTCTTACGTCTGTGCGGGACGTGATAATTCTGCCTGTTGCTCCTTCCTCGGCACTTCTTTGTTTTAGGCACTCAGATCAACACCAAGAACACCTTTGCACAACCCCTATTTCATCAACCAAACTCTCCCTTGTCGCATCTTTGCTCCATCACCAATCCCTTGTTCACGCCACTATACAACACCCCTTATTTGGCCTTAAATTTTAGCCCTTGAAACTCATGTTTACAACCCCAAGTCAGCGCCTTATTCCTGCCAGTTTCAGCGCCATCTTCCTCTTCTGCTGCTAACTAGTGCGACAGCTCCCTCTTCTCCCATTCTCGGGTTCTCCTCTTCCTGTTCCAGCTACAATTGTCGCCTACCCTCTGCCTCGTTTCTTTTAGCTGTTGCTACTTAGTTCAGCAATAGCGTCTTTCCCTTCCTTTCTTTTTTTTTTTGCTCAATCTTCTCTCATTCTCGACTCTCTGTGTTTCTTCCTTTGGTCCCAACAGCTCCTCTCCTCTCTATTTTCCCTGCTACCCGATGCCCTTATGGTGAGATTTCTCACCAGTTTAACTCGAGCTTTTTCGAGAAGCTTGGGTGAATCGATAATAAGTTTATTATTACCCTTATATTCATTAAATTTACAATTCCTCTAATGCAAAACCCCCACTTCTCTTAATTCTCACTTTTGGCTCAAGATATTTTATTTGATTTTGCTAGGACCTTACGAATTTCATTTAATCATACTATGGCCCATTTGAAATTGCTCTCCTCTAATTTCAACCTTAATTCACCAACACATTATAATTCTTTTCTTAAACACCCATTTAAATTAAAAATTGATTCCATGGAAACTTTTAATACAATTTAATTCACTTGATGTATCTATTTCACTCAATTATAATCTTTCATCCATCATCAACAACTCCTCATAATGTAGTTCAATTAATTTCATTCCAATAATTCACTCTAACCTTCAATCCTAAAAACCTCAATGATCACTTTATTCAATGTAATTCCCGTAAATTCCCAATTAAATTCTCTGACTTACTGTAGTTAATCCTCTTAATCTTAATTTTCCCTAGTTCTCATAAGTCCAATTTATAGAAATTCTTATAATGCTCACACTCAACTTATCACTTCATAATTATCAAAATCCCAAAATAAATTCTCAGTAATTAAATGCCTTTAATATCCTATTAATTAATTGCCAAGAGTGGGGAAATTCTCGATTGTCACAAAATAAAAATTGGTAATCGATAGAAAATTAGCCTCCAAAAAGCTTCAATAAACAAGAACTCTTGAACGTTTAAGAGAAAAAAAATTCCTTAATTTAATTTTTGCCTAAGGTCTAACTTCAATTTCTTCACTTCCAATTCGGCAGAGCCTTATAGTTTCAGACTTTCTCTTGAGAGTTTCCCTCTTTCAGAGCTTTCATTCATCCATCAATATGATTTTAAATTGTATTGAGTTTTTTATGCTGATTTTATTTTGCTTATAGATGTTTAATAGAATTATGGGAAACAATTTGGGTTTGTGATATAATGTAGTAAGAAATTTAATTTATTTATTACTTGTGCTTTCGAGAGTGTTTATAGATTGAAAGGTTTTATACAAGATAATGTTTATTTAATGGTTGTTAAAATGCTTCAATGAATTATCTTTCCAAAATCCACAGTATCCCTTCCTTAAATATATGCCCAGTGTTGCTCCCTTTTGAATGCTATAAACCACTCCATTCCATCAAAGTCTTAACCTTTGACATGACCCGAAACCCCACTCAAGTACTTATAAGCAAACCCGAGTTGGCACATGCTGTAAAAAGAGATAAACAGGAAGACTAATTTCAAACATGACTTACATGGTTTTTTCAAGAAGGGTTTTTTCTTCAAGAATGGCTTTTTCTATAGCTTACCATATTAGAAGAAATAAAGTTGAATTGCTACAAATTAATCATGAAACAAAGACTCTTAGGCTTAAACATTTTAACAATAGTTTATGATATTTATGAAGAATTAAGAAACAATTTTTTTAGCTATATGAATGCATAAAAGATATAAAAAATATGCAATTCTTATCAGATTTAGTTCTTTTATTTGCTTCATTGTCTTGTACAATAATTCAAAGCCTTGTTGAACGCCTTTGTTGCCATGCTTGTTTGAGTTCCATGATAGAATATTTTTTCTATTTTTTTAAATTAATATTTTAAGTTGCTTATCACATAAATATACAGAATTATGGTAGGAAATATATCTATTGAAGAAGATGAGATCGTTAGTGGCAATAATTCTCTAAAAGATGAAATAAACACTGAGAGTGAACATATACAAGATAAGATTGATGTTGATTCAATTAATGACAGTAATAGGTAATCGACACTTAAATTCTTTGCATGTAGTGGACCTTCAAAACCACGTGAATGCATGCAATTTGATGAACTAGAAGATGTAGAAACTTGTTATAAGGCACATTCAAGGCGAAAAGGTTTCAATTTACGCAAGAGTCACACTTGATTGTCTTGTAAGATAACTCTTTGATTGGAGTATGTGAGATCTCATTTTCTTATACTATAGTTGTACATGTATATGAACAAATTATCAATAAAGAAATTATTGATAATATTTTGAGGAATTAAATATATAAGAATAGTGTTTCTCACATAGAAGATTTTAATTCTAGAAAAATATATATATAAATAAGTATGGAAAAATATTACATAAAGGATGAAATAAATAATTAAATGAATGGTGGAAAATTCTGATTTGGATAAATCAGAAAAATGATGCGGCATGAAGAAACAAAGAAGATTAAATAGCTTGACTTGAAGAATCAAATGTAGAGAGGGTATGAAGTAATAAAAGAAGAGTTTATTGGCTATCTAGGTGGAGTTCGGTTGGAAGAATAAGCAATATCAAAACAAGAGAAAAATATATGAAGTAACCAATAAAGAAAGACACAAGAAAGTCTACCTCACGTTTTTGTCCTAGGTTGGCAGAAGCTATAACAATGACTTTGGTTCACTTCCTTGCTCCACCGAAGACTAAACTATAACATGACAATAAACATAAAAGCAAGGAAAAGATAGAAAATTATTAGCTGCAAAATATTGGCATGGAAAGTCAAGGTGGGGACGGCATGAAGAAATGAAAGAGTAGAAGAAATAAAATGAAATTTCGGTTGAGCAAATGACTAGTAGAAAAATAAGAGAACAAGAAAGAATAAAATAAATAATAAAAGAGGACAAAAAGGAAGTCTTTCCACGTTTTTATTTGGTTGACAAAAGCATTGATTTGTGTTGATTTATTTGTTTCACCGAAGACCAATACAAATAGACCATAAGGGAACAAAAGCAAGGAAAAAGGATAAAAAAATTTATTAGCTGCAAGACATTGGCATAGAAGTCAAAAAACGTGGGACTGCAAACATGAAGAAAAATTTGTAACAGAAAATGAAAGTGTAGTTTCGGTTTGCAGGACAAGAAGTATAAAACAAAAGAACTGAAATAGGAAATAAAGAAGGATTTTAATGAAGCTGGCAAAAAGTCCAACAAATATATATTTTTGGGCTATATAATTCTCTTCCCATCGTGATCTTCATCTCCAGCCAACATCATCACCGAATGTTGTTCTGTTTCTTACAACCATGTAACTTCCCCTCCATAGCAGAAACCATGCTTAACCTTTAGTAAATAAACCAAGTTTTTTTTAGGAAAATAAGCCTTGGATATTAAGCTTCCAAACCTCAAAGAAGCTAGCACAAAAACCCTCAAAACAGGAGGTAATTCACGTGGACAGATATGTTTCCTTGTACAGGTAAGGTCCAACTCAGTTTTTCAGATTCTTGTTCTTTTATTATGATTATAATGGGCAAGAATATGTTGGTTATAACCTTTGTTTGAAGTAAACATATATGCAAGAAAAAAATCATAGTATTCGGTTGTAAAAATTTATAAGAAGGAGATGATGTTTAAAGAAGGAAACTGATGTGGAAGTAATGATGAACAAAAACATGAAACCGATGTGAAAGGTAAGGGAAATAAAAATGAAAGTAAACTGAGTTGCATGTTCGGTTGAGGAGAATTTTGAGTGAAAATTTGGTGAGACTTACGTGAACCATGAAGGAGAAAAGAAATGTTTTAAATGTAGTCAACAAAGGTGGCTGGTTGATGGGAGAAAAATGGGCTGTTGTACAGCCATAGGTGGAAAAAAAGATTTGTAGCTGGTGAAGACAATCGGAATAAGGAATAAATGAGAGAAGTAAAGATTGATATTCCTTGACTTTATACGTGTGAATGCTGGAAATTTTAACAACCTAAGATGCACTATATGATAGCTACAATATAGATACAAGTAGAAACTCACGTTTGGTCAGTAAACAACAGGAAAGAAGACAAAGAAAATAAGGCAACCGGTTATGCAAAATAAAAGAGAGAAGAAGAAGCTAGCCTTGACTAATTTTTATGAGTATGAGCGGTGGAAGATTTTGGTAGCCTAGGATGTACTAGGTATGGCCATTATATTGAGACAAGATGATGCTAACGTGAACTGTAGATCAAGAAAGAAAATAAGTAAGATGTCGGGTTAGACAAATAATGTTAGGAAAGAAAGGAAAAAAATGGAAGATAGGAAGAAAATGTTAAGTTGACCAAAAGGTTTGAAATTATACAAGAATAAAACAAATATGGTACCATAGGAAATATATATTATAAGCCATTTAGTTAATTAAGGGAGATATTTGGTTATTAAAAATTGTACAAGGAAAGTAAGATAAGTGGCATAGGAAATGAGAGAAGCAGTGTGATGAGATACTGGCAGGAATGCAACCCAAGTAAGGAATTAAAAAAAATTTGCCCAAAACTTCGACGTTTTCGGGGTGTGACAGTCTTTCTTGGTATCAGAGCAAGGGTGTCTAGTACTGTCATTGTCGATAGTTAGGATGAGATTACATCCCAAGTATCTGTGCTTGTTTGGTTATAAAATTGAGTATATTTGTTTCAGTTTTGATTAAAACATAGGGTTTATGCGCAGGTATTTGATCACGCATTATGAGTGGGAGACGAGGTCACCCTCGAAGGCAGGCTCAGCCACCTCTATCACCTACTCCCCAACCAAAGAGCCCAAATGCTAGAATAAACAGGCTCGAACATAGTATAAAAGAGGGGTTTGACAGCATTGCTGCTATGTTTACCCAACATTTTGGAGCGAACACCTCAGCTATAGGTGCCACAGTGCCCACACCTACTTCAGCACCTTCTCCTCCACAGGTTCCTCCGGCACCCTCCGCTCCTCAACCTTCAGCCCCACCGCCTAGAGATGATAGAGATACAGGCAGATTAAGGGACTTTTTTAAGATGAATCTCCAGAATTTAAGGGGATTAAGGATCCAGTTAAGGCCGAGGAGTGGTTATTAGAATTGGAACTGGCTTTTGACTACTTAGGGTGCACAGATGCCGAGAAAGTTAGTATGGGTTCTTATATGTTGAAAGGTCAGGCAGGACATTGGTGGAAAGCCACTAAGAGACAATTGACTACCCAACATACAGTGATTAGTTGGGATATTTTTTTGTCAATCTTTTTGGACCAATATGTCCCCCGTACTGCCCAGAAGAAAATGCAGACAGATTTTCTGAATTTAGTACAAGGCAGTATGACGGTTGATGAGTATGACAACCAATTTACGATGCTGATGAGATATGACTCCGAGACAGTCAGAGATCAGGAGCGTCGTACCGACAGGTTTTTGTCTGGACTGAGACCAGCCATCCGAGACAGATTATTGGGGCTTCGTATTACTGAGTTTGAGGATGCTCTCGGACGGGCTCAGGATATAGAGAGGGGTCTCGATGTTACGCAAGCACAGTATGGGTTCAGAAGTAAGAGTAAGGGTAAAGATAAGAGGACAGATAGTTTCCGAACAGAACAAAGGTGGAGTTCATTTAAGAGGCCGAGGACAGATGAGTTTCGAGCAAGGACTGGCAAGCCCAAGGTTCCTACTAATACAGTAGAGATCATTAGAGACTCCCAGAAGGTTTCTAGACAGTGCAAAGATTGTGGTAAGGCACATGGTGGGCCATGTCACTGGGTCACTGGAAATTGTTTTAAGTGTGGCGAAAAGGGTCATTTGATCAGGGATTGCCCACAAATGCAAAATAAGACCCCACAGTCTCAGGAGCCACTACGATAGCAGCCAGAGACACGGGCTCCACAAAGACAGGCCCCACAGAAACGAGCTACAGGAGTTGAGAAGGGTAAGAAGCCTGTTACTCAAGGGCGTGTATTTGCTTTAGACAGGGAGACTGTCGAAAATTCCTCCGCGACTATTAGAGGTAATCTTCTTGTCTGTAAGCATGAGGCACATGTTTTATTTGACCCAGGGTCCACGCACTCATTTATATCACCACAGTTTGCACACAATCTTCATTTAGAAACTGAGCCTTTAAGTCATATATTACATATTTGCACACCCATGAATGATTCTCAAATGACAGATTTGGTGTGTAGAAATTGTGAAATTAAGGTTGGAAATAGAATAATGTTAGCAGATCTAGTTTTGTTAAACATGCATAGTTTTGATGTAATCTTAGGCATGGATTGGTTAGAAATCAATCGTGCAAGTCTAGATTGCTACACTAAGACTATAACCTTCTCTTTACTTGACAAATTTGATGTATGTTTTGCTACTAAGAAATAAAATATATGATGTTATGTTCAATGGAGTTTTATAATGTTTATATGTTTGAAAATTTAAATAAATTTATTCGTGTGAAGGTTATATTGCCTTTATCTCCGATACGAGTTGGAAACCTCCACATATATCAGATATACCAGTGGTATGTGAGTTTTCCGATGTGTTTCCGGATGAATTGCCAGGATTACCACTAGAAAGAGAGCTGGAGTTCACTGTTGATTTAGTGCCGGATACCCAGCCTATCTCTAAATCTCCTTACCGGATGGCACTAGTTGAATTAGAAGAATTAAAGAAACAGTTGCAAGAGTTGCTTGATAAGGGTTTTATTAGACCAAGTGTGTCTCCCTGGGGTGCCCCGGTATTGTTTGTGAGAAAGAAAGATGGTAGTCTCCGGTTATGCATCGACTATAGGTTACTAAAGAAGGCTACAATTAAGAATAAGTACCCCCTGCCAAGAATAGATGATTTGTTTGATCAACTGAAAGGGGCTTCGGTGTTTTCTAAGATTGATCTGAGATCAGGCTATCATCAGTTGAGAATTAGGAAGGAAGATGTACCGAAGACTGCCTTTAGAACCCGATATGGCCATTTCGAGTTTCTGGTGATGCCTTTCGGCTTAACTAATGCCCCTGCCGCATTTATGAATTTGATGAATGATGTGTTTCGGGAGTATCTGGATAAATTTGTGATTGTTTTTATAGATGATATTCTAATATATTCTAAGTCCCGGGAGGAGCACGAGCAGCATCTGAGGATTGTGCTCCAGACTCTCAGAGATAAGCAGCTTTATGGAAAGCTTAGTAAGTGTGAATTTTGGTTGGATCAGATAGCTTTTCTTGGCCATATAGTATCTAAGGACGGGGTGTCAGTTGATCCGTCCAAGGTTGAGGCAGTACTCCAATGGGAGAGACCGAAGACAGTAACTGAGATTCGGAGTTTCTTGGGATTAGCAGGGTACTACCGGAGGTTTGTGGAAAGTTTTTCTCGGATTGCAGCTCCATTGACTAAGCTTACACGCAAAGGAGTTCCGTTTGAATGGTCAAGTCAATGTAAACAGTGTTTTCAGGAGCTTAAGCAAAGATTAACTACAGCACCAATCCTAACCATTCCGAGTGGATTTGGAGGCTTTGTTGTATACAGTGATGCTTCCAGTCAGGGTTTAGGTTGTGTGCTAATGCAACATGGTAGAGTAGTCGCGTATGGTTCACGACAGCTTAGAGACCATGAGCGCAACTACCCTACGCATGATTTAGAGTTGGCCGCAGTTGTTTTTGCTTTAAAGATATGGCGGCATTATCTGTATGGTGAGAAGTTCCAGATCTTCACTGACCATAAGAGTTTGAAGTATCTATTCGATCAGAAGGAACTTAATATGAGGCAGAGACGTTGGATAGAACTTCTTAAGGATTATGACTGCGAGATTCTCTACCATCCGAGCAAGGCGAACGTAGTTGCAGATGCTCTGAGCAGAAAGAGTATGGTTTCTGTTATGATGGTTAGAGAATGGGAATTGCTGGAACAGTTCACCGAGCTTAATGTTAGTGTTGAAACAGTAGATGTCGAGTTTATGGCTAGCCTTCAGATCGAGCCAAGTATCTTAGATCAGATCCGATCAGGGCAAAGAAATGATCAGAGGTTATTGGACATGGTTAGCCAAGCAGAGCAAGATTTGCAGTCAAATTTTTCGGTCAGTGATGATGGGTTATTGAGATATAAGGGCCGTATATGTGTTCCGAACGATGATACCCTAAGACAAAGGATTTTGAGAGAGTCCCATTGTTCTCGTTACACTATGCACCCAGGCAGTACAAAGATGTACCATGACTTGCGTAAGGTGTATTGGTGGATTGGAATGAAACGAGATGTCGCAGAGTTTGTGGCCAAATGTTTAATCTGTCAGCAGATTAAAGTTGAGCACCAGAAGCCAGCATGACTACTTAAGTTGTTACCGGTGCCTACATGGAAATGGGAACACATTACAATGGATTTTATTATGGGCTTACCGAGAACCCGGAGAGGTCATGATGCGATCTGGGCTATTGTGGATAGATTGACTAAGAGTGCCCATTTTCTTGCCATTAAGAGCACAGACTCACTAAGTACATTGGCAGACTTGTATGTTAGCGAGATTGCTCGATTACATGGGACTCCCGTGAGCATCACTTCTGATAGAGATTCCAGGTTTACCTCTCGATTTTGGACTCATTTTCAGGAAGCCATGGGATCTCAATTACATTTGAGCACAGCCTACCATCCTCAGATAGACGGTCAGTCCGAGCGGACTATTCAGACCTTAGAGGACATGTTGAGGGCGTGTGCACTAGATTTTAAGGGTTCATGGGATGACCACTTGCCTCTCGCAGAGTTTGCCTATAATAATAGTTATCATGCCAGCATCGAAATGGCACCATACGAAGCTCTATATGGCAGGAAATGTAGATCCCCAGTGGCTTAGGAAGAAGTGGGTGATCGTAAGATTTTAGCCCCTGATCTTGTTGAAGAGGCAGCTAAGGGTGTTCGGACTATTTGTGATAGACTCAAGGTTGCCCAAAGTAGACAGAAAAGTTATGCTGATGTACGTAGACGGCCACTTGAATTTTAGGTTGGGGACTCTGTATTTGTAAAAGTATCTCCGAGCAAGGGTGTCATGCGCTTCGAAAAGAAAGGAAAATTAAGTCCTCGTTTCATTGGTCCATTTGAGATATTGGAAAGAATTGGGGATGTTGCTTACCGGTTAGCTTTACCACCACAGCTTTCTGGTATACATAACGTCTTCCATGTCTCTATGTTGAGGAAGTATCATCCGGATCCCTCCCATGTTATCGAATATACACCATTGGATATTCAGGGAGATATGAGCTATGTTGAGCAGCCAATCCGGATCCTTGACAGAAAGGAAAGGGTACTTCGATCTAAAACTATTCCACTGGTTAAGATTCTCTGGCAGCACCACACAACAGAGGAAGCTACATGGGAGCTAGAGAGCCTTATGAGAGAAAAGTACTCGGATTTGTTTAATGGACCAGCTTGAATTTGGAGGACCAAATTCTTATAAGGTGAGGAGAATGTGAGATCTCATTTTCTTATACTATAGTTGTACATGTATATGAACAAATTATCAATAAAGAAATTATTGATAATATTTTGAGGAATTAAATATATAAGAATAGTGTTTCTCACATAGAAGATTTTAATTCTAGAAAAATATATATATAAATAAGTATGGAAAAATATTACATAAAGGATGAAATAAATAATTAAATGAATGGTGGAAAATTCTGATTTGGATAAATCAGAAAAATGATGCGGCATGAAGAAACAAAGAAGATTAAATAGCTTGACTTGAAGAATCAAATGTAGAGAGGGTATGAAGTAATAAAAGAAGAGTTTATTGGCTATCTAGGTGGAGTTCGGTTGGAAGAATAAGCAATATCAAAACAAGAGAAAAATATATGAAGTAACCAATAAAGGAAGACACATGAAAGTCTACCTCACGTTTTTGTCCTAGGTTGGCAGAAGCTATAACAATGACTTTGGTTCACTTCCTTGCTCCACCGAAGACTAAACTATAACATGACAATAAACATAAAAGCAAGGAAAAGATAGAAAATTATTAGCTGCAAAATGTTGGCATGGAAAGTCAAGGTGGGGACGGCATGAAGAAATGAAAGAGTAGAAGAAATAAAATGAAATTTCGGTTGAGCAAATGACTAGTAGAAAAATAAGAGAACAAGAAAGAATAAAATAAATAATAAAAGAGGACAAAAAGGAAGTCTTTCCCACGTTTTTATTTGGTTGACAAAAGCATTGATTTGTGTTGATTTATTTGTTTCACCGAAGACCAATACAAATAGACCATAAGGGAACAAAAGCAAGGAAAAAGGATAGAAAAATTTATTAGCTGCAAGACATTGGCATAGAAGTCAAAGAACGTGGGACTGCAAACATGAAGAAAAATTTGTAACAGAAAATGAAAGTGTAGTTTTGGTTTGCAGGACAAGAAGTATAAAACAAAAGAAATGAAATAGGAAATAAAGAAGGATTTTAATGAAGCTGGCAAAAAGTCCAACAAATATATATTTTTGGGCTATATAATTCTCTTCCCATCGTGATCTTCATCTCCAACCAACATCATCACCGAATGTTGTTCTGTTTCTTACAACCATGTAACTTCCCCTCCATAGCAGAAACCATGCTTAACCTTTAGTAAATAAACCAAGTTTTTTTTTAGGAAAATAAGCCTTGGATATTAAGCTTCCAAACCTCAAAGAAGCTAGCACAAAAACCCTCAAAACAGGAGGTAATTCACGTGGACAGATCTGTTTCCTTGTACAGGTAAGGTCCAACTCAGTTTTTCAGATTCTTGTTCTTTTATTATGATTATAATGGGCAAGAATATGTTGGTTATAACCTTTGTTTGAAGTAAACATATATGCAAGAAAAAAATCATAGTATTAGGTTGTAAGAATTTATAAGAAGAAGATGATGTTTAAAGAAGGAAACTGATGTGGAAGTAATGATGAACATAAACATGAAACCGACGTGAAAGGTAAGGGAAATAAAAATGAAAGTAAACTGAGTTGCATATTCGGTTGAGGAGGATTTTGAGTGAAAATTTGGTGAGACTTACGTGAACCATGAAGGAGAAAAGAAATGTTTTAAATGTAGTCAACAAAGGTGGCTGGTTGATGGAAGAAAAATGGGCTGTTGTACAGCCGTAGGTGGAAAAAAAATTTGTAGCTGGTGAAGACAATCGGAATAAGGAATAAATGAGAGAAGTAAAGATTGATATTCCTTGACTTTATACGTGTGAATGCTGGAAATTTTAACAACCTAAGATGTACTATATGATAGCTACAATATAGATACAAGTAGAAACTCACATTTGGTCAGTAAACAACAGGAAAGAAGACAAAGAAAATAAGGCAACCGGTTATGCAAAATAAAAGAGAGAAGAAGAAGCTAGCCTTGACTAATTTTTCTGAGTATGAGCGGTGGAAGATTTTGGTAGCCTAGGATGTACTAGGTATGGCCATAATATCGAGACAAGATGATGCTAACGTGAACTGCAGATCAAGAAAGAAAATAAGTAAGCTGTCAGGTTAGACAAATAATGTTAGGAAAGAAAGGAAAAAAATGGAAGATAGGAAGAAAATGTTAAGTTGATCAAACGGTTTGAAATTATACAAGAATAAAACAAATATGGTACCATAGGAAATATATATTATAAGCCAAATATATTTAGTTAATTAAGGGAGATATTTGGTTATTAAAAACTGTACAAGGAAAGTAAGATAAGTGGCATAGGAAATGAGAGAAGCAGTCAACTAAAGTGACTGGAAATTTTACATGAGAATAAATATTTATTAGCATAAGAAATTTTAAGAAATTCTAATATTCTAAGTAAAGGGAATTTAATTAAGAATTAGACAAGGAGGAAATTTAACACCGAAAATTAATTATATCAAATTTTGACGTGACAGTTTATAATTCGGAGAGATAAGAAGCATCAGGGTGCAACATAAGGCGTTGCTCTACAGTGTACTGAGGTAAGGGATGTAATTTAAAGTTGTGATGGTGTCCCTTACTTTCATCGCAAATTTTAAAGAAATGTTTGAAGCATGAATTTTATTCCGAAATTAAGTTCCATAATCTTTTGATAATTAGCTGAACGTACCTTATAATTTCTATGAATATTTTTCCATAATGTTTTAAGTATGACATGAAATAAATATGTTTTCTGAAAAAGGTATCGGAGTGGCACACCCCAGGCTAACTTAGACCCTGGCACGCCCGGTCCTTACTATTTTATATCAGTTGTATGATTTAAGTATATGTTTTCCGAAAAAGGTATCGGAGTGGCACACCCCAGGCTAACTTAGACTCTGGCACGCCCGGTCCTTACTATTTTATATCAATTGTATGAAAGTAAGTTTTGAGACTAAGGCCTTCCTATAGTTTATGTTACTGCCTGTCATGCTTGCCACCTTGTGGCATAAGTTTAGCCACGTCGTGCATGTCCTCGCCCACATTGTACATGTTTCCATCCTTTGTGGGTATGTTGGTCCTTCGTGGTGTATGTTTGCTGTACGACTCTGATCAGGTCTACAGCCCATACCATGGCCATAGGTATTCCGTTCCCTCTTCGGAGGAAGAAGTAAGTGTCATGACCGCATACTGGCTATATGATTCTGCCTAGTCTCCAAGAATTGTATGACATGTTTTATTACTTTTGATATTAAATTTTAAAGTAAGATGCATGTTTGATCAAGTATGAATTTTGATATATATGTATTAAAGAATTCATACAATGTTTTAAAGTATGAAATACATTACTATGGCAATTGTTTTCTGCATATATATAGATGCTATGACTATTTTAAATGCATTTCTTACGGGGCTTTCCAAAAAGCTCACCCCCTACTCTACCAGATTATTTGCAGTGATCATCTCCTTGCCTGTTACGCATATGACGTAGGCTGAGGGATACGTCTCTCCTCCGGCCATTTTTGTACTCACGTAAGGTATACTCATATTTTGATACCAGACATCCTGTATGGCACAGATATTTGTATATGAAAATACTTTTGGGATGTAATCGATATCGTATGAATGTAAGCGTTACCTGGAGAAATAAGTCAATATAATGTGAATAAAATATTTCATGAAAATATTATGATGTTTCTGTGGTTGAAGAAGTGTGATGAGATACTGGCAGGAATGCAAACCAAGTAAGGAATTAAAAAAAAATTTGCCCAAAACTTCCACATTTTCGGGGTGTGACAGAGTAGACTATACTTGTTCTAGAGAAGGTTTTATACAAAAAGACAGTCAGAACAATGATGTGTTAGGTGCAAAGCGTGCAGAAGCAAGAATTGGCTACAAAGCAATTATGAGTTTGAAGAAAGTCGAAGACAAATGGGAAGTAAGTTTGTAGATAAATACAACCATGAGCTTCTTACCCCTAGAAGTACAGGTTTTCTTCGTGGACATCAAAAAATAACAACAGCCTAAAAGAATCTTATTAACACATTGAATACAATAGGTATGCCTACTCAAAAAATTGTATCAGTTTTAAGTCAAGAATCTGGTTGTCACTATAATATTGGTTGTTCCTCAATCGATATCCAAAATTATATAGGAAATAGAAGAAGAAGCTTCTTAAAGAAAGAGATACACAGAGAATGTTCAGATCCTTTAAAGAATACGAAATAAAAGTTCATGGTTTTCCTTATGCAATTTAAGTTGATGAAAATGGTTGCTTGGGAATGTTTTTGGGCAAATGTTGGATCGAGAATGGTGTACTAGTACTTTGGAGATGTTGTCACTTTTGATGCTACATATCTAACAAATCGATATGGTATGCCTTTTGTACCATTCATCTGTGTCATCATCAATCAATAATGTTTGGATGTGCTTTGTTAGTGAATGAAATTGCAAAATCTTACATATAGTTGCTAAAAACTTGGCTTGAGGCAATGCTTGGTCGTGCCCCAACTACTATTATCATTGATGATGACAAAGCTATGGGTAAGGCAACCACATGTATTGCCTAATACTACTCATAGGTTATGCATGTGTCATATTTACAAAAACTTCTAAAACAATTTGCACATATTTATAACAAATTTCCTCTATTTCAAGATGAATTTCACCATTGCATTCATAATACTATTACAATTAAAGATTTGAATTGGAATGCAATGAGATCATTTATAGGTTTATGGCTTGATAAAAAATAATTGGTTCCAAGATTTATGCATCACCATGAAAATAAAGGTTCCCGCATATTGGAGAACAACATTTTGTGCTAGAATGTCAACAACACAACAAAGTGAGAGTATGAACAAATTTTTTAAAGATTTTGTCCAATCTAGCACACTAGTAAGTGATTTTGTCTCTCTGTACAAAGAGGTATTGAATACACAATATGTTAAAGAGAAAGAAAAAGATGCGAAAACAATGAACTCAGAAGCTATTTTAAAGACATGTTACAACATTAAAGCTGCAATTACAAGAACTTACACTAGAAAAATGTTTATGAAATTTCAAGTAGAACTTTTTTCTAGTCAAAATTTGAAAATAGCCAAACTTAGTGAAAATGAGGGTGAAAAAAATATATAGAGTTGTACCTCATAGGAAGGAAACTCAGTATATGAAGTAGCTTTCACAAAATCTACTAATGAAGCTATACGTTCATGCCACATGTTTGCGAGTTTATTGGGATTTTATGCAGACATATACTTGCAGTGTTTATGAAGAAGTCATTGGTGGAGACAATTGATCCACAATATGTCTTAGAGAGATAGACAATAAATGCAAAGAAAAGAGCTGTTGATGGAATTTCTGAAAATGTGCTACAACTTGAGAGACAACTTTTGCCATATCTATGAGATACAGTTTGATGGTGTATTTTTTAGAAGTTGTTGAGCATGGTTCAAAATCATGTCAGAAGTACCGAGCATTTTTCTGCAATTTTGCAAAAAAGGTCAGAAAATGTTTTTCCATGAGTGATAGTGAAAATGATGCAACTTTAAACCATGATGACTTACAAGGCACAACCCAACCTCAACTATTCATTGTCATAACGCACTAAGTTTCGAAAAACTTAATAGGTAAACACTAAAACTATAGAATTGCCACAAACCATTCTACTTAGGTGTGATTGGTCACCTGTTCAAACTAAGAACAATGACTAGTCTACATCTTAAATTTAGTGTTCGAGAGTACGTTTACATATGAGAAAAAATTACCACCCTCATGACACCCATCCTAAAATGGTACCAACTAATTTTAAGTTATTTCAAATTTGAATTAGTTAATTTTAATTTCGATAATTAAATATTGGAAAATAGTTTTAAGCATCCTCTACTATACTGGTGGAACAACTTAAAAATTCTTTCTCATCTCAAAAGTATTCGAGTAGTATTATCTGACTTCATTGAATAGGCTTCATAGCTTAATTTAGTATAACATTTTATGAAAAATTATAACTTTGACTCCCTTTATCCAATTTATTCTTACTATTCTATTATTTTAATTATTTTCTATTATTCATTAATTCATAATTTTATTTATTTATTTTATTATTTATTTTTATTAGAAAATGAATATGAATTACTTTTATTAAAAATTTCTTTTAGATCTTCCATTAAGCTGGTCAGACCACAGAAGAAATTTTTTCACCTAAAGATTTTCAAAGCATTACTTAAGCATAGTTTTCCTTGACATATCATCATAGGAATAATCAATACTCATTTTCAATTATTATTAATTATTTTCACCTTATTTTATTTTTCCATCATTTTTATAATTATTGTTGTTGTTGCTCAGAACAACAATGATGTGATGAAGATGTAAGACTCCTCGATTGTCATGTCATATGCTACCAAGGACTTTGAAAGAAGATAAGAAATCATTGAGACGTAAGGGTTTTTCCTTGAGTAAGCACTCTGATACTTAAGTCAAAAGATAATTTGACAGAGTCTTAGTAAGCCAAAAGAATAGAACTTGGCTTTAAGATTGTACCTGTCTATATCTATAGGAGAATTTAAGTGAATAATTACCCTCATTTACTATGGTAAATTGTGTAATCTTCTTGTGGGCCCAGTTTCTTCAATAGACGGGCCTAAGCAGACATCATAGGCCAATGACCCAAAATAATGATTGAAGGCAGGCTCTGCCTTAATCGCCTTCCTGGTGGCTAAGTCAACCGCCTTCTTGGTGGCTAAGTCAACCGCCAGCATGCGTAGCTAGATCAACAACCAATCTGGCACTGAGTCAGCTGCTAAGTCTCTTACACGACCCCTCTAGGTGTTGCCAAGTGTCACATATGTACACCCGTGGGCCTTTGGGCTCCTGTGCCCTTGGGCTCATATTTTTTTGGCCCAAGTGTGTTTATTTCTAGGCCTATTAGTCTTTATGTAGCCCATATCAATTGCTCCCCACTCTCTTACATGGTTAGGAATGCGAAAGAGTATTAATAGGGGTCTTTTGGTATTTTCCAAGTGTCTTGGTTTTTTTTTCTCTAGGTTTTTTTGGCATCTGCATCTATTCATCTTATTTAGGGTGACTTTTTAGCTTCCGCATCTGCCATTATATAAGGTAAGAAGCTTTCTTATTTTTTATGAGTTTTCTCTCAATTTGCTTTGAAAATAATTAGCTGCCAATTAGCCACCAATACTCGCTAGTTATTCACTGAGTGAGTCGCCAAGGCACCTGCCAGACTCAACCGCCAAGGCCATTTACCTTACTTAGCCGTGATACCCAGCCGCCACTCACCTACCAGTTTGCCTTTCTTCATTCCTTATGTAGTGTGTTTGCATTTTTGTGGCATCTCAAGGTAGTGGCAAACACCTAACTTAGGTTCCCCCTCTAACTTATCAGTATCCAACTTAGAATATATCAGGGGTAGGTTCCCAATTTCAGGGGGTTACTCATACAAGCTCCCAAGTGAAATTGAGAGGTCGTTCACCTAGGTATCTTTAGGGGTGTCCATTCACGTGGCCTCTTTAGAGTTAGGTTTCCGATTTCCTTCTCTCGCTTTGGGATATGGTTTCTTAGAGACCAAGGTTTGACTATTACCCAACTACATCCTCATGCTTGGTGCACTATAGTCAGTTTTACTATTCTTTGTTAATAGAGGGGAGTGGATCCTTAACTCATTTTGTTTAGCTCTTTCTATGGAGTTTGTAGTTTTTTAGGGGTCATACCTTTTTCTATTCAAATATGTCGAATCTAGGGTTTAACAACAAAATTTTCAAAGAGGTCCCTAGTAAACTCCATTACTTTGAGCTTGACTAGCTCATTGTTGAGTGCCCTAATCAAGATGTAGATCTCCTTACTTGATGGAATTTGTTAAGGAGCAAAGCCACCAAAGATCCCACAACATCTTCCATCGAAAAATCACATAGGCGAGAAATTGAGTTGTTGTGCATCGGGGAGGGGGTCAACATGCACACTTTCCTTACTCAAGAAAATATAAAGGCTATAGGTTAAGGCGTTGTAGATCTTACTCCCAATCCTAATCCTCCACCTCCAAATCTGGCCACTTCTAGTCATGTCCATCTTCCTAGTAATCCAGGGACATCTAGTCCTACTCATGTTCCAAATGTTCCGATTGTCACTAGTCTGTCTACGTACCTGCAAATCCAATTGCTGACCCGTTATAACTTGTTTTAGGGGATGAAGACCCCTCCCCTGAGGACCTTACCTTAGAAGATAAGAGACCTTCCCCAGTCATTTTGAGCCCTATGAAGAAGGGGATCAAATGGTAGTCAAGAAGGCGACAATTCATTTAAAGAGGACAACAAGAGGGGACAAGGCGAAGGGTTCAGGACCCTTTTGTTCTTCCTCCTAAGGAGTCCTTAGAAAATATAGAAGACCTTGATGATTTCTTAGGTTCTTCAGGTAACTTTTGATATCATTACATGTGGGAACAAGAATTTTCATTGCCATTATTATTGACATTTTCTTTCTTTTTGCATATATGGTGCTGTACGATGAGCTTTTCTATCCAAGAGGAAGGCTCTCGAGATTTTGTGATGTTACTGCTACTCAGAAGTAGCCTTGCTTGGGAGTTTCCATCCTTGGTCGCTCTTGCACTCCTCCTCCTCCACCTCCGACTACTTATAAAGGATCGAACACAGCCCACGCATCGAGTCAGGACTGTGGAAAGTCAATGGTCGACCAACCTGTAAATCTCAACGAGCAGGTTGCCTAGAGCAAAGTTAGTGGATGAAGATAAAGCCTTCTAGGAAGAATATGAGGCTTTTGAACTTCGAGGATGCCATGAGGGAGAGGCCTATACTTCCCTGACTGAATCCCCCCACTCTTAGGCGTACGCAGTAGATGGATGTGTTAAGGTCTATGATGATGATTTTCGCTATTATCCAAGGGTAAACGACAATGACAACATTGAGGGGTTGGGGTCACATCTTACCTGGAATGGTGTTTTATTCTTCCTCAAGATGAAAATGCTTTATTTAGGAATTTTCTCGAGTGTGAGGATTTGGCTGACAAGGAAGCAATGAAGGTTAATCTCTTGGTTTCATTTGGCTATATATGTGCATATTTTATTAATTTCTAACATTTACTTCTTCTGCTTTTCAGCTGACTCAACGAGTGATCGTCCCTAATGCCCAACATCGCCTTTACAGATCTAGCACAAAACAAGAGCTGATAGCATTACGTCAATAGAACGTGAACCTGCTTAATGTGAATAACTAGTTAAGCTTGCTTCTTGGACAACTGGAGGAGCTGACGAAAGAGAGGGATTCCCTATTTGGCAAACTTACTCATCTCCAAGGTGGATTTACGGTCGAAAGGGCCAAGGTAAATTCGCTGGAGGGGTGTAAAGATGATTTCATTGTTGCTTCCACTGAGCTAGAGAATTTCTGATCACAGAACAACACTTTCCTCGTGTGTCAACAAGAGATCGAGACAGAGCTACAAAAAATGCATGAACGAGTGCAGACTTCTCTAACTTTAGAGGAGTGGAGTCACATCTGGGTTGAGGGGGTGAAAGAATATCGCTTGTCCAAAGATTACCACACTAGGAAAAAGCATATTCGGAGGACTCCAAATTTGGGTTCATCTTGCAATGTCTTGGCTGGAAATGGAGAAGTGAGCTAGTAAGACTTTCACTAAACTCCAATATTCCTACGAAGTCAAGTTGTTCGAGGCTCTTGACTGGACCAAGTATGAGCCAAATTCAAAGGATGCTAACACATTCCTAGAAAAGGGTGCTCATGATGAGTTGGGCAACTTGATTAGTCCATGGTCTCCTCGTAATCCTCATAGCTAAGAAGAGGCAATCGGGCCCTCAACAGCTTGGATAATGATGACTTGCAGTCTTTGGATGTTAGTTTTATGAGTCCTTCTACTCAGCCCCTTACTTTGAGCTCTACCATTCATTAAGATGACCCTCCAGCTGTTGTTGACTCTTCTGATAAGGCTCATCCCGCTGAAGATGCTCCTGATATTGAGCTTTAGTATTTTTTTTTCTTTTTATTTCTATTTCGCTAAGACAATGTAAACAAACTTTCCGTTTGCATTTGAATAAGAAATTTTGAAAAATTTCTAGTTGATTTTCATGACATTTGTCTATATGTTTTCTTGCTTTTCTTGCTTACTTTGTATTCATGTGGTGTGGATGCTCTACAGTTCTTTCAAAAAAGGCAACTCCTTAGTAAAGAACTCATTTTTAGGTAATTATACAATTATAGCTTACCTTTTGCATCTTGCACCATAAGTAGCTTCTTTTCATCATTATAGCTTACCTTTTGCATCTTCCACCATAAGTAGCTTCTTTTCATCATTATAACTTGTGCTTTTTTCGCTTTTAAGCTGTTGAACTTTTATAATTTTAGCTTGTTTTGCACATTTTTCGCTTGAAGCTTTATAATTTATGAGTGATAGCTTATCTCACATGTTTTTTGTTTTAAGCTAATTGGTCTCGTTGTTATAACTTATCTCTCGCATTTTTCGCTTGTAGCTATCTATTTTCAGAGATAGAGCTTATCTAGCACACTTTTCACTTTAAGCTATTTATTTTCAAAGATATAGTTCATCTTGCACACTTTTCACTTTAAACTATTTATTTTCAGGGATATAGCTCATTTTGTGCACTTTTCTCTTTAAGCTATATATTTTCAAGGATATAGCTTATCTTGCGCACTTTTCACTTTATCATAATGTGTTAAGGTTTTAGGTAACCTAACAACTAGAGACAAATTAATGGAGTCGCCACCAATCATTCAAACTAAAGTGTGATTGATCACCTAATCAATTTAAGGACAAGGACTGGTTTATGTCTCAAATTTAGGGTTTGAGGGTATGGTTATGTGTGAGGAAGGTGTCAGCACTCTCACAACGCCCATCCTAGAATGGTACCTAATTAATCTTGTGTTATCTTTAAAAGGTTTGAATTAAATGGTCTCTAATTTAAATGTTCTTTATTTAATCCAAATAAATAAATACTGGAAAATTTTTAAGAAACTCTCCATCATTCTGGTGGAATTTCTTAAAAATTATCGTCACCTCAAGAGTATCCAATTAGTACCATTTGACTTACTTAGAGAGACTCCGTCGTCGGATTCATTAAATATCTTATTGAAATTTCCTAATTTATTTTATCTCAGGTTAGTTTTAAATTATACTTCTTATTTAATTTAATTTTCTTATTTTTATTTTATTAATAGTTTATACAAATTTTTATTTATTTTAAAGTTAATTTATTTTAAATTTGAGAAATAAATTCAGATTACCAATATTGAAAATCTCTCTTAGTATTCCATCATTTTGCCGAGACTTCAAGAAAAATTATCACCTAAATAATTCCAAATATCAACCATTTGTGACTCTTTGGACTCTTATCATCGGAATAATCTTAATTTATTCTCAATTAATTATTTATATTTATTATTTATTATTTCATATTGTATTTGTGTATTTCATCAATTATTATTAATTAACATATATTGTTTATTTATTGGTAATAATTTTTGTTAGTATTATATTCATCTATTATTAATATTTTACTTATTTTTATTTTAAAAACATTTTATTATTTATCTTTTATTATTATTATTTTAATACATTATGAAAATAAATATTGATTATTAATATTGAAAACTTTCCTTGTACCAAAAAAATATTGAAAACTTTCCTTAAATCTTCCAACATATTGGCGAAATTTAAGAAAAGTTCTCTCAGCTAAAAATTTCCAAATGTCAACCATTTGTAACTCTTTAGAATTTCATCATCGAAGTTATCTTTATTTATTCCTCATTCCTTATTAACTTATTACATTTTATTATCAATATTTTTTTATTATTTAAATTATTATTATTATTTTGAAAAATAAATATTTATTATTAGTATTGAAAATTTTATTAAATCTTCCATCATTCTAGTGAGATTTAAGAAAAATCTTCTCATCTAATAATTTTCAAATGTCTACTATTTGTGACTCTTTGGAATTGCATCATCGGAACAATCCATATTTACTTTGATTTTATTTTATCTAAGAAGAATTTATTTTCCAATTTATTTTCTAAAAAAATTTTGTCTATATTTCGTAGGGTTTTGATGTTTATTATATTTGAATAATTTAACCTATAAATTAAAGAAACCATGAACCAAATATTCAATTTAATAACCACACCTATTAACCTACGTAATTAAATTCCTAAATTGTCTAAATTTTTCTAAACCACTCAAGCAATTAGTTGTATCTGAACAGACCACATAAATAACGAATATAATCTTTTGATAATAAATAAATAAAACAATTACCTTTGCTTTTCTTTTCTTAAACTTCACGTGTTCCTCTAATAACAAGTTTAATTCATGCAGTAGCAGGACAACGTCTAGGTAGCGTGAAACAAGATGCAGAACAGCAGTTTCGGGATGAAGTGATGATGGACACAGCAGAGGATAATGGACAGGGATCGAAACGCAGCAGCAGCTTGGTATAGAACAGCAGCAGTTAGGAATGTAGGAGATAGCAGGTGCAGTGGCGATGCAAACAGCAGTAAGCAGTTGTGTGAATAGCAGTAGCACAGCTACGGGAAGAGACAATAAGGCACGATAGGGAGGAAAGACCGCAGCAGGGTAAGGGGCTAGCTTCTCAAGCAGGGACGCAGCCATGGTTTCAAATTGCGGTTGCGGCCGCGTTGCGTTTATTGCAGTTGCGGGCATAGAGGCGGTTATTGCGGTCATCGTGGTCATGAATTTTTTTTAATTTTGCACAACTTTGTATAAAATGTCATAATTGTAATTATAATCATAAAATGTCTTATTTTATAATTTTTAAAGTAATTTATGATACTTTAAGCCTATTATTTAGATGAAAAAAGAAGTTATTCATATTTTTTTGAATTACAATAAAGCATTCATATTTAAAAAATTACCTATGATAATTGAAAAATAACAAAAATTGAAAGTAGAGATAACTAATTATGCATTAATAAAAATCACCATATTAATTATTTAACATTAATTATTTCTTCACCAGGTGGCATGTTTGAGATTTTTATTAAACAAAAAATTATAAACAAATATAATAAAAACATCACAATTTTCATGGATATATGATAAATGAATTTGAACCATTAATTATTCACATTTTCAACACTTGAATTAGTAAAAATAATTTAATTTATTACATTCACATTATCAATATTCTCTTGAGTTATAATAATGTTTGATTAATGAGTACATTAAACATTTAATATTAATTTTTCACTATAATTAACTTAAGCAAGCACAATTCTATTATCAAATTAAATATTAATAATATTGTCTTTTTTATAAAAAAATATTTTCTTTTTCTCTTAAATTACAATAATATTTAATAGTATATTTAATTACATTAGAAATTATAGTAAAAAAATTACATAATAATTTAATTAAATTTACCTAATGCAAATTCCTAAACATTTATAATGTAAAAAAAAAAAAAACAACCCAACCCAAAACTTCTAGCCAGCCTACCCAATCTCACCCATTCATAAACTAATAATTTAACCTAATACAAAGCAAATTCCAATCACTTTCGATCTCAACCTTCATCCCTACTCCTTCGACTCTGAAGAACCCACCAACCACTCCTCATGCTTACGCCTCCAGCCTCACAGCCCCTGACCAGCTCACTTGCGATCGACCTCCCTCACGCCTTCACCCCTCTGGCCTTAGCAGCAGTCAGCGGCCACTCGGACTCAGTTAGCCTCAGGTCTTAGCCTTGCCAATCTCATCTCAGGCCACCGCCCACAACTGCCTGCCCACGCCACCCATGGCCACACCAGTCGCAGTCACCCACGCCTGTGCGCTGCTACCAACAGCCTACCCACGCCCGTGCGCCACTACCAACAGCCTACCCACGCCCACTGACTCTGCCTCAAGCAGCCCTCAACCTCACTCACCCTTAACAGATCTGTCATGTTTCGATCTAGATCTACTAAGTTAAAAGGTTATAAATTTTAAATTTGCACTCGTGTCTAAGACTCTGAGTTATAACCTGTTTGTGATCTCAGATCTGAATTCGATCTGTTAATGTGATTGATCTGATTTTTTGTTGATTTTGATATGGTGAAGGCATGAAGCTAAGGTTTTTTGAGGCTAAGTTGATTTGGTTTTATGTCTGTGTTGCCTGACTTGATAAGAATTGTTTTTATATTCTGTTTCCAACAGCAACAAAAGGGGGGATAGCGGTGATAACGGACCATTGTTGCCTTTATCCGCCGTTAGGCCGCTTTATAACGGCCAAAAGCGGCTGTTACGGTTGTGATTCTCAATCACAACTGTTTTTTCTGCGATAACAGTGGCGGACACAGCCGCTACTGCGAGATAACGGCCGCTATTTCATTTAGCGGCCGCAATTTAAAACCCTGGACGCAACAACGATGGAGAAGGCGCGGTGGCTAGATTGAAGGCAGTAGGTTCCGGTGAGAAACTAGGGAGAACAGGGGACGATGATGGAAGCCAAGTGGTGCAAGGGTAGCGGTTGGAGCGATTGTAGGCAGCAAGCTTCAACACAAATAGAGGTGCAGCGATGGTAATGATGTAAAGCAAGGTAGCAGCATAGAAGGGGAGAGTGGCAGCAAGGATGTGTTCAAGATGGCGATGAATAATGAAAGAAGTTTATTTCTGCTTTTTTCTGTCCCTTTTAAATGGCTAAGTTCCTCTTTTCATACTTGATAAAAATTTCATGGAAAGAAAGCAAAAATTTACAATTGATCCCATGATCATGGGATTTTTCATTTATTTTGTTTGACTTTCCTTTTTTTTATTAACTTCCCCCCTTTTTCTAAAATTTATTTCCATTTAATTTTTTATTTTGGTAATCAATTTTCAGATTTTATTTCACTTTGATTATTTCCTAATTTAGGTTCTGCATTGAGATTTAAGGTTTGACCAAAGTTGATTTATTTTTCATTTTTTTATTTTTTATTTTTTAATTTTTTATTTTCATTAAAAAAGAATTATTCGGACAAAGTTAGGTGTCTACACACTTTAAGCTATTTATTTTCAAAGATATAGCTCATTTCACACACTTTTTGCTTGATCTATTTATTTTCAGAGATATAGCTCATTTTATGCACTTTTCACTTATATTTCGGAGTTAGGGCTTATTTCGTGCACTTTTCGCTTTAAGCTATTTATTTTCATAGATATAGCTCATTTCATGCCCTTTTCACTTTAAGCTATATAATTTCGAAGCTAGGGCTTATTTCACGTATTTTCTACTTTAGGCATTTTATTTATTAAATTTGTAGGAAGTAGTATCTAAGATAGATCTGGAATCAGGTGACTCATTTATTAAGTAATGATCAATACATGATAATTCTTAAGCATATTCAAAATAGAAAAGACATAGCCAATATTGCTTTATGTAGTTTGCATTCCAAGTTTTCATGATCCTTTTTCCTTGCAAAGTCTCTAGGATACAAGTACTTGATCCAATCATCTCTCGAACCCTGTATGGACCTTCCCAATTGACCATGAACTTGCCATATTGCCTTAATGCATTAGTTACAGCCAACTTTCTCAAAACCAAATCTCTATCCTACAGGTTTCTAGTTCTGACTTCGTAATTGTAATAGCCGACATTCCTTTGTCAACATGTTGCCAACTAGGTTGCAGCTAAATCTCATTGCTCATCTATCAAGTTGAGATTCTCTTTTAATCCCTCAAAGTTTTCTTTTTCCACAAAAGGGACTATCCTTGGTGAGCCAACGCTGATCTCCACAGGTTTCAAGGCCTCTATCTCGCACACCAAACTGAAAGGTGTTTCCCCCATCGACACCCAACTTATGGTTCTATAAGCCTAAAGGATACTAGGCAATTCATCTACCCAAGCTCCCTTCGCCTTGTCCAATCAAGCTTTCAAACCATGTAAAATAGCTCAATTACTAAGCTTTGATTGTCCATTTGCCTGTGGATAGGAAAACAAAAGTATCCGAAGTTAGATGTTCAATCCTTCACAAAAGTCACGAAATGCATCACAGTCAAACTGTTTTTCATAATCTGCGTTTAACACTCTCGAAATTTTGAATTTACATATAATGTCCTTCCATACCATAGTTTCCACCTTCTTCTCGGTAATGGCGACTAGTGCTTCTACTTCAACCCATTTTGTGAAGTAGTCGGTTGCAACCAAGAGGTACTTCCTTTGCTTGGTGGTGAGAGGGAAAGAGCTTAAGATATCAAGATCCCATTATGCAAATGGTGTGGGTTAGAAAGTGCTTGGGTTATAGGAGCTGTTGACATCAGAGCAAATCTCTGGCATTTATCACACTTGCGCACCTTGTTTGCCGCATCTTGTCTTAGTGTGGGCCAATAGAAACTTGTTCGCAATATCTTGCTAGCCAAAGCTCAAGCACCTTAATGTTCACCACATATTCCCTCATATACCTAAGCCAAAGTATATCCAGCTAACTCAAGACCTAGGAATTTTAGCAAAGGCATCATATAACCTTTTTTATACAATTCTCCACCCAACATGGCGAATTTGGCACTTCGGATCTTCAATATCCTAGCTATCTCCTTATCTTCTGGTAAGGTGCCATCCAGAAAATACTGTCTTATCAGTTTCCTCCAGTTTCACTACCCTTCCCACAGTTTCTTTTAAAGTGAAAAGCTTGGATAGTGCATCAACGTTAGAGTTCTCGAACTTGTTGATCTGTATGAACTAGAAATGTTCAAGGGTTGAGCTAGAGATTGGACATTTTGTTGATATGGCACTAAAGTTGGTTCTCTCATCTCATAGTGACAATGAAACTTGTTGACTACCAATTGAAAATCACTGTGAGCCTTCAATTTGTGGACTTGTAACTTCTCTGCCAATCTCATATCTGTCACCAGAGCTTCGTACTCAACAATGTTGTTTGAGTTGGGAAAATTAAATCGAAGGGAGTATTCAAAAGCTTTTCCTTTTGGGGATACTAACACTACTCCATCTCTACTCCCATTTTCACTTGAAGCTCCATCAACGTACAAATTCCACTAATTCATCTCGATTTCATAGTTGTTTTCTTATCTTGTACATTCGACTATGAATTTGGCCAAAGGTTGGCCTTTGATAGCTTGACGAGGTTGGAAAGAGAGATCATCCTCCCTAAGTTCAATGGCCTATTTTGTTAGTCTCCTTGAGTGTTCTGGCTTTTGGAGTATCAGTTTCAAAGGTTGATCTGTTAGCATTGTAACAAAATGGGCTTAAAAGTAGGGGCGTAGTTTCCATGTGGCCATCACCAACGTTAATGCCACCTTCTCAACTCATGGGTATCACGTCTCTTCTCAACCTTGAAAGCTATCTACATGCAAGTGCACATGGTTTTCAAGTAATACGGAGGTGAGTTCAGAAAATATCATCCCTCAGAGACTGGGAGTACAAAACCTAGCTAAGTATCGGGTACTCTTACTTACAGTATATCCTAGCAAATTATGAAATTTTAGAATGGGTGATCTACAAAGGCTAATCAAAGAAAATAAAAATAAAAATAAATGAAATAAAAGAGTGAATTAAGAAGTACTTACAGTGAGAAAGCTGAAAATAAAATAATTGAAAAAGAAAAGAAACAAAGATAATAGTTAAAAGCTAAAAGGGCAAAATTGTAATTTTACTAAAACTACTGGTCAAAAATGCAATTTATGAAATATGGATGAAAATCATAAGATGAAATTAAGAATGCATAATATTTAAAAATTAAATTAAAACAATGCAATTGAAAAGAAAATGAATTAGTGCATGAAATAACACAAAATGCACCTAATGTAATCCTAAATGCCTTAACCCTAAAGTGCTAACCCTAATTGATACTAAATGGTGACCTTAAACTAATTACCTAATCCTTAATAAAACCTAAATTATTGTAATGCATGATTAACTACATATCTACAGGGAGGCAAATATGTGTGCTGATTATATGGCTGACCTTGCTTATGCAAGTAGTATAGAAACCATGTTTATTAGAAGCCTTCCGCATGGAATCTTGAATTTATTACATAAAGATTATACTGGAAGTGGTTGTACTAGACTAGTTCTAGAAGAATAAAATTCATTCTTTTAGCACCAAAAAAAATCCTTAATAAAACCTAAATTATTGTAATGCATGATTAACTACTAATCTCTAATTTAATGAATGCATGAAAGCAATTATGTGTTTTTGGATTTTTAAAATATGAATTAATAAACCCTAAGATAACATGAATTACCCCTAACTCTAAATGAGCCTTAAATGAATTTTTCAAACCTTAAACTAAACTTATTTAATGCCTAAAACAAAACTGAAATGGATACTTAAAAATAGCCTAGAAACCTAAGTAATATCGTTATTTAAACCATGCAAAACTAATGCAAATGCCATGGAATTTATACTAAAATGATACCTAAATTATAGCTAGTAAATGCACTAAATTAATACTTCCTAAAACCACTCAAGACAACACGAGAAATGCATCAACGCACAAATCTGAATCTCTTTGGAGCAACGCTCTGTGAGAGTTTTTAGGTAGTCTTGTTCTATACAAGTGTTCTTTCTCTAAGATTATCTGAGATAGTCTTTAGAGCTTTGGTCGATTCTTTAGTTAATAGTCAGTGGCAATAGGTAGGGTATAGGTAAAGGCTTTACTCAGGGAAGGGGCGGTTGAAATGGACGATACATTAGAAGAATTATGGGGGAAGCTGAAACTTACAGAAGAAGAGAAAGATCGGGTGGAAGTGGACGATTCAAAGGAAGATTCAGATCTGTTAGGAGCGAAACACTGGTTGGTTGGTAAATTGTTAACCACAAGGTCTTTCAATAAAGATGCAATGGTGGGTACAATGAAAGTTATTTGGAAGTTATCCCGAGAACTGCAAACAGATATCTTAGACGAAAACCTTTTCCTTTTTAAGTTTGCCTCTGGGAGTGACAAAAAGCGAGTAGTGGATTGATCTCCCTGGTCCTTTGATAAGAATCTGCTAGCGTTGACGATTTATGATGGAGAATTGCGCAAACAGATTACTCTTTTGACAAAGCTTTATTTTGGATCCAGGTGTATGGGTTACTTCTAAAGATGCTTCAAAGGGAGATGGCAGAAACGATAGGGAGGAAACTTAGTTCTCTCAAAGGTATGGACTTGTCAAACTCAAATGGAGGAGGGGGAGTATGCTTGCAGTTACGGGTTGAAATCGACATCACCAAACCCCTTCGGCGTTTCATTGTTCTCAAAGACAAGAAAGGAAAAAACGACATAATAGGGCAACTGAAGTATGAGAGGTTGCCAAATTTCTGCTACACGTGTGGATTATTGGGGCATGTTGATCTTGAATGTGAGCAGGAACCAGTGGAGGAGAAAGAGAAGGGTGTGTCACAATATGGGAACTGGCTTCGAGCTGAGCCAATGAAGAGAAGCTATGGCATACTGCGAAGGGACAGCAAAATAATTAATTTGGAGGAGAAGGAAGCAGAACCATAGCCAGCCAACAATCCAGAAAGGCAGAAGGGCGTACGAAGAGAAGGAATACCCCACAAGGAGATCGGAGACCAGGTGACGGAGACGAGGCAGACGAACATGATGACAACACCAGTTTTGGAAGTACACAATCTCTCGGGCGACAATCAAGGAATTATGAGCAAAGATCACGGAACAATTGAGGCTATTGGAGACAGGAGAAATTATAGGGATATGATGGAAAAAGGGACAATAAACAAGGAAGGTGCTCTTAATGCAATAAAAAACCAAGAAATCAATGAGGCAAATCACATAATCGAGGGAGATATTGTGTAGGGGGATTTATGGCACGCACAAAGTCAAAAAAACAAATCTGCATGAGATCCCAAGCCACGGTGGAACGCAATCTGCATGGATTAATTTATCTTCTCAACATGTGGAAAATGGACAACGCCAAGGAGGTGGTCTCAGTAGCTCGAAAGGAAGACAAACCTGGAAAAGATGCGCCAAGGAATCATTTGGGGAACCAAATCTAAGTATACAAGAAGCAGGGAAGCGTAAGTCAGAGATACAAGCTTCAGAATTTATGGAAATTGATCAGATTGGAAAGAAGCGAAGGGAGGAAGAAGAGGTGGATTTAACTAAAGCATCGGCGGAGACTGTTAATCAGTCCCACCGTCACTAATGAGATGCCTAAATTGGAACTGTTGTAGGCTTGGGAACCCATGAGCAGTTCATGCTCTATGTGAGCTAGTGAATAAAGAAGCTCCCTATGTAGTCTTCCTCATTGAAACAAAGCTACATGAAAGGAAAATGGAAAAAATAAAAAGAAGCTGTGGCATGCAGGCATGTTTTAGTGTAAATCTAGATGGCAACAGTGGTGGATTGGCAATGTTATGGGGAAATGATATACAACTAAAACTGAGGAGTTTTTCAAGGAGGCATATTGACATGGAGGTCAACGACGGACAAGAAGGACAGGCCTGGAGATTGACAGGCTTTTATGGTGATCCTGACACAAGAAAAAGAGGTGAGTCTTGGGCTTTATTAAGGGAATTGGCAGAAAACAATAGCATGGAGTGGCTTTGTGTTGGAGATTTCAATGAAATACTCTGGCAACATGAAAAACACGGGCAAGCTAGAAGGAAGGAGAGCCAAATGCAAGCATTCAGAGATACACTGGAAGACATTGGGTTAAAGGATTTGGGTTACAGAGGATGCTGGTACACATGGGAAAGAGGATGAATCGAAGCTACCTGCATAAGGGAACGACTTGATCATGGTCTTGGCAACAATAATTGGTGGTCCCGATTCCCAAACTATTTAGTTTTGTATCTCACTCACGCATATTCTGATCACCAGCCAATAATGGTACATACGAAATGGGGAGAACAAAGAAATGCAAGAAAGCAAAAGAGGGACATGTTCCGGTTCGAAGAACAGTGGGCCAAAGAAATAGAATGTGAAGAACATGTTAAGTTAGTATGGCAAGATACAACAACAGCTTCACTCTCTGAAAAATTGGAAGGCACTAAGGCAAAACTAATGGAATGGGGTCGGAGTCAACATTAAAATTTCAAAGTCCAAATAGGCAGTATCCGTAGGGGATTGGAAAAACTTAAGCACATGGCACCCACTGACAATAGGCTAAGGGAACAACAAAGATTAAAAAAAGAGCTAGATTGCTGGTTGGAAAAGGTGGAATTATACTAGAAACAAAGGTCACGTGTCAGCTGGCTCAGGGAGGGAGATAAAAAAACAGCTATTTTTCATTCTCAGGTGTCAATAAGAAGGAAAAAAAATACTATAAAGGGGCTAGAAGATGAAAATGGGATAGTGACGGTGGAGGAGTCTGAGATACAGGGGATTGCCACAGACTATTTTAAAGAACATTTCCACTCTAATGACATTTCAAATTTTGCAGATCTTCTTAAGAAAGTCCAACCTTGTGTTTCGAATGAGATGAACCAAAGGCTCATTGCAGAGTTCACGCCTGGAGAGATTCATGTTGCTCTAAAACAAATGCACCCCACCAAAGCACCCGGACCTGACGATATGCCAGCCCTTTTCTTTCAAAAATATTGGTCTACAATTGGTAATGATGTGACTAATTCTTGTCTTTCATGCTTAAGAGGGGAAAAATTTAGAAGACATCAATCATACCAATATAGTCCTAATTCCCAAAACGAAAGACCCATCCAACATTAGACAATTCAGACCTATAAGCCTTTGTAACGTTGTATACTAGATTATATCCAAAGTACTAGTGAATAGACTCAAGACGTTTCTCCCAGATATCATTAGTGATTCACAAAGTGCCTTCATACTTGGGAGATTAATCACAGATAACATTTTGGTAGCCTATGAACTGTTGCACACGATGAAAACTAAAAGGATAGGGAAAAGGGGTTTTTTTGCTTTAAAACTAGATATGAGCAAAGCCTATGATAAGGTAGAGTGGAAGTTTTTGGAGGCTATGATGCAAAAACTTGGCTTTCATTCTAATTGGATTTCGATTATTATGAGCTGTGTATCATCTGTCTCTTACTCTATTGTTATTAATGGTGATATTTCTAACAATTTTAAGCCAGGTAGAGGACTACGTCAAGGTGATCCTTTATCTCCTTACCTATATCTGATTTGCACAGAAGGTTTATCGGCCTTACTCAAAGATAAGCAAAGACAAGGCTTACTGCATGGGGTTCAAGCGAGTCAACCGGGTCCTCAAATAATTCACCTATTTTTTGCAGATGATAGCCTGCTATTTGGTAAAGCAAACATAGGCGAATGCCAATAGGTGATGGACGTGCTAAAGTTATATAAGGAGTGTTCGGGGCAAATGATAAATTTTGAAAAGTCAACTTTGTTTTTCAGCAGTAATCTGGATGATGAAACTAGAAATTCTATTAAAAAAATTTTCAACATCCAAGCCACTTCAAATATTAAAAAGTATCTGGGCATGCCAATCAGGGTGGGTCGAGACAAATCAAGTGTTTTCAAGGATCTTAATGCCAAATTAAACTTGAGAACAGAGAGTTGGGGATCGAGAGTCTTATCCCAAGGTAGGAAGGAAGTTTACATCAAGTCTATTCTACAAGCAATCCCGACTTATGTCATGGGATGTTTCCTTTTGCCTAAATCTATTTGTGATAGACTGAACAGTCAGCTAAGTAATTACTGGTGGAGATCTAGTGGAGGTAAAACAGGAGTTCATTGGTTAAACTGGAAAAAAATGTGTAGACAGAAACAGCTTGGTGGCCTGGGTTTCAGAGAGATGAAAAATTTCAACAAGGCAATGTTGGCTAAACAGGGGTGGTGGCGGCTTATAACAAACATTGAATCGTTAGTGTATTGGGTCTTAAAGAACAAATACTTCCCCCAAGGGTCTTTTTTAAAGTCTACTCTAAGAGCAAACCCGTCTCTAATATGGAGGAGCATTTGGGTAACAAAGGGTGTGCTAAACCAGGGACTAACATGGAGGATAGGAGATGGTAAGTCGGTACGGAATGGGAAGACAAGTGGCTACCTTTCTCAGAAAACTTTCAGCCATCCTCACCAAGGAGACTAGAGCAACAACATGTGAGGGTAGCCGAACTTATTAACAGCAGCACAAGCAGGTGGAATTGGGATACCTTACAGGCTATTTTCACAAAAGACGAAGCTGAGGAAATAAGAAGAATTCCACTTAGTAAGTTGAACAGCCCATACAGGTTAATATGGCACTATGACAACACAGGGTATTACACAGTCAAAAGTGGGTACAAAATGCTATCTAGACTACAAGAGAGGGATGAGGAACTGACGACTCAATCTTTAGAAAGGAATTTTGATGCAAGACTATGGAGGAAGCTTTGGACAGTGGAAGTACCTAGCAAAATAAAAATTTTCATGTGGTGTGTTCTTCATAACATCCTTCCAGTTGTAACTAATTTGGAAAAAAGACATATAGCAGTGAAGACCGCGTGTAAGAGATGTGGCGAAAGGGACGAGAACGTGTGCCATGCAATTAAAAACTGTCGGTGGGCAAATGAAGTATGGCAAAATGTTGGCTGAAACTGGACTACTAGAGTAGACAGTGATGCGGAATTGAGGGATTGGCTACAACAGAACTTATGTGGAAGTAACCATGAACGCAGTTAGCAACTATTTTTTATAATGGCTTGGACAATTTGGAATGACAGGAATAATGAATTTCATGGAGAGGCACACAGGGAGGCATCCAAATCAGCTTTTTTTGCAACTTCCTATCAGGATGAGTATAATGAGGCAAATAAGAGAAGTAACCCACCCTCGACAATACAGGAAGCTAAATGGTGCCCACCACCTTCTGACATTTATAAAGTAAATTTTGATAGAGCAATGGATGTGCAAGGAAAAAAGGTAGGAGCTAGAGCAGTGATAAGGAACTCGCAAGGACTGGTAATGGGAGCAATCTACATGAATATCAACTGGGTATCAAACCCTTTTATTGCAAAAGCACTTGCAGCTGTCACGGCGATGGATTTTGCTCTAAATATGGGCTTCAAGGAAGTAATTCTAGAAGGAGATTCCTTGACAATTATAAAGAAAAGCAATCCCAAGCCATGGATCTCTCTCCGACTTGACCTTTGATCGAAGAGATTCAAGCCAAGATGAGATTCTTCTCCAAATGCAGTCTTGAACATACGCCAAAAGAGTGTAATAATGTAGCTTACAAACCAGCAAAGCAGGGGCTAATCATTACTGGGGAATTAATATGGGTAGAGGAGCATCCAGACTTCATTTCAGACCTTATTATGTACGATGCCAACATTTCCTAGCAATAAAAGACTTTTTTTAACTTCAAAAAAAAAAGAGAAATGCATCTACACAACCGTTACTTGCACCTAAAAAAAATGTTATTAACAACCTAAAATGAACCCTTAATTGCAATGTAATTACTGTGAGAATTTAATTGAATATTAACTAGATTATAACCCCTAAATGCATGACATTAATATGACCTATTAACTAAAAAAACTAACCTATAAACACACCAAAACAGAACCTAAATACTGCCTGAAAACTAACGGCTAAATGCAGAAATGAAAATGCAAAAATACAATACTAAATGCCATGATAAATAAGCCAATCAATTCCTATAACTTACCTAATTAATGCATAACTCTAATACGACTTAAATCCAACAAATCTTACATCAAAACAAGCCAAAACATCAGCCAAAATCCTCCTTAAACTAATGCTGATCAGGATTTGTGTAAATTGCTAAACTAAATACTATGCAAATTCCATGTAAACTAGTGTAATTAATTCCTAAAATTTACCAACTAAATACCTATCTCTAATACGACTTAAAACCACTTAAATGACTCCTTAAACAACTTAAAACAGCAGCTAAAGGCTGCCTGGGCAGACCCTAAAAAAGACGCCTAAATAGAAATGCAAATGAGAAAATGTTATCATAAATGCCATGAATGCAAAGCTAACTAATTCCTAAAATTTACCTATTAAATGTATGACCCTAAGATGACCTAAGACTCTTAAATGACACTTGAAATCAGCCAAGAACAGAACTTAAAGGACTCTGCCAAAAGAGGACAGCAAATAGAAAATCACATGCAACCTTAAGTTCTTGCCTAAAACCTTTAGCAAACACCTAGAAAAATCTACTTTAAATGCATGAACCTAAGACCAACTAATACCAACTAATGAAAAACGTAAATGAAACTAATAAGACATAAAATCAGAACTTACAAGACCCCTAAAAACAACCAAAACTGCTGCCAACAAAAACAAAAAACCGAAAATGCACATTGACACCATGAAACACCTAAGCTAAACTACCCTACTTTGATCATTTTTTTTATATTTTTGTTTTAAAAGATATTCAAAAACTGTTTTAAAAAATTAAATTAGAACCCTAAAACAGTAGAATAAAAATACTAAAAATCATTTTAAAGCTTGAAAACAGAAAATAAAAATACCTACTCTAGACTAGCCCATAATGACACTAACTCCCTACATACCCTACTTTAAACATTTTTTGCATTTTTGTTTTAAAAGTTTTTTAAAAACTATTTTAACCCAATAAACTAGACCCCTAAAAAAGTAGAAAAAAAATACTAAAATTTCATTTAAAAGCTTAAAAGCATAAAATAAAAATTGTAAAAGGAAACTATAGACCAAGCTCTCTCACAAGAGCTAAGGAGGTGATTTTTCAACCTCTTAGGCTTCCATGATCATGGGGCTCAATCTTGAACCAAAATAAGAGAAAAAGAAAGAGTAGAAGATGATTAAAGTTGCTGGAAATTTAAAGAAACAAAATGTTCAAAGAAAGAGTGCAAGAAAGTAGTAAAAAGTAAAGGAAAACATCATCAAAACTTGTATTTAACTTGCAAAAGTAAAGAACAATAAGGAAATGAAATGGTGGCTGCTCTAAACTTGTAAAGACATAAAAAAGTGCTGGAAAAATAAAAAAAAACCCCAGGTTGCCCACACTATTATAGGTCTCATAAAGGAGCTTATATAGTCACTTAACCTAAGGATACAAAGGTAATTTTCTATGCTATATGAGTTGGCATTAATTGCCATTTGTCTTCATATCATTGGCTCTTCAAAGTAGATATTTTCATGTCATTTAAGTGCCCACATCAGCCATGAACACCTCATCCCTTCTAGCACCATCCATTTTGTCTTCCAATCCATGTAAGTATGCTAGGTGATAATGGCATGTGTCATCCATGTGTTGGTCATGTGTCCTTTGTTCTTATCCATTAAGAGTGAATAAGATGATGACATGTGGCACACTAGGTGTCAAGTGAGGAGAGAGAAAATGATGAGTAATGCTCCTTTGTCTTTTAGTGGTATAGTCTATTTTTCACTGCATTAATGATCGAATATCATTTGGGATTTATTTATCTGCAAAACATGAGTAATTTAATAAAATTAGGGAAATAATTAATAAAATCATCGAAAATTAAATAATAATTAATCAATAAAGCACTAAATAATCCTATTTTCATAGAGTTATCATCTTTGCATCTAGTAACACTTTACTCAAATAATAGACTAGTCGATCCCCTTTTTCATCCTTTCTCAACAAAATTGCACTAACAATTGAATTTTTCACTTCGAGTTGCATAAGAACTGCTCCCCATTTTGGGGCCTAGTGTAATAACTGAAAATTTTATCTAAATCTTACATTAGTTGTGTACTATTTAATATTCATGATAAATAAAAATATATATATAAATAAAATAAAATAAAATAAAATGAATATTCTTGGAGTAGCATTATGTTATAACTTAACTATGTTATGAACATTTAATTTTATATATAAAGAGACTTGTAGAATTGATAGAAGAAACGTGTAGCAAAGCTTGTAAAATAGAAATATACACAAAAGACCAAAATGAGGCTAAACACATCAAACCTTCCAGCCCTACCCCACTTCACGTGGGATTTAAAGTGAAACAAAACAAACCTAAAGAAATGAAAGAGGAGCAAACCGATCGGGAAAGGGAATAGGAAAGAAAGAAAGAAAAGAAACAGAGAGGGCGATAGGGATTTGAAGCTAGGGTTCTCGACTGGAACGGAAACAGCAGAGGTGGAGATCGGTGCTGTTCAGGTGGCCCGAGAAAGGTCTGTTCGGCGATTGGAGAAAGGAAAGAGAAGGCTGCTAGCTGTGTGCTCATTTTGCCAGAGAAAATGTGCAAAACGTGGGTCTGCTCACAGCCAAAGAAAAGTTCAACTCTTTTGCACACATGAACAGAGAGAGGGAAACAGGGGAGAATCGAGCAAAGGATAGGTGAGGAGAGGGAGGATTAAACCAAGACTTGAATCGCCCCTTTCGACAAGACCAAAGAAGCAGATTTCGATAGTAGCAGGAGCAGCCAAGGAAAGGCGTTCAGCTTCATTTCGGAACTACCCAGGGGAGTTGTTGGGCACCGAAATTGGATGACTAAGAGTTGAGTTTGGCATTGATGAAATTTTTACCAAACCAGAAATGATGGTTGGTCATTGACGTGGGCTGGTCAGGGCGTTTGGCTTCCAATTGAAATTACTAGTGAGGGTTCGTGCATGGGAGAAAGAAGAGAGGAAGGAAAGACACGAAATTAAAGGAACCGGCAACAAAAAAAAAAGGGGGCTGTTTGGAGAATTTCAATAGCAAGAAAAATAGGAGAAAAGCTTGGTGTAAGTTTAAAGGTAAAGGCTTTTCTTTTGTGTAAACTTAATGTAGATGAATTTTATGATAATATGGGATTATGATATGATGATAGGCGGCTGAAGAATTTGAAGGATAAGGATGTTACAAATAGGATTAATAATAAGATATATATATATATATATATATATATAGGTGTATTTGTGTTAATATATCTAACTAATGAGACATTGTTAGTAGGGATGAACTTATAATGTGTCTTATGAATATTAATTTTGAAGTGTGGATGGTGTAGGTTCTTGGTGGGAGCCTTGAATAAATATATAACAAGGAAGAGCTAGAGTTGGGAGACTCTCAAAGGTAAAGGCTTTAAGTAAATGAAATAGATTATAAGGATGTAGTGTAAATAAATATTTGAGTAAGATATAGTTTGAAAATATACTATGAATAATTACTAAATTGGCTTTGTGCATTTAAATTATAGAGAAAACTTCCGAGGAGGTGGAGTTGAACAATTGGCTTAAGAGTGCAAAGTGATATTATCTAAGTAAGGGAATTTACGGTAAACGTTTATTAGTCTGCTATGTTGTGTATGTCCAAAGTTCTGTTATTTAATACTTATTGATTTGAAATGCATCCTTAGTTGAATTTCATATGTATTGAACTGAATTGAAGTACAAATGGTCTTGAATTTGAACTGTGTTGGATTTGTGGATAAAAATGCTGTTGGTTGGCGTTTTATGCAGGTTATTTGGTTGTGGATTATGATGCTGGGTAGTGTCCTACCTATGCTGTCATAATGCCGAAATTTCGTTAGAAATTATTCAATGGATTTTGGTGTTAAATTTAAATCCTACAATGTATTTAAAAACCTCATATATCTTAAGCACTATTTCTTGTTACCGAAATATTGTCTTTCTAAAATGTGTTTTGTACTATGAGGTTATCAAAACTAGAGTGTTTACTACAATTCATGCCTCCTATACTCTAGATACGTATAAAAGTATTTTCGCATGAATTTTGGCATAAGAGACGAGGGATGCTTGGAAGTTGCCTGTGTGGCACTTAACTCGCCTGTGTGGCGTAGATGAGCCTGTGTGGCACCCGCCTGTGTGGCGTTTAAATTATGCCTATGTGGCATTTAGTAAGCCTGTGTGGCAATTAACGTGAAATATCCTGGATTGCTTTGTGATCTTCCAGGTCCTGGATTGCTTTGTGATCTTCCAGGTGTCCGACAAATAGTCGTGACTTGTACCTCAGCTACTAGATGATCACTAGTGCTGGGATGATTCATGATCATGGATAGAATCTTGGTTCGGAACGGTAACCACTGCTAGCTACAGTGGACGCTTTCATAGAAAGCTTTTGGTTATTTCCAAAGATCCCGATTATATTGCGATACCTTATCAGAGAAATCCTGTCTCTTGAAAATATTTTGATTGTGTATTTCGATTTTATAAATGCGTGGGTGCAGGTGTTTTTATAGCTTATAGAACAATGAATTGTCAACTTGTATTTTCCGTAAGACACACTTAAGCATGAGTTTTGACATACTTATTCACGCATACACATGCACGCACATAGCAGAACATCTAATATCACTTAGCGTATGTTTTCTTACTGGGCTTTCCCCAAAGCTCACCCCCTTCCACCTCAGATTATTTCAGGTAGACTTGGCACGAGCGTGGTGCATTGGGAGTCTTTTTGTCGAGCTACAGAAAGTTATATCTCGAGCCAAGGTATAATCTTTTGTTCTTTTGTTTATATCCCAGACTAAATTCTTTTGTGTACACAGTGTATAGGATTTTGGGATGTAAGTACTAGGTGATATCGAGTCTGTAAACACGGTGTGATCGTAATTAAGTTGTAGTCTCGATATATTTATATATTGAATCACATGGATGTTTAGTATTCTAGTAGTTACATGGGGATTTAAAATTTCTACAGGTGGAGATAGTGATGTACATTAGTAGGGGGATGAATACTAGACCAAAATAGGGGGGGAGTTTTTCAGTTTTGTTTTCGACATGTCTTACGAGAAGACTATAATGGGACCTTAGACAACTAGTCTTAAACAAATATAAGAGTAGGACTACTCATTAGGTATTTAGCTACATTGAGCGAGAGACAAACATAGGAAGTGAAAGAAAAAGTTAGCCCGAAAAATCCGGCTTCCGAGGGCGTGACAGATTGGTATCAGAGCAGAGTTTGTCTAGCCTCGTGTCAGTGTAGATAGACTAGAACTAGTCTTACATCCCATATAACTGTGTGCGTCTGGATATAAACTGTGAATGATGCTTTGACACGATGTTATCGTGTGTTTTTCGAATAGAGTACTAAACATGTTTATCATATTTAGGTATATCTGAAATGAAAGGACGGTATAGAAGCGTGAGGAAAGTTGGGAGGAGACAAGAGGAGCAGGCTCCCGAAACACCGATTCCAGAGCCACCGCCACCTCCTCCTCCTCAGCCAGAAGCTGAAGGAGACCGTATTACTCGAGTTGAGAGGAATTTAGACACCATGTCCCGAAACATGGATGCTATGTCTACCATGTTTACTCAGTTCATGGCGAGGTTTAATCCGGATCAGGTGGTGCCACCCTTGGCCCCAACAGTACCGCCACCTCCTCCATCAACTGTACCTCCTCAAGCACCTCCGCCACCACCACCGAGCACTCAAGTACCTCCGCCACCACAAGTGGGTACCCCACAACCACAATCTGAGCCTCCACAACCACCAGTATCATCTTCTTCTACTGGGGACGCAGTTAAGAAGAATATGGAACTCCTCAAACAGTTTCAGAAAATGAATCCCCCGGTATTTAAGGGAGTAAGGGATCCAGTGCAAGCAGAGGAATGGGTCCTACAAATGGAGAAGTCATTTAAGTTTATGGGCTGTAGTAGTACAGAAAGGGTGTCCTTAGCCACTTTTATGTTGCAATCGGATGCTGAACATTGGTGGTCATCCACTGAGAAAATATTGAGTGCGCAACACTCGGAGATTACATGGGAAGTCTTCCTACAGTACTTCCAAAATCAGTATATTCCCGAGACAGCCCAAAGGAAGAGGCAAACAGAATTTTTGAGCTTGACTCAAGGGAGTATGACGGTGGACCAATATGAGGCCAAGTTCACGGCCCTCTCTCGATATGATGTTGATATCTCCTGTAATGAGACTAAGAAGACTCTAAAGTTTATTACGGGATTGAGACCGTCCATCCGGAGTCGATTGGCAGTATTGGACATCACTACTTACCCAGAAGCCCTAAGGAAGGCCCAACTAGCGGAGCATGATATAGAACTCACACAGAATGAGTATGGCTCCAAGGGAAAGAACTATGGAAGGAGTCAGGGGAAGAGGCCAGACATGGGGAGACATAAGCCAAATCAAACTCCCTTTAAGAGACAGAGGTTTCCTGACACTCGACATCAGCCTACGAGACCTACACCATTCCATGCCACACCAAAAGCTCAAACTTGTGGAGTATGTGGTAGGTTGCATGGGAATAGGCCTTGTTACATGGCGCCTCGGGGTTGTTATCACTGTGGGAAATATGGGCACATGATGAAGGATTGCCCGACACTTACTACCACACCTTCGGCTCCACCGAAACCAGTTGAAGGACAAAGTAGTCAACAGAAGGTCACAGACAAGGGGAAGAAACCAGTGACACAGGGGCGAGTCTTTGCCTTAGATCAGGAAGCAGCTGACGCTTCCACCAATGTGATCAAGGGTAAACTTCTAATCCATGACTTAGAAGCATTCGTTTTAATTGATTCAGGTTCCACGCACTCATTCATATCACCTGCATTTGCTAAGAGACTACATATAGAGCCTGAACACTTAGACTACATATTGCGTGTTAGTACCCCTATGAAAGAGTCACAAACAACCGACCTAGTATATAAGAATTGTAAAGTTAAGGTGGGAGATAGGAATTTAATAGTAGACTTAATCATGTTGAACATGTTAGACTTTGATGTTATTTTAGGCATGGATTGGTTGACAGCTAACCGTGCCAATGTAGACTGCTATAAAAAGATTGTAACCTTCTCCTTACCTGAACCACTTGTAATACATTTTGAAGGTAAGAAATGAAATATAATTAACATCTTTTGTGAATCTTACTTGTGGAAATGTTATTCTTGTGAAGGCTATTTAGCATTCGTTGAAGATGCAAATAAGGACCATCCGACATTGTCTGCAATTCCCATTGTGAGAGACTTTCCAGATGTCTTTCCGGATGACCTACCAGGGTTACCCCCAGAAAGAGAAACTGAGTTCGCCATTGACCTTTTTCCCGGCACTCAGTCAATCTCCAAGCCTCCGTATAGAATGGCGTTGGTAGAGTTAGAGGAGTTGAAGACTCAGCTTCAGGAACTTTTAGACAAGGGGTTTATACGCCCCAGTGTGTCTCCGTGGGGCGCTCCAGTACTATTTGTGAAGAAGAAGGATGGGAGTATGAGGTTATGTGTGGATTACCGGCTATTAAACAAGGCCACTATAAAGAACAAGTACCCGCTACCTAGAATAGATGACTTATTTGATCAGTTGCGAGGTGCAGAGGTATTTTCTAAGATTGACTTAAGATCGGGATACCATCAGTTGAGGATCAGAAGTCAAGATATCCCGAAAACAGCATTCAGAACACGTTACGGCCACTATGAATTCTTAGTGATGCCGTTTGGTTTGACAAACGCACCCGCAGCATTTATGAGTTTGATGAATGAAGTCTTTAAGCCGTTTTTGGACAAGTTTGTGATAGTGTTCATCGACGACATCCTAGTGTATTCCAAGTCTCATGATGAGCATGCTCAACACTTACAGATTGTTTTACAGACACTTAGAGAAAAGAAGTTGTATGCCAAGTTTAGTAAGTGTGAGTTTTGGCTCGAGCAGATTTCCTTCTTGGGTCATATTGTGACAAAGGATGGAGTATCCGTAGATCCGTCCAAGGTTGAGGCCGTGGTTAATTGGGAAAGGCCAAAGACCGTCACAGAGATCCGAAGTTTCTTGGGCCTAGCGGGGTACTATAGGAGATTTGTTGAAGGATTTTCTAAGATAGCAGCTCCATTAACACGTCTTACACGCAAGGAAGTCAAGTTCCAATGGACTGATGCGTGTGAGCGTAGTTTTCAGGAGTTGAAGCAGAAGTTGACCACAGCCCCAATCCTAGTTATCCCGAGTGGATCAGGAGGTTTTACGGTGTATAGTGATGCATCCATTCAGGGTCTAGGGTGTGTGCTAATGCAAAATGGCAAAGTAGTAGCTTATGGTTCTAGACAGCTTAAGGACCATGAAAAGAATTACCCTACTCATGATCTTGAGTTGGCGGCCATAGTGTTTGCATTGAAGATTTGGCGCCACTATCTTTATGGAGAAAAGTTTCAAATATTCACAGATCATAAGAGTCTCAAATACTTGTTCTCTCAAAAGGAGTTAAACATGAGACAACGGAGATGGATGGAATTGTTGAAAGACTATGATTGTGAAATTTTGTACCATCCTGGTAAGGCGAACAAGGTGGCTGATGCTTTGAGTCGGAAGAGCATGGGCTTGGTTTCATACATGATGGTCAAGGAATGGGATTTGATGAAACAGTTTTCCGAGCTGAGCATGAATGTAAAGCCTTCCGAAGGTTTTCTAATTGCTAGTCTAAGAATCGAACCGGGTATAGTGGAGCAGCTCAGACGAGCACAGAGAGAAGACTCTAGATCAGTGGAGATGGTAAACCAAGCTGCACAGAATGAAAATTCGGAGTATAAAGTAGGCGAAGATGGACTACTAAGGTTTAGAGGTCGAATATGTGTCCCTAGTGATGATAACTTGAAGAAGCAGATCTTGGAGGAAGCTCACAGTTCTAAGTATACCATGCATCCGGGGAGTACAAAGATGTATCGGAATTTATGCCGAGTGTATTGGTGGTCAGGGATGAAGAAAGATATAGCTGAGTTTGTATCAAGGTGCTTAGTTTGTCAGCAAGTGAAGGTTGAACACCAAAGGCCAGCGGGATTACTTAAGCCTTTGGAAATTCCAACATGGAAGTGGGAACATGTCACCATGGATTTCATCATGGGATTGCCGAGAACTAGAAGAAATCATGATGCAATTTGGGTGATAGTAGATCGATTAACTAAGTCGGCCCATTTTCTTGCCATGAAATCTACTGATCCCTTAAGTGCATTGGCAACCCTTTATGTGAGAGAAATAGTTCGATTACATGGCGTCCCAGCAAGTATTACTTCAGATAGAGACTCAAGATTTACGTCTCGATTTTGGGAACACTTTCAAGAAGCTTTGGGGTCACAACTCAATTTCAGTACCGCTTTCCATCCTCAGACTGATGGACAATCTGAGAGGACTATACAGACCTTGGAAGATATGTTGAGGGCATGTACTATTGATTTTAAAGGATCATGGGATGACCACTTACCCTTAGCCGAATTTGCTTACAACAATAGTTACCATGCTAGTATTGGAATGGCGCCATATGAGGCATTGTATGGACGGAGATGTCGATCTCCAATCGGTTGGGAAGAAGTGGGTGATAGAAAGTTATTTACTCCTGAGCTTGTCGAGCGAGCTTCAGAAGATGTTAGATTGATATGTGAGAGACTCCGAACAGCTCAAAGCCGGCAAAAGAGTTACGCGGACTCTAGGAGAAGAGAATTGGAATTTGAAGTAGGGGATAGTGTCTTCTTGAAGGTCTCTCCATCGAAGGGTATCATGAGGTTTGGCACGAAAGGAAAGTTAAGTCCTCGATTTATTGGTCCATTCGAGATTTTAGAGAGGGTTGGAGACGTTGCATATCGATTAGCCTTACCGCCACAGCTATCGAGTGTGCATAATGTCTTCCACATATCCATGTTAAGGAAATATTATCCGGATCCCTCTCACGTGATAGCATATGAACCACTTGAGATTCGAGAAGACTTAAGTTATGTAGAGAGGCCAATCAGAATTGTAGATAAAAAGGAGAAAGTGTTGAGATCAAAGACTATTCCTTTGGTAAAAGTTCTATGGCAGCATCACTCATCTGAAGAAGCTACTTGGGAACTTGAGAGCTTAATGAAGGAGAAGTACCCCTACCTATTCCAACCCGACATGGAAAATTTGGGGGACCAAATTTCTTAAGGTGGGTGGAATGTAATAACTGAAAATTTTATCTAAATCTTACATTAGTTGTGTACTATTTAATATTCATGATAAATAAAAATATATATATAAATAAAATAAAATAAAATAAAATGAATATTCTTGGAGTAGCATTATGTTATAACTTAACTATGTTATGAACATTTAATTTTATATATAAAGAGACTTGTAGAATTGATAGAAGAAACGTGTAGCAAAGCTTGTAAAATAGAAATATACACAAAAGACCAAAATGAGGCTAAACACATCAAACCTTCCAGCCCTACCCCACTTCACGTGGGATTTAAAGTGAAACAAAACAAACCTAAAGAAATGAAAGAGGAGCAAACCGATCGGGAAAGGGAATAGGAAAGAAAGAAAGAAAAGAAACAGAGAGGGCGATAGGGATTTGAAGCTAGGGTTCTCGACTGGAACGGAAACAGCAGAGGTGGAGATCGGTGCTGTTCAGGTGGCCCGAGAAAGGTCTGTTCGGCGATTGGAGAAAGGAAAGAGAAGGCTGCTAGCTGTGTGCTCATTTTGCCAGAGAAAATGTGCAAAACGTGGGTCTGCTCACAGCCAAAGAAAAGTTCAACTCTTTTGCACACATGAACAGAGAGAGGGAAACAGGGGAGAATCGAGCAAAGGATAGGTGAGGAGAGGGAGGATTAAACCAAGACTTGAATCGCCCCTTTCGACAAGACCAAAGAAGCAGATTTCGATAGTAGCAGGAGCAGCCAAGGAAAGGCGTTCAGCTTCATTTCGGAACTACCCAGGGGAGTTGTTGGGCACCGAAATTGGATGACTAAGAGTTGAGTTTGGCATTGATGAAATTTTTACCAAACCAGAAATGATGGTTGGTCATTGACGTGGGCTGGTCAGGGCGTTTGGCTTCCAATTGAAATTACTAGTGAGGGTTCGTGCATGGGAGAAAGAAGAGAGGAAGGAAAGACACGAAATTAAAGGAACCGGCAACAAAAAAAAAAGGGGGCTGTTTGGAGAATTTCAATAGCAAGAAAAATAGGAGAAAAGCTTGGTGTAAGTTTAAAGGTAAAGGCTTTTCTTTTGTGTAAACTTAATGTAGATGAATTTTATGATAATATGGGATTATGATATGATGATAGGCGGCTGAAGAATTTGAAGGATAAGGATGTTACAAATAGGATTAATAATAAGATATATATATATATATATATAGGTGTATTTGTGTTAATATATCTAACTAATGAGACATTGTTAGTAGGGATGAACTTATAATGTGTCTTATGAATATTAATTTTGAAGTGTGGATGGTGTAGGTTCTTGGTGGGAGCCTTGAATAAATATATAACAAGGAAGAGCTAGAGTTGGGAGACTCTCAAAGGTAAAGGCTTTAAGTAAATGAAATAGATTATAAGGATGTAGTGTAAATAAATATTTGAGTAAGATATAGTTTGAAAATATACTATGAATAATTACTAAATTGGCTTTGTGCATTTAAATTATAGAGAAAACTTCCGAGGAGGTGGAGTTGAACAATTGGCTTAAGAGTGCAAAGTGATATTATCTAAGTAAGGGAATTTACGGTAAACGTTTATTAGTCTGCTATGTTGTGTATGTCCAAAGTTCTGTTATTTAATACTTATTGATTTGAAATGCATCCTTAGTTGAATTTCATATGTATTGAACTGAATTGAAGTACAAATGGTCTTGAATTTGAACTGTGTTGGATTTGTGGATAAAAATGCTGTTGGTTGGCGTTTTATGCAGGTTATTTGGTTGTGGATTATGATGCTGGGTAGTGTCCTACCTATGCTGTCATAATGCCGAAATTTCGTTAGAAATTATTCAATGGATTTTGGTGTTAAATTTAAATCCTACAATGTATTTAAAAACCTCATATATCTTAAGCACTATTTCTTGTTACCGAAATATTGTCTTTCTAAAATGTGTTTTGTACTATGAGGTTATCAAAACTAGAGTGTTTACTACAATTCATGCCTCCTATACTCTAGATACGTATAAAAGTATTTTCGCATGAATTTTGGCATAAGAGACGAGGGATGCTTGGAAGTTGCCTGTGTGGCACTTAACTCGCCTGTGTGGCGTAGATGAGCCTGTGTGGCACCCGCCTGTGTGGCGTTTAAATTATGCCTATGTGGCATTTAGTAAGCCTGTGTGGCAATTAACGTGAAATATCCTGGATTGCTTTGTGATCTTCCAGGTCCTGGATTGCTTTGTGATCTTCCAGGTGTCCGACAAATAGTCGTGACTTGTACCTCAGCTACTAGATGATCACTAGTGCTGGGATGATTCATGATCATGGATAGAATCTTGGTTCGGAACGGTAACCACTGCTAGCTACAGTGGACGCTTTCATAGAAAGCTTTTGGTTATTTCCAAAGATCCCGATTATATTGCGATACCTTATCAGAGAAATCCTGTCTCTTGAAAATATTTTGATTGTGTATTTCGATTTTATAAATGCGTGGGTGCAGGTGTTTTTATAGCTTATAGAACAATGAATTGTCAACTTGTATTTTCCGTAAGACACACTTAAGCATGAGTTTTGACATACTTATTCACGCATACACATGCACGCACATAGCAGAACATCTAATATCACTTAGCGTATGTTTTCTTACTGGGCTTTCCCCAAAGCTCACCCCCTTCCACCTCAGATTATTTCAGGTAGACTTGGCACGAGCGTGGTGCATTGGGAGTCTTTTTGTCGAGCTACAGAAAGTTATATCTCGAGCCAAGGTATAATCTTTTGTTCTTTTGTTTATATCCCAGACTAAATTCTTTTGTGTACACAGTGTATAGGATTTTGGGATGTAAGTACTAGGTGATATCGAGTCTGTAAACACGGTGTGATCGTAATTAAGTTGTAGTCTCGATATATTTATATATTGAATCACATGGATGTTTAGTATTCTAGTAGTTACATGGGGATTTAAAATTTCTACAGGTGGAGATAGTGATGTACATTAGTAGGGGGATGAATACTAGACCAAAATAGGGGGGGAGTTTTTCAGTTTTGTTTTCGACATGTCTTACGAGAAGACTATAATGGGACCTTAGACAACTAGTCTTAAACAAATATAAGAGTAGGACTACTCATTAGGTATTTAGCTACATTGAGCGAGAGACAAACATAGGAAGTGAAAGAAAAAGTTAGCCCGAAAAATCCGGCTTCCGAGGGCGTGACACCTAGATAACAAGGGAAGTTTTTGTAGATATTCTTTCAACCCAGAGAAGGCTACTTGACACTCATCAGTCCATTTAAAGGTCTTTCCACCTTAAAGAGTTTTAAAGAATGGCAAACTCCTCTTTGTGGATTTTGATAAGAAGTGGTTCAATGTAGTTATCCTTTCGGTTAATCTCTACACCTCTCTCACTGTGGTAGGGGATTTCATATCTAGAATGGACTGGATTTTCTCGAGATTCGTTTCAATGTCTTTATCGGTGATCATGAAACCTAAAACTTTCTCGATTGCACACCAAAAGAACATTCGTTGGGATTTAATTTCATGTTGAACTTCTGTAATACTGCAAACACCTTAGAAAGCTGTTGAGCATAGGACTCTCCCTCTTTGCTTTTGACAATCATGTCGTCCACTTAAGCTTCCATGATGTTACCTAGTAGGTCTTTAAACACTTTATTCACCATCCTCTAGAAGGTTGCTCCCACGTTCTTTAGGCCAAATGGCGTCACTTAATAGCAATAAGTCCCATTGTCTATAATGAAAGAAGGTTTCTCCTTAGCAACAGGATCCATCATGATCTAGTGATAGCATGAGAAAATGTCCAAAAAACTTAGAAGCTCTTACCCTAAAGTTTTATCCACCAATTTATCAATTTGAGGCAAAGGATACGAATCCTTGGAACAAGCCTTATTCAAGTCCGTAAAATCCACACACATCCTCCATTTCCTTTTGACTTTTTTCACCATCACCACATTTGCCAACCATTTGGGATGGTGGACTTCTCTTACAAACCTTGCCTATAATAAATTCTCAACCTACACGTCTATAACCAATTGCCGTTCTAGGTCGAAATTATTCTTTTTCTGCTTAATCGGTTTCATTCTTGGTAAGACATTCAAGCTATGACAAATGATCTCAGGATTGATCCCAGGTAAATCAATGGGAGACCATGTGAAAACATCTGAGTTCTCTCTCAGGCACTTCACTATCTCCTCCCGCACTCCTATCAATAACTGTCCCTTACATACACTTTCTTTTCTTCAACATCTACCTTCAACAAAATTGCTTCAACGTCTTCGATTGGTTTTGGCTTAAGGGTTTCAATAACTGACAAGGTTTCCTTCCTTTGGATTCCTTTACAAGTAATTGATGCGATATTACATGTCCTCGCTCTCTTTTGATGTCCTCTCACTTGTCCCACTCCATTTGGGGTTGGGAAATTCATCAATAGACAGCATGAAGAGATTACAGCTTTCATATCATTTAGTATTGGTTGCCCCAATATCATGTTGTAGGCTACAGAAGTCGACTTCAAGGCCATAAACAACACCTGCCTTGTTACATTCTTAAGACTTTCTGCCAAAGTGACCGGTAGTTATATGGATCCAGTAACTTTCACCTTTTCTCTAGCGAATCCATACAAAGGAGTTGATTAGGCCGTAATCTATCTTCCATAATGTTTATCTTTTCAAAATAGTTCTAGTAGACCAAGTTTACTAAACTCCCGTTATCAACGAAGATCAGTCCAATAGGGTGGTTGGCTACCATCGTCGAAATAACCATAAGATCATCATGTGGTGTGATGATGTCTCCCCTGTCAGCGGGGTTAAAGGTCATCGGCTCTTTGTTATCTGCTTCATTACTGAGCGGACTTGGTATGCTTGTTGAGCACAGGCTTTTCGAGATTAAAAGGTGCTACCAGCCATCAAGTCTCCTCCTAAGATGACATTAATGGCTACTTTTATAAGTTCGTTATCCATTTGTTAGTCCTCTTGCAACCCTCCTATCATCATAACTTCTTCCATTGTTCCTACCTCCACCATTTCTATCATTTCCATGCTTGTCTTGCATCCTGTTATCCCTCTTATCTTGGGCGACATAACGAGTCCTCTCATTCCTCCATCTATAATGGTCCAATTTCCTTTTTCTAGCCAACTTTTCCAGCTGATTCATAAGCTCCTTACACTTCTTGGTAACATGACCAAAACTAGAATAGAACTCACAATAAGACTCATGATCTCTTCCTAGATTCCCTTTAACTTTCTTAGGGAATTGGAGCAACCCAGTTATCTCCATAGCAGCCATAATTGAGGCTCGTGGTTTTATAAACTAGATATAGTTGTTATACCTTAGCTTCGGGGCCTTGATAGACTTATCTATTCTTGCGGTAGGGTTTTCTTCAAGGTCCCTTTCTCACTTCTTCCCCTCCTTAGATTCTTGAGACTACACCATTCTCATCACTTCCTCTTAATCGATGTTTTTGTTGGCTCTAGAGAATAATTTCGAGATAGTTGTAAGTTGCTATAAAGACAACAACTCTTGGAAATTCTCGTACTTGGTCTCCAGTAACACTATTGCTGTTGCAACCCCCAATTTTAGGTTTCAGACTTCAAGAGTGGCGTCCCTAAACTGATTCATGTAAATCTTTAAAGATTCCTTATTTCCTTGTTTGATGGTAAGCAAGTAAATGGCTTTTTCTTCCTCTGGCTATTAATCAAAAAGGCCTTAAGAAATTTAGCCTTCAATTGATCAAACAACGAGATAGACCCTTCAGGCAGGTTATTAAACCATTTAAAAACATACCCTATCAGTGTAAACAAGAGCACTCTACACATGATCTCATTTTCCCATCCCTGTAAGATCATTAATGCTTCATAATTCTGCATGTGATCATAAGGATCAAAATTTTCAATTTACAAAGTCATCTGTGGCATCTTAAATTTTGGAGTGAGGGGCTTTCCCATAATCACAATGCTAAAGGGAATTTTTCGCCTTTGACTCTCCTCGGCTGATACCAATCTCTTTTTTACCATCTTCTTCACATTTGTAACTTCCTGACTTGCGGACATGAGCTGATGTCTCACGTCTTCATTACTAGAAGAGTTTGCCTAACTATCTCTAATTGGGCCCTTTCTTTTACGGCCAGGAGCTTGTACAAATCTTTTATTTAGCCCGGCCTATCTATCGCTTCCTCTCTCCATCCTTGTTCCAAGAAGGCTCCATCTCTGAGTCTGATATCCTTATGCTACCAGTGTTATGACCTCGATAGGCCCCTTAATATGGATTCGTCATCCTAGCACCTTTTACACCATGACTCATGTTTTGAGCCCATGCATGCCTCCGATGACCCTGCTCGCCATGCTCACTACGAAACAACTGCCTATCCTGACCACCCTAGCCACCATACTTGCCATGGGGTAGCTACCTACCTTTACCATCATACTCGCCATAGGACGACTGCCTACACTGGCCACCATGCTCACCATGCTCATTTTGACAATTTTCATAGATTGGTTGCTTATAGTCAATCCAAGCTTGTTTTCCTTGGCTTGACTCTCCCACTAGATTTTGCATCGTTTGTAGAAAGATTATCTGTGGCATGGCTCCTTTGAAGAAATCCACCATTGCCAACAGTGCTTGAGTGGTTTCTTCACTTTGTTGCTTCAAAGCCTCAAATTTCACCAAAGAAACAATGCTCTCCTTCTCCTCCCTAAGTATTCCTTTGTGGCTGCTGACTTAGGGAGTTCATTGAGACTTCTTCTCCATTGTTTCCCCTTACAGTGGATCATGTTCTCACCATCTTTTCATACTTGGCTTTCTATTAGCTTCTTATAGACGATGCCAATTATTGTTGCCCAGAACAATAATGATGTGATAATGATGTAAGACTCCTTGATTATTGTGTCACATGCTACCGAGGACTTTGCAAGAAGATAAGAAGTCAGAGAGATGCAAAGGCTTTCCATGCATAAGTACCCCGATGCTTAAGTCAGAAGATAATTCGACAAAGTCTTAGTAAGCCAAAAGAATCGAACTTAGCTTTAGGTTGCACCGGTCTGTATTTATAGGAGAAATTAGGTGAATAATTACCATCATTTACAATGGTTAATTATGTAATCTTCTTGTGGGCCTGGTTTCTTTAGTGGACGGACCAAAGCAAACATCATGGGCCCAATGGCCCAAAATAATGATTGGCGATTGGGTTTGCCACCTACCAAGCGGCTAGGTCATTCGCCTTCCTGACAATTGGGAAAACTATTTGCCTGCACAGTTGGGTCAGCTACTAGGTGCCATATGGCCCCCCTCTGGGTGCTGCCAAGTGTTAGACACGTACGCTTAAGGGCCCCACCACTTCGTGTGCCCTTGGGCTCATATCTATTGGGCCTAAGTGTTCTTATTTCTTGGCCTATCAGTCTTTATCTAGCCTATATTAATTTTTATTATTGTTTTTTATTATTATAGTGAATATGAATTATTAATATTTTTTATCTTTATAACTAATTTTTTTAATTTTAATCTTAATTTTAAAATTTCTTATTTTCTATTTTTCAAAGTGAATGAAAATCACTTATTTTACATAAAAAATCACTTGTTATTGAAAACTCTCTTTAGGCCATCCATTAAGCCAATGAATCTTGAATAGAATTTTCTCACATAGAAATTTCAAGAAAATTACTTAAGTGTAACTCTCTTGATATTTTATCATTGGACTAATTCACATTCACCTTCATTATTATTTTAATAAATAGTTTTGGTTATTTTATTTATTTCCTTCCTTATTTTGTTACCCACTATTATTATTTTTATTATATTATTACAAATCATTAATATCCTATCTAATTTTCAACTAATTATTTCCATTGTTATTTTATAATAAACTTATTCTTAAAATGAATATAAATTATTTGTTATTAAAAACTCTAGTTAGACCCGTTATTAAGTTGGTGAGGTCCTGGATAGAATTTTCTTATCTAGAAATTTTCAAGAAAATTACTTAAGCATAACTCTCCTAATATTTCATCATCAGAGTAATTTGCATTCATTTTATTTTGATTATTTAATTTTAAAATAATTTTTATTTACAGACAAGGTTTGATTTTGCTAGGAATTTTAATTTATACATAATCCCAATCTAATTTTCCGACTTATAGTTTAATTTTTATTAGTTAACAAATATAACTCTAAATCAATAACATAACAAATAAACTAAATAAAATTAATAAGTTAAATAAATTAGACAAATTTCCTAGATAGAATAAACCAAAGAAAATTTATTTCAATAAACGAATATCAATCTTTAAAAAAATAAAACATCATGATTTAAAAAAAAATTGTATAAAACAAAGCCTAAAAATGCAGTACACGTGCGATATAAGCTGTATGAATGATGAGTTACGTCAAATAAGGAATTGTTTTTGTCGGGGAATATACTAGAAAGTGAAAGAGAGACAATGTCTTAGAGCTTCAAGTTTCAACACTAAGATTCCATTGAATGTGCCAAAGCAAGTTGCTTCAATGATTCAGAACAGAGTATTTTAACAATCCTACGGTGAAAGCTCATTGAAGCTTTTTTAACAACCATAAAACAGACAACGTCTTTGAGACTTAGACTTTAAATCTTGTTAAACTGAACCACATCAATCATCGATACACTGTAAGTTTAAGAATCCAATCATAAACATAAAGAATAAAACATCTCCAAAAGATTGATTTTCGTAAAAATTAACCATGTTAACATCAATAATTGACTCAAGACTGTAACTAGTAGTAAAAAACAAGCAGTGATTCCATATCAAAAAACTCATAGCTTAGTGTAAAACAAATTAGGCATAAAAAACATCTATATATTTACCAAAATTTGATCATAGTTGGCCTAACTTTACTCAAATCCCTAGTCAAGAAGAACGAAACACACCAAATTTCCAAATCTTCATCACTGAAGGGTCGGTCTTTGAGACAAGATATGGTTTTGGTGCCAAGAGAGAACTAAGGGAGAGGAAATAGAGGGAGCTCTACCACGTCGTCTGATTTAGGATGATTGGTGTGGTGTTTCTCAGGAAAATAGGAAGCTGAGCACCGAATTGAGTTGAGCCTATTGAATGTGCTATCTACTTCCTCCAGAGCCTCTGGAAATAAAAATCAAAAAACTTCTTAAACACTGGAGGCTAACTTTCTATTGATTACAAATTTTAAGTTAATAAAATTAATTATTAATTTTTAATCGAATTAATTAGAGTCAAGTTATTTAGTTAATGTTTTGATTTGACGAAGGAGTGTGCAAAGTAAGTATGGTAAAGGTTTAAAAAAATATGATTTGAGAATTTATTATTTAAGATCATCTTAATATAATGTATTTCCCATAAGAAAATATGACTTGATAATTGATTTATAAGATTAGGCTTTATTAGAATAAGAGGAATAAGGGAAAATAAAATCAAGAAGATTCTTTATTAATTATTGAATTTTGAAGACCAAAAAGTTTCTAAAGTAAACTAAAAGTTAGGCTTAAGACTTCCATAGTTGATATGATATTAGGTCGATGTAAAGAGGAGACAAGTATGCACGGGGAAGACTACGCAGGAAATAGAAATTAAAAGTAAAAGAAGGTTCCGGCCTTTTCTAAAGTAGCCCAAGACGCCTCTACTGCTTTCATCTTTGCCGCACGTCACCCCTTGCGCCCAGCTCCATCGCTGCACTTCATCATCGTCACCTTCTACTGCTCTTTTTTTTTTTTACACCAACATAGTACACACAACCACAAGTACACACGGGCAAGAAAGAAGAAACCCGAGCCTCATCCCTTGTTCTTGACCACCACTATTCTCGCCAACTCCCTTGTTTGGCACCGCTTGCTATTTCTGCACCATCGGCGTCACTGCTACTCGTTCCAACCCAAGCTTCAGAGCGTCACTGACACTGAGCATTCCCTGCACCACTGCTGGTTGTTTCCGTTGGGATCGTACCCTCATGCATCATTGCCGTTAAGAGCTTGCACGGTGTCTTGCATCACCATCTACCACCCAGCTTGCACGCCATCTCCTTGAACCGAGCCATCGCCATTCCTACTTTCCTGCTCCATCAAGTTTCCTGTACTGCCAAAGCCTCCTTGTACCTTTTTCCTTCTACACCGCTCCCGGACATCACCGTTGGAGCTGCCTAGCTTTCAACTACGTGGAAGGCAAGCTGCTGCAGCGTGAAAAGGAGGAAACAGACCAGCACCGAATTGAAGCTGTTACAAACCACTTCTAGGAGACAGAGAATGAAAGGAGAAAAAGCATAAATAAGGAAACGTGAAGCGAATAGTGAAGGTCATGAAAAATTGTAGCTGATTTTATCACCATAATTGACATCCGTTTGAAGTTATGCTTTACACTCATATTCTGTCTTTAGTTCCTTTAATATTTTGTTGACTAGTCATGGTGTTTTGCCTTCTTTAAAGTTGATAACTTGATATGGAATTAATTTATTTTTTAGGGTGTTTATATATATATATTTAATTAGTTCGTATAATTTGATAAATTTATTCATGTAAATTCATTTTAGTTTATTATTTTGTATATGATGCTCCTTTAGAATTAGACTTATTAATAGAAATTTAGTTGCAGGTTAGAAGATTAAAATTATGTAATATGTTTTGTAAAAAGTAATAAATATAAAATAAGATATAAATAAAATATTAATAAATATGAATATTAAATAAGGACAAAAATTTAAATATATAAAGTCCTTCCAATGATGAATATCAAGAGAATCATCCTTAAGTAATTTTTTTGAAAATTTCTAAATGAGAAAATTCTTTTCAATGCCTCACCAGCTTAATGAATGGTTTAAAAAGAATTTTCTATGACAAGTTTTTTATCCATGAAATAAGATATATTATAAAAATTAAAATTCGAATAACTGGTTATAAAGATAAAAATAAATTTAAGAAGCATATTAATAATTCAAGCTCATCATAATAAAAAAATAACAATAATGAAATAACATTAATAAATAATAAATGATAATAATTATTGAGAATGAGTATTGATTATTTTGATGATAAGATTCCAAAAAAGGTAATGCATTTTTTTTGAAGATTAAAGAAAATTTTATTGATAAGAAAAGGAGGAACAAAATTACATCCAAGCCTCAAAAAAAGAAGATCTATAAACTCCTAATTTGGCGAAGGAATCAGCAAAAGAGTTTGCGTCTCTAAACATGAGTAAAAGAAATTGATCCCAAATTCGAGTAAAGATTTCGCAGTTTGTTGAGGAGGTTGTTATACTTCCATGGACTGTCAAGGATTCTATTCAACCAAGAAACAATGATCAATTGCAGGGAAGGGAAAATACTGGCTTTGACAATGATAGAAAGAGCCTCGACGAAAACCAAGAGTTCTTCCATATTCAAATTGGCGACACCAACACTAACATCATAATAATATGTCCCCCGTGATTGCACAAAACTCCACTGATTCCGGCTGGTCCTGGTTTACCTTTAGAGGAAACATTGACTTTAAATTTCCGAGTTTCGAACGGAGGTGGAATCCAAGAAGTGAAGGTCCTGCAACTCTTCTGTTTGGGGACAAGTGATATATCTTAATTATTGTTGTTGAATAGAAACATGTCAAGTTCCGGATGATTAGCTTTAAGCCAACAACATAATCTGGATCGAACAAGAAAAGAGACCTGGATAGGAGAAAGATGCTTGTTGTTGAAAATTTTCTCGTTTTGGGAGAGCCAAAACGACTACGTAATTGCATAAAAAAGTGATTCCCAAATCTGTTTTTGATTCTTCCATTGATTGAGCTCACTCCAAGAAATGAAAAGAAGATCAATAGAGCTAGGAGCAACCCAAGAAATCTCCTACCAACTATAGCAAAGACACCAAAATTCCTGGGAAAAATAACAATTGAGCAGAATATGGTCAACAGTATCAAGATCATTACAGAAAGCGCGTTTACTGTCAATATTCAGCAAGCAACCTCTCTTTTACGAAGAAGATCGATTTTTGGGAGTTTTCCTTTCAAGACTTTCCAGCAGAATAATTCAATTATGGTGCGAGTCCTTTCTAAACTAAACCTTCTATAGGGATGGTAGGAGCAGAAAGATTATACAAGACGTTTTTTGTGAGACCCGTGTACATCATAATTGTAAAGGATTTACAGTGAAAATAAATATTGAATGTGGATTTTCACTTCACATTCTTATTAGATTTAAATTCTATATAATGTATGTGAAATAGAATGTATATCTAAAAAGTTTTAAGAATGGAAATTAAATATAACATGATGCTTAGAAGCTTATTGGAGGAAGCTTTGAAATTTGAGCATGAAGAAAAGTCAAGAAAAGAGGCTATAAGTGGACTTTACGCCACTTTGCTTCTTCTTGTACAAATCAGTTTAGACACCAAGTGATTTAACTAATCTATATGCAATGTGAAAGATAATTAATGGCAAAGAGAAGTAAGTCAATAATAGTGGCTGGAAATGGCGTGGAGAGGAAGGAGAAGAAAAGAGAAAAATTTTGTCAAAAACGGACTGCAACAGGAAGCTTCACCACCGTTCCTTTTGTCACAATTTTCTTTGGTTTTTAATGCATGAAAGACATGAAATGATGAAAGAAAACGGGATAAGAACAGGTGGTAAGTTCTGAGTGGAATTGAATGACTATATAAGAAGAATACGTGAGGAAAAACCACACTATTGCTTCTCGCCCATCCTATTTTGCTATGAATTCAACTTCATTTCTTCCGTTCCTCTCATACGTGAACCATGGAACTTCATCCTTTGGTCAGTTAAATCTTTCCTCCATCGTTGAAGAGCTAAGAAACAAGTAAAGTAAAGCCAAGTGAGGCAGAAAAGCACTTTGTTTCAGGAAATGCAACTCAGTTAAGGTGAGTTCTATATTTTATGGTCATCTTGATAACTGATGGTATATTTCTATGTTTTATAACGTAATAAACATAGATATAGCCTTGTTTTAGTTAAATCATGTTAGAATATATAAGAAAACTAGAACAAGATGTAGTCTGGAAACAAATCGAGAATGAATAATGAAAATACTGGAAATGATGATAAATGGGCGAGCTTAGTTAGCATGGGTGAGCTAAACAATATGGAGCATGTTATGGTGGGCGAGGTCGCCACATGCAAATTCAACCCATAGGCGAGCCCACCATTGAATAAAAAGGTCGTGTTAGGCGAACTCAAATACAAAGGCATGGCGAGTTGAATGATTGGGCGAGCTCCCACAAATAAGCCATTATATGAATGGCGAGAATGTTAGGCAAGCTCCCACATATAAACCAAAATGAATGGCGACTAATGCTGGGCGAGCTCCTAAGTGAAAGTCAATTAACAAATGGCGAGCTCTGTTGGGCAAATGGCAAGCTCAGTTGGGTGAGCTATAGATTAGTCTCAAATCTCGCCAAAGCGATTGGAAATATTTGAAAATAGTTTTAGGAAATATTCAAAAAGAAAATATTAATAGTTTTAATAAATTCTTTTGCAGCCGGAAATTAAGGACTTGGTAAAAGCGATCGGGAAGGCGATCAGGAAGCAAGGCTACGTAAGATCAGGTAAGGGAGTAGTATGTGAAGTAAAATGCATGTCCTGTGGAGTAAAACATTATGAAAATATTGAGAAAATGTTTCACTTTACGACATGCATTAGTTTAATAATTGTTATGACTTGGGCGAGCTAAGAACCCGACCTTTTGTGATGTTTTGGCAGGCGACCTTTGTTTTAATAAACTTCGGGCAAGCTACGAAGCCGACCCATTTATGATGTTATGGGCGAGCCAAATTGTAGGCGACCCATGTTTTAATAAAATCCGGACGAGCCAAAGATAGGCGACCCTTTTATAAAATTATGGGCGAGCCAACAATGGGCAAGTCCTTGTTGTTTTGAGAAAGTTTTGTGGGCGACCCCCAGTCAGCTTGGTTTGAGAGCCATGGTGGGCGATGTTGGTTAGCCACTGTGGATGAATGAAGGCAGGCGAGCTCAATCCAGTGTGATGGGCGAACTGTATCGGGCGAGCTAATAATGGGGCGAGCCAGTTTAAATTGTTTTTAAATGGTGAGATTTCGGCGGTTTGCAGGCGAGCACTTGTCAAACTCAAATGCTAATGTTGGCGGGTGAACACTAGTTCACCGTAATGGGCGAGCTGACCACGGGCGAGCCGTAATGGGCGAGCTGACCATGGGCAAGCAGGTTTTAATCATGTTTTTCTCATACAAAAAATGATCAAAAGTGTGAAATAATTCCTTAAAGGTTTTTCATATGATATAAAGTGATTTTTGAGACTTTAGGCCCCTAGTTTCATGCATTGTTATTCATGAGGCTGATGGACCTGCCAAGTCATCAGAGGTCTCGAGGTCACCTGGCAAGTGGACCCGAGGACCACCTAGAGATTATGGCCATAGATCTACTGTATCCCTGTAGGGATGATTATTCCGTTCTCGAAGGGGGAAGGGGAACGATGATAGCATGATTTATTTGCAGGGTGATGCCTAGTCTTAACTTATTGATTTTTGTTTATTAAGAGGATTTATTGAATCCTATTTACTGGTTATTACATTATATTGTACATTGTTTAGCCAATAATTTGAATATCAAAGAATGATTACTATATCCATTGTTTTCCCTACTGGGTTTATTGTTGAGAAAAATAAACGATTTAGGGGGATATAGTTTTGGTTTTATAAAGTAGCATACATCTTCCTTACTGAGCATGTTGTCGCTCACCCCTTATTTTCCACTCTACAGATTGTTGATCTTGGATTAAGAGAGTTACCTTCCAGAGATTATCGACTGCTAGAATCAGCAGATATTCGATATCGAAGGTACATTATATTCTTTTATATATTCAGTAAAATTGTATAGTACTACTTGGAGTAAAAGGGAATGTAAACAATCTCAAATAAATCAAATGTAATATTTATAATTCTGTATAGCAATATAAATGAAAGTATTAGGAAATACTTAAAGGGTTGCGAGTTGTTAAGCATCACAGACAACCCAACCGATAAGTAAGTGGAATTTATAAGTAAATATTATATTATATTGTGGATTTTGGATATTACAGATTTAATGGTATCAGAGCAGGGTTGGTCGGATGTCTAGTGATGCTTAAAACGAAAGTGAATAGTAAACATTCTCTGTAGCACTGTATAATCTGAATATATAAGTGATATATTGATGATAAGTGACAAATGATCTCTGTAGTACAGATATGAGTGGAAGAAGGAGAGTGACACGCTTAGTTAGAGATATAGGCCGAGGAAGGGCAGCACAGATTCCGGAGCCGCATACACCAGAAATTGCCCAAGACCTCCACGTCCTATACAGCCGGAGAGCATTGACACTCGTGTGAGCCGAGTAGAGAGGTTAGTAGCCAATTTTATGGCGATGTATTAGGCGGATAGAGCCGTGGATAGGGCAGAGAGAGAGAGAGAGCCGCAACTCCTGCAGCCTAATAGATGCCCCAGCACCGCCACAGCCGGCACCAAATATACTCGAGCCTCAGCCTATTCCACCACCGGCACCTCAGCCACAGGTAGCTCCACCACAGCCATTGATTCAGCCATCTTGAGATGTAGAATCCTATTGTGATATGGCACTGGTGAAATCATTTAGAAAGTTAGATCCGTCGAAATTTAAGGGATCTAGGGATCCATTGACAGCAGAACAATGGATTATCGAGGTCGAGAGATTACTTAAGATTATGAGATGTTCAGAAACAGAGAAGGTAGTCCTAGCAGTATTCCAGTTGGCAGATGATGCGAGGCATTGGTGGAAGGCCACTCAGACCGTATTATTTGCTCAGCATCAGGATCTGTCTTGGGATATTTTTGTGGATGCTTTTCAGAGGTAGTATATTCCTGACACTGCTCAGGAAAAATTACAACAGGAATTCATGGATTTAGTTCAGAGTAGCATGTCAGTGGACGAGTATGAGACCAAATTTACTACATTGAGCCGTTTTGATCCACAGACTAGTGCGAATACCAAATATAAGATTTTGAGGTTTAAGGCTGGTTTGACGCCATCTATCAGAATGAAGCTAGCCCCATGTGACATTTCGACCTATGATGAGATAGTTCGACGGGGCTCAATTATGTGAGAGGGATTATGAGCAGTTCCAGCTCAATTTCAGTAGTAAGAATAAAGGTAATGTAAAGGGAAAGGTTAAGAGGTTTATAGAGGACAGATTAGGTAGAGAGCAGCCTAAGAGGAGTAGACCTATGGGCATACAGATTTCAGAGGGCAGATTTAATAGACTAGCAGTCTCTACTCCTGCTAGTGGCCCCACAACCACTCAGAGAAGGGTTGCGACTTTATGTAGACATTGTGGAAGGTCACATGGGTCACGCCCTTGTCCTTTAATGTCTAGGGCATGTTTTAATTGTGGACAAACGGGACACATTATCAAGAATTGCCCGATGCTTAGAGAATCAACTGCTTCTACTATTCCTCCTGCATTACCTCAAATAGTAGCACCGGCAACTCAGAGTGAGCCAGAGAAAGCGACACCTTCACAACCTAGCCGAGCGACAGCTGCAGAAAAGGATAAGAAGGTTGTGACTCAGGGTCGGGTGTACGTGATGGATCAGGAGACTATCGACAGCTCTATCGATGTGATTAAAGGTAAGGTTTATCTCTTTGATATCCCCGTAATTGCCTTCTTTGATATCTCTTCGTTCTTATCGCCTACATGTGCTAACAGGACCCCAGTGGAGCCGGAGTTGTTAGGGTATACGTTGCAAGTGAAAACCCCTTTTAAAGATTTTCAGAGGACGGATATTATATATAGGAACTGTAAACTGACAGCTAACCTAATTTTGTTGAATATATATGATTTTGACATCATTTTGGGTATGGATTGGTTAGCTATGAACCATGTTAGTTTGGATTGTAATACTAAGTTTATTACCTTCTCTCATCTCGAAAAGTACATTGTAAAGTTTTTGTAAATTAATAAAAAGTATGTGAATATATGTTTGTGAAATGACATGTGTACTGAAATTGTGGTTGTGTATGAATGTTTATGAAGGATATATTGCTAGTGTGGAGGATGTAGAAATGGAACATCGAGATATTCAAGAGATCTCTGTGGTCAAGGACTTCTCGAATGTATTTTCAAAGGATTTACCAGGGTTAACACCGGATCGAGAGACAGAGTTTATGATTGAGTTGGTACCCGATACGGAGCCGATTTCTAGACCCCCATATTGGATGGCACTGACTGAGTTGGATGAGCTTAAGAAGCAGCTCCAAGAGTTATTAGATAAAGGATTTATACGTCCTAGTGTGTCAATGTGGGAAGCTCTAGTATTATTTGTTCGGAAGAAAGATGGTAGTCTCCGGTTGTGTATAGATTATTGGATGTTAAATCGAGCTACCATTAAGAACAAGTATCCACTACCTAGGATCGATGATCTATTTGATCAGCTCATGGGGTGCACAGGTATTTTCCAAGATAGACCTCCGATCAGGCTATCACCAGTTGAAAATTAAGGAGTCAGATGTGCATAAGACAGCATTTCGAACTCGCTATGGTCATTATGAGTTCCTAGTGATGCCTTTCAGGTTGACAAATGCCCCTGCAACTTTTATGAGTTTGATGAATGAGGTGTTTCATCCCTTTTTGGATAAGTTTGTCATAGTATTTATAGATGACATCTTGATTTATTCTAAGACCCTGGAGGAGCACGGGCAACATTTGCATATTGTTTTACAGACCCTCAAAGATCGAAAATTGTATGCTAAGCTTACTAAATGCAAGTTCTGGCTTGAGCATATTATATTTCTCAGATATGTAGTGTCGAAGGACGGGGTATCAGTTGATCCGTCCAAGATAAAGGCCATTGTTCAATGGGAAAGGCCTAACACGGTTACCGAGATACGGAGTTTCCTAGGTCTTGCCGGATATTATCGCAGGTTTGTGAAGGGATTTTCTAGACTTGCTGCTCCATTGACACGACTCACACGTAAGGATGTGAAGTTTGAGTGGAATGATATGTGTGAGCGTAGTTTTCTCGAGCTTAAGAAGAGATTGACTAGTGCCCCCGTATTGGCACTTCCTAGCGGATCAAGTGGATTTATGGTGTATACCGATGCATCTGCTCAAGGTTTAGGGTGTGTGCTCATGCAGCATGGTCGTGTTATAGCCTATGGTTCTCGACAGTTGAAGGATCATGAGAAGAATTACCCGACACATGATTTAGAGCTAGTCGCAGTAGTGTTTGCATTAAAGATACGGCGGCATTACTTGTACGGGGAGAAATTTCAGATATATACAGACCATAAAAGTCTAAAGTATATATTCTCACAGCAAGAATTGAACTTGAGTCAACGACGGTGGATGGAACTATTAAAGGACTATGATTGTGAGATTTTGTATCACCCAGGTAAAGCTAATGTAGCAGCAGACGCACTGAGCCGTAAGCATGTTGGCATGGTATCTTACATGATGATCAGGGAGCATGATTTGATAGAGCAGTTCTCTAGCCTCAGCTTGACGGTTATATCCTTTGACCGATATGGATTTAAGGCTAGTTTTCGTATAGAGCCAGATTTGATGGATCGGATTAGAGAAGCTCAGAGGGGTGATGATTATTGCGTCAGGATAGCCAGTCAGATTCAGATGGGAGTTATGTCAGATTTTGAGATTGGCACTGATGGGATATTGAGGTTCAGAGGTCGGATATGTATTCCCGGTGATCAGCAGATTCGAGATTTGATTTTATCAGAGGCCCATACCTCTAGATACACGTTACATCCGGGTAGTACTAAGATGTACCAAAATCTCCAAAGAGTGTATTGGTGGCCTAAGATGAAAAAGGACATTGCTGATTTTGTTGCTAGATGTCTAACATGCCAGTAGATTAAGATTGAACATCAGAAGCCGGCAGGTATGCTTCGACCATTATCAATTCCTATGTGGAAATGGGAGCATGTTACGATGGATTTTATTATGGGATTACCACGGACCCGGAAGGAGTATGATGCTATTTGGGTGATAGTAGATAGATTGACTAAGTCTACTCATTTCTTGGCCATGAGATCTACAAATTCAGTTAGTGCCTTAGCCGATTTGTATGTCAGGGAGATAGTGAGGCTACATGGTGTTCTAGTGAGTATCACCTCTGATAGAGACTCCCGCTTCACCTATCATTTCTGGGAGAGATTTTAGGAGGCTATGGGATCCCAGCTGAATTTTAGCATCGCTTTTCATCCACAGACTGATGGACAGTCTGAGCTACGATACAGATGCTCGAGAATATGTTGAGAGCGTGTGCATTGGACTTTAAAGGCTCATCGGATGATCACTTACCCCTGGAAGAGTTTGCTTATAATAATAGCTTTCATTCGAGTATTGGCATGGCACCGTATGAGGCCTTGCATGGCAGACGATGCAGATCCCCGATAGCATGGGAAGAAGTGGGGGACCGTAAACTATTAACTCCCGATTTGGTCGAACAGGCTTCTCGTGATGTGCGGATGATTTGTGAAAGGCTCAGAACAGCTCAGAGTCGGCAGAAGAGTTATGTAGATACCAGACGCCGACCATTAGAATTTGTAGCGGGTGATTATGCATTCTTAAAGGTCTCACCATCCAAAGGTATAATGAGATTCGGAAAGAGAGGAAAGTTGAGCCCCTGATACATTGGGACTTATGAGATCTTAGATCGCATAGGAGATGTGGCATATCGGTTAGCACTACCACCAGAGTTGTCATGAGTGCATAACGTATTCCATGTCTCGATGTTGAGAAAGTACCATCCAGATCCTTCTCACGTGATTTGACATGAGCTATTGGAGATTAGAGAGGACATGAGTTACGTTGAGAAACCGGTACGGATTTTGGATAGGAAGGATAAAGTATTGCGATCTAAGACGATTCCTTTAGTTAAAGTGCTTTGGCAGTATCATAACGAGTATGAGGCTACTTGGGAGGTAGAGAGCCTTATACGTGAGAGGTATCCAGAGCTCTTCCAGTGACAGGTCCAAGTTAAATTTGAAGCACCAAATTTCTTAAGGTGGGGAGAAATGTGAGACCCGTGTACATCATAATTGCAAAGGATTTATAGTGAAAATAAATATTGAATGTGGATTTCCACTTCACATTCTTATTAGATTTAAATTCTATATGGTGTATGTGAAGTAGAATGAATATCTAAAAAGTTTTAAGAATGGAAATTAAATATAACATGATGCTTATAAGCTTATTGGAGGAAACTTTGAAATTTGAGCATGAAGAAAAGTCAAGAAAAGAGGCTATAAGTGGACTTCACGCCACTTTGCTTCTTCTTGTACAAATCAGTTTAGACACCAAGTGATTTAACTAATCTATATGCAATGTGAAAGATAATTAATGGCAAAGAGAAGTAAGTCAATAATAGTGGCTGGAAATGGCGTGGAGAGGAAGGAGAATAAAAGAGGAAAATTTTGTCAAAAACGGACTGCAACAGGAAGCTTCACCACCATTCCTTTTGTCACAATTTTCTTCGGTTTTTAATGCATGAACGACATGAAATGATGAAAGAAAACGGGATAAGAATAGGTGATAGGCTCTGAGTGGAATTGAATGGCTATATAAGAAGAATACGTGAGGAAAAACCATACTATTGCTTCTCGCCCATCCTATTTTGCTGCAAATTCAACTTTGTTTCTTCTGTTCCTCTCATATGTGAACCATGGAACTTCATCCTTTGGTCAGTTAAATCTTTGCTCCATCGTTGAAGAGCTAAGAAACAAGCAAAGTAAAGCTAAGTGAGGCAGAAAAGCACTCTGTTTCAGAAAGTGCAACTCAGTTAAGGTGAGTTCCATATTTTATGGTCATCTTGATAATTGATGGTATATTTCTATGTTTTATAACATAATAAAAATAGATATAGCCTTGTTTTAGTTAAATCTTGTTAGAATATATAAGAAAATTAGAACAAGATGTAGTCTGGAAACGAATCGAGAATGAATAATGAAAATACTGGAAATGATGATAAATGGGCAAGCTCAATTAGCATGGGCGAGCTAAACAATATGGAGCATGGTATGGTGGGCGAGGTCGCCACCTGCAAATTCAATCCATAGGCGAGCCCACCATTGAATAAAAAGGTCGTGTTGGGCAAACTCAAATACAAAGGCATGGCGAGTTGAATGACTGGGCGAGCTCCCAAAAATAAGCCATTATATGAATGGCGAGAATGTTGGGCGAGCTCCCACATATAAACCAAAATGAATGGCAAGTAATGCTGGGCGAGCTCCCAAGTGAAAGTCAATTAACGAAGGGTGAGCTCTGTTGGGCGAATGGCGAGTTCAGTTGGGCAAATGGCGAGCTCAGTTGGGTGAGCTATAGATTAGTCTCAAATCTAGCCAAAGTGATTGGAAATATTTAAAAATAGTTTTAGGAAATATTCGAAAAGAAAATATTAATAGTTTTAATAAATTATTTTACAGCCGGGAATTAAAGACTTGGTAAAAGCGATCGGGAAGGCAATCAGGAAGCAAGGCTATGTAAGACCAGGTAAGGGAGTAGTATGTGAAGTAAAATGCATGTCCTGTGGAGTAAAACATTATGAAAATATCGAGAAAATGTTTCGAATTATGACATGCATTAGTTTAATAATTGTTTTGACTTGGGCGAGCTAAGAACCCGACCTTTTGTGATGTTTTGGCGGGTGACCTTTGTTTGAATAAACTTCGGGCGAGCTACGAAGCCGACCCATTTATGATGTTGTGGGCGAGCCAAATTATAGGCGACCTATGTTTTAATAAAATATGGGCGAGGCAAAGATAGGCGACCCCTTTTATAAAATTATGGGCGAGCTAACAGTGGGCGAGTCCTTGTTGTTTTGAGAAAGTTTTGTAGGCAACCCCCAATCAGTTTGGTATGAGAGCCACGGTGGGCAATGTTGGTTCGCCACTATGGATGAATGAAGGCAGGCGAGCTCAATCCAGTGTGATGGGCGAACTGTAACGGGCGAGCTGATAATGGGGCGAGCCAGTTTAAATTGTTTTTAAATGGTGAGATTTCGGGCGGTTTGCAGGCAAGCACTTGTCAAGCTCAAATGCTAATGTTGGCGGGCGAACACTAGTTCACCGTAATGGGCGAGCTGACCATGGGCGAGCCGTAATGGGCGAGCTGACCATGGGCGAGCAGGTTTTAATCATGTTTTTCTCATACGAAAAATGATCAAAAGTGTGAAATAATTCCTTAAAGGTTTTTCATATGATATAAAGTGATTTTTGAGACATTAGGCCCCTAGTTTCATGCATTGTTATTCATGAGGCTGATCGACCTGCCAAGTCATCAGAGGTCTCGAGGTCACCTGGCAAGTGGACCCGAGGACCACCTAGAGATTATGGCCATAGATCTACTGTATCCCTGTGGGGATGATTATTCCGTTCTCGAAGGGGGAGGGGGAACGATGATAGCATGATTTATTTATAGGATGATGCCTAGTCTCAACTTATTGATTTCTGTTTATTGAGAGGATTTATTGAATCCTATTTACTGGTTATTACATTATATTGTACACTGTTTAGCCAATAATTTGAATACCAAAGAATGATTACTATATCCATTGTTTTCCCTACTGGGTTTATTGTTGAGAAAAATAAACAGTTTGGGGGATATAGTTTTGGTTTTATAAAGCAGCATACATCTTCCTTACTGAGCATGTTGTCGCTCACCCCTTATTTTCCACTCAACAGATTGTTGATCTTGGATTAAGAGAGTTACCTTCCAGAGATTATCGACTGCTAGAATCAACAGATATTCGATATCGAAGGTACATTATATTCTTTTATATATTCAGTAAAATTGTACAATACTACTTGGAGTATAAGGGAATGTAAATAATCTCAAATAAATCAAATGTAATATTTATAATTCTGTATAGCAATATAAATGAAAGTATTAGGAAATAGTTAAAGGGTTGCGAGTTGTTAAGTATCACAGACAGCCTAATCGATAAGTAAGTGGAATTTATAAGTAAATATTATGTTATATTATGAATTTGGGATGTTACATTTTTGAAGGAATTAGAACTGAACTCCTCGTTAGTAGTGTGACGTCATACAACTCTATCTTGAGAGAATTGTGAAAGGGTAGCTGAATGTAGCAACTTTATAAGGTTCTGCCACTGCGTGATTTCCCAGTTAAAAAGATTTCTTCGAAGTTGACTGTTCCATTTGAAGTTAGTCCCACTCCAATGGCTGTAGTCTTTGATGACGCCTTCCTTATTGATTGATAGGGATTCTTGGAAAGTTATCTTTTAAAATGAGATTATGAATCCACTTGTCGCTTCAAAGACAAATCCTTGCACAAAAAAAAACAAAACTTGATTTTATAAAGTTAGTGATACTTTTGAAATCTTTAAGCAAAAAATTTTCTTTCAAGGTTTGACTAGCTTAATGAAAGATCTAAAAAGAATTTTTAATAAAAGTAATTCATGTTCATTTTTTAAAATAAATAAATGTAATAAATAAATAAAATTAAGATTTAATAAATAATAGAAAATAATAAAAATGATAGAATAATAAGAATAAATTAGGAATAGGAGTCATAGATAGGGATTTTTCATAAGACATTAAAATGAATTCGATGATGCAACCTCTTCAAGAAAGTCGTATAGTACTACTTGAATACTCTTTAGGTGAAAAAGATTATGTTAATTTATCCCACCAGCTTGATAGAAGATGCTTAGAAATATTTTTTAATATTTAATTATCGAAATTAAAATTAACTAAGGCAAATTTGAAATAACCTAAAATTAGTTGGTACTATTTTAGGATGGGCGTCATGAGAATGCTAATCCTTCATCGCACGTAAATGTACTCCCAAGCCCTAAAATTTTTGAACATATACTTAGCCTTTTCCATAGTTTGAATTGGTGACCAATCACACCTAAGGTTGAATGATTGGTAGCGATTATATAATTTTGTGTCTAGTTATTAGGTTTTTCAAAACTTAATGCATTATGACAATTGTGATAAAAGAAACGATTCAAGAAAAATTAAAGAAAAATAAGTAAAGTAACAATGCCCAGGTACTCTCAAGTTGTTCCTCCACAAGTGCAAAGCCACTGCCTTCTTTATAAACATAAGAATACCCCCAAAGGAAAATAAACCCTAAGCTCCTTAATAAAGAAGACCTAAAATAAAAAAAATCTAAAACTAAGATGCCTTGTCGTTTTTTGTTTTTCTTTTCTTTTTTTTTAGCCAATCTTTCAAGGCATTTACATTTGAGTCAAAGCTACTATCAAATAATAAAAACCTAAATAAATATATTCCTTTTACAGCATTTCCTTTGGAGTCTTATAATGGTGCCTTTATATACTCTTCAAGCTAAATAATTTGGAGTCAAATCATGCACCCCAAACTTGTCTTTCATTCAATCTCAATTAGCATCAAATTTTAATTGAGCTCGAGATCCATCCACCTTGCATCTTATGTGGCATGTGTCTTTGTTGATGTGGCCCATTTTTGCTCTTTTTCCTTCAAAATCTCTCTAATTCACCAATGTTTCCTACAAATTCAAATTATTTTCAACATGAATAGAGTCAATTAAATTGAGGGAAAAATTAAATAAAAACATTAAGAACTAAGTAAAATTATATCATTTAAGCACAAGAATAATTCTAATTTTATAGAGTTATCATGTATATGATAGAATGATGTTAATTTGAACAAGTTTAGAGTGAATTGAATATCCTTTAACTTGTGTCAAATATGATTAGTCAAAATGCTAAAATAAGTGTTTGAGTTCTTTAAAAGCATGACTTTATATGTTTTTGGCACCAAAATGTAAAATCTCAATTCATGCATTTCAATGTAACGAACATCATAATCTATCAGCATATACCGTATTTGAATCGACTAAACATCAAATTTTTGGATGTCAAAAGTCTATTTTTCAAAGGTTTTCTACTACTTGCAGTCGAGGGATTGATGCCCCTTTCATATGGTATTGATTCCTTAAACCTTAAAGGCATAAGTTGAGGAATGTAACCTAGAAAGTATTGATACCTTATTGAATAAGTATCAATATCTAATGAACAAAGTATCGATACACCTTATTAAGGTATCGATACCCAATGAGTTGAAGCATGAAAGTGGTCGTGTTAGGGCATAGGATTTTCATTTTTCTTTTTCTTTCCCCTCTCTTCTCAATCCTTCTTTAAAATTCACTCTAAACCCAACATTACTACACTCTAAATATTCCACTATGGCAAAATCATACATAGTGTTTATTGGATACAAACTTAGTGTCTATAGAAGCTAGCCTAAAACTCAAAATCAAGTTCATGGTTATAAATGAGCCCTCTGTGCATCCTTTTCTACTAGAGCCTAAGTTGATCAAGCCTTTTATCATTACCTTAAGGTCGTGACGTATACTTAACATTCACACTTATACCACTTATCAAATTTATAAACTAAATTTTTTCTTCTCTTTTCAATTTATGGTTTGTATGCGGTGTCAATGTTGTCACTAAACAATTTTCACTTATCCTTTTCATTTCGATTCAACTTTACTAACTTCTTCTTTGATCTAAAGGCAAATTAAATAATTCACTAGGGTATGTAATGATAACTTTTAATCCATAACATAGGCTCCATTTGGTACACTGAAAATGACTTCTAAAAAATGATTTTTGGAGAATGATTTCTGAAAAATTGATTTTCTGAAAAACAAAATGATATCTTCTTTTATTTGGTTGATATGCTGAAAAATTTTTCTGTTATTTGTTTTTTTTGGAAATTCTATATTTCTATTTAAAAAGTGTTATTCATGTAATTAACTACTAATAATGTTTCTAAATCCATAATAATAATAATAATAATAATAATAATAATAATAATAATAACAACAACAATAAAGAGGAAAAGAACAAATTTCATATCCATTGTAAAAAATGAAGCATGCATGACATATTGTTTTTAATAAGTACAAATTCCATATTCATTGCAAAAATCATTTTAAAAAAAGACTATAAAGCTGTAAACTTAAAATTGTCATAAGTAATGATCTTTTTTTTCAAAAAGAGATACATAAATTACTTCAAGTGTAGCCACGATTATAGATTAAAATGGATGAGATCATGAGAACCATAGATGATGAAGTTATGGCAAGTCCAGTAAAAGGAAAATGAGTAATGTTTTCAAGTGCAGGCATTAACTAGCTGCTCCAAAATTAGAAAACAAGATTCATTTGCTGCTTAAAACAATACAACTACTTTCATCTTCCATTGCAATGTGGTCGACATGATGTAGTCTTTTTTTTTATAAGCAATAATTTCATTAAAAGTAAAAGTGGCACCAGGAAGATAATTATCTTCCCAGTTGCTAATACATCAAACAAAGCTTCCATTAAGAACAATGTAAAGCAAAGAAGCAAGTTAAGAACACAAACAGAACAAGGCATGCCCAACTATCTCCTAAAACCAACAACCAAAAATCGACTGAAATTTACATGTTGATTCTTAATCTACAATCATAGCAATCTAGCAAAGGAGTGCTGCACGGGAAACAACAATGTAACAGGCTTTCATATGAAGAAGTAATCACAAATTCCAACAGACCAAGGAGCTTCCTCATTAAATTACCTTCACAAGAAGAAATACTAGCAGGTCGTGTCTACCCGTGTCTTCAATCTGTTTGAGTCTAACTCTTTAACATCTACCTACCAATGTCTTCAAATAAAAGTTAATGGGGCTAAGAGGCAACATACACTAGATTACTCAGATTTTTGAAAAACAAAGGTGCTATAAGAGGAAAAATGTCTCTTTCAAACACTTGATCAAATTTACCCATTCCTCCATAACCCCTTGTGAGTTGCAGATACCTCTAATCAGGAAAAGGTAAAAAAAAATTACCTAAAGAAGATCTCGAAGGATGGAGAGCAACACAATCTCTATGCTTAGATCTTGACGGACGGAGATGCAACATGATTTTTGGGTTTAGGAAAGATGGGTTTCGAAGGATGCCAGCAAGAGATTTAACGGTATCAGTAAGAGATGATGTTGACGAAAGAATCGATGGTGCCAGCAAGAGGAGGTGCGATGTAGCTGTAAAGTCGAGGTTGAGGTTTTTGTGCAAAGCTCCTTTTGTTTAAGGGTTAGTGAGTTTGTAAATTGTCTACCCTTTTCAAAAGGGAAAGACAATTTCCGAAAATGATTAAAGATTTTCAATTGACCAATTTTGATTTTACATTGACCGAATGCATTTTACATGAACCAAACAATTGAAATTGTGAAAAACATTTTCTGGAAAATGAAATTTGCGAACCAAACGTAGCCATAATCCTGCTTAGAAAACAGATTGAAAATATGCCCTTATATTTATTAATTTTCTCTAGATAAATTACCTGCAAATCATTTTCATTTATCATCATTCAATCATATCAATCAATTTCCACAATCCACTACGTACTAATTAAGTCACTAATCATATCGAAGACATTCACATCGTACCATTAATCATCAAATGATATCATATTAACAGTCCTTACATGATCTAGAACGGTTCTAAGTTACATCCTAATACATTGCAAATAAACATGTATTGTGTATTGCATAATATTTGTACATAATAACCAACATCTGTACAAGGTTCATATAACTCTAAAGTAGCAAAAGCAGCACTCATAGGATTAGACAAGTACCACTAGTAGGTATTGAATCCAAGGGCTCACACAAAAACTTCAAGCGTGGAGTCTTAGCTCGTACGATCTGAGCGATATTAGAAAGGGATGAGTAAACCACGGCTCAGTAAGTAGTTTAAGTAAATGCATGCTAGACTCATGTCGCTTTGCATGTAAGTGTATAAAAAATTAGTAACTAAAGTGACGTGTATGCACGGTATGTCATGATACCAATGATTTAATATGAACTTAAATCAAAACACTTTCGCTATGTACTCAATTTAAAACACTTTCACTATGCACTTCAATTAAAACAGTTACATTGTGCACTTAATTTAAACAGAATCACCATGCCTTTAATTTGGGATACCATCACTATGTTCTTAATTTGAAGTGCAATCACAATGCCATTAGTTCAAAACATAATCACGTTGCACTTAGTTTGATACACAATCACAATGCAATCAGTTCAATGCACAATCACAATGCACTCAGTTCGATGCACAATCTCTAAGCACTTAGCTCAAAACATATGCATTATGCACTTTAAAAAAAAGGAGCTTACAAAAATCAAAAATCGATATGCCTCAAAGCACTGGAAACGGATTTCAAAACTGATCAATTATCACTTTTAGGCAAAAGCCTCAATTCAGTAAAAACGGTTTCAAAACCGATCACTTGTCACTTCTAGGCAAAAACCCCAAATCCCTGAAAAACAATATCAAAATCGATCATTTATTACCTTAGGCGTAAGCCTTAATTCACTAAAAACGATTTCAAAATTGATTAGGCAGTTATGCCAATTCACTGATATACATTTAATATCTACCCTAGTTAGTGATGGATAAAAAGTCACAAAGACATAACTGTGTAGCACGTAGTTCCCTTAGGACTCTAGATGTGGCTTCCACAATCCCTGAGGTACCTATATAGCACTTAGTTCTTTTGCGGTCTCTAGAGGTGGCTCCTACAGTTTAAGAGATATCCATGTAGCACTTAGTTCCCTAAGGACTCTAGAAGTGGCTCCCACAGTCCTATAGGTATCTGTGTAACATTTAGTTCCTTTTGGGTCTCTACAGAAAGCTCTCATATTATGGTATCTATGACCATAACATACTCCAGTCTTGCTGATAAGTCAAGAACTAGAACCTGTTTGTTGATTTTCCAGACAAGTATGATTTACCTGGAGCGTTAGGGTCGATAGGCACATTGCACTATTAGTCTAGAACACAAAGCTCAATAAACAGGTAATAAAACTTAAAGCAAACTCAATAGGCTCAAGGTGACCAAAGGTCAATGGGTCTGCCTACACTTAAAACGGAGTTGAAAATCGCGTATAAATTAAAAGCTTATAGTTCACAAAATGGAGTACTTATTAAAACTTAACTAAATGGGACGTGTCATCGAGATTCAAAGGCACTCGTGTAGCACTTAGTTCTCTTAGAACTCTAGAGGTGACTCCTATAGTCCCAAAGGTATCTATGCAGCACTTAATTCCTTTAGGGACTCTAGAGGTGGCTCCCATGGTCTGAAATCTAACAACCTTGGCTATTTTGCCAGTTAGGTGCTCAGTTTTCAAATCACAGATTAGAAACAGTTTTTTGTTTTCAAATCACATGGATGTCAATTATTACAAAATCGATTCAGTACTATGATTTTCAAATTAAAACATAGTATCCAATATTATAAAACTCTTGCATAAAAAAATGTGAAATGAGTATGCTATGCATGAATCGTTTATGCATCAATAAAATGCCACTATACACTTTGCATGGCTGCCTAGTGTAATCAATGCAAGACATGCGCACGTACATTTAGCTTTTGCATATAAAATGAGCAAGGTTTATAATTTCACTTATTCCTATTCAAATCAATAGAAATTTTGGCAGCATAACGGCTTATATTTTAGCCTAACCCAACTTGCAGAAAACGCAATTCTAATGTATCTATTACAGTAATTCCACAACCACAACTCAACAATCTCATTACAGTCAATTCATTTCATTTTTTTTATATTTACCTTCTCATCACAAACGTTCAATCACATAAGCATATATATAGTCAACCAATATGTAGACTAAATTCTACTTAACACACACATAAATCACTTCATTCAACATGCAAGCTTGGCTACCTGCAACACATAAGGCAGAAACAAGTTCTCAAGTCTAGCCCAAGCATAATCCAAAAAACACAATTCATTTGAATCTCAAACTTACCTCTGCTTACCTCAGTTGTTAAGGTAATAGCTTTTCATTGTTTAATCTAGAAATAAATTAATTATTTATATAAAAAGAAACTTATTCACCTCCTACGAGATGATCTTAGCAAGCTTTACTTAATCCACTTACCTTAATGCTTGATAGTTTCTTCCTCAAGCTTCGAAATCAAAGCTCAACTTCTATTCCACTCCAATTCAATGCAAATCAATTCATTTTCATCTCAATAATTAGACTTCACCATGCTTAGTCACATGCTAAGGCATGTATTTTAAAATCACAATCATCTAAATTCGTTTCTACGCCCGCACTTAACTCTTTACTATCTCGTAATTTCTATATATATATGTGTAACATATATGTGCACATAGATATACCTAGGTAGATGTATATATTTGATATATATATATATATATGTATATATTTTATACATGCACCTATTTTTTAACCAAGGTACCCTTTTGCTTCCACAATCGCACCTTTAAACTGTTCTTTTTACAAAAATTCAATTATGCAAAAAACAGCAACTATTAGCATCAAGTGTTTTTATATAAATTTCGACCGCATAAAGTTTCGAAAATTCAAACTTCCTACAAGCAATACCTATAAATCTCAACAATTCCAAAACAGTTTAAATCCACCACATTCGAAGTAGTTCATTTTATAAGATCACAAATAGTTTGATTACTTTAAATCCAAATAAATTCATTACTAAATCCAAAAGCGATTCACTACGTTAAACCACAATAAATCTTAACTATAATATTTCTAATAAAACACATGTAAGTAAATGTAATCTTCCTTCTTAGAACCAAGACCTAGATGGTATGATCATGATATCATCCTACGTCTTCTATATTTATCCCTTACCTATTTTGATGACAATTCACAAGGTAGGAACCAATTTCAATAGCCTATGTGTATAAGCAAGCTTATGTTCACTTATAGCTTCTTAGCGCCACTTACTTTGGGATTGCAAAACAATATCAAAACTCGATCAAAATTCAATAATCCTTTTACAAAGAATATTCTAAACTTTAAGATCTTTCATATTTTTTAATACAACGCAATTCTAGTCTACTTCTTGCCAGACGTCGAACTACTACTAGAGTTAAAATAATCCTCTTTGGTCATTTTTCAATTCCAACGATATCGATACTTCAAATATTATTTTCCAAAATCAACTTGAATACCATTTAGCATCTTAAGCATGCTTATTTAAATGAATTACACCTTATATGTCTATGTTGTTATCAAATCAAGCATAATTACACCAAAAACACCAAGTGACCTGATGCTTCCCAACTTAGTAAATTCCAATTAAAGTCCAATTTCCATAAGATCTTTTTTTTTGAACAATTAAAACATATTCCATATTTATTTATTTTAGTACTTTAAGTTTAATTACACTTCAAATACTTTGGAACCAACTCCATGTCATTTTCACATATTGCATTTAGATTCTACTTTCCTCTGTTAAGCTTCAAATCACTACAGAAGGCTAACTAAGTTTCTAATTAACTTCAGCTAACATCAATTATAAAAATCTAAGGTTTAATTCCCAAAATTCCCAATTTCATCTAAAGGGAAAATTCCAATTCTTGGCAATCCTATGCCACCCAATCAAATTGAAGCTACAACTAGCCTTTATTTATATCAATTAACAATAATTTAGCTTCATCCCCAATTTTAACAAAAGGGAAAATTCAAATTTTCATCAATTCTTAATACTTTCAAAGAACCCATTCGAATTCAAACTTCAATCAACACTTAATTACAACAATTAACTAACATCAAGCTTCAATTTCATGAAATTCCAACTTACCCAAGAAATCCCCAATTTCCTCTAGTTGGACTAAATTCTAGCTTCCAATTCTTGAGCAATTTCTTCAAATTAAAATCATAGAAATACTTAGAATAGCTCTTTAATCAACATACTATGGAATCAACACAAATAAACAAAGAAATCCTTACAAATCTAGAAAAATCACATCTTAAACATTCTCTTCATTTTTGACACTCTCTCTCTCTAAAATTCCATGAAAATGGCTTGATAAGTAGAAGAGGAGACCTAATATTGCTTGGGAAATGTTCGGCTAACTCCAATTTTTCCATCTTCCTCATGAATCTCAAGTTTTGGCATGAAGAAGGGAGCAAAATCATGAAGCAAAAAGGGAGGAGCGTATGCCATTGGGTTGGCTATCCAAGAAGCCAAAAATTGGCTTTGTAAAAAGAGATTTTCATATATTTACATAATTGCCATTAATAAGTCATTATAGTGCACATGTTTAATTTCTTTAGTCCTATTTTTCTCATTTTCTTTTAACTTTATAACCCAAGAAAGGTAACTCAAAATTATGAAATTACCAAAGTAAAATACTTATTTAAAATTTTTTTCTCATACTAAATCAAAACTTTCCACGTTAAATTATGATTTTGCCCTTTTTTGCCCACTTAAGCCAACTTCCGCGAGATAAGCCAAGATCGACTTCAATTAAATTAATTTAAAATGGCTTATCCGAGGTTAAATATCACCATTTTATGATGATTCAAGTATATCTCAGTGGTTGCATGCTTCTGTGGGGCCCATAGCTCACCGATGCAAAAGTTCATCTTTTTTGCATCAAAATCGATAATTTACTATTTTGTTGATCAATTTAATTTATTTGGCCACAAAAACATTCAATATTCATAAATAGGGTTCTTACACCTTCCTAGATTTTTTAAGGAATAAACGATCACCCTACTCCACCAATTATTGAACCTATTAGGAACCAATAACTGAAGTTTCATGATGCACCTCTTCACCATCAACCTCTCACATTTAATTGGTGTCATCTTATAATTTCTTTTCTATTTTAGGGTGATCTTAGCCCTCATTTATGTCAACCATGGGAAATAGAGTACTTATTTTATGAATTGAAGTATTTAGGATGAATTTAATACTCTTGAACATTTATGGATTTCATGCATTCCAAATAATTTTTAATTTTCTACTTTGGATTTAAATTGTATGAATTAGTCATTTTGTGCCATTCCTTATTCTCTGTTACATATTTTTGGTGTTGTTGCCTGTTTACAACCATAAATTTGTATGTCGTAGGAATCTCGATCTTCATATCGACATATCTGCTAAGAACTCTATAGAAAAAAAAGAAATTAGATAGACGTAAGGATTTATCCCTGCATGCGAACTCCGATGCTTAAGCCAAAATCTGAGCAGAGCCTTAGTCAGAAAAATAGAGATTAATTGAAGTAAAGAATTATCTGACCTCTTATTTATAGAGGTGGATTATCACCAAAATCAACTCTCTGCCCTTTACCATATTAATTTAAATTTAATGTGTGGGTCTCGTTGAATATAATTTCTTAAATAATCAAATAATTAAAGCCTAATCGTGCATTTGGGCCTACTAAGGTTGGGCTAGTATAGTCACATTGTGGAGATCAATCTACCGTACTAGGCAGGTATGGTCTCGCACAGGAGAGTGTGCCGCACAGTGTGCATGCGGCACAATGTGCACATGGCATACTGTGCACACGGCACAATGTGCCTACGTGATGCACTGTGCTGTACAGTACAGTGTGCCTCTGTGGCACATTATGTGTGTGTTTTTTTATATAACAAATATATATTTTAAAGAATAATAATATAATTTTGTAGTCATTTATGATTTTTTAGTATATTATAATTTTTTTCAATTTGTTTGACTTCTATTACTTGGTATATAATCTTGTCTATGTGACTATCGATCTATATATATATATATATATATATGTTAACAATGATTCTAATAATACTCATTCCTTGTTTTTGTGCTGATGATTGGTTATTTGGGCTTGTTGGATATGGCCCGTCTTGTTTGTGAGTATTGTGACTGTGATAATACAAAAATTGTTTAAGTGTTTATTTGGCCTTAAGGACATAGAATTCATGTGAACATTGACCATCTTTAAGTTGTTTCTAGTTAAGTGTGGAACTTATCTTTGACTATATGTTGACAATGACCATGTCTTAAAAAGATGATTTTTTTTACTGTTTAATGCGTATAGCACATCATTAAGCATCCATTGTCATTGATGTTTTGAATTATATCCATTTTCCTATGAGAAAAAAAAGGAGAAGTAATTGATGAATTATATTTTATGCTTAATTTATTCCTTTATACAAAATCTGTAACGAACTGTAATACATAGTAGTTATTCATATTCACACACATAATAAGATGGTTGGGCTGTCTGCGATATCTTTATCACACTCACTTTCAACAGCAAATTACTTTTTAAATAAAATCATATCTATAGCTTATATAAATATTTACAACAAAATATTGTTTACAGTATCTTTCACATGTTCTACATCCCCTATACATGAATTATACAATTGTAGTATTGTACATAATAAGTCTGAACATATAAAAGAAATAAAAGATAATTCTAGGATCCGATCAAAGCTGCCTCTGGGTACTATAGCATAGCCAAAATTTGTGAAATGGTATATCAATAGATCACTGCAGATAATCTATGGAGTAGAAAAATAAGGGGTGAGCTAACGTGCTCAGTAAGAGAATCGTATGCAATATTGATACTATGAAATCTATAAGCTTAAAACATTTAATGCCTAACAAAGCACTAGGTATAAATCGGGAAAGATACTATAGTCGGCTAGGAAACCAGATGGACTATGGGAGGTACTTTGGAGTACCTGTCCTGTCCCGATCCTTAGAAGCTATTATAGGGAGTAATCAGTTGCATGTCATATGTATAAATATTTTAAAGCACTTGAAAACACTTTAGACAAATATATATATATATATATATATAAAACAATATATATAATCGCTTTAATTAAAATCACTTTAGTAATCAATTCAGTATAAAATTTCGATAAACAATAAGCATTCCAATCCAATAAACAGTATAGTGCAGTGGAGACCAGGCAACACCCAAAGAATATCATGCTATAACAGTATCCTAAGAATAGAGAAACAGTAGCAGTACGACATATGGCCATAGTCACAGTGGTCCACAGTGTACACTTGCCAAGTGACAACTGTAGAAGCTGAAGACTTGGCAGGTGCATCAGCAACAGTAATAATAACACGTGACACGTGAGCATGATACAGGGCCTAATATTCTAAAAAAAGTGTATAACCAATAGAAACATCATTTATGAAATCGATTTCAATAATAATATATTCGATCGGTCCATAAACAATATATATGGAAAATATATTCAGTTTCAGAAATAAAAAATTCATAAAATATTCACACTTCAGTATTCTTTTCTGAAAATGTTCTATTTATCTATTGAACAGTAATAAGCATATGCTGGTGCCTTTACGTAATTAAAATTTATTAACATAAATATTTAAATATTGTTTTTCAGTAAATAATAAAATTATGCAATTTTAGTAAATCACATGAGAATTACTTGGAAATTTATTTGTTTCTCATATTTAGGAACCTTAAAGATAATTTCATAGAATTTCTAGAATTTTTAACAGAATAACGGCAATTTCTAACCTAGCCTTCCTGTATTGAAAACACAGTATATAAACCAACTAGTGTCCACAATTTCACCAATTCCAAAGCAATTGATTTCCAAATCACTTCATAAAATTTATTTAAGCCAAAACATGCATTCACAGTATGTCAGCATCCTTACAGCTTACACATTCATCCCTCACCTGTCTATTCCAATTTATATAGCCGACAGCACTACTCGCAAATTAACACTCTTGGACTACAAAACATTATGCCACCCTTGTTATTTCTTCTCATACTAATTTATAAACTATTTTTCTTTACTAATTTCTACCACATTGTCTGTAGAAAATATTAAACCAATGTAATTTATATTGATACTAAAACACATTTCGCCTAAATCAACTCCGATTTGAATTCTGACTTCACCAATGGTCTTCTCTTAATTTATACAGTATTGTGGCATCAAGAATTCGTCAACTGGAGCAACACTTCCCTCTCCCCTTAGCTTGGCCGAATGCTTCGTAGGAGGATTCTCACGATTTTTCAACAGTCCAACGCCTAATTCATGCTTATTCATGCTTCTTCATTAATTTGGCACCATTTTTATATATCAAACAATATGGATTCATGAAATTCCATCCATGGCTGAAACCCTAGGGTGTTAATTGAGAGGGATTTAATTCAAACTAAGGTTAAAAACATGTTTAGCCAACTTATTTACATCATTTCCTAACATTAGAATTTAAAGGAAATGTGAGCATGATGAAACCTGATATTAACCTCATCGAAAAAAGATGAGGTTCAACGAAGAATAAGAAGAACACACGAAATAAAAAACAAGAACAAGTTAAAAACGCAGCAAAGAAAAACAAAAATTAGAGATAAAACCAAGACCCATTGTGTAGAAACACAAGAACTTATAGTATTAGACCAAGACCCGTTGCTTAGAAAAGAAAGAACATATGGTATGAATTGTTGGAAGGTAAAAGAACGCCATAAAGAAGACCTTGATAAGTTCAAGAGTTCTCAAGAGAACCAAAGAGAAGAAGTCTCTCAATTTTTATTACTAAAATCAATTGTGTTTTGCCTAAAGGGTTACATAGCTATTTATAGGCAAATAGCAAACTTGCAACACAAGTAATAGGAATCCTACTTTCCTAACTTGCAGAATAGGAAATAGCAAACTTGCAAAACAAGTAATAGGAATCCTACTTTCCTAACCTCTAGAACAAGAAATAAAAACCCTACAATACCTATTAAATAAAAAGGAATTGGGCTTAAATTAAATTAAGACAATGTTCAACCCAATAAGACAACTAAATAAAATAAGTATAGCATTTGGCCCAATTACACTAGGTCCAATTTATGCATCCAGCCTAATTGCATTTCGGCTCAATACTTGTATGTCTTCAAGAAGGTTGAACTTGGGCTTTGTTGAGCTTTCTCCCTAGCAATATTAATGAAACCAACCAAGGCTTATTGCATTATTTTTGTTTTAGCTCTTGTAATTGGACCTCCATGGATGCTCGAAGGATCACGATCATCACAAACATGACTTGAGCTTTGTGAGCTTGATGGGCCTCCATCATTCCCCCTTTCCTTGAAAGGATTTGTCCTCAAATCAGAATCACCTATATCAATATTAAAGGGAGAAAGATCAAGAACATTAAATGTAGCACTAACATTATACTTACCTGGAAGATCAAACTTATAAGCATTGTCATTGATCTTCTCAATCACTTGGAATTGTCCATCTCCTCGAGATTGCAACTTAGAGCGACTTTGAGCAGGAAATCTCTCTTTACGCATATGTACCCAAACCCAATCATCAAGTTCAAAGATAACCTTTTTGCGATGCTTGTTAGCTTAAGTAGCATATTGCTGAGTCCTCTTCTTAATGTTTTGACGTACCTTCTCATGCAGTTGCTTAACAAAATCAACTTTCTTTTTCCCATCCAAACTAGCTCTCTCCCCAATAGTTAGCGGTAAAAGATCCATTGGAGTGAGTGGATTAAAACCATAAACAACTGCAAATGGAGAATAACTAGTAGTAGAATGCACACTTCTATTGTAAGCAAACTCCACATGAGGCAAACAATCTTCCCAATTCTTCAAATTCTTTTGAATAATGGACCTCAACAAAGTAGACAAAGTACGATTGACTACTTTAGTTTGACCATCGGTTTGTGGATGACAAGTGGTTGAAAACAATAGCTTTGTTCCTAACTTTCCACATAATGTTTTCCAAAAGTAGCTAAGGAACTTCACATCACGGTCAGAAACAATAGTCCTCGGAACACCATGTAGATGAACAATTTCCTTGAAGAATAAATCAACAATGTTGCTTGCATCATCCATCTTATGACAAGCAATAAAGTGAGCCATCTTAGAGAACCTATCAACAACAACGAAAACAGAATCTCTACCTCTCTTTGTTCTTGGTAAACCCAAAACAAAGTCCATAGAAATGTCAGTCCAAGGAGTAGTAGGAATAGGCAAGGGAGTATAAAGACCATGATTCATAACTCTAGACATAGCTTGTTTACAAGTGACACATCTTTCACACAACTTTTCAACATCTCTTTTCATGTTAGGCCAAAAGAAGTGATCATGCAATATGTCTAAAGTTTTCTTTACTCCAAAATGTCCCATTAATCCACCACTATAGGCTTCTCTAACAAGTAATTCTCTTAAAGAACTCCTAGGCACACATAATCTATTTTCCTTAAATAAGAATCCATCATGCCTATAAAACTTTCCAAAACTAGTTTTCTCACATGCAATGAACACATTTTCAAAATCCTCATCAGTAGCATACAAGTCTTTAATATACTTAAATCCAAGTAGTTTTGCATTAAGAGTAGTAATTAGAGTATACCTTCGATACAATGCATCAACCACAACATTTTCTTTACCTTGTTTATATTTGATCACATATGGGAATGTTTCAATGAACTCCATCCACTTGGCATGACGCTTGTTCAACTTGCTTTATCCCTTCAAGTGCTTCAAAGACTCATAATCAGTGTGGATGACAAATTCTTTGGGCCATAAATATTGTTGCCATGTTTCCAAGGCCCTCACTAATGCATACATCTCTTTATTATACATGGGATAGTTAAGGGCAGCTCTACTTAACTTCTCACTAAAGAAAGCAATTGGGCGCTTCTCCTACATTAAAACAACTCCAATACCTATACTTGAAGCATCACACTCAATCTCAAAAGTTTTAGTAAAGTCGGGTAAGGATAATAAAGGTGCTGAACAAAGCTTTTCTTTAAGCAAGTTAAAAGCATGATCTTGCTCAGGGCCCCATTTAAATCCAACATTCTTTTTAACAACTTCAATTAAAGGTGGAACTATAGTGCAAAAATCTCTAACAAACCTACGGTAGAAACTAGCTAATCCATGAAAACTACGCACCTTATAGATATTCTTAGGTATAGTCCAATATTTAATTGCCTTAACCTTTTCATCTTCTATTGTTATACCCTTAGAAGAAATAACATATCCAAGAAATATAATCTTATCAGTGCAAAAAGAACATTTCTTAAGGTTAGCATACAACATTTCTTTTCTCAAGACATTAAGCACTTTCTTCAAATGTTCAATATGTTCATGCAAACTTCTACTATAGATCAAGATATCATCAAAATAAATAATTACAAATTTTCCAATGAAAGCAAGTAAAACATGGTTCATTAATCTCATGAAAGTGCTAGGTGCATTAGTTAATCCAAAAGGCATAACTAACCATTCATACAAACCATGCTTAGTCTTAAATACAGTTTTCCACTTATCACATTCTCTCATGCGAATTTGGTGATAACCACTTTTCAAATCAATTTTGGAAAAGATGCAAGAACCATGTAACTCATCAAGCATATCATCTAATCTAAGAGTGGGATAGCAATACTTTACAGTGATTTTGTTGATGGCACAACAATCAACACACATCCTCCACGTCCCATCTTTCTTAGGAACAAGTAACACAGGAATAGCACATGGACTCATACTTTCTCTAACATATAGCCTTTCCTCATGAGCTCTTCAACTTGCCTTTGAACCTCATTTGTCTCCTAGGGATTACTTCTATAGGCGGTTCAGTTGGGAATGGCAGCTCTAGGAATAAGGTCTATTTGATGCTTAATTCTCCTAATAGGCGGCAAGAGGAATATATCTTCAAATTCCTTCAAAAGAGACACATCGGTAGGCAAAGTAGTATTAAGATCATTAGAATTAAAACAAGATTCTTTATATAAAAACAAAAGGATTGGGCACTTAGCTAGAAAAGCAGCCTTGACATCAATTTCCTTTGCATAGAAGCTTACGTCCTTTCTTACTTTCTTCGCAATATCTTTGCCCTTATCTAGATTCTTTGACCTTTGTTGTGATTCATTTTGCTCTTTCAGCCTTAATTAGTCCTCATAAATCTCTTTAGGACTCAAGGGTGCAAGTGTGAATTTCTTACCATCCATGGTAAATGAATAACAGTTTGTGAATCCATCATGTATGACACGTCTATCAAATTGCCATGGTCTTCCTAAAAGCAAATGGCAAGCATGCATAAGCACAACTTCACACAGCACTTTATCATTGTACCTTCCAATGGAAAATGGCACCAATACTTGCTTGGTCACATTTACTTCTCCACAATTATTGAGCCATTGAAGTTTGTATGGTTTGGGATGTTTTGTAGTGGACAAACTCAATTTGTCAACCAAATTAGTGCTAGCAACATTAATGCAACTACCACCATCAATAATCAAAGAGCATACCTTATTGTTGACGTGGCATCTAGTATGAAAAATATTTTCTTCTTGCACTTCATCTTCATCCTTAACATGGCACTTAATGCATGACGAGCTACAAGTGCTTCACCATGGGCAGCAAACTCAACATAGTCATCATCCTTATCAATGTCCTCCAATGGTGGCATCTCTTCATCAACATCAAAATCCTCACTTATAATGTCACCACCATCACGCATAATCATGACTCATTTGTTTGGACATTGTGATGCAATGTGTCCTCTTCCCAAACATCTAAAACACTTGATGTCTCTACTCTTACCTTAGGATGCTTGGACAGCCTTGGGTTTGGGCTTTTAGACACTCTTACCCTTAGGCTTGGATGTCTCAGGTTTAGGCTTGAATGAGGATTCAGTCTTAGGTTTGAATGTAGTCCTATCATCCCTTTGAAAGGTGTTCGGTTTCCAAGAAGAAGCCAAACTAAAACCTTGCACAAAACGAAATGAAGAACCTTTCCTCTTGAGTTGCCTTTCAACCTTTATAGCCACATGCAACATATCATCAAACTCCACATAGTGATGTAACTCCACTATATTAGCAATCTCACGATTCAATCCTTGTAAGAATCGAGCCATAGTAGCTTCACTAGCCTCTTCAACATTAGCTCTGATCATGATAATTTCCATTTCTTTATGATAATCCTCAACACTCTTAGAACCTTGAGTGAAACCTTGTAACCTTTGTTAAAGCTCTCTATAGTGACGATTAGGAACAAACCTTTTTCTCATAACACGTTTCATTTCATCCTATGTAGCTATCGGTAGCTCTCTATTCCTATATCTACCAAGCATGAGTTGGTCCCACCAAATGATTGCATAATACGTGAACTCTACAGTAGTAAGCTTCACCTTTTTTTCTTCGAAATAGTTATGGCAATCAAAGACCATCTCTACTTTCTTTTCCTATTCTAAGTAAGCCTCAAGATCATTCTTACCTTGAAAGGAAGGAATCTTCAATTTGACACTTCCTAAATTTCTGTCTATCCTATCATGATACCTATCTCCATGACCTCCTCTATTACCACGGTTACCTTTAACACTTCTATTCACACTAAACTCATCATCAACCTTATCATCAAAGTCATTATTCACAACATTGTCATTCACATGAGAAGTATTACCTTGCTTTACCTTAGCTAGGGCAGCTTCATGTTCCTCCAACTTATCATGAATATTATTAAACCTCAACTCTATTCTTGAAAACTATTGTTGCATGGCTTGGAGCATCAACTCCATGTTACTCAAATCAGGCTTTGCACTATTAGAAGACATGATTGTAACCTACAAAAAATGTTAATAAAAGAAAAGGACCTCACAAGTATGACCTCACGTGTTTACACTCAATACACACAACAATGTAACACTCACACTTGTGTTTCACACAATTTTAATATGACTTTTCTCTACTAATGTTACTCACACACTCTTGCCTTTTTTCCCTCACACAACTTTTCTCTATAGGTTCTGTATTGAACTCAAGACTCAATCAAAAATCAACTTATGGAATCCAACTATCAACCAACAATCAACCAAGATGAGTACAAGACTTTAATCAAGGGAAAACAAAATAATGATGACTCAACAAGATTAACCATGACTCAAGAAGACCCAAATGAATCTCGACCTTGAAGGAAATATGGGAGTTTTGGGGTGTTTGGTTAGGGTTTGGTTCAGCCAAAGGTGGGGTAGTTTGGTTTTTTTTTTAGGTGGTAGGGTCAAAAGGTAATTTTAAGAAGTAGGGGTAAAAAGATAAATAGAAATTTTCAAATTTAGCCAAAAAAAATCTCAAAGCTCAAGAAAGAATTACTACCTCAAGATTTTGATGAAACACACATCCACAATTACCTTTGATGTTGCACTTGCTGCACACGATATAATGAATCACCTTTTGAATTGATTTTCTTTTCTTTCTTTTTTTTTCTTCTCTTTTCTTTTCTTTTTTTTTTACTTTTTTTTACTAAAGTAAACGAACAATGAAGAAAAACAAAAGTCTAAGTGACAAGAAGAGGTTTACTTGGAGAACAAGGCAACTTTTGTGAAAACAAGCTAGTTTTGGTAATAGCTTGTGTGGCAAGAAACGATAAGGAATAATGGCTTGTGAAACAAGGTAGTCTTTATGTGAAAGTAAAGCTTTTGAAGGTTTCTTGGTGAGCAAGAAAACTTTTAGGGTTGAGGTTGCTTGGAGAACAAGTTAAAGTTTACTTGGTGGCTAAGTAATAATGAAGACAACAGGTTTGAGGAACAAATAATATTTATGTTGGCTTGGAAGAGGATTCAAGATCAACTTCGGTCAAGATAAGAAGACAAAAAAAAAACACACAAGAACGTAATAAAACAAGACTCATGAATTGAACCTAAGCTCTGATGCCAAATGATATGAACCTCACCGAAAGAAGATAAGGTTCAACGAAGAATAAGAAGAATACAAGAAAAAAAAACAAGAACAAGTTAAAAACGCAACAAAGGAAAACAAAAATTAGAGAAAAACCAAAACCTGTTGTGTAGAAACACAACAACCTATGGTATTGGACTTAGACCCGTTGCTTAGAAAAGCAAGAACCTATGGTATGAATTGTTGAAAGGTAGAAGAATGCTACAAAGAAAACCTTGATAAGTTCAAGAGTTCTCAAGAGAACCAAAGAGAAGAAGTCTCTCAATTTTTATTACTAAAATCAATTGTATTTTGCCCAAAGGGTTACATAGCTATTTATAGGCAAATAGCAAATTTGCAACACAAGTAATAGGAATCCTGCTTTCCAAACTTGCAGAATAGGAAATAGCAAACTTGCAAAACAAGTAATAATAATCCTACTTTTTTAACTTACAGAACAAGAAATAGAAATCCTATAATACCTATTAAATAAAAAGAAATTGGGCTTAAATTTTCAGCCCAATAAGACATAACTATATAAAATAAGTATAGCATTTGGCCCAATTGCACTAGGTCCAATTTATGCATCCAGCCTAATTGCATTTCGGGCCAATACTTGTGTGTCTTCAAGAAGGTTGAACTTGGGCTTGGATCATGTTGTAGAAGACTTTATCATCCTTCATGCTTAAGCTTTGTTAGGCTTTCTCTCTAGCAATATTAATGAAACCAGCCAAGGCTTGTTGCATTATCTTTGTTTTAGCTCTTGTAATTTGACCTCCATGGATGCTCAAAGGATCACGATTATCACGAACATGACTTGAGCTTTGTGAGCTTGATGGGCCTCCATCAAAACCTTACCTTGGTCGAAACCTATGAAGCTTTCTTCCTCTTGATTTTGTTCACTTTACAAGGAAATATGGATGTGGGTGTGTAGAGAATGAAGTTTAGAGCAACTTTGTAGAAGAAATTTTGATGAGATAAGCTTGATTTAATGGAGTTTTATGTGAGTTTTTATTTTTTTTTTCCCAAGCTTTGGCTATGGTGTCCTTAGCATGAGGTTGACGAATAAGAGAGGAGTGGCTGGCCAAGGGTGTGTAGAGAAATTTAAAAGCTTCTTTTAATAATAAAATGACCATTTTACCTTTACTTATGAAAATTTTGGACATCTATGCCCTTAAACTTCCATAATTTTTCTAACCATCCAATTTAGCTCCACAATATTTTATTTCATCACTAAATATTATTATTAAACATAATTTAATGAATGATTGTGGTTTTATTAAGGTTTGACTGATCGTAAGGGTGAAATTACTAAAATACCCCACCGGGCCACTCACGTAAAAATTTCTGATTCCACCACCAATTCGATCTATCTATTGACATAGCTTAGAACTTATTTATACATAGATTATCATACTTCAATCAGTAGGTCAAAAGTCAATTTAGTTTGATCGTTATTTACGAAAGTTCAACCGAGCTATATCTTTAATCGTCATTTTCTAAATTGTTGGCACACTCCCCAAAAATAATCTTAATAGAGTATTTTGGGTTCCAAATTCTTATCATAAGCTTATTGGACCTCCTGTACAATATCTGTCCAATCTCACGTCCATCTGGACACTATAGAGTTTGTGGGGCCCACCGTACTGTATTCGATCGTACTTGTAAAATACACAAGAATTGAATAATGGTGAGTATCCCTACATGTACAACAGTACTATAATACATGGCTCTCACATCCTCCCACCTTAAAAAAATTTGGTCCTCCAAATTTGATCGAATCAGTCATTGGAATAGCTTTAGGTACTTTTCTCGCATCAGACTTTCTAATTCCCATTTAGCCTCCTTCTCTCAGTAGTACTGCCAGAGCACTTTCACTAATGAAATTGTCTTAGACCGTAGTACTGTATCTTTCTGATCTAGAATCTGAATAGGTCTTTCTACATAACTCATGTCCTCTCTCATCTCCAGCGGCTCATATTGAATTATGTGAGAGGGATCTATATGATACTTCCTTAACATCGACACATGGAAGACAGTATGCACCCCGGATGGTTCTGGAGGTAGTGCTAACCGATAGGTGACATCTCCCACACGGTCTAAGATCTCGAATGGCCCAATATATCAAAGACTCAATTTTCCCTTCTTACCAAATCTCATAATGCCCTGCGATGGTGAGACTTTTAGGAAGACAAAATCTATAACTGAGAACTCCAATGGTCGACATTAGGTGTCTGCATAACTCTTCTGCCGACTTTAGGCTATTTTCAGCCTCTCACAAATAATTTATACATCCCTGGAAGCTTGCTCTACCAAGTCGAGAGCTAACAATTTTCGTTCACCCACTTTTTCCCATGCAACAGGTGATCTACATCATTTACCATACAACGCCTTGTATGGTACCGTACTGATACAAGATTGATAGCTATTATTATATGCAAACTCGGCCAGTGGTAAGTGGTCGTCCTAGCAGCCTTTAAAATCCAATGCACACACCCTCATCATATCCTCGAGCATCTGGATGGTATGCTCAGATTATCTATCAGTGGTGCCATGCCGATACTGGATTGATAGCTATTATTATATGCAAACTTGGCCAGTGGTAAGTGGTCGTCCCAGTTGTAACGCCCTCGAAAGCCGGATTTTGGGCTAACTGTTTCCTTCGCTTCCTATGTTTGTCACTCGCTCAGTGTAGCTAAAAACCTAATGAGTAGTCTTACTCTTATATTTGTTTAAGACTAGTTGTCTAAGGTCCCATTATAGTCTTCTCGTAAGACGTGTCGAAAACGACACTGAAAAACTCCGCCCTTACTTTAGTCTAGTATCCATCCCCATCCCCATACTAAATACATCATCGTTTCAACCTGTAGAAATTTCAAATCTCCATGTAACTTCTAAAATACTAGACATCCATGTGATTCAATATATAAACATATCAAGATTACAACTTAACTACAAATCACAGTATGTTTACAGACTCTGTAACACCTAGTACTTACATCCCGAATCCTATACACTATGTACACAAAAGAATTTAGTCGGGATATAAACAAAAGAACAAAAGATTATACCTTGGCTCAAAATATAGCTTTCTGCAGCTCAACAAAAAGACTCTCGATGCACCACGCTCATGCCAAGTCTACCTGAAATAATCTAAAGTGGAAGGGGGTGAGCTTTGGGGAAAGCCCAGTAAGAAAACATACGCTAAGTGATATTAGATGTTCTACTATGTTCGTGCATGTGTATGCGTGAATAAGTGCGTCAAAACTCATGCTTAAGTATGTCTTACGGAAAATTGTAAGTTGACAAATCATTGTTCTATAAGCTATAAAAACACTTGCACTCACGCATTTATAAAATCAAAATACAAAATCAAAGTATTTTTCAAGAGACAGACATCCATTGATAAAATATGGTAATGTAACCGGGATCTTTGGAAATAACCAATAAGCTTTCTATGAAAGCATCCACTGTAGCTAGTAGTGGTCACAGTCCCATATCAGGGCTCTATCCATGATCATGAATCATCGCAGCACCAATGATCATCTAGTAGCTGAGGTACAAGTCACGACTATTTGTCGGACGCCTGGAAGATCACAAAGCAATCCAGAACCTAGAAGATCACAAAGCAATCTAGGATATTTCACGATAATTGCCACACAGGCTTACTAAATGCCACATAGGCATAATTTAAACGCCACACAGGCGAAGGCCACACAGGCTTAATAAACACCACATAGGCGAGTGCCACACAAGCTTAGTAAACGCCACACAGGCGAGTTAAGTGCCACACAGGCAATTCCATGTGTCCCCTGTCTCTTACACTAAAATTCATGCAAGAATACTTTTACAATGTATCTTGAGTATGAGAAGGCATGAATTGTATTAAACCCTCTCACTACCAAAACATATTTTAAAAAAGACATTATCTCGAGGATTAGTAATAGTGCTTAAGGTATATGAGGTTCTAAAGACATGATAAAATTTAAACTAATGCCGAAAATCTATTTAATAATTTCTAACGAAATTTCGGCATTATGACGGCATAGGTCGAACACTACCCAGCATCATAATCCACAACCAAACAACCTGCATAAAACGCCAACCAACAGTATTTTCATCCACAAATCCAACACAGTTCAAATTCAAAACCATTTGTACTTCAACTCAGTTTAATACGTATTAAATTCAACCAAGAATGCATTTCGAATCAATAAGCATTAAATAACAGAAATTTGGACATACACAACATAGAAGACTAATAAACGTTTACCGTATATTCCCTTACCTCATAAGTGATACTCATTGGAACACCATGTAACCTTACAATCTCCCAAACATACAAGTCGACTAAGGCACTAAGGGCATTAATAGATCTAATGGCAAGAAAGTGAGCAGACTTCACCAACCGATCAACTATCACCCATATACAATCATGATTCTTCCAAGTCCTTAGCAAACCCATAATGAAGTCCATAGTAATATGCTTCCATTTTCACATCGAAATCAATAAAGGTTATAATAATCTCATAGGCTTCTAGTGCTCAATCTTTATCTACTGGCATGTGAGACATCTAGCAACAAAATTTGAGATGTCTCGTTTCATCTTAGGCCACCAGTACACCCTACGCAGATTGTGGTACATCTTATTACTGCTTGGATGCAAAGTGTACCTAGATGTATAGGCCTCTATCAAAACAGATGCTTCAACTGCTGGTCTTGGGGAACACAGATCTTGTCTCTGAACCTCAATATCCCATCTGTGCCAATCACATAATCTGATTGTACACCCATCTATACATGATTGGCAACCTTTATACAATACGCATCACTCCTTTAATCATACCTGATTCTATCCATTAAGTCTGGCTCAATCCAAAAAACTAGCTGTAAACCTGTATATCTCAGAGGAAATCATATTAAGATCGAGGCTTGAGAATTGCTCTAACAAATCATACTCCCGAACCATCATATACGATACCATACCCATATACTTTTGGTTCAAAGCATCTGCCATCACATTTGCTTTCCCCCGTGGTATAAGATCTTGCAGTCGTAATCCTTTAACAGTTCCATCTATCTTCGCTATCTCATATTCAAATCCCGCTATGAGAATAAATATTTCAAACTTTTATGGTCTGTATATACCTAAAATCTCTCTCCATACATAGTGCCGTCATATCTTCAATGCAAACACCACAGCAGCTAATTCCAAGTCATGTGTCGAATAATTCTTTTCATGCTCTTTCAACTGCCTGGAACCATAAGCAATCACCCAACCATTCTACATGAGAACACATCCCAAACCCAATGCAGAAGCATCACTGTAGACTGAGAAACCTTCAAATCTGCTGGGAAGGGCAAGGATAGGTGCACTAGTCAATCTCCTCTTTAACTCCTAGAAACTGCGCTCACACGCATCTGCCCAATTGAAATTAACATCCTTATGTGTGAGGCAAGTCAATGGAGCAGCTAATCTCAAAAATCCCTTGACAAATCAGTGGTAGTATCTAGCTAGACCTAAGAAATTCCGTATCTCTATCACAGTCTTAGGCCTCTTCCACTACACAATGGCCTCTATCTTAGACGGATCCACAAACACCCTGTCTTTAGATATGACATGTCCCAGAAATGTTATATGATCTAGCCAGAACTCACACTTACTAAACTTAGCATATAGCTTCCGGTCTCTGAGGGTTTACAGTACTATGTAGAGATGCTGCTCGTGCTCCTCTGGTGACTTCCAATATACTAGAATATCATTAATAAACACTATCGTAAACTGGTCCAGGTATGGTTTAAATATCTCATTCATCAGCCTCATGAAAGCTGCAAGGGCATTAGTCAATCCAAATGGAATCACCAAAAACTCATAATGTCCATAGCGAGTCTTAAATGTCGTCTTAGGGACATCAGCCTCTTGAATCTTCAACTGATGATACCGTAATCGAAGATCAATCTTCGAGAACACCTATGCACCCTTGAGCTGATCAAACAGATCATCACTAAATATTATTATTAAACATAATTTAATGAATGATTGTGGTTTTATTAAGGTTTGACTTATCGTAAGGGTGAAATTACAAAAATACCCCTACCGAGCCAATAGCGTAAATTTTTTATTCCACCACCGATTCGATCTATCTATTGACATAGCCTAGAACTTATTTACACGTAGATTATCATACTTCAGTTAGTAGCTCAAAAGTCTTTTAGTTTGACCGTTATTTACGAAAGTTCAACCAAGCTATGTCCTTAATCGTCATTTTCTAAATTGTTGGCACACTTCCCAAAAATAATCTAAATAGAGTATTTTGAGTTCCAAATTCTTACCATAAGCTTATTGGACCTCCTGTACAGTAACTGCCCAGTCTCACGTTCATCCGGACATTATAGAGCCTGTGGGCCCACCATACTGTATCCGATCGTACATGCGAAATATACAGGAATTAAATAGTGGTGAGTATCCCTACATGTACAATAGTACCAGAATACATGGCTCTCACAAAATCATAGTTGAAACTTGATGCACACATTTAGGGAGAATGATTTTGCAAAAATACATGGTTACTAGATTAAGGGGGAGAATTTTAAAATTAATTTGTCAAATCAAAAAATGGGAGATTGCTAGCTTTAAATTATATAGAATTTTGATATGACCTAATGAAACTTAAATGAATAAGATTTTAATGATACTTTAGCAAATTTTTATTTGGGATTTAATTTATAAATTAAATATAGGAATATTGCTATAATGATTGGAGATTGTTTAAGACTCAAATACACATATGCTTGAATGCCAAACATTGTCTTTACATGTTTGGTGATCTTAAAATAGCTTTAGAAGATTAAATGTATGCTTTTAGCAAAAAATTGTGTGCTTCATGACCAAATTATCAATACTCTTGGTAAAGTATCAATACCCCTCCTTGAATGTTGGTTGTGTAAATACATAGTATGGATACTCCTATCGTTACCATAAAATAGAAGCGAAATACTCCGTTTTGGTATTGATACCCCAGGGTATAAGTAACGACATCCATTGTTTTAAAATACAGGATTTCTTTCTAAGGTATCGATAACCTTGAGTAAGGTGTCATACCCTTTACGTTTGACAAGTACCAACGACTAGTTTTCTATGTGTATCAACGAAAGATTTAGTATTTAATGCTAACTGCCTAAAATAAAAAAAATAAAAAAAGAGGTATAAATGTAAGCACTCAAGAGGCAAAATATCAAGAGCTTTGATTTACAAGAACTTTTTAATGAACATTTAATCCTCCAATCACATTCTAGAGTTAAAAAATTCTTGTACATTCAATCGTATCAATCTTGTATTTGTTTATTAAGCTCAAACTTATAATCACCTACCTATTTAAATGTTCTTAGATTACATTCATATACCCAAAGACATTTATTGTGAACTAGGGGGAATACAACCCGAGTGATTAATTGTATAAGAATCTGGGTAGCTACGTTAAGTGGAGAGTGAAAGGTTTTTTTCCGAAGCCTTGAAAATGAAGTGTAAAGGTTACTCTTTAGCATTTGAAAAAGAGTATGCAAGTGTTTTTCCTCTAATGAATTTAAAAATTCTTTGATAGGAAGCTTAATGGAAAGGACATAGACACAAAAAAGAAAGTCAAACCTCTATAAATTGCGTTGTTTGTATTTCTCTTTGCTATCTCTATTTTACTTTGCAATTTTATTTGTGATTATTTTGATTAAATTGAAATTCTAATAGGACTTAAAGCAAGTTGCAATTTTAGTTAGAAAACTGATACAAACCCCTTTCTCGGTTTATTAAAGCCAACACTTTTAACTTTGAATACTCAATGCTAAAATATAAGCGAACTTTCAACTGTTAAAAATTTCAAGCAAAAAATTCTTTTGAATAAATTTAACAAGATGCAAAAACAGTGTATTTCTAAACATATAAATTTATAAATTTTTGTTTGTATAATCCCTACAGGTCTCCGCCCCTGGTCCTAAACATGCAACTTGAATAGTAGTTATGCGGGACTCATCATCAAGAGCCAAAAGGATTTGGAGAAAAAGAAGTTAGCATTTGAATATCAATGTTCCAAATGAAAATGATAGGTAATTAACTCTATTTCTTCAAAAGATTGTCTCATTTGCCTAATCCACTAGTATTTGCTAATAGCCACACATGTAAATGCACCAATGGATCCTTGTTTTCAACTCACTGCTAGGGTTTCAAATAGCGGCCGCGGGTGTGAGTACAGATCACACCCGTATCGGCAGATAACGGCCGTTATAAAACGCCATAACGGACGAAAGCAGCGATAGCGGTCCGCTATCGCCGCTATCCTTCGTTAACGTCGTACTATAAAAAAAACAAGAGGAGGACAGAACACACAAAATTACCGTAGCAAAATATCAGCTTCAATTAACAAAAAATCAACATCATCAGTCACAACAACTCAGTCACAAGACTCATAAGCAAAGCAACAAACAGAGCAATTTTTTCCTTTGATCTAGATCTGAGAATGGGATCTTTGGGGGGAAAGGCGTCGAGCGTGATGGCGATTGGTGAGGGAGGAGGGCCTTAAGGCAAGATAGGACTAGCGACTGGTGACTAGCGTGGGATCGTGGGTGACTGGGGGAGCGTGACGTGGCCATGGGCAGCTGTCGCAGGCTCGGCTCACAACACTAGTGGGCGGTGGCGCGGTGCGCGTGCCCTGCATCTATCGATTGCTTGACACCGGCGTGAGTGACCGATGGGGTAAGGGACGAGACGTGAAGGACTGGAGGCGTGGTGTGGGTGAGATTGGGGTAGGCGGCTGTTAAGGGTTTTGTTTACATTATAAACAACAAGTCCTTTTTTTTAGGTTACAAACGGCAAGGTCTTTTGTTTTAGGTTATTTGTTTTAAATTAGTAGTGTGTGAATGGGTGTTGGGTAGGCCGGCTAGAGGTTTTGGGTTGGGTTTTCATTTTTTTTTTTTACATTATAAATGTTTTGAAATTTGCATTAGATAAATTGAATTAAATTATTAATATAATTATTTTACTATAATTTGTAATGTAATTAAATATGCAATTAATTATTATTGTAATTTAAGAGAAAAAGAAAATATTTTTTTGATGAGAAAAGGAAAATATTTTTAATGTTTATATTTGATAATAGAAATGTGATGGCTTAAGTTAATTGATTGTGAAAAATTAATATTAAATGTTTAATGTAAGCATTAATCAAACATTATTATAACTCGAGAATATTGATAATGTGAATGTAATAAATTAAATTACTGTTACTAATTCAAGGGTTGAAAATGTGAATAATTAATATCTCAAATTCAATTATCATTTGTTTATGAAAATGTGATATTTTTATTATATTTGTTTATAATTATTTGTTTAATAAAAATATCAAACATGCCATCACGTGAAGAATAATTATTTTTAAATAATTAATATAGTGATTCTTATTAATTCATAATTATTTATCTCTATTTTTCATAATTGTTATTTTTCAATTATCATAAGTAATTTTTTACATATGAATGCTTTATTGTAATTCAAAAAAATTATGAATAACCTTTTTTTCATCTAAATAATAGACTTTAGGTATAATAAATTACTTTAAAAAGTATAAAATAAAATTTTTATGATTATGAATAAAATTATGACATTTTATATAAAATTGTGCAAAATAAAAAAAATCACGATCGCGATGACCGCAATTGCCATCGCTATGTCCGCAATCGCGATAAACACAACGCGATCGAAAACGCGGTCGCGACCGTAATTTAAAACCATGCTCACTGCCACAAATAGTTTTGCGTGGAGCTGGTAAAGCATAATTTCCCCACACAAGTAATAGCCATTAATGACATTGCCCAATATAATTCACCCATGTAGACCTGAAATTGTAGATAATGGGTACGTTGGCTTTAATCCTTTGTCAGTTTTTCTGGTGCAGTTTTAAAGGGTTTGAAATATTGAAGGAAACCCAAGTGATGAAAGCCAGATAAATCCAATTTCCACAACTTTGGCTGTGAAAGATGACTTCTCTAATTTCCTTGCTATGAATTGTGATGATAAGAAAAAGATACGAGTGAGGTAGGAAATTAAGCAAGCCGACATATCCAACACTGAATGAGGAAAAAGTAGGGATGAAGTAGGGGTTGGAGTTCCTAGAATAGAACAAAGGGACCATTTGATTCTCAAGGATTTTTAAAGCATTGTTTGTTCAAAGTTGAAACTTATTTGAAAGCTTTGGTAATCACTCTTTGGACCACTTAATTTGTAATAAAGAAAACTGCTCCATCTTGCAGCAACTAAGACTTGCATTAGAAAAATTCTAACCTACCTGACCACGCCTTTTTTTTTTTGGTTTTGCATCCCCTTTTTCTCAATTTTCACTCGAGGTAACTTCAATGCCTAGATTTGTACTAAATTCGTTGGCATGAATCTAAACACTTAAAAAAATGTTTAGAAGTCATGATAAAAACCTTTTTTTACACAATGGTTACTTAATCGGTTATCGAAAATGATAGAAGTTCGATAAATAATTTTTAATTTTGTTGAGAAATTTTTAATCTTATTTTCGAATTTTGGTTTGCATTTCCTAGATACCAACTACCAAGAACAACTAGCTAGTGCCCTCACTTTGTGCAATCTGTTTAATAAGCCATAAAGAAGGGTAGTTTGAGGCTAAACCAATTTTAATTTGTGATGCATTATTGCTTTACTCCATATGGTTCCATCCTGTCTAACTCACTTCCCTCGGAAGGCCAACACCATTCTCACCCCTAAGAAACAATTATTTCACACTGAAAGAGATTGAAGCTAGGCAGAAGCAAAAAGCCCTTTGGTTAATTTCCAACCCCAGCTAGGTAGCTATTATACTCCAACTATTCCTTCCTTTGGCCAAAGAATGCATGAATATGCACATACTTCTCTCTCTCTCTCTCTCTCTCTCTCTCTCTCTCTCTCTCGTTTCCTCTCATTCTTTCTTTGCTTGAGAGAATGAGAAATAACTAGAAGTGGGAGCTCTTTTCAGCCTAAAACAGCTTCAAGATTTTAACTGGTCTTGCGTTGGCCTATCATGATTATCTGTTTTGGACTGAAGGGAGCTCCTAGTTCTTTATTTTCTCCGCTACTCTTTCAGCACTTTGGTGTTTATTGCAAATCTGTGCCTATATACATCTGATTATGGATCTAATGTAACTCTCTACCTAGCTAGCTACCATGGATTTCTGCAGTAGGCGCTGCCTTCATTTCATTAATCAGGTATATTACAGTATTCTCTATAGCATTTCTCATTGGATTTGATTTTTACCAAGTGGAAGAATAGGTCTTTTAAGAATATAGCAATCCTTATGAGTGTTATATATATATATATAACAAGGTTTATAAGCTAAGAAGGCATTAGAGAAACAATAAAAACGATCCCTTTGTGTTTTATTAATATGAAGGAAAATAAATAAATAAATATGGCAGTTAGTATTGTAACTCTTTATGAATAATGGTTACAGCTTTATATATGTTTACATAGCTTTTAAATTAGAAACTAAAGAGGAGTTTGTAGGTTCGTAAGGATGGATTTGAGGCGAGGATTGCATTCCCTTTTTTTTATTTCTCATTCTTAAATTCTATTTGCTTTCGTTCCCGTCTCGAGGACAAATTCTCTTTCCCCTTTCCACCTTCATCAAGATATCTAACGGGGATGGGAGCTTCCCATCAATTTTAATTTTAATTTAAAATAATTATTTAATTATTTTTAATATATATTTAGGATTTTTTAATGTTTCAATTTATTAAATTATATTTATTTTATTATTTTATTATAAACTTTTAAGTGGCATTTTTTTCATTTGATAAATATATATTCACAACATTTTTATTAAATATTATTAAGATTTATATATGATGCACTGTCAGTGTATAGTTTTTATACACTGTCAATGCATCCGAAGTTGAGACCTCATCAATAAGCCCTTATGAGCAAATTAAAAAATTTATTTATATTTACTTTTAAGGGCTTGACATATTTTTTAATTTGCAATTGATGAGGTGTCAACTTCTAATGCATTGACAATATATAGAAACTATACATTGTCAATGCATCATATACAAACCCATATTATTATACCAACAAGCAAAGACGGATCTTTATCTAAGACCTTATCCTGTTGATTTGAAAAATTGAATTCGGATGAAATTGACATACTTATAAAGATTTTTCTATTATTATTATTATTATTATTATTATTATTATTTGGTTAACTATGATCGTATTTGAGATCTAATTTCTCGAATGCAAAGATTTTCCTTCTCTCCAAATAAAATTAAATAGATATTAGATAATAAATTAGAACCTCCCTAAATTAATTTCTTTTAAATTAATACAAAATCATGATATCGACTCGTTCAGTATAGAAAATTAATAAGCACTTTTATCATAATAATTAATAATTTCATTTTAAAACCTAGTGAAAAATTTCAATCTTGATTGTCACATAAATTAATAATTTATTAAAAAATAACAAATATATTGCATAATATTCAAGAATGAAAAAAAAAACACTTTAAGATTCTAATTTGCAAAAGTTCATCATGTTGGAGGTTTGTTTACTTCAAGAAAGAGGAAAGTACAAAATATATTACATAAAATATATTTGCAATAAGATTTGTAAAGAGCTTATCAACCAAAATAAAATTTTTAAGAAAATTAAATGTTATAAAGTTGTTAGAAGAGTTTAATGAACATGAAAATTAAACAAACACAGATTTTAAGATAAAATAATAATTTATAAGGTAAACCCTTTAAATTAATACTCAATTATAGGTCCCAACTGTATTAATATAAAGGGATTTTACTGTAATTTGATTTATGAATTTGGGGTTAATTTTAATTAAATATATAGAATAAATAAAAAATGAAGTACCAATATTTAATATCAAAAGGGTTACTGAATCATCTACTAGAATAAATTATATCCAAATTCCAATCGTGGACTTTTCAATATCAATATTAGGCAACACTAAGGTTGGTCTGTTCCAGAATTGGCTTAGCAGGTACGAACTTGATAATTCACCTAGACCATTAATGATCGAACCTGAAATTATTTGAATTGACTTTAAAATTTAAAGATTCAAAATCAATTCAATTTGAACCTGGAAAGAAATTGAACTTAAAAAAAATCTGAATCCAAAAAAGTTCGAAACTAATAAAACTTGAATTTGTCAAAATCCGACTCTGTAAAAACCCAAATCAAAAATCAAATCAATCCAAATCTGACTCAATCCAAACCCAAAAAAAACTGAACCTAAAAATTTGAATCCAAAAAAGCCTAAAATCGATCATATCCAAATCTATCATAACCCAAATTGTAACGGCCGGAACCAATATCAATTGATTCGAAACTTAAATAACCAAATTCATAACCCAAAAAAAACCATTATAATTATAATTTTATTTAAAAATAAATAACAATGTTAATTATTTTATTAATAATTATGTACAATTACGCGATAATGAATTATAAGTAAAAATAATATTAAATCTTTAACTTAAATTATGAAATTCATTACTACGCATCATGTTTTTTTTAGTTATTAAAGTTAAACCAATTAATTGATTCTCTTTTAATTTCTACTATTCAACATTCCAATTAAATATTGAGTCAAGTAGTCTCTCTCTCTCTCTCTCTCTCTCTCTCTCTCTCTCTCTCTCTCTCTCTCTCTCTCTATTGTGTATGTGTCTGTGTGTAGTGGTGATAATAAGTCGGATCGGAATGAATTTTTGCAAAAATCCAATTCGATCTAAGTGAATTTTTAATTTCTTGACTTGTATCCAATTCGAATAGAAAAATATCTAATCTGATCCAATCCGAATTTATGCGGATCAAATCGAATCGATAATTCTTTTTTTCTTTTCTGTTTAAGCAATTTTAAACTTTATTTCAATTTTTTTGGGTATTTAAGCAATCTTGGACTTTATTTCAATTTTTTCTTAGGATTTTTAATTAAATATAAAACTTGAGCTTTTGATTTAAATAGTAAAAATTACAAAATATTAAATAACAAAGTATTCAGACATTACCCGTATCAAAACCGATCCGAATTCGAATCGAATTTTGTTATTATTCAAACCAAATTGATTCAAAACCCCTAGTTTGAGTTAGTTTTTTGTTTTCTTGGCTTTTTTCTTTGCCATATTTGTGTGTATATATATGATTAGATATTGTTAGGACCCAAAGGCCGTGACGAGAGCTTAATACTTATACTTATCCAAGTTACCAAATTCACAAACAAAAATTTTCTTTTCACATTTAGTATTGTGTTAGATGTTAGTGCAGTTGCTAAACTAATCTTGCCTATCCTACTTCAACAAAACCTAACTTTACCAATTAAATTATGGATAATTATCCCATACATCGTCGGTGAAGTTTTTTTTTACTCCACAAGCGGGATTAAGATGCTAACACATGTCTTATTTTATTTATTTTTATTTTCTTAATATTTTTAAAAGACATGTGTCATCATCCTAACTCCTCTTGTAGAGTTAAAAAATCCCACTAGCGGTGTATGGGATATTAATCCTTAAATTACTAACTCCTAAAGTGAATTAACCTACTTTTAAGGTGCATTATGGTCATTTTAGTTCAATATTAACATAGTAAAAAATGGATCGAAAACCTCCACCATATATTTAGTCACTCTTCCCAATTAATCATTGGCAAAGTAAACACATTTATCACCCACATCGCGATCAATTCCATAGTCCACAATTTATAACCATCATACACTATACACATTTTTAGGATTCATTACAATAAACATTTCGATGTTCCACAATTTACGCATTCATCAAAATATAATCCTATCCCATATCGTACTTGATAATTATACTAACCTATATAATAATCTAAAGCAATCTTTAGTTACATTCAACTACACTTAATTAAACAATACGGTGAAATTAAAGTCTGTACAAATAACAAAACTATATACAAATTGTGTAACTTAAAAGTACAAAAACGAAGCTCGAAGGATGTAGACAAGTAACACAACTAAGTACAATCCCCAAGAGCCTACACAGATGCTCCGAAGCTAGAGCCTAGCTCAAATAGTCTGCAATGAGTGAAAATAAGAGATGAGCAATCCATAGCTTAATAAGTAGCTTAAATAAATACAAGTTAGGCTAATGTCACAACTATATGCTTATGCATGCATAACCAAAGTAAAAAAAATCATGTATGCATGATACCATGATTAGATGTTAATACTAACTAGAAGAACTCATATTTCAGGGTCGAGGCTGTATGAGATATTAGTTGGAAGGATACCTTAGGTACCTAATTTCCCTGAGCCTCGACACAAGGACTATAAGTCACTATAACTATCCTAAAATTGCTAGGCAACTCTTACACATAACAATGCAATAATTAAATTCCTTTGTTGAAACATTTCTCATTATGTGCTTAGTCCAAAACAGATTGTATATATGCTCATTCAACATGTTTTTCTTTACACTTAATTCAAAGAAATACTTATCTTTCAAAAATCGCTAGCTAGTATGGTTAGGTATAATGCTTCAAACTGTTGGCTCTTATAGGCTATACCGAGAGGGGGGGGTGAATCGGTTTTTCACTAACCTTAGGTTCGTTTTTCGGTTCTTCTAAATTCTCTAGCCTATATTGATATTTTCTAAGTTCTCTTAGCTAGGCAATTATACAATATAAATTCAATGCAATAAACACAAATATAATTGCAAGAAAGTAAAGAGAGAAAGGATAGAGAAATGTACACAAGTGATTTATAGAGGTTCGGCAACCTTGCCTACGTCCTCTACCTTGAGACGCTCCCAAGGATTTTCCCAAATTCACTATCCTTGAATTTGTTACACTCCCTCTTTTCAAGGCTCAAGAGAAACCTCTCTCTTTTCTAGGCTCAAGAGTAACCTCCCTCTTTTTCTAAGGCTAAAGAGAAACCTCCCTCTTTTCTAGGCTTAAGAGAAACCTCCCCTTTACAAGGATTGATGAGATACAAATAATGTAATCAAAGATAAGCCTCTAGGTAGGCAAGTGATTACAGAAATTAAGCTCAATGAGAAGCCTATACAAGATTTGTGCTAAGCACTACAATGAATATGAGAATGATAGATGATGTAGACTTTGGAGCTCTTGATTGTTGTTTGAGGCTTGAGAAAGATGAATAAGATGATGAAAGATGTTGCTTGGTTGTTCCTCTTGCTTCCTTTAGCTTCTAAGCCTCTATTTATAGCCCCTTGGATGGTTTGTGGACGTTGGTTGGAGCCAAAACCGAACCTAGCCGTTGTATCTCACAGAAAATAGCCGTTGGAGACTTTCTGACATAAAGGGATCGATCCCTTTCCTTAGGGGATCGATCCCATGCTTCATTTTGGCCTTCCGGGGCACACTGTCAAAAAGGGATCGATCCCTTTCCTTAGGGGATCGATCCCATTCCTCCAGAATGGGTTTTTCCTGCACTTTTGGGTTAGAAATGATGTGGTCTTTGATCCTAATTCAACCCAAAACATATTGGCACTTTTGTGGGAGTTTTTCATGACTTTCTTTGATAAAAACATTGTCCAAAAATTCATTAAGTGATTTTCTAAAATATTCAAAACATTTATAAAGAATTAAGACCAATAAGGATGTATCATTAAATCATGGTCTTAATGTTTGGGTATGATCACTTAAAATGTATTGAGAAAATCATGTGTGATAAGGCAAATTTACAATATGAATTAAAACATTAAAGCTCACTTAAGTTTTTGTCATTTCAAAATATGTATGGCAATTTAAAGCTAACAATCTCCCCCTTTTTGATATGACAAAACTTAATGTAAATTTGCTTTGAAAATTCTTTGATAAAATACTCCCCCTCAAATAAAGCAGGATTTTATAAAGCTCCCCCTTAATATAAGCATGGGTTTTGAAAATGAATTTTTAAACTATTTCTCCCCCTTAATATCTCTCTCTATATCTATCTCTCCCTTTTTCTATCTCTCCCCCTTTTTGTCATAGCAAAAAGAAGGAAAAATAATAAAAAATATGCTCCCCCTAAAATCATGGCTATGTGAGAATAAATGAAAATGCTCCATCCAACAAGAAACATGTTAGTACATGGGACTTATAGCACAAATAAATAAGTCAATATTCTCAAAGAGTATGAAATATTCATGCAATGAATATGACTTATGATCCAATACCAATTGTTTATAAATAATTTGGATACCAATTGTTGATAAGTAATTTTGCAAGAAGGTTCCAATTGGTAAGAAGTTAAGCAAGCACCTAAGTATATCAATTGTTCTCTAAGGTCCGACTAAGGTGCATGGTAATACATCATGATTATGAGCTAAAATTATATAACATATCATATGCATGTGCTCATAAATCATTCTCAAGAAATATTGTGTCTAGAATTAAATCATATAGCAATTAACTTCAAATTCTAGCACACAAGAGTTTCATACAAAAATATCCTAAGAGAATTCTTCTCTATTAGTCATTTCAATCTTAAAGAGCATGAGAAGAATTGTCAATTTAAAGCTCAAACCAATTGGTAATTTAGTTTTGGCTTACCAATTATTGAAAATATGGTTTCCAATGATACTAATTGTTATTGCAATCTAAATACCAATTGTTACTAATGGTTAACTTAGGCATTTTGCATGAATCCAATATCTATGTGTAGTGTGTTCATGTCAAGAAAATACTCATTCTAAATATGCAAGAACACAACACAGATCATCAAATATGCATATGGATCAATTAAACATTAGTACACAATCATAAAAGATTAATCCATATTCATATTCACAAATTGATACCATATGGAAGATTCAAAACATCAAGGAATTCAAGCAAACATATTTTCTTCCATGGTTTCAAGCACACAAATCCTATGCTCATTTTCTAATTCAAGTCCTTAACTAATTATGAGCAAGGAAATATTCAAATAATAAATGCATGGATATTAAATTTGTTCAAGTTTGCATTTATCTTTGAAGGTTGGTGTTGTCATTAAGACCTTAGTTCTTTAAGTACAAGGATGATAAAGTTTCATGCATTTGAACATTGAGGATCCATTTACCATCACAAATTATAGGCCAATGACCATTACCAATTGATGAATTTACATTTGAAATCAATCCATAAGGTCAAGTTCAATCATTTTATCATTAAGGTATATGACCTTAACTAATCAACTTCTACTAAGAATTATATCATGATGCTCAATGGGAATATGTGAGTCAAGCTATAAGATAAAGTTCTCTAAGCATGCTTGACTAAGATGAACAAAAAGATATGATCAATAGTCATTATGCACAAGTTCATCAATTTCTCAAATTACTCACAAATCAATGAAATAATTCTCAAAATTATGTTTAAGCATTCATTGAAAATATATTTCAAGATTCATGAATGTTTTTCAACAAGAAAAATGATTGTGCACTTGTGAGCTCAAGAAAAATGGTATTGATTGTTGAAAGTGATACCATTTGTTGGAAATGATATTAATTGATGAAGTTGAGGCATGATATCAATGAAAAATGAATTTTCATACATTAAAGATCATCAAAAAGAAGTTAAAACAATGAATTTTAACTTGAGAAGAAAGAAGATATCAAGAAAGTGAAAAATCCTTCTCAAATTCGGTTAAAAAAGTGCAGAATAGCCATTTTGGCCTGGGGGGATCGATCCCTTTGGGAGGGGGATCGATCCCTTAGTTCCAGAATACACCAATTCTGTGTTCTGCTCAAGGGGATCGATCCTGTTTGAAAAGGGATCGATCCCTCATACTGTTTCTGCAGATTTTTGACAGAAAATCCAACCTTTGAGGTACCAAAACTTCGTTTTTGAGTTATTTAAGTCCAAGTAAAGGTTCAAACATTAGTAAAACATGATTTTGGACTTGTATGAATGAAGAACATGATTGAAAAACTATTTTACAAAAGATTTTGCAATTTTGGAAGGATTTTCACCAATAAAGGCATTTTTGGCCTCAAAGGAGGTCATTTTGATAGTTATGCATACTTTGGCCAAACCAAATCATTAGAAATCACAAATATGCCAAAACAAACTTGTTCACACAGATTTTAAGCATATATAACATCAAATCATCATACTTGTGAACAACATGTCATGATTGTCAACATGCATATTCTTCATTAAGGCTCATGACAAGGCATTTTGCATATATGACATATTTGACATCTTTTGAGCAACTAAATATATTATCTAGACATATCAAACTTGCTCAAGATGCAGAAAATCAAAAATCATTTCAAAATCACAAATCATGCTTTTCATTCATCAAGAATAGTCCATCAAGCATTCAACAATCATTCATCATGCCTTTTGCTTATTCACAATGCATCATTAATCATCAACCAAATTTCTCATCAAATCACAAATAATCAAATAAAAGTTTTAAGGAGTAAAGAATTAATCTTACAAAACTCCTTTGCTTGAGTATGCTTTGCCTTGAATTGTTGAGTCTACCTTGAGCTATTCTTTGAAGAATTGTTGTGATGGAACCTCAAGCTTTTCCTTTTTCTCATTGGCACAAGCAAATTCTATAGAGGTGTGTAGAGCATTCAAACCCCATTGTTTCTTTGTAACTCCATGCTCTAACACTCCTACAACAAACAAATTCAAGCATGCTTTGGTACCCAAATTTTCTTGGGTCCATGAGAGTTAGTGTAAACAATTTTTGATCCTTTTGGGATCCATTTCAAGCTCAAATCATCATTATTTATAACATGCTTTGGCATCCATATTTTCCTAACCACTCTTCCTCTAAATGTGGTTTTTCTATTTGTGCATGCTTGTGAGGTGTGGCCTATTCTATTGCAAAGTGAGCATGTGAGAGATAAATCATGCATAGTATTTTTGCTCACTAAGAAATTCCTAAGATGAGTTTCTTTTTGATTTGCATTATAACCTAACCCATCTTTATCAAAGAAAGCTCTTTGGGTCTCAAGCATGTGATCTAATTTTTGTTGACCCATATAAAACCTAGAAAATGAGTTATGCAAATTTGTGTTCTTTTTATTCAACTCATTTATTTCTAGATTTGCTTCTTCTATCTTCTTCTCAAATTCAAGTTTGGCATTTAATAGCATTTCATTTTCTATTTTCAATTTAGCAATGATTTTCTTATATTTGGAGTTCATGCATTGAAATTCATTTGCTAAATCATTAAAGGCATTTTGTAGTTCATCAAATGTATAATCATTATCTTCACTAGAACTACAACTAGCCTCATCATCACTAATGGCCATAAAGCATGAGTAGGCTACCTCTTCATCTACATTTTCCTCATCGGAGCTATCACTATCACTCCATGCAGCCACAAATGCTTTCTTCTTAGGTTTCCTATCCTTTTCCTTCCTAAGTATGGGGCAATCTAGCTTAGTGTGACCCGGTTCATTGCATTCATAACACACTAAGTGGTCTTTTTCTCTTCTACTTGACTCTCCCCTATGATGTCTCCTATTATTTTCTTTTTCTTTCATTCTCATGAACCTATTAAATCTTTTGGCAAACATTGCCATTTCCTTTTCTTCCTCATTTCCACTCTCATCACTATCTTCTTCAAGGATCTCATGAGTGGAAGACTTAAGTGCTACCCCTACTTTCTTTGAAGGCACTTCATTTCTTTTCATTTTCATTTCATAAGTAAGTAGGGAGCCCATGAGTTCATCTAGAGACAAGGTGTTAGGGTCCTTAGATTCTTCTATAGCAGTCACCTTTGCCTCCCAAGATTTTGGCAAGCTATTCAAGATTTTCTTGACCATTTCTACATTGGAATAGCTCTTTCCTAATGCCTTAAGTCCATTAATTATATCATTAAACCTAGTGAACATTTCGCTAATGGACTCATTTTCTTTCATCCTAAATAGCTCATAATCATGTGTGAGCATTCCTACCTTAGTCTCTCTAACTTGATTGGTCCCTTCATGTGTGATGGCTAGTTTGTCCCATATTTGTTTAGCATTTTCACATAGGGACACTCTATTATATTCATTGGGACCTAATGCACAAAAGAGAGTGTGCATGGCCTTGGCATTCAATTGTGCCACTCTCATGTCATTTGTGTCCCACTCATCCTCACTCTTAGGGACATCTATTCCATCTATTTTTTTCATGGGAATTCTAGGACCATTCACTATAATTCTCCACACTTCATAATCGTTTGATTGTACAAACAACATCATTCTAGTTTTCCAATATGAATAGTTCTCACCATTAAAGAGTGGAGGTCTAACTAATGATTGTCCCTCTTCTCCTAGGGGTGTGCCTATATTCAAATGAGCCATTTAAGATCGTTTAGCTCGATAGAGGTTAGTCTAATTCAATCTCGAGCCCAAGCTCTGATACCAATTGTTGGCTCTTATAGGCTATACCGAGAGGGGGGGGTGAATCGGTTTTTCACTAACCTTAGGTTCGTTTTTCGGTTCTTCTAAATTCTCTAGCCTATATTGATATTTTCTAAGTTCTCTTAGCTAGGCAATTATACAATATAAATTCAATGCAATAAACACAAATATAATTGCAAGAAAGTAAAGAGAGAAAGGATAGAGAAATGTACACAAGTGATTTATAGAGGTTCGGCAACCTTGCCTACGTCCTCTACCTTGAGACGCTCCCAAGGATTTTCCCAAATTCACTATCCTTGAATTTGTTACACTCCCTCTTTTCAAGGCTCAAGAGAAACCTCTCTCTTTTCTAGGCTCAAGAGTAACCTCCCTCTTTTTCTAAGGCTAAAGAGAAACCTCCCTCTTTTCTAGGCTTAAGAGAAACCTCCCCTTTACAAGGATTGATGAGATACAAATAATGTAATCAAAGATAAGCCTCTAGGTAGGCAAGTGATTACAGAAATTAAGCTCAATGAGAAGCCTATACAAGATTTGTGCTAAGCACTACAATGAATATGAGAATGATAGATGATGTAGACTTTGGAGCTCTTGATTGTTGTTTGAGGCTTGAGAAAGATGAATAAGATGATGAAAGATGTTGCTTGGTTGTTCCTCTTGCTTCCTTTAGCTTCTAAGCCTCTATTTATAGCCCCTTGGATGGTTTGTGGACGTTGGTTGGAGCCAAAACCGAACCTAGCCGTTGTATCTCACAGAAAATAGCCGTTGGAGACTTTCTGACATAAAGGGATCGATCCCTTTCCTTAGGGGATCGATCCCATGCTTCATTTTGGCCTTCCGGGGCACACTGTCAAAAAGGGATCGATCCCTTTCCTTAGGGGATCGATCCCATTCCTCCAGAATGGGTTTTTCCTGCACTTTTGGGTTAGAAATGATGTGGTCTTTGATCCTAATTCAACCCAAAACATATTGGCACTTTTGTGGGAGTTTTTCATGACTTTCTTTGATAAAAACATTGTCCAAAAATTCATTAAGTGATTTTCTAAAATATTCAAAACATTTATAAAGAATTAAGACCAATAAGGATGTATCATTAAATCATGGTCTTAATGTTTGGGTATGATCACTTAAAATGTATTGAGAAAATCATGTGTGATAAGGCAAATTTACAATATGAATTAAAACATTAAAGCTCACTTAAGTTTTTGTCATTTCAAAATATGTATGGCAATTTAAAGCTAACACAAACCATTGAAGATAGCTAATTATATTACAACATATCACAGGTAAAGTTTAGGTAGTTATCCCGATTCACTGATATACATATGATATCTACCCTAGGTAGTGATGGATAAAAGTTATAGAGTTGTACCCATGTAGCATGTAGTTCCCCTAAGGCTCTAGAGGTAGCTCTCACAATCCCGAAGGTACCCATGTAGCACTTAGTTCTTTTGGGGTCTCTAGAGGTGGCTCCCACAGCACATTAAATATGTCCATAGCATTACTCAAGTCTCAATGATCAATTGAGAACTAGAACCTCTTTATGGTTTTGTATACAAGCATAATTCGCCAAGAGTACTAGGCTTGATAGGCACATTACATTAATTGTCTAGAGCATAGAGCTCGATAGATGGATAATAAAACTTAAAGCAATGCTCAATAAGCTCGTGATGACCCAAAGGTCAATAGATCTATCTACTCTCAGAATTGAGTTTGAAGACTATGTACAATCAAAATCTCATAATTTCAAAATGGTTCACTTTCAAAACTTTGCACAACATTGTGGATTGAGTCATTGAGATTCATAAGTACTTGTATAGCACTTAGTTCTCGAAGAATTTTAGAGGTGGCTCTCATTGTTTGAAATCGGAAGACCTTATTCAATTTGCCTAATCGATGCACAATTTCACAACATCGTTTTTAAACAGTTTTTAGATATGGAGAAAATGTGAGTGGTGATATTTTGAACCGATTTGTTATTGTTGGTTTCTCTTTTTTTTTTTCTTTGAAATTTGCTTTTCATTTTTTTATTTGGTAGATATGATATTTTTGCCAAATAAAACTTTTTTAAAATGTTTTTATAATGAAAATAATTTTTAAATTAATAATTGTTATACAACAAAAAGATTGCATTTTATTTATATTAAAAAAATTTTTGTATGATTAGAGATTATAGTTTGTTATAATATTATTTTAATTATTAATTCCATTAAATTTTTAAGTAAATATTATTATTTGGCATATTATTTTAATTTATTTTTATAAACATTAAAAAAATGATTCCATGTTCAATGAGGTGTCATTTTTTTTTAATTTAATAATAGTGGTTGTGAAGACAGTTGCGAATTTAGGTAGGGTGTCACCCTCTCTGCAACAATAGCAAATGAGTTGCCAAAACTCCTATAATTGTATTGGAAAATCTTGTTTAGGCAACATCATTAATATGTTAATCTAATTAAAACTTTAAATTAATGCAATTTGGAATAAAAAAATTTAAATTCAGATAAATAATATCATAAAATCGCATACATCTAAATTGATTCGATTTCGAATTTCAGTCAAATTCTTTGAATTTTTTGTCACATAAAACTTTGATTTTAATATTTTATTAACTTAAAAAAAACCTAAATTTTATATTATAAAAAATTAAAATAAAATTTAAAATAACTCAATTCAAAAACTAAAATAATCAATTCAAACCGAATCAAATTTACATGCATCAATTCAAATAAAATAATATATACAATTCGAATATAAACTATAAAATAAAAAAAATCGACAGAGGCCAAATGACTCAAATCAAATAAAAAAAATAAAAAATCCGTTCTCATTTGATGTCATTTGTAACTCTCACGATGAGTATTATTTTTATTAATTCTTTTGTATATAAGAAAAAACCCACTTTTCCTCCAAAATTATTGTAATGTTGAAAGAATAAAAATTCTAAAGCATTTAATGAGCTGCATTAGTGCATTTCATGCCCCGATTGAAAAACAAAAGTTCTTCACTTACTAAACGATAATAGGGTATAGTTGTAAATTTGTATTTAGTTGAAAGCCTAAAAAAAAGAAACAAAAATTTTATCGCAATATGAAGAAATTGAGTCCACCGACAGCAGCTGGACCGGCGGGTGGGAAGTACCGGCAATAACCGGTAACTTTAAGTACAGCCTGTTACCAGCAAAGGAAAATGTTTTAGAAGGTCTCGCCATTGTCTTGTTCCGTGAAAGAAACTGATTAACAGGCAGCTGAACACGTGTACTAATATTATTGGGTCCTTGAGCTAATGGTCAAAACGAAATTTCACTGTTTTCTTTCAATGAACCAATGATAGTCTCACATGTCATTGAGCTCACAGAAGAACTAAGTTGGTTTATTTTTGGTTGGACGGCAGCTGTACCTGTAGGTGGCTTCTTAGCCGTGGCTAAGCTAAATCGCTAGCTAGCAATAGAATTTATATACGTTGCACTAATAATGTATAGTTTTTATATACTGTCAGTATACAAAAGGTTGATACTTCATCAATAAGCTCTAATAAACAAATTGAACAAAAATTATTTATATTTATTTTTAAAGGTTTGGCATTTTTTTAGTTTGCATATTATGAGGTGTCAACTTCTAATATTTTGACAATAAATAGAAATTATATACTATCAATGGATCATATATAAACTCATAGTAGTATTATAGTGTAAAAGATTTGTCCCTCAATTAGACTCTATTCAAGGTGGATTTGGAATAGTTTAATTTTAGGGTAAATATATGGCATGACACCACTTTAACATAAATCACTTAGTTTTACTCTTAATTCAATATTAGTTCATTAATTTGAAAAATAGACCTTTTGATCCAAAATTATCAATTTGACAATATAAAAGAAAATTGTTTTATTAAGTCACCTTTAAAAAATATATTAACCTAAACATTTGTTACTCATGAAATATCCATAATGCATTTTTTTGGTATTAAACATAAAAATTGTACATAATATAATTTGTTAAAAATACTTAAAAATAATAAATAGTAATAAAATTCATTGTTAATACTTGAGAATGTGATATTATTAATTCAAGTTTGATAATTGACTAATATGTGTTAACATCAATTGTGATTTTAGACCGAAGTACACATTTCAAAACTAATATATTAGAGTTGAGTTATGATAAAACTTTATGGAATTCAGTGAAATTACTCTTAATTTTAATACTGTTGAAAATATTTAATCATATTGTATTTAGTTTTATTTTTAAAACATATTTAAATGTAAAACTTTTTTAATATGTTAATAAAAAAATTAAATAATACAGATAATATAAATTTAAATGAAAGGATTCAACTAAACTTAGGAAATATCTTTAGAGGTATTAATTGAACTTAGTCGATCTTACTCCAACTCATGAACGCTTTTATAAGCATACATTTAAATTGAACATTGATGTTAAATGGTTAAACTTTAACTTTTTTTCTTAGATATTAAAATTGCATATCCATTCATATATTAAAGATAAAAAATTTATATTTTTAGAACAATAATTACAATAAAATCTTTTTTCATTGCCTCTTGAAATCCTCCTTCAACTCTTCTTTCAATTTTTTTTTTTAAGAAAACTCTTTTGCAACGGATGAAGTTATGAAGACTGTAGTATTTGTGAGCTTATTCATAACCAAGTGTCAAATTTAACAAAAAAAAAAGTATAAAAACTAGAATAAAGTGAGAAGTTTATCATCCACAAAAGTGAAGTTGTTCATGTTAATTGACAGAACAATGCTTTCAACATGGCCTAGGCATAGTGACTCTACCATCCCTTACAAAAGGCTCAAGCCTTTTGAGATGAAGGTACCTTCTTTCTAACCAATCAACCTATTTGCCCCAATTTAGGAAAATGGGAAAGAACTAATACTTCCAAACTTTTAAAAGAAACATTTCAGGGGATAAAATAAAAGATTCTGATATATACTGTGAGATCCAGTTATATTATTACTGTACATGATATTGGACAATGGATCACTATTTGATTTCAGTGTATTTTGGCAGGTTATAAGTGAAATGGTGACATGGACCTCATTGGCCCTACAATCTTCGAATGGTCGTGAGACTATCAAAATAATGTCTAGAGGGTACGATAAGCCTAAAGTAAGAATTTCGAGCATAAAACATTTTATTTAGATTATTTTTGAAATACGTGCCAATAATTTAAATAATGACGATTAAGGACATAGTCTGATAGCATTTTTGTAAATTGTGCCCAAACTAAAATGAATTTGGACCAAGTAAAAATAGCATGATATTCTACATAAAAATAAGTCCTAGGCTATGTCAATAGATAAATCGAATCGGTAGTTAAAACAGAAATTTACGTGATTTATCTGATAGGGGTAATTTCGTAATTTCATCTTTACGGTAAGTCAAACCCTAACCAAACCACCTTTATTCATCAAAATACATCCAATGAGAATTTTTTGTGATAAAATATGAATTTTTGAAATGTATTTACATAGTTATAGAAATTACAGAAGCTTAAAGGCAAAATTGTTTGAAAATCTCATAACCAAGGGCATTTTGGTCATTTTACCCATCTCTAGAATTCTCTAAATAATTCTACACACAAGTGCCAGACACTATTCATGCTTCTTCTACCTCCCACCCCACACCACCATTAGAGAAGAAAGAAGAAAAGAAAAGAAAAGCTTTAATTCTTAACCAAATACACACTTTCTTAACAAATTGTCTTCTACAAACCTCTTCTACTCATCTTCCTCTCTTCACCCATACCAAAATCTCTTTGAATAAGTGACAAAACAAGAAGAAAAGAAGAAGAGAAGCATTCGGCCAAAGGTACCCCTTCATTATGCTTGTAGTTTTATTTAATTCTAATGGTAGATTTTAATGATTTTAAGTGTTCTAAACATGAAACTAGTGTTAGATTCATTAGAAATGAATTAAATCATAATCTACCATTAATGGGGGTTTCGACCAATGGTAGAAGTCAATGAAACCATAGTGTTTCATGCATGAAAATGATGCCAAATTGATGAATGAACATGAGTAAGCATGAATGTGATGTTAGATTGTTGAAATTCCATGGATTATGCAAGACGGAAGATTCAGCCGTGGCAAGGGGAGGTAGTGTCATGGTTGTATTTGATGAGTTTAATATTCCATTAGACTGTAGAAATTATGAGGAGTCCACCGATGCAATCGGATTTAAATCGGACTTAAAACAGAGAAGTTATGTTTTAGCACCGGTAGAATTTATACTGGTTTAATATTTCCAATATATAATATGGCTACAATTATTGAAAGAAATTAGTTTAAAAATTATATTGAGGTTAATAAATATTTTTGTGAATTTCTTTGCAACCCAGGAGAATTGAATTTTGAGTGGTGCTATTAGGAAAGTCGATAAAGCTAGACAGGTAAGAGATGCGTGTGTAGACCGTAAGGATATTATGGATGCATGGTTTCAATGCAAATAATTTTATGAGAATATTTTGATACTCAATTGCTTTGGAAACTGTGAAATTTGTGGTTATTGGCTGGATTTGAAACTGTGTTTTAAGTGCAAGGAGGCTAGGTCAATATCAACTGTTTTGCTACTGAAATTTCTTAGAAAATTTTCTAAAAATTTCATGAAATATTTCAGTGCATTATTGAGTGAATTTCTAGCCTTGGAAATTAAATATTTAATATTTTTCATAAAATATGAATTTACCAAAAAACAATATTTAAATATTCTTATTATCGAATTTAATTAAAGTGAAGCTACTGATACATTTCTATAAGTGTTTTATAGTGTAATAGAAGGTTTATAAAATTTATTATTGCAATGTGATTATTTTATAAACTGTTTTACTATAATATTCACTATGTTATAAATTAACCTTTATGGATTGACTGAAGATTTCATTTATTTTATTTAATTTCCATAAAGGTGATACTACTGCTTACATACCGTTTTGAGACTGTTTGGCCTTGTACCATGCTCACATGTTATTATTATAGTTACCGTTAATATGTTGTTGATATTGATCCTATCTTCAACGTCCTAGTGTCACCTGATCAGTGTATACTACGGACACCTATAAACTATAGCCATATGCCTCACGTGTTTACTGTTACTATTTCCTACGGGGATTATAACATTATATATTTTAGGTGTTGCCTAGTCTCCACTCATGTTACCGTTTACTGTGTTATTTTTACCGAACTGTACTGTTACTGAAACTGTTTATCGTACTGTTTACTGAACTGTCATCGTATTGATTGCTTACTAAACTGTTTACTGAAATTTATTAAATTGTGAAAGTGATATTTTAAAGTGAAACTAATATTATTTCTTAAATATTTTATTTAAATGGTTTTATATACCATTTTCATAATTGTTTATTTATTGAAATTTTACTAAATGATATTTCACATCAAAATCAATAGATATTTCCTATAGTCGCTTTTAGGTTTCGGGACACGATAAGTATTTTAAAATACCTCTCATGCTCCATCCGGATCCCTGACCAACTATAGTATCGTTCCTTTACTGTCCCTAGTGTGCTAATAGGAAAATAAATGCTTTCATGCATATAGATTTTATAATATCAATTTTGCATACAACTCTCTTATTGAGCACGTTTCGCTCACCCCTTTATTTTCTATCTCCACAAATTACTTACAGTGATTGCCTAATATATCATTTTGAGGATTTCGGCTGTGCTTTTGGTTACCCCGAGGCAGCTTAGTATTGATCCTGGAGGTATATTTACTTTCTTTATATGTTCAGACTTATGATACAGTACTATTTCATTATAAATTATGAACAGGGGATGTATTTCCTAAATAAAATACTATGTTGTAAATATTCCTATTTATGTAAATTAAAATCAATTATTTTACAAGTGTTTACTGTTTTAAAGATAGTGTGAAATAAAGGCATCACAGACAGCCCAACCATTATTATAAGTGTGGAAATGTGTAAATTAATGTATATTTGGACTGTGACATATACATATACATATACATATATATATATATATGTATATAGGATTTATATATAATGCATTGACAGTGTATAGACTCTATACACTGTTAGTGCACAAGAGGTTAACACTCATTAATAAGCCCTTATGAGCAAATTGGAAAAAAATTATTTGTATTTATTCTTAAGGGCTTGAAATTTTTTTGGTTTGCATATTGATGAAAGGTCAACCTTTGGTGCATTAATAGTATATAGAGATTATACACTGTTAGTGCATCATATATAAATATATATATGGTGCACTAACAGTGTATAATCTCTATACACTATCAATGCCCCAGAGGTTGACACCTCATTAATATGCTCTTATGAGCAAATTGAAAAAAAAATATTTGTATTTATTTTTAAAGACTTGATTTTTTTAAGTTTGCTTATTAATGAGTTGTCAACTTCTAGTGCATTGACAGTGTATAGAAATTATACATTGAACGTGCATCATATATAAACCCTAAAATAAAAACCTAAAATTGAAAAGTAAAGTTAGAAATTATAAATTGGAGATAAAGTTAAAATGCGGAGATAAGTTACATATATAAGAATTCTTAATAGATTTATTTAATGTGTTAACACCAAAACAACACATCACGAATCAAATGCGTAGAACAGGATAACCTCCAACCATTGATATTGAAAATATTGAGCTGCGATGATGTTACGTTCCTTTTGTATTTGATCTTCTAATATTAAGCAAACTCACTAATGATGTGTTTTTCAGAATGCTTAGGTTAGAGACGCAATACCCTTTATTTTTCTTTATATACATCTTCCTATTAAAGATGTAATTCTATTGGTGGGCAGTTATCACTTGTAGATATAGATAAATAATTTACAAATTATCAGATAATAATAATAAAATATAGGATCACATAATAGGAGGTTTTAAGAGGTTATGAAACTAACCTCAAGTCTTTTATTTCCTATAAAATACTACTAATTAAGTGGATAACTTACGTGGGTAACTTACATTCTCTCACTTAGTCTGTATATTTTATTATACTTCTATTCCATTTATAATCTATGAATCTTTATGCTTAAATTAAAGAAATAAAATACATGAATCATGACGACAAGTTCTCTAAGAATGAATAATATCTTCCATGTATTACAATATATTTCATCTCTTTAATGTCAGCTCATATGTGAGTTATTCACAATAATCAATGTGCACCAAAAATGAGAAGACAAAACAAATGAATAAAAGTTTCATTACAAATAAAAGTTGTTTATACAACTAATTCATAAAATGGAACCAAGTCCCATTCGCACTACATGATCCTTAAAACTCTTTGGTGGTATGCCTTTTGTTAAAGGATCTGCTATTATCAATTCAGTGCTAACATGTTCAATAACCACTTTATTCTCTTTAAAACATTTTTTATGGTTAAATACTTAATGTTGATGTTTACTTTGACTATCGCTTTTGTTGTTTTTAGCCAAGAAAATAATAGTTGAATTGTTATAATATATTCTTAATGGCTTTGAAATGGAATCCACAATTCTAAGCCTAGATATGAAACTCTTCAACCATACACCATGTGAGGTAGCCTAAAAACAAGAAACAAACTCAGCATCTATGGTAAAAGTGGCAACTAAAGACTGCTTTGCACTTTTCCAAGATATGGCTCCACCAGCAAACATGAATACATATCCAGATGTTGATTTTCGTGAATCAACACATCCAGCGAAGTCTGAATCTGAATAACCAACTACCTTTAGGTTATCAGTTCGTTTATACATAAGCATGTAATCTTTGGTCCCTGAAAGTACCTCATTACTTTCTTTACAGCTCTTTAATGGTCCATACGTGGATTACTCTGATATCTTCCCAACATTCCAACAGCAAATGCAATGTTAGGTCTTGTGCAAACCTCAACATATATTAGGCTTCCAATAACTAAAGCATATGGAATGTTTTGCATTTGTTCCCTTTCAAGTTCATTTTTCGAACCCTAGTTCAAATTGAACTTGTCACCCTTTACTATTAGTGCTACACTTGGTGAGCAATCTTCCATTTGAAATCTCTTAAGAACCTTATTGATATAGGTCTCTTGAAATAGTCCCAAAATACCTTGAGGTCTGTCTCTATGGATCTTAATACTACTGACATAAGATGCCTTATCCATATCCTTCATATCAAATTTCTTAAAGAGAAATTGTTTTATCTCATGCAACAACCCTTTATCATTAGTTGTAATTAAAATATCATCAACATATAGGACAAGGAAACAAATTTTACTCCCACTAACCTTCTGATATATGCATTGACCCATGATACTCTCTACAGAATCGAATGAAGAGATGACATCATGTAATTTCAAATACCATTGACGGGAGGCTTATTTCAATCCATATATGGATTTCTTAAGCTTGCACAACGAATGCTCACCATTACTAAAGGAAAATCCTTCTAGTTATTTCATATAAACCTCTTCCTTTAGGTCTCCTTTCAGGAATGTTGTTTTCACATCCATTTGATGCAATTCTAAGTCAAAGTGGGCAACCAATGCCATAATAATATGAAGAGCATCTTTCTTTGATACAGGGGAAAAAGTCTCTGGGTAATTGATTCCTTCTTTTTGAGTGAATCTTTTAGCTACAAGTCTTACCTTATATCTGTCAATTTTGCCTAATGAGTCCTTCTTTGTTTTAAAGACCCATTTACATCCAATGGCCTTTGCACCATTAGGTAACTCAACAAGATCCCAGACTCTATTTGATGCCATAAAATTCAACTCATCTTTCATGGCATTGTACCACAATTTGAATTTACTGCAACTCATGGCTTGTGAAAATGTTTCAGGGTCACCTTCGAGATTGTTTTAAATACATAACGCAATCACTAGGGATTGCTAAGTTCTTCATCCTAGTTGATATTCTTAATGTTATGTCAGCATCTTTCTTTGCACAATTGGTTGCTTAACAATCTTTAGTAATTGTTGAACAACTAGATCTACTAGATTGTCATCAGCAGCTTGTGGAGCTTCAATGATTACTTGTTCAACATCCATTTGAACTTAAGAGAAGTCATACACAACAATCAAGTTGTCACTTGAAATGGGAGCTTGAATATCTGAATGATCATTTTCAGAAACTAAGTTTCGAGATTGATTGCTCCTACTGATCAAGTCATTTTTAAGACACTTTGCATTTCTTAATTCCACAACTCTAGTGCCGTGTGATGGACAGTAAAATTTGTAACCCTTAGACTTTTCAGCATATCTAATGAAATACCCATTTATAGTCATTGGGTCTAATTTCTTTTCCTGTGGATTATAAACTCTTACTTTAGATGAGCATCCCTAAACGCGTATATGTTGCAAACTCGGTTTTTAACATTTTCACAATTTAAAAGGTGTTTTTGGGATGGCCTTAGTTGGAACCTGGTTTAATATATATAGACTACTGTTTTAAGAGCTTCAGTCTACAAGGATTTAGAAAGCTTATAGTTGCTAAGCATACTCTGCACCATGTCCATTAAGGTTCGGTTTCTTCTTTCTACTACACCATTTTGGTCTGGGGATCCAGGCATAGTGTCAAGACCCCGCCCGTTCCTTAGTCATCGGCAAACATCCCCTTGGCACCCTCGGCTTGTCCAAATGGTAACATGAGTGTAAGGCTCGGGTACTTAAGGGTATTAGGGTTCGAGCCTCAGTGAAAACGTGCTCAAGGGATTATGTCTTGAGTTCTTCAGGCCCCTTGGGATAAAGTCGTGAGGTGAGCGACTGCCAAAGCGAACAATACGTAAGTGCGTGTAGGCGACCGCCAACCTCACGTGTCAAGATAAACTTGGGCCAAAGGTGCCTAGGGGATGCTCGCCGACGGCCAAGGAAAAGGCAAGGTCTTGACATAAGTTGTCCAAATGGTAACATGAGTGTAAGGCTCGGGTACTTAAGGGTACCAGGGTTCGAGCCTTAATGAAAACGCTCTTAAGGGATTATGTCCTAAGTTCTTCAAGCCCCTTAGGATAAAGCCGTGAGGTGGGCGACTGCTAAAACGGACAATACGCAAGTGAGTGTGGACGACTGCCAACCTCACGTGTCAAGATAAACCTAGGGCGAGGGCGCCTAAGGGATGCTCGCTGACGGCCAAGGAACGGGCAGGGTCTTGACATAAAAATGTGGGTTTTTATGTAAGGACTCGTGTGACACTTTGGTCCCGTAGGATTCAAGAGGTGGCCCCCGCGGCGACCTTACAATGTGAGGTAGGCGGTCACCCACCCACTCACTCGCTCAACGTATTGTTCACTTTGGTGATCAAGATGGTAAGATGATTATAGAACCTATGTACTTGAGGGGTCATGGGTTCGAACATAAAAGGACGCATCCTAGTGGGGAATTAAAGCTGTGAGGGGGGCGACCGCCCAAAGAGGACAATACGTTGAGTGAGTGAGGGGACGACCGCCTGCCTCACATTGTAAGGTTGCCGCCTGGGCCATCTCTTGAATCTTACAGGACCAAAGTGCCACGCGGGTCCTTACACATAGTGTATTGGGCTAGAATCCCATACTCTTAAGGAAACCTTGCATATGGACCAAGTGATTGTCCATCCGCAGTGTATCTACCAAAGTATTCTCCACCTCTATTTGATCTCACGATCTTAATTTGTTTTCCACATTGTTTCTCTACTGCTGCTTTGAGAACCTTAAAAGCATCTAATGCTTCGTTCTTATTATGAAGCAAGAACAGATACATATATCATGAATAATCATCAATGAATGAGATGGAGTATTTCTAACCATATGAGTCCATATCCAAGCTATATATATGTGAGAACTCGTTATTTTGTATTGTACATGTACGGAATAATAAATTTTAAATAATAAATAAATACAATTTTGATATTTTCTAAATATCGAAATTAAGATGGGATAAAATCAAAAAATTCGAAGTTGTACGAGGGTAAACTTGACTTTTCTCAAAGGTTGGTCAAAGTTGATCAAATTTTGAGTAATTTGGCTTAAGAAATAAATGAAATAAATGAAAAATTAAAGCTAAAAATGGGCTGAACCAGAAAGTGCACTGTGCAGTGGCAAAAAGAGTAAATAAAGTGACTTTAGTAGGTATTTTGGACTTTAGATAAATGGAATCAGAAATTTTTAATTAAAATTAATTTATGGCCAATCAAAATAAGCCAACAAGCAAGCTTTATTTATTTCTCCAGCTGAGTTGCACCGCCTCAGCCATTTTCTGCATCAGTCACGTTATGTTCTTCTTCTCCTCACTGTGCAGTGGCAAAAAGAGTAAATAAAGTGACTTTAGTAGGTATTTTGGACTTTAGATAAATGGAATCAGAAATTTTTAATTAAAATTAATTTATGGCCAATCAAAATAAGCCAACAAGCAAGCTTTATTTATTTCTCCAGCTGAGTTGCACCGCCTCAGCCATTTTCTGCATCAGTCACGTTATGTTCTTCTTCTCCTCCACCGATCCTCTTGCTCGAGCTCTGAAATATCATTCTTTCATTAAGCAAACAGCCAAGCTCCTTCATATAACCTTCTCCTCACCACCCTAGCTTCATTATTCCTTAAAAAGTTTAGCCAAAAATCGCCCAAGAGAGGTTCCCCTACAGTTGGATAGTGGTGTTTTGAGCAGGAAAAATTTCCAGCCAATGTTTCATGCTTTTGAGCCACTTGTTTATGGTGGTGTTGGTTAGGTGGATGATGTGTGTGCATATAGTTTGGAATAAAAACTTGTAAGCAACTTTGTAGGGCTGAATCTCTTGTTGTTGGTAGCGTTAATGGCTGAATAAAATCTTGCTGTTGTGTGCATGTATGTAATGTGAATGGAAGCAGAAAATTCTGCTGTGTAGATGGTTGTGTCGCATGGCTGACATGAGACCAAAAAAAAAAATAAACATAGAAAGGAAAATTATGTATATACAAGGGATATGTTGTCAGTTAGTAAATGGTTTAAGAGGTAAACATGGGGTTTAATAGATGTGGAAATAGAAAATGGAGGCTGAACTGAATAGGAAGTCAGGGCTAGAAAACCGAATGAAAATTTTGTCTGATTAAGTGTTGTTGACTGAATGTGATAAATGCTGGAATAAAAGTCAATAAAGATGGTTGAAAGGGTGTAAAGGTGGCAAAAACTGGCCGAGCCCGAAAACCCGTCCGAATCCACCCGAGACCGAATCGGGATCAGTCTGAATTGACCAAAAAAGTCAAAGGCCCGTAACCGAAAAAGCCTGTAACCGAAAAAGCCCGGAACCGAAAAAACTCGAAACCGAAAAAGCTCGAAACCGAAAAAATTCGAACCCGACACAACCCGAACCCGACATAACCCGAGCCCGATACGATCCGAAACCAAGACCGACCCGAACCGAAAACCGAAAAAAATCGAATTTATAACCCGAGAAAACCCGAATTATAATTATATAATTATTATTTAAAAATAAATAAATAATTGATACACTTTTTTAAATAAAAAGTTTAAAATTTTGAAAACAATTATTATTTATTATACAATTTTATCAATTATATATTACCAGCATAATAAATATTGAATCTTTTTAATTAAATTAAGTTAATTTAAAACACCATAATATATGATATCAAATAATCTTTAATATTATCCTTATTGCATTTATAATAATAAATATATTATTAATTTGACATTTGATTTTATTATAAAAATCATTTTAACATTTTATTATTTTTATTTATAATAAAATTTCAATTTTAATATATAAATCAAATATATAAAAATTATATAATTTCAATATTTGTTTGAAACTTTGAATTTGATATTTTGTACAACACATTAAAAATATTTTTAATAAAATTAAATTTAAACTATATTTTCTTAAAGTTTCAACTATAGAAAGATATTAAATTTAGATTAAAAAAAACCTAATCTTAAAATTAAAATTTAAGTTTTTAAGATTAGAAAAAGTTAAGTAATTAAATTAAACAATACAAATACAATTTTTTTTATACTTGGGTATCATTACAAGAGAAAATTATAGTGGTAATTTTATTTTTAGCCTTAAAACAAAAGATATTAAAAAATCAAGCTAGTGATAATTAATTATTTATTATATTATAATAATCTTATACATGAATAAACTAATTTGGTATCTTATAATAATAAATTGGAGAGGGAAAACTTTATCTATTTCATTTGGATGGGCGCGAGAGGTGCTCGGCTGTGTTTTTGAGCTGGCGGGAAAACTCAAATTTCCTTTTTCACATTTGCTGGCGGGTTCAGTAAAAAATTAGTACGGTTAAGGCTTAATTACGGTAAATATTTTTCCCCTTGTCTCGGTTAAGTGCTTAAGTTCAACTTTTTAAATAATAAATGGAGCAATGTCCTTTTTTTTTAATTTTTAACTTATCTTTACACTTCTTATTTTTAAATTTTAATTAATGGTATTAATAATTTAATATTCATTTGAATTGATGATAAAATTAATATCTAATGAAGTGCAATGAAATCAAAATTAACACCCAATATTGTCATGAGTGTTAAAAGTTGCAAATTTGAAGATCAATGGTAAAGACGAATAGTTAGCCTCTTTGAGGGGTCTTGCCGTCTTGGCCCTCCTAAACTTTTAATATAAATATATATATATATATATATATGTATACACACACACACAATATATATTTGTAAATTAATAAATAAATTTATTTATAATAAATAGTTTTGGTCCCTCTAAATTTTTGAAAATTTTTTTATATATAACGTTTGTATACCATTTTATATTTTTTAATTCTTGTGATTATATGTGTGGATAATGTTAATTTAGTAATATCTATTATTTAACATTTTAATTAGATATTCAATCAATTGGTGTATATCTAATATTATTATGTTAATATAATATTATTATGTTAATGTGAATATGAAAAAAAATTAGTACTCAATTTGGAATAGTTTTTTTGATAGCAAATAAAATACATAATATAGTTAATAAATAACGCCTTATCATAATGATTTATATGTTATTATAACTTTAAAAATAAGATCTTATCATGTGATATATAATCAACTATACAAGCTCTTAATTATATAAAATAAATTATTAATATGTTTATCTTATCATAATGATTTGTATGTTACATTATAATAATCTCTTACCATGTAATATAGAATAAATTAAATAATCTCTCATAGCATATTATAGTTTTAATTTCAGACATTTTTTATTCCAATTTCTTATCATGCTTTTAGAATATACTTTTGTTTTTAATTTCAAACATTTAATCTCTTATGATGTATTCATGTAATTTAGTTTAACTTGATCAATTAATAATCATAATATTGGATGATTAAATAGATATTGACCTTCTCAACTACTTTTTTAGTCAAAAAAGTGTTTTTTTTTAATTTATTATAATGAGTTACAAATAAAATAATAAACATAATATACTATATATATATATATATATATTAAGATTTACATTATAATAAAATGTCATATATGTTAAATTATCAATATCTTAAGAATTGTATCTTAACATATTATGAAATTTCTATTAATTTAATTTTAGTACTTTATGTCTAAAATTTTAAATCTTATTATCTTAAGAATAAATTATTATTATTATTATTATTATTATTATTTAGTAAACTATTTTTTGGCCAACAATGTTTCATTAAATTTTAAATTGCAAGTTGTGTTAAAATAAAAATAAAATTTACAACAAATATAACAAATTCCCAATCTAGCTCACGTGGTTAAACATAAAACAATAAATATAAGAGGCCATGGTTCAAATCTTTGTACAAGCATAAAATTTTGATTACTTTCATATAATTGATGAACAAGTTCAGGTACCATAGACTACTTGATCAAAAGTTAATCGGGTATAGCATACCCTAAGGGTACTACCCGAATCCTATACAGGTAATAAGAACACTATCCGAACCCTATAATTTTTCGATTATAGAGTCGGGTAGTGTCGGGTACCTGATTATATATTACCCATTTACATCATTATATCAAATATTTTTTTTGGTACATTATATCAAATGTTATTATTTATAATATAATGTCAATTAGTGTATATAACTTGTTTAATTTAATGTTCTAAATTTTTAATGAGATATTTGATTAATTAATGTGTTTGAGTATGATTATATTTAATAAAAATAATGTTATATTATGATTTATGTACAAACTAAAAACAAAATAAATATAAAATTGAGATAATTAATTGGCCAATTATTCATAATATTAATTATTTTTTTAATGTATACTATAATTTTATTCAACATTATAATTGAAGATACTTAAATTTAATTTAATTTAAATTTAATTTAATTATTAATTATGTTGGTATTTAAAAGACAAAATAAATGTAAAAAAGATACTTAAAAATTGAAAATTTTATAAAAAATATAATATAATTATTAAAGAAGCTAATTAAACAAAGTAAAAAAAAAAGAAATTGATTGAATTAAGAGTATCTAAATTCCAATGACCCAATATTGAAAAAAAAACATAATGACTCAATAAGTTATTGTTAAGAATATAAAGCTATTTATATAAATGTTTAATTGTTTAGTGTGATTTATTTATAATTTGTTAGTTATTTATTTGTAAAGCTAATACTTTTGGATTTTCACTTTCTTTTAGTTTTACTATATATATTTGGCTCATTTAAAAAATAAATTTTTATATAATTATATATTTTATAACAAATATAAATATCACAGGAAATTAAAAAAATAAATAATAATTATCAAGTAATAAAAACATTAAAATGTAAAAATTTATATTTATATAAATTTAGTCAAAACAATAAAAGAAATTAAAAATAATGAATAATAATATTTTATTTATGAGAGTTTCGTGTGAAAGGAGATCTGTTTGATTTTTATTTTTCAATTCCCTCCAAACAAGCTTTTCCCACATTACCAAAAAATTTTAAATTCTTTTGGGAATATGTCTTTTTCCTCCCTTGAGAATCACATGAAAAAACTTCGAAAGCAAACTTTGAAATATCTTTATCTCAATATACTGTCATGCAATGTAGATATGATAATTAAAAAAAATGAATGTAATAGTGGATCAAATTTTGATAAAAATTAGAAAAGAAATTGTGTTTGGTATATCAATATAAATTTTAATACAATAATTTTTATATTTTATATTATACAAATATATTTGATACAATACGAATACAATATATATATATATGTATATATATATACGAATTATGAAGTCTAATATAATGTAATGTCTATTATAATCGTTTTAATTATAATTGAAATTCAAAGATGATTTTTTTTATTACAAGGGAAATATTAAATAACTGAGTATGGAGGTGTTGGATTCAAACTCAAGACTTACAATATGCCACAACTCATCTTTAACCAGTAGGCTAAAGGGTTGTTGGCAATTCAAAGATGATTTTTAGTAGTTGGAGTTTGTGGACAAAAAAATTAATTAGTATAGAAATCCAGATGCTTTCAAGGCAAAAGTTTACAATAGCATAGTGCTTTCATTTTTTTGCAAATGCAATGCAATATTTAAAACTTTTTCAATGTCTTTTACGTCTTCGAGTATTTTACTTGTAATTCTTTTTACGATAATTAATCAATTATAATTAAAAATTATGTACTGGTCCATCATTTACAAGTGCGAACTTTATGTATTATTCTGATAGATCTCACGTGACTTTAAATTTTGATTAATTAATTATAATGTAATAATTATAGATGATATGTTCTCTTTTATTATTGTAGATAACTATATTCTTCATTGGTCCACTCCCAATGTTTTCAAAATCATCCTAAACAAATTTCTCTCTCTCTCTCTCTCTCTCTCTCTCTCTCTCTCTATATATATATATATATATATATATTATACAATTCCCATTTGTTAAATTTTAACTTTAATTTAGCATTTTTATTATATTTTTATTTAACTATATAAAATTAAATTAATTATTACATTCAAAATTATAAAATATTTATAATTTATAAAATTTTAAAATAATTTGACTAAGCCCGCTAAGCCAGCCTAATTAAAACCGGACCGAACTCGAAACCGGACCGAAACCGAAAAAACTCGCAACCGAAAAAACCCGAAACCGATAAAACCCGCAACCAAAAAAACCCGAGACCGAAAAAACCTGCAACTGAGAAAACCCGTAACCGAAAAAATCCGAACCGAAACCCGCCCGAACCGCCCGTTTGCCACCTCTAAAAGGGTGTAGAAATGAAAAAGAAAAGAGGATTTGTTGCCGTGAATAAGGAGGGAAAACATGGGCTGAATTAATGATGAATGACCAAGTGAAATTGGTCAATAAAAGAGGCTAATGAGATGTGAAAGGAGAAAGAAAAATGCCTGAAAAATAGTGTGGAAACAAGAAGAAAATGAGCATGCTGCCGTGAATAAAGGAGAAACAAAGAGACTAAATTGATAATAAATGACCAAATGAAAGTGGTTAACAATGAGGGCTAGTAGAGTAGAAAATAAAAATTATAAAAGAACAAAAATAGTCAATATGTTTGAGGGCTGTCGATTTTAGAGGGAATTGAAGGAATAAAATATTACATTTTAGTCCTTAAATGATAGAAATTTACAAGGAAGAAGGAAGCACATTATGTGATGCATTCACTAAAAAATGAAACAATGAATTTAATTAGATAAAGGCCATTCGGTCATAGTAGAAAAGAGGGAAAGAATGGCATGAAGAGTAGCCATTTTAGCTATGAGAATTTACTTATAGTTACATTTTGATATAAATCATAGCTTAAAATAAAAGGATAATTAAGCTAATGATTTGTTGAAATGACATTGCAGTCGGAAGTTCGACGTTCGTGTGGTGCACGAGATAGCGCGATCTTGATAAACAGGGTAAGTGATGCGTGTGTAGATTTGTAGGATATCCGGATGCATTATTCAAATGCTATGAATTTTTATATGAATTATTATGAAATATAGTTTCACTTTGAAATAGCATGAAAGACTGTTGTTTTTTATTGGTACACTGTGGTTGTACATGCAGGGAAGCTAGGACCTGGGCAGCCATTATGCTGTCGAAAAGTATTCAAAAATATTTCTAAAAATATTAGAAATTATCTGGGTGTATTAGTGATATTTTCCTAGCCTCGAAAGAGATAAAATAAATATTTTTCATAAAGGGTTACTATACTAAAAAATATTTATTAAATATTTCTAACATCAATTATGGGAAGGTGTCATTTTTGAAAATTTATCTTATATGTTTTACAGTGAAATATATGATTGGTGAAAGAAAAAGATGAATAGTGAATATTTTATAATTATTATCAATATGATATTCACTATTTCCAAGAATTTTGGTCTCAACAGGAAGCTTGTGCTCTTGCAGAATTATCAGGGAAAATCACAGGTTGTGGGCAACATCTAAGGCAATGGAACTTTGATGTGTTTGAAAATATTAATTTCCAAATTAAGCAACAGTAGAGGCGTTTGCAAAGTATGAGTCAACTGTCAAAACAGTACTATCAAGAGAGTAAGGTATTGGCGGGTTTGTTGAAACAAGAAGAAGTAATGTGGCGGTAAAGGTCAAAGGAGCTATAGTTGAAGGAGGGGGACAAAAATACACGTTATTTTCAGAGAATGGCTACAAGGAGACGGAACACTAACAAAATTGATAGAATCTAGGATAGCGAGAGAGAGTGGGTGTATGAACAGGAAAGGATTCAGAGTATTGTGATTGAATATTTTGATTCTCTTTTTACTTCAACAAATCTAGTGGATTTGACTACTGTTGTGGATACAGTTCAAACTCACCTAACACAAGGAATGAAGGATAGTTTGCATGCTGAGTTTATTGCAGATGAAGTAAATGTTAGAAGATTTCAAAATATAAAGCGAAAAGATTGATTAAAATGTTGTTTAATCAATGTACAAGTAAAACTAGTGTTTGATATGACTCCGGGTGAAGTAAAATCATGGTAAAATGATTTTTACTAATTTTACAGGGCAGTCAACTGCCCTTGCGCCGTAAGTATTCTGTTCGAAAAATGCACTTGGGCAGTCGGATGCCCCGTGATGGCAGTCAACTGCCCAAATAGGGCAGTCAACTGCCTATACAATGAGAATACCTCGGATTTTAAGTTACTTTAAGGCAGTCGACTGCCATATTAAGGCAGTCGACTGCCCTCCTAGAAGTTGCATACTGTTTCAAAAATACACTAGGGCATTCGGATGCTATTTTCGGGCATCCGACTTCCTTTCCTGGAAATTTAAGGGCAGTCAACTGCCTTTTATGGCAGTCAACTGCTCTAGTGCAAAATGAATTGTAATGACTAGTTTTCTTTGAATATGTACAACCTCATTCAAAGGGTAATCTTTCACTACAGAATGGTTAAAGGACATAACCATTGAATTTGAGAGGTTGTGAACAATCTGAATGATGTGTTTGTTTAAATGAAACAACACAATTGAAAGGTTGTGTCATTCAAACCAAAGATCACATATTTTGAAATTATCTCTATAAAAGAGATGACAATGTTCATTCAAGAAGACAGAACGACAGAAAAAATATAACGAAAATATTCTGAATTCTTTTTCCTCTCCCAATCTCAAAATAGAAAACAAGTCTCTTAGACATTGTTTGCTGCAGAAAACTTTGGCTAAGACATAATACTTTTGTATTTGTCTAAAGTGTTTAGTAGTTTAATATTACAAGTGCAAGGTAATATTAAACAAGTTGACTTCATTGTATCCTGAGGCTATTTCTATAATCCCTGTTGCATACCATAACTGGTGGGGGTGAAATAAGTCTTAAGGAAAGTGGCATTATAGCAGCACGCCTTGAAGTCTTTCTCTGCATTTAGTTCGTGACTGTTCGTGATTAAAGAAGTTCAATTCCAGAAGTTGAAGTCCAAGAAGAAGTTCAAGTTTTTCATCTTCATAGTACCCCAAGTGGACAAGGTCTGTAATCCAATTTGACTTACTTTTTGTTCAACAATCTTAAGACTTATTTTTTCAGAAACCATGAAGATGGAAACATTGAAAGAATTGGCATTCAACTTCCAAAAGTTGGAGAGGTTCGATGGAGGGAACTTTCTAAGGTGGCAACAGAAGATGAAGATTCTACTTACATCCCTTAATGTGCTCTATGTACTCACAACACCAAGACCAGAAGAAAAAGAAGATGACACAAATGAGGAAGTGCATCAAAGACAAAAGTGGGACAACGATGACTACACTTGTAGAGGATGCATCCTAAATGGTATGTCTGATTCTTTATTTGATACTTACATCACAATCAATACATCAAAAGAGTTATGGGAAAAGCTGGATGCAAGATACATGAAGGAAGACGCAACTAGCAAAAAGTTCCTAGTAACAAGTTGGAACATTTTTAGAATGAATGATTCCAGACCTATTATGGAACAATTTGCTGAGATTGAAGTCATCCTTAACAAGTTTAAGCAGTATTCAATGAACATGGATGAGTCAATCATAGTGTCCTCTATAATTGACAAACTTCCAGCATCATGGAAGGATATCAAGAGAACCTTGAAACACAAAAAGGAAGAAATCACTCTTGATTACCTTGCAAACTATCTTCGGATTGAAGAGCAATATTGCAAGGAGAATGACAAAGAAAAGGAGAAGGAGACTAACATCTCCAAAGTCCATGTGGTGGAGGATACTGTTTCCAACAACAAATCCACAAAGAAGAAAAAAGAACTTTCCACCAAAGGCAAGAAATTTAAGAACAAAGGTGCATGTTTCCACTGTGGAAAACCAGGGCACTTCAAAAGGGATTGCTATGTCTTCAAAAAGAAGAAAGAAGCATCCAATGCAACCAAGGACAACTTTGTTGCTGTGATTTCTGAAATCAATGTCATTGAAGACAAAGAAGCATGGTGGATAGATTCTGGTGCTACAAAACATGTGTGCACAAACAAGGCTATGTTCAAAACTTTCAAAGAGGAAGTAGATGGCAATGTGCTCTACATGGGGAATTCTTCTTCAACTGAAATCAAAGGCAAGGGGACCATAGATTTAAACTTCACTTCTGGAAAAACATTGACTTTAACCAATGTTTTCTATGTTCTAGAAGTTAGGAAGAATCTAGTGTCTATTAGTTTACTCAATAAGTTTGGGTTCAAAGTTGTCTTTGAAGGGGATAAGTGTATACTATCCAAGAGTGGAACTTTTGTGGGAAAGGGATATGCCAATGAAGGCATGTTTATACTTAATGTATCTCATTTCAATATCAATAATAAGAAGAATGATTCAGCTTATATTGTGGATTCTTTTGATTTATGGCATAGTAGATTAGGACATATAAACTATGATAAAGTAATCATGATGTCTAAATCTAATCTGGTTCCATATGTAGTTAGAAGTGATGAAAAATGTATAACTTGCATGCTAACTAAAATAACATGAAACAAACTTGTATTTCTGATTCTACTATGGCTTCAGAATTTGTGGCATTAGCTTCGGCAAGTAAGGAGGATGAGTGGTTGAGAAACTTACTCTATGAAATTCCTTTATGGCCTAAACCAATGTCACCTATATCAATACATTGTGATAGCGAAGCTACACTATCAAAGGCTTATAGCCAAGTATATAATGGGAAATCTAGACATATTGGTCTAAAGCACAGCTATGTTAGACAATTGATTAAAGATGGGGTGATCACCATTAACTTTGTCAAGTCAAGTGAAAACTTGGCGGATCCATTGACAAAAGGTCTCACAAGAGAGATAGTGTCTAGAACTTCCAAGGGGATGGGACTAAAACCCATTTGCATTAGTCACACATAATGGAAACTCAACTCAACGCTTAATTGGACATTAAGTCTTGAGTTCAATGAGATCAAGTACATTATCTGAATGTGGCTGCAAGTATTGTGCTGTTTAACATCCCAAAGGTTATGAATACTTGAAATCATATGAAAATAAGGAGGTTGAGTTGTTACTCTTAATGAACCCATAACACGTAAGTATAAGTGTTGGAATGCTTATATGATTGCATTTCTGATGAGTTCACCTATATGAGTGGAAGTGGTGCCGCTTCTAGGAGCTTAGGGTTTAGCTCTTAAGCACTCATGAAATGATACAAGACATATGGCCAGTATAAGTGTCGAAGTTCTACTAAATGACTTTGGACAAATTTTTGAAGTCTCATGTGAGATTTAGTCATTAGTTAATCATCATAGAACCGTTAGTTCAAGACTTAGTCCACCATACCGTTCTGATTAACTGAAAGTACTTTTTCTCTAAGGTGATGGTTCAAGACCTAGTTCACCATCATTTTATGCATGAGGATTCCTCAAGTATTAGACTTGTTCTATTTTGAAATTGGTGGGGGATTGTTAGAAAATTTCAAAATATAAAGTGAAAAGATTGATTAAAATGTTGTTTAATCAATGTACAAGTAAAACTAGTGTTTGGTATGACTCCGGGTGAAGTAAAATCATGGTAAAATGATTTTTACTAATTTTACAGGGCAGTCAACTGCCCTTGCGCAGTAAGTATTCTGTCCGAAAAATGCACTTGGGCAGTCGGATGCCCCGAGAGGGCAGTCGGATGCCCCGGGATGGCAGTCAACTGCCTATACAATGAGAATACCTCGGATTTTAAGTTACTTTAAGGAAGTCGACTGCCATATTAAGGCAGTCAACTGCCTTCCTGAAAGTTGCATACTGTTTCAAAAATACACTAGGGCATTCGGATGCTATTTTCGGGCATCCGACTTCCTTGCCTGGAAATTTAAGGGCAATCAACTGCCTTTTATGGCAGTCAACTGCTCTAGTGCAAAATGAATTGTAACGAATAGTTTTCTTTGAATAGGTACAACCTCATTCAACGGGTAATCTTTTACTACAGAATGGTTAAAGGACATAACCATTGAATTTGAGAGGTTGTGAACAATCTGAATGATGTGTTTGTTTAAATGAAACAACACAATTGAAAGGTTGTGTCATTCAAACCAAAGATCACATATCTTGAAATTATCTCTATAAAAGAGATGACAGTGTTCATTCAAGAAGACAGAACGACAGAAAAAATATAACGAAAATATTCTGAATTCTTTTTCCTCTCCCAATCTCAAAATAGAAAACAAGTCTCTTAGACATTGTTTGCTGCAGAAAACTTTGGCTAAGACATAATACTTTTGTATTTGTCTAAAGTGTTTAGTGGTTTAATATTACAAGTGCAAGGTAATATTAAACAAGTTGACTTCATTGTATCCTGAGGCTATTTCTATAATCCCTGTTGCATACCATAACTGGTGGGGGTGAAATAAGTCTTAAGGAAAGTGGCATTATAGCAGCACGCCTTGAAGTCTTTCTCTGTATTTAGTTCGTGACTGTTCGTGATCAAAGAAGTTCAATTCCAGAAGTTGAAGTCCAAGAAGAAGTTCAAGTTTTTCATCTTCATAGTACCCCAAGTGGACAAAATCTGTAATCCAATTTGACTTACTTTTTGTTCAACAGTAAAGCAGGCGTTGCTTCAAATGTATCCCACAAGCACCAAGTCCAGATGGAATGACAGCAAAATTCTTTCAACATTATTGGCATATTATTGGAGATAATGTGACAAAAGCTATCTTGAATTTCCTGATGAGAAGGTCTTCTTAAGTGGATTTCACTCGTAATGACTTGTGTGCGTAGTGTGACATATTCGGTTGTGGTAAATGGACAACAATGTGGTAGAATTTGCCCATCAAGAGGGCTGAGACAGGGAGATCCATTGTCTCCATACTTGTTCTTGATTTGTGTTGAAGGCCTTTCAAGCTTGATGAAGAAGACTAAGAGTGAAAATACTTTGAAGGGGATAACAATTGGAATGAGGGCACCTAGTGTATCGCATCTTCTATTTGCAAATGATAGCCTATTTTTCCTTAATGCAAACATGAAAGAATGTAATAAGCTGCTACAGGTGCTACTGGAATATGAGAATGTGTCGGGACAAAAGGTAAATCTAGGAAAATCAACATTATTTTTTAGTGTGAATACTGGGATGGAAACAAAGGTGGAGGTAACGCGCACTTTGGGGATTCAAAGGTTGATGATTAATAATAGTTATTTGGGTCTCCCTATGCTGGTTGGAAGATCAAAGTTGGCTGTACTAAAGCCTATCAGGGATAGAGTTTGGAAGAAAATTCAGGGGTGGAAAGGAAGACTCTTGTCGCAGGTAGGAAAGAGGTGCTTATTCAAGTAGTGGCTCAGGCAGTTCCAATCTATCTAATGAGCTGCTTCAAATTTCCTAAGAACTTTGTGCATCAATTGAATATGTTGTTAGCTGGTTTTTGGTGGGGAGATGATAGGGACAAGAAAAAAATCTGTTGGCATAGATGGGAAGATGTGTGTTGTTCAAAGCTGGATAGGGGTTTGGGATTTAGAGATATGGAAGCTTTTAATTTAGCATTGCTAGCCAAGCAGTGTTGGAGAATTGTGCAAGATTAGAATTCTCTTTGTTATAAAGTATTAAAAGCTCGTTATTTTCCTGACGGTTCCTTTCTTAATGCTAAACTGGGTGCAAATCTTTCCTATTTATGCTCAAGTCTATTGCAAGGGAGAGAGGTGTTAAAGAGAGGGTTTCGATGGAGTGTGGGAAATGGCAAATTAGTTGATATCTGGTAAGATAAATGGGTGAACAAACCACCGACATACCAAGTTCAAAGACCAAGTGGACAGTAGCCTACTCCAATGAAAGTAGAGACGATCATTGATGCAAGAACTAGAAGATGGAAGTCGGAGATGATTTCTGAGTTGCTAAATGAAGAAGATATTCCCTATGTTTGACATATGCCTTTGTCTATAAGAGACACTTGTGATGTTCTGATACGGAACGAAACAATTTTTGGTGATTTCACAATGAAATCAACTTATACAGTGGCAAAACAAGTGTTGGGCAAGTTAGTGGTCCCACAAAATCAGAGGATATCAATTTGGAAGAAGATCTAGATAGACAAGATAATACCAAAGGTGCCGTCTTTGTGTGGTGATTTTTGAATGAGATTTTGCCTACCACTGAGGCTTTGAAAAGAAAATGGTTAGATATTGAGGTGAGATGCCCCGTTTGTGATGTTCTGGAGGAGTCATGGATGCATGTGTTTCTTAATTGTCCACTTAGTAAAGAAATTTGGGAGGTTGGTTTTGCTAATATTAGAATGGAAGAGCCATCCGATTCAGTGTTGGGTTATTGGAATGGGATGCTTGACAGGTTTTTGGAAAAAGATTGCATGGGGCAGAACTAAGAGAGTTTGGAAGAACATATCTACAAGGGATGGACATAAAGAATATATGACAGAGGTGGACAAGGCCTGAGGATGGTTTCATTAAGATAAATGTAGACGCCTCTTTTAAGATGGGAGGTAATGAAGCCGGTCTAGGTGTAGTGGCTAGGGACTCAATCAACAGTGTTTGTTTTTCAGGAGTGAAACGTTTAGTTGGAGTCCCAGATGCTCTCCAAGCAGAAATGCGAGCGATTTTATGGGGCACTTTATATTGGCTGCATCAAGGTGATAGTTGAAAGCGACTCTTTGTTGGCTGTCAAGGAAATTAATAGGAGTGGATTGAGTTGATGGGAGGGTGGTAATCTAGTTTTTAACGTACAGGATCTAGCATTGATGTTTGAAGAATGTTCTTTTAATTATGTGCATAGTTCTGCAAATAGGTTAGCTCATGAATTAGCAAAATTAGATTGTCAAGTAGGGACTTCTAGGTTGTGGCAAGGTTCCCTTCCAGAAGTATTGTTTAACTCCGAGTTATTATTTATTTAATGAAGTTGATTACTGATTAAAAAAAAAATCAAAGACATGTTAAATTTGTACATGATTTTAAGGTGAAAAAATTATAATATGCATTTGATTTAAATTTTACAATTTTTACATAATTATTATATCCAACAAATAATTTTTTATATTACTGTATTGTTATATATAAATTACAAATAAAAAACCTTAAATATACAAATGTTGTCTTTTAAATGAATATAATAATTTATACAATAAAGTTTTAAAAAATATATATTATCAACGAATTTATTGTTTAATTAATGTATTTCTGTGCATTGCACGGATTTAAAACTAATAATAATAAAATATAAGATCACACAATAAGAAGTTTTAAGAGATTATAAAACTAACATCAAGCTTTTTATTTCTTATAATACATTGCTAATTAAGTGGATAACTTACATGGCTAAATTACAAAATATGGTTTTATGAGATAGGAAAAAAGATTATCTCTTATTATGTTATCCTAGTTTAGTTGATGAGGAAAATAGGTTAACTATCATAGGAAAGGAAAGGAAAAAGAAAAACACTTACCAGAGAAAAAAATCATTTTTCACAATGGCATTATTAGATGTAAAAATAGTTTTTTTTCTCAAAAAAATTCCTAATTTTTTTCTTTTTAATCCAAAAAGGAAGAATGTTTTAAGCCGAGCCAGCCGCTGTTGGTTGTGAAATGAGCAAGCCGAGCCATTTAGGTAGTAGGCAGTAGCTAGCAACTGGTTCACCCGGTGAGAGTGAAAATTCTTACATCACACGCTCAAAAAAAAAAAGGACAATAAAATAAATAGAAAAAATGTAATAAAAGGACAAGCTCTTTAGCCTGTGATCGAGGGAACATCTTGCGAACAAAGACATGGCTGTAATGAGTAGAGAAAAGACAGTCATGGCGTGCTGAATGGGCGAAGATTTTCACAGCTTTTTCTCAGCCCTTCCCACGCTTACATTTTCATCTATAGTTCTTCTCTCTTGATCTGTGAAAGAGGCAAAAAACCATGGAAGCAAGTGCGGGGATGGTGGCCGGCTCTCACCGGAGGAACGAGTTGGTCCGGATTCGCCATGATTCTGATAGTGGGGTTTGTGTTCCTAAACCACGGAAGCTAATATCAGTCTCTTGTTTGATTCTTTTTTCTTTTTGTTTATATCATTTGCATTGTGGGTATAAAGATCTGTGTTTGTTATCATGGAAAGTGACGTTGCAGCTTAAAAGTTCAGACCATTTCCTTGATTTGGAAATTGAGTAGTCATAGTTTAGATCTAAATTTTAGTTGTGTGAAAGTTAATTTCCAGTCTTTAGTTGTTTCTTTTTTTTTTTCTTTTAGTTGACTGAGGAACTGAAGAAGTGGGTAGCGATCATAATCGGATCTTGATATTTGATTTTGATTTTATAGCCTATAAACTCATACTTAGAATTATGGTTTTGTCTCCCTACTGCAGAGTGGTGAAGTTCTGAATTTATTATTCTGTCTTCAAAGTCGATGATTTGGTGTGGCTCTGATTTTATTAGATATTATACGTGTCTGCTTGATACTTTATTTAAGCTGGTGACTCTATTTGGTTCGAGTGTTCAAGTATTCAGTAGAACTCTAACAGTGTTAATTGTCCTTTAACAATGCAGCCCAAACCTCTAAAGAATTTGAATGGACAGACATGTCAGATCTGTGGTGATAATGTTGGAGTCACTGCAGCCGGTGATGGCTTTGTTGCTTGCAATGAGTGTGCCTTCCCAGTTTGCCGTGCTTGTTATGAGTATGAACGGAAAGATGGGACTCAGTGTTGTCCCCAGTGCAAGACGAGATATAGGAGGCAAAAAGGTGCTGCTTGTTTGATTGATTCTTTTTTTGAATTCCATTTTATGATTTGGCTTCTAAGTTTTTATATCATAGGCAAAGTAAGTAATGTCTCTCTATTTCAGGGAGTCCTCGAGTGGAGGGAGATGATGATGAGGAAGATGTTGATGATTTGGAGAATGAGTTTGATTATGCTCAAGGACACAGTCAGGCAAGACGGCAGTGGCAGGGTGAAGATGTGGATCTTTCTTCGTCCTCTAGACATGAATCTCAACAACCAATTCCCCTTCTCACCAATGGCCATACGGTAGCCTTTTTATGTGGTTCTGTCCTTATTGAATATTGATTGTATGAAGTTTGCATGAAGCTTGCACAGATGTTATTATTTGTTTCTTCTTTCAGTACCCTCTCAACTATCTACTGGATGGTTAAACACTGCTGTTTCAATTCCTGAGTTGCAGTATGCAAGTTGGAAAAATAAGCCATGCAAAATCAAGTCATTCATTGTGGTTTTTCCTAATCAGAATTTAATTGACAAAATCATATCATGCTTTCTTGGTTTTGTAGGAATTCTCATCCTCTTGCTAAATTTCCTTTATAACTTTTCACATCTGCAGTGCACAGTAGTTATATACATTACAAGCTTGCTAATTCTTTTGTTCATTAGCTATTAAACTCTTACGTATAGCCTGATTTTATTTAATCTTAAGAAGAACTTTTATATTTGGTGAAGTAACTAGCTTTACTAGTATATTCTCAGGTGTTTAATACTATGAGATTAAAGTTTCATCTTCTTTTTATGTCATTTGATAATTTTCTACCAATTGATCATTTATGGTCACTGATAGGCCAACATTTTCAGGTTTCTGGAGAAATTCCTAGCACTACACCAGACAATCAATCTGTCCGAACAACATCAGGTCCTTTGGGCCCTTCTGAAAAGAATGTTACTTCATCTCCTTATATCGACCCAAGGCAGCCAGGTAATTGTGTTCTTGGTTTTCTTTATAAGCTTTTTTCCCATTCTTTTGAAACGGTTTATGACCTCAATTGATAATGTCATCTGTTCTTATAGTCCCGGTGAGAATTGTGGACCCAACAAAGGATTTGAATTCTTACGGCCTTGGGAACGTTGATTGGAAGGAAAGGGTTGAAAGTTGGAAACTCAAGCAGGAGAAAAATGTGATGCAGATGACCAGTAGATACCCTGAAGGAAAGGGAGATATAGAAGGAACTGGTTCGAATGGGGATGAATTGCAAATGTGAGTTTATCTTCTCTGGAATTAAACTAAAATTACTTTACTTTGCTCCCTTGAGTGCATTTTTCTTATCTTTATGACCTTAAAAATTACATCAATTGATATTTTCATAATTTTTAATTGTTTTTTCCTCATTTTTTTTCGTTTAATTTGATTTTTGGGTAGTATCACTTTATTATATTTCTATCTCTAGATGCATATTATGACCATTCTTTCTGATTTTGTAGAAAGAATTGATATGATTTTCAGTCAGTTGCTCTCATCTATACATTTCTCATGTGCTTTTCATTCTGAAGTTTGATAGTTCTTGTACAACAGGGCTGATGATGCTCGTCAACCTTTGAGCCGTGTGGTGCCTATTTCTTCGTCTCACTTGACCCCTTATCGTATTGTGATCATTCTCCGGCTTATCATTTTGGCCTTTTTCTTACAATATCGTGCAACTCATCCAGTGAAAGATGCATATCCATTGTGGCTTACATCTGTTATATGTGAGATTTGGTTTGCTTTATCATGGCTTCTAGATCAGTTTCCAAAATGGTCTCCCATCAATCGTGAGACCTTCCTTGATAGGCTAGCTTTGAGGTCAGTTCTATTACTTTCACTGATTGGTTGGTTTATATGACTGAAAAGCTCTTTTGCTCTCTCTCTTTGTGCCTGTGTGTTTTTGGTACTGTTGCCTGTTCGTACCACTAATACTGGTGGGCTTTATATGCTAGATATGAACGGGAAGGGGAACCATCACAGCTAGCCCCTGTAGATGTTTTTGTCAGTACAGTGGATCCACTGAAAGAGCCCCCACTTATCACAGCAAACACTGTCTTGTCTATCCTTGCAGTGGATTACCCTGTGGACAAAGTAGCTTGCTATGTTTCAGATGATGGTTCAGCTATGTTGACTTTTGAAGCCCTGTCTGAAACTGCAGAGTTTGCAAGGAAGTGGGTGCCTTTCTGCAAGAAGCACAACATTGAGCCTAGAGCTCCGGAGTTTTATTTTGCTCAAAAGATTGATTATTTGAAGGACAAGATACAGCCTTCTTTTGTCAAGGAGCGCCGTGCAATGAAGGTCAGTGCAATGAGACATAATTATGCTTATGTGTGTGTTATGTTGTTAGGTATATATTAAATGTATTCCTAAGAAGTTCTTTATTTGTCACGTAAGTTTTCTGACACTTTGGATTTTCCAAAATTTACTTTCATGGTTTTAGTTTGGAAATCAATAAGTTTAAGTTTGGGTTAACCTAGAATCAGATTTCCTTCAACATGATGCAAATGTGGTTTCATCTTGAGATGAATGAAACAGTGTTAAAATATAAGAATATTTGAATTGGAGGTAACATTCATAACAAAATAAAACAGTAAAGCATAGGCTTAGTGCCTTGTTAAACATTCAAAGGCATATAAAAATAGTTGTTGGGACCTTTGGATTATTTCTTAGTTAAATGCATTTTTATGTTTTTTCTTGGTAATCCCTGTGCTAAATACTCTGGGCCTTTATCCATGCATTTTCTTTGCTGTCAGTCTCTGCAGAAAATAAATAATAGTTGAAGAAACAAATCCCCAGTTGGCATCAAGAGGGTGTCAACCCAAGTGAAAGGCTAAATTTTAGAATACGAGATAAATAAAATCTAAGCAATTTCACTTCTACACACTGCTTCCTATTAAACCAGAAAAAAGAAGTGCTTGTTTCATTCTTTTAACATGGAAAATGTAAATCATTCTTTTAACAGAGAGAATATGAAGAATTCAAGGTGCGGATCAATGCCCTTGTTGCCAAAGCTCAGAAAATGCCCGAAGAAGGTTGGACAATGCAGGATGGTACACCGTGGCCTGGGAATAATCCAAGAGATCATCCAGGAATGATACAGGTATTATCATGCTACCCAGCTGTGTTTATATAAATTGACTCTGGTTTTGTTGCTATCATGGTTGTTTCCATCTCATAATGTCTTTTTGTGGAACAACAGGTGTTTTTAGGCCACAGTGGGGGGCTTGATACAGATGGAAATGAGCTACCCCGGCTTATCTATGTTTCTCGCGAGAAACGACCTGGCTTCCAACACCACAAGAAAGCTGGAGCCATGAATGCTTTGGTATGCCATTCTCAGCCCTTTTCCAGTTTGACTATGTTTTCCCTTGAGCTGTAACAGATGTCCCCTGGTCTTCTTGGGGCACTCTGTATGTTATAAATGCATCATGTAACCAAAGTGTTTTAGAGCATAATATTTACATCAGATACACACTTTTGCAATGATACTTTTGCAATGATCCTGCCATAGTCCTTTTGCTGGATATTCCTTAGTTAGGAATGTGTCACATAGACAGTGGGCTTGTTTTATGTCAAGATATAGATCTTTGGCACATGCAACTTTGTAGGGCTAGAATCAATTTCATTTCCTAATATGGGTTATTCTTTGATTTGCAGATTCGAGTTTCAGCTGTCCTCACCAATGGAGCATTTCTGTTGAATGTTGATTGTGATCACTACTTCAACAACAGCAAAGCTCTTAAAGAAGCAATGTGTTTCTTGATGGATCCTGCCCTTGGAAAGAAGACATGCTATGTGCAGTTCCCACAACGTTTTGATGGCATTGACTTGCACGATCGATATGCCAATAGGAATATTGTGTTCTTTGATGTACGACCCACTTAACTTTTCCTCAGGGTAGAATTTCTTTCTGATTAATAATTACTTAATGGGGAATGGTAGTTCATTTTGTATTTTTTATTTTGCAGATTAACTTGAAAGGCTTTGATGGCATCCAAGGTCCAGTCTATGTAGGAACTGGTTGTTGTTTCAACAGGCAAGCTCTATATGGCTATGATCCAGTTTTGACAGAAGCTGATTTGGAACCAAATATTATTGTTAAGAGTTGTTGTGGTTCAAGAAAGAAAGGAAAGAGTGGGAACAAAAAATATGTTGACAAGAAAAGGGCAGCTAAGAGAACTGAATCCATGATCCCAATTTTTAATATGGAAGATATTGAGGAGGGTGTTGAAGGTAGGCTTTCATCAAAATTACATTAGATTCTGATTATTTATCTCCAGTTGATTTGATTTTCTCTGCACCAGCACTGGATATCAATTTGGTTTAAACATGAAATAGTGAGGGGACTTCCCAGTTCTGCATGGCTGCTTTTAATTTTTCATTACATCGTAGTTTTCTGGCATCAACATTATTCAAGATCACTCAGAAACTCATTCGTATAGAAGTATATCGGATACTGGATATTCCATGTTGATTAAGTTGAGGATGAAGATGAAATCAATGATCAGTAGTGTTAGAATGCCTGTGCTCTGTGTGTTTTTAACTTTGTTCATTTGCTCTGCAGGATATGATGATGAAAGGTCTCTTCTCATGTCTCAGAAGAGCTTAGAGAAGCGATTTGGTCAGTCCCCAGTATTTATTGCAGCTACCTTCATGGAACAAGGAGGCATTCCACCATCAACCAATCCTGCATCTCTTCTACAAGAAGCAATCCATGTTATTAGTTGTGGATACGAGGACAAGACTGAATGGGGCAAAGAGGTCAGTTAGTGAGGTGTCTGGCCTCTAGTAGTATCTAAGCCAGTGTTCCTCTACATGCATTAACATTATTGGTTTTTTTTTTCCTGTTACCAGATTGGATGGATTTATGGTTCTGTTACAGAAGATATTTTGACTGGTTTTAAGATGCATGCTCGGGGGTGGATATCAATCTATTGCATGCCTCCTCGTCCAGCATTTAAGGGGTCTGCTCCTATCAATCTTTCCGACCGTTTGAACCAGGTTCTTCGATGGGCCTTGGGTTCAATTGAGATCTTGCTGAGCAGGCATTGCCCCATATGGTATGGTTACAATGGAAGATTGAAGCTTTTGGAGAGATTGGCATACGTTAACACCATTGTTTACCCCCTTACATCTATTCCTTTGATTGCTTACTGTATGCTTCCAGCCTTCTGCCTTCTGACAGGAAAATTTATCATTCCCGAGGTAAGTGATTATTATAGCTTCACTTTTTTGCTTTGAAACAGGCTTTCCTCTTACATCCATAACCCTGCAACCCTCTCTATAAACTTTTTCCTCTGATATTTTACAAATGCCACAGGCAGTAATGTTTTTCCTCCAATTTTTATGCAGATAAGCAACTTTGCTAGCATGTGGTTCATTCTACTTTTTGTCTCCATTTTTGCTACTGGAATTCTTGAGCTTAGGTGGAGCGGTGTCAGTATTGAGGACTGGTGGAGAAATGAACAATTCTGGGTCATTGGTGGGACATCAGCTCATCTCTTTGCTGTCTTCCAGGGTCTTCTGAAAGTGCTTGCTGGAATTGATACCAACTTTACTGTCACTTCAAAGGCATCTGACGATGATGGTGACTTTGCAGAGCTATATGTTTTCAAGTGGACATCCCTTCTTATTCCTCCAACCACAGTAATCATTGTGAACCTGGTGGGTATTGTGGCCGGTGTATCGTATGCAATAAACAGTGGCTACCAATCCTGGGGTCCACTTTTTGGCAAGCTTTTCTTTGCTATATGGGTTATTGCCCATTTGTATCCTTTCTTGAAAGGTTTGTTAGGTCGTCAAAATCGTACCCCTACAATTGTCATCGTGTGGTCTATTCTTCTTGCTTCTATCTTCTCCTTGCTGTGGGTGCGGATTGACCCCTTCACCTCTGATGCTACAAAAGCTGCTGCTAATGGTCAATGTGGCATCAACTGTTAGTTTCATTTCGGGATCTTTTTGTTGCAGTAAATGCTCTGTCTTTTCAATTTGGCTATTAGTGGTGTATATAACAAAAGAAATTAAGATGTTACAGCCATATGTATGATGTAAGTTATGAGTGTATGTCTAGATGAATTTATATATGGTTTGACGGATGCAGACCTAAGACCAAGAACCCTATACCATTTTGTTCACTTTCATTCTTCTACAAGGTGTTGCTGATGGTCCAAAGATGTATGCGGAACTAAGTTTGATCTTCTTGTTGTGTAGTTCAATCAATTTTACTTCTTTTTCCTATGATATATGAAAGTGACTTGTATTCATTCTTTCCAACTTCTTGGTGGAAATTGCTATTTAGATCATTACTATGAGATTGGAGTAGAGAGACTTCAGTAATACGTATCTTAAATCTGATGCTCTTATGTTTCTTCCAAATCTGGCTATTGCATGTAGCAGACATGTACTTTGGAAAACAAGTGAAAGTGTGAATTGCCTTGAACTTTTAACCTCAGCAGCTTATTGCCTGCGGCTGTGGTCCAAGTAGACCTAGCAAATCTAGACACGATACGGGTAACACGATATGAAAAAATCGTATCCGTGTTTGGGAAATTCGTGTTTCGTATTTATCCGTGTCGATACGAATTTAGACACGGTAATTTTCGTGCACAGAAACACGTATAAGAAAATCGTGTCACACGAATACACGAATAACACGTACACGATACGAAAAACACGTTTAAAGAAAACCGTGTTACACAGATACATGCGTAAGACACGGTAACCATATTTGCTTTTAGTGAGAATTGAACCCTGGCAAAATGGAAAAATACTTAAATGCTTTGCCACTTTAACAAATGTATTGTATTGACATAATTTATTACAAAAAATTATATCTTAAAACAAACTAATGTTTAATAAATATTGCAAAAAAATAAATTAATAAATTAAATTAGTTAATTATGGTTAAGATAATAAAATTTTAAAATTTGGAAAATAAAGTATTGAATTTAAGAAAAATTTATTGTAAGTTAAGAACTTAAGATGCAATTATCGATTCTTTACATTACATATATGATCCTATAATGTATATATATGATATTTTTTATTATAATGTATAAAATATAAGTCTTGCATTATACTAATAAGAGATTGTATAAAATATTATTGACATTATATTACATGATATTGATAAGAGATTAAGAGTTTACACTTTACAAAATTACATTATTCAGTATACTAATATACAAATACTAACGTAATTGATAATACTACATACAAATTCTTATAATATGAATAAGATATTAATATACTAACATAATATACTATCAATGATTTATCAAGTATCATAATTCGTTTATTGATAACATAATTATCATAAGGTATTAATATACTAACATAATATACTTATTAATAACATAATTAATTTATTGATTTATTAATTATTACATTATAGGAAATTAAAATAACATAATACTAATATACAAATTATTATAATCAGAATAAGATAATAATTTACTTATTATTTATTAATGATTTATAGATTTTTTTATATTCTTAATCTTAAATCTTAAATCATAATCATATGATTACTATAATTGTTATTAATATTATTATTTTGTTATATTTGTTATTAATATTTGAATGTTAATTAATATAGATGTAAAAAATGTAAATATATTTTTTTTATCATTTTTATTATATTTTATTTTTAATCGTATCATTTGTGTCGTGTCTATTCGTGTTGTGTCGTGTTTATTCGTGTCATGTCGTGTGACACGACTAATTATCACGTGTCGTGTCACGTGTCACACGTAAAAAAAATGTCGTGTTTCGTGTTTACAATACAAACACGTTTTATAATTCGTGTCGTGTTCGTGTTTTGATAATTCGTGTCGTGTCTGAACTCATGTCGTGTTCGTGTTTTGATAATTCGTGTCGTGTCTGAACTCGTGTCGTGACGTGTCATGACACGCCACGACACGGATTGCCAGGTCTAGGTCCAAGGGATTCCGGGCCATCTAAAGCACAAAATGTGTAGGGTTTATATAAGATGCATTAACATTGTATAGTTTCTAATTTTTTATATGTTGTCAATGAATTAGATGTTAACATCTTATTAATATGTAAACTAAAAAAAACGCAAAGATTTTAAAAATAAATACAAATAAATTATTTTAAATTTATTGATAAAGACTTATTAATTATGTGTTAATTTATTGTGTATTGATAGTATATGAAAACTATATTGTCAGTGCATCATGTGTGTGTATATATATATATATATATATATACAAATATATATATATACACACACACACACACACACACACACACACATATATATATATATATATATATATCCATTGTCTAGGGCTGGATTTGGATGACTGACTCAACGCCATCCGATTAAATTTGCAAGTTGGGTAGGTTTATGCCCACGGCTGCTGGCATCGTCTCTTTTAATGCAAGATTTCTGGCCAATTGTCCCGATTAAGCCCAACCCTTTTGACGCAATATTTTAATTGTGAAACTTTTATTATTCCTCCTATTGATGCACCCTGTACTAAAACAAGAAGAATTCTGGATTTTTTAGAATTAGTTAGAAGAAAACACACGTTATGTGTGTGTGTGTGTGTGTGTGTGAAATAAGAGAAGAAGAGAGAGAAGAATATTTTCTTGACAATTTTTTTCCTGGTTGCATTTCTCATTGTGCCAATCAGCTATATGCACTGACAGCATAAAGGTCCTCGACGCATTGCACTTACGCTGACGTCATTGACGGTTACAAAATGTTATTTAAAAACAAAATGCTATAGGAAATTTCTGCTGCTATTCATCTTTGACCTGTATCAATGCCCCCCTCTTGAAAGCATCCTTGTCCTCAAGGATGAAAATTTGGATACTTAAGCTGCAACTCAGATAAAATTTCCTAGGTGGAGTCCTCAAGGAAGAATTACTCCATTGCACCAGAACCTCAGTGACAGCACAGTTACCTCTCTTGACCATCCGACGTTCAACAATGCTTAATGGTTCGTTATCTATCACACCACCATCATCTAAAAGTGGAAGTTGAGTTTGGGCAGACCTGTGACCAATATGTTGTTTCAATTGGGAAACATGGAAAACAGGTTGCACCTTAGCACCATCAGGCAGTGCAAGTTTGTAGGCCACGCTTCCCACTTTTTGCAACACTTGATAAGGCCCAAAGAACCTTGCAGAAAGTTTAAGACAAGCACGATTTGCAATGGTCTTTTGTCTATAGGTTGAAGTTTGACATAAACCCAATCACCCACCTGAAATTGTCTATCACTATGTTTCTTGTCTGCATGTTGCTTCATCCTGTTGATTGCTCTCTGGATATAAAACTTCATCAACTTGATGGCTGCTTCCCTAGCTTGCAAGCTTCTATCAACACTGGCCACCTTAGAATCACTAGGGAGATAAGGCATATGGACCGGAGTTGGCTGTCCATATAAAATCTCATATGGTGTGGAATTTGTAGAGCTGTGGAAAGTGGCATTGTACCACCATTCAGCCAGAGATAACCATTTAATCCACATTCGAGGCTACTCACTAACCATGCATCTGAGGTATGTCTCTAGACACTGATTAACCACTTCAGACTGCCCATCCGATTGTGGGTGATAGGAGGTAGATAAATTGAGTTTGGTTCCAAAACATTTGAACAATTCTTGCCAGAACTGACTTAAGAAAATGCGATCCCTATCAGAAACAATGGTATTGGGAACACCATGTAATTTGAAGATGTTATCCATGAAGGTTTGGGCTACTGACAGTGCAGTAAAGGGATGGCTAAGAGCAACAAAGTAAGCATACTTGCTCAAACGATCCACTACCACAAGAATCACATCCTTTCCACTAGATCGAGGAAGTCCCTCAATAAATTCATGGAGATATCGGTCCAAACCTTCTCTGGGATGGGTAAAGGTTGAAGTAGACCGGGATAAGCTGCATTATCATACTTACAAGTTTGGCAAACAGAACACTCTCGCATAAACTGGCGAACCTGTTTTTTTTTTTTTTGCCCTTTCCAATACACCACACCACATATTCTAACCATAGTAGCTTGAACACCTGAATGTCCACCCAAAGGAGAGCTATGAAAATATTCCAGTAGCTCTTTCTTTAGTTCAATATCATTCCCCACCACCAGTTTACCATTTCTTCTGAGTTGTTCATTTTGCCAAGAAAATTTGGAACTACTAGCTGTGCCCATTTTAAGCTGTTCAATAAGAGTCTGAATTTTGGAATCACTGCTCCAAGAGGCTTGAATCTTAGAATACAGATCTGAGTGCAACACTGTTACTGCTTGAAGCTTCCCTTGAGGTCTGTGAGATAATGCATCAGCCACTTGATTGGAAGATCCCTTTCTGTAGATCACCTCGTAGTCGAAACCCATCATTTTGAGAACCCATTGCTGCCGAGCTGGGGTTGTAGTTTCTTGAGTAAGCAAGAAACGCAGACTTTGATGGTCTGTTTTAATTTTAAAATGTCTACCAATCAAGTAAGCACTCCACTTCTTCACAGCAACTAAGATGGCTAGCATTTCCTTGTCATAAACAGACAAAGTTTGATGTTTTAAGGACAAGGCTTTACTAAAGTAGGCCACTAGTCGACCCTCTTGACTAAGTACAGTGCCAATCCCTGTAGTTGAGGCATCAGGTTCCACTATGAATTCTTTACTGAAATTCGGTAAAATGAGAACAGGAGCAGTCACCATGGCATGTTTAAGTTGTTCAAATGCAACCTGAGCTTTAGAATTCCATACAAATCCACCAATCTTCAATAATTCAGTTAGAGGCTTAGCAATAGAACCGTACCCTTTTATGAACCTACGATAGTAACCCGTTAACCCCAAAAAGCCTCGAAGCTCCTTGAGATTTTAAGGTTCTGGCCAATTCAGCACACATTCCACCTTCTTTTAATCCATGGAAACCTCTCCACTGCTGATAACATGACCCAAGTACTCAATCCTCTTAGAGCCAAATTCACACTTGTTACGCTTAACAAAGAGTTGGTGTTGTTGTAAAAGCTCAAAGACTAATTGAAAATGAACCAAGTGTGAATCCCAATCTTCAGAATAAACCAATATATCGTCAAAAAATACCAAAACAAACCTTCGAAGATAAGGTTTAAAGACATTGTTCATAAGACTTTTGAATATCGAAGGAGCATTCGTCAACCCAAAGGGCATTACCAAGAATTCATAGTGCCCTTGATGAGTTCTAAATGCTGTTTTACGGACATCAGCCTCATTCATCCGGATTTGATGGTAGCCCGACCTCAAGTCCAACTTTGAAAAGTACACTGCTTTAACAAGCTCATCCAACAATTCTTCTACTAATGGAATAGGAAACCGATCTTTAATGGTGATCTTGTTAAGTTCTCAATAGTCTACACATAGCCGCTAGGTACCATCTTTCTTCTTGACCAAAACCACAGGGGAAGGAAATGAGCTAGTACTGTCCCTGATAATTCGCATTTCTAACATGTCAGCCACCATCTTCTCCAATTCATTTTTTTGAACTGTAGGATACCTGTAAGGTCTGATTTTAACAGTCTTAGACTCATCCATTAAGGGAATCTTATGATCATGGGACCTTACAGGAGGTAGTCCTCTAGGAGCCTCAAACACATTAGTATACTACTCAAGCAACAATTGTAAGTCAGAAGGCAGATTATCATGAGTGTTACTTTGAATTTGTATAGATTGTAACATGCTGGAATTGTACTCAGTAATGAGCAAGGCCAAAGTACCCTTACCTGAAGATGATATAGGCTTAGAGACTTGCCTTTTGGACATTAACAGCACCATACCTTCCATCACTCCCTTCCATGTAATGGTTTGTCCTACCCAAGAAAATTGCATAGCTAAGTCCTGGAAATTCCAAACAACAGATCCCAATGTAATCAACCATTGAACTCCTAGCACCACATCACAACCACTCAGTGGAAGAACAAGAAAATCAGCACTAAAGTTTAAACCCTGTACTTCCCAGCACAAACCAGCAGATTTCTCTTTGATTTGCATTTCCTCACCATTGGCAACAGTGACAGTCATATTATTCAAGGGTGTGGAAACACAACTGAGCTTTTTAACCAATCTAGCATCTACAAAATTATGGGTGCTGCCAGTATCGCTCAACATCATCACCATCTGATTTTTTATTCTACTAGAAACTCGCATTGTCTGATAACCAGTAGTTCCCAACAGGGCATGGAGTGATATAATAGGGGTTTCTTCTTCAACTTGCACTGCTTCTAATTCTTCTACATGTTCAAAACCATCGTGAAATGATTCAACATCCATGTCATCAGTTATATTAGGATCTACCAACATGTGATATAACTGAGACCTTATACACTTATGACCAGTAATGAATATTTGAGCACACCACATACAAAGACCATTTCTCCTTCGTTCATCCCTCTCCTGTTTACTAGGAATTCTACTTTTGGTACTACTGGTGGTATAAGAGGCAGTAGAGTTTTTCTGTGTAGGTAGAAATGGTGTTTTGGTAGTAGCAGTGGTCTGTAACATGGGGGTTGTTGGTGTAGGAAGTAGCGCAGGTAAGATGGATGGTCTTGGGAGTTGTGATACCGTACTATAGTTAGGAGGTGCTTGAAGAGGGGATTTGTAGGGAGTAAAGGTTTTTCGAGGTTGACTCAAGGACATATACTCAAGGTGTTTGGCAAGGCCTAGAGCATGAGTTAAATTTCTGGGAAAAACAATCGCAAGGTCTTTTCAATGTCCGACTTAAGATTACTGATGAAAATTCTTAAAGCAGTGTCAGGAGAAAGCTGAGTATAATTCAAAAGAGAAAGAAATTTCTCAGAATAAGCTTTTATTGTACCTTCTTGCCTTAAGGAGACCAACTCAGATACAGGGTCAGAGTACTCAGATTCACCAAACCGACCCTTCAACTCCTCCAAGTAATCATTCCAGTTCAATGATGCAATTACCCCATTGCTCTGGGCATAAAAATGATGCCATTGTAATGCCTTTCCTTCAAGATTCATCATAACCGTACGAATCTTTGAAGAATCTGGAATTTTTTCTGCTTCAAAATACTGTTCTAGCTTAAGCAACCAACCCGCCATATCAGCTCCTTCAAACATAGGACATTCGAGTCTAGAGTGTTTACAACCAGTGCCCTTGCATTCCCCTGTCACCACAACCTTCTCTGTTTCAGTTGCGTGTTGTAGCTTAGAACCAGAAGAACAGATGGTCTCCTTAGATCTGGATTCGTCTCCCACAGATTCAACCCTAGATTTGCCACTATCCTTCAGTTCCATTTTGGTTGTAGCCAACTCAAGCAACTTCCTCACCTCGATTCCTAGCTGGTCAATGTCTGATCTTAGTATTCCGATGCTAGAATCAAGCTTTGCTTCGACCTTTTCCAATTCCTTCTGGTGCTGCTGGACATCCTTTTGCAATCGAGTAGATACCCCAGCACCCATGGTTGAGGATAACCTGGCTCTGATGCCAATGATGCACCCTGTACTAAAATAAAAAGAATTCTGGATTTTTCAGAATTAGTTAGAAGAAAACACACGTTATGTGTGTGTGTGTGTGTGTGTGTGAAATAAGAGAAGAAGAGAGAGAAGAATATTTTCTTGACAATTTTTTTCCTGGTTGCATTTCTCATTGTGCCAATTAGCTATATACACTGACAGCATAAAGGTCCTCGATGCACTGCAATTATGCTGACGTCATTGACGGTTACAAAATATTTTATTTAAAAACAAAATGCTATAAGAAATTTCTGCTGCTATTCATCTTCGACCTGTATCACCTATCCATGAAAGTGGACTTACATTCTCATAATCCCAAGATTTTATTTATATACAATCTTAAGAAATCTTATCTAAGTTTCTGGAAAAGAATATCCTATTCCTATAAAATTAATCATTCAATTATTTTATTCTAACACCTGATAACACCAAACGTCCAAATCCCTATATGAGATTTTTATAGATATTTGATTGGTAAAAAGGGTCTTAACTCAATACAGAGATCCAGGCCCATTAAGGCCCAAACAAAAATAAAAACGATGACGTTTAAGGTGGGAAAGAAAATTACTTGTAGGCGAAAAACCCCAATAAAGAAGAGTGGAGGGGAGATGGGATGAATTCAAGGGTTTTTGAGCCTCCTCCTCCTCCCTTTGCTTTGCTTGGTGAGCAGAACATAACACAGTTGGGGCTCTTTTTTCGTTTGTTTATTTCACTCTTTGTAGAAGAAGAGGAAGAAAGATGGAGGGGATAACCGAGGGAGTGAACAACTTGAACATCACGGATTCATCAGCCTCCAACAACAAGAAGAACCGTGTCCAAGTCTCCAATACCAAAAAACCCCTCTTCTTCTACGTTAATCTCGCCAAGGTTCACTACTCCTTTCCTTTCTGGGTTTTCCTCAAATCTCTCTCCGTTTGCCTGCTCAGACTGTTCTAGCGGTGATTTGTTTTCAATTATGCCAAAGGGATGCCAGCTTTAATATTATGATTTTGGGTTTCATTTGTTTTTCTCTTCAACTATATTAGGATTTTTTTATCTTCATTCTGTTTCATTGCTGGATGTTTATCTTCTTGATGTGAAAAGCCATAATTTCTTCTGGCTTTTTTTCTATTGAGTAGGCGTAATTTTAAGACAAGTAATAAGTGTTTTTTTGGATAAGTGACAAATATGAATTATGGGAACTAAAATTGAATAAAAACAAATTTTGCTTAGCTATTTAAGCCTTTTTTGCTCCATTTTGGCAGAGATACATGCAGCAACACAATGAGGTGGAACTCTCTGCTCTTGGAATGGGTATTCTTTCTTTACTCTTTTTTGCACTCTTTGAATTTCTTAGTATCAGTTATCTGTTTAGCTTTGGAGGAATGAAATCAGTTAACTACACTAATAGGTTCAACTCTGAGTGGCTGTCACATAATGGATGCTCATGTACTGTTTTATTCTCATTAGCTTTATGTAACACTTGCAATGTTAACCCAAAGAAGCAAAGTGACCATTTTCTTTTTACCACTGGGTTAGAAATAGCACGTGTTATAGGTACATTGTTTGTGGCATGTAATTTATTGATGTGTTGCTATGCAGATCACTCGTAATTTAAAATGTTGGAAAAAAAACTCGTGACTTTCTTTTCTCTTGCTTTTCTTTACAACTTGCATTTAAATGCTGTCCACAGCTATTGCTACAGTTGTTACCATTGCTGAGATATTGAAGAACAATGGGCTGGCTGTCGAGAAAAGTGAGATTCTTATCCTTAATAAAATTTCTTTTAGCTTTTATCTCATGTTGAGAACTCATAGTTACTATCATAATATGTGTGCATCATGTGCCAGAAATCATGACTTCCACCGTTGACATGAGAGAGGAATCAGGTGGACGGCCTGTTCAAAAAGCAAAAGTAAGTAACAAATGCATTATATAATGATTTGCTTTAAGTTACATTTGTCATGTGGCTCATATTAGACTGACCACAATGCTCAGGGGTTCTATTCTTTTGTATTTCAGTATGTAAGACCAGTTAAATAAATAGGGAATCTATGAAATTGGGAAGTGATGAGAATATATTACTTATGTTAATTGGTGGGGGGGTAGAGAAATAACAGTTTATTATTTTTGTTGTATTTTCTCATTTCAAACCTGCTGAATGGTGTGATGTTAACTCTATGAGGTGATGTGTTGGTCAAGGCCACCTTTGAATCGGGATTGGAAAGTTCACGTGTAATCCATAATGGAACTCCTGATATTTAGCAGTTTGATTAAATTAAAAGTTTTAGGCCGTAGTAGTTGGAATAATTTCTGTTGATATTCGCTCATCTTCAGTTCACATCTATGCTGCTCATACGGAAAGGTTCTGTCACTGTTCAACTTGGTTAGTTTAGTCATTTGTGTAAATGGTTGTTTCTGATAAGGGTTTATTATTTCATTAGTCATAGTTCAAGATATGTCTTGTGAATTGAAATTTTACTTTTTAGAATTGAGTTGTAAGATAAGATAAATAATTTTAAAATCAATTATCAATAACACATATGCATGTAAAATAAATAAACGATAAAAATATTGTAATATTAATAGCATTTAATGAGTACATGATATAAAAAAAAATGTGATTGTTTTTGAAACTCTCAAAGTGCTCATAAATAATATGTATTTTTAAATAATTGTTTTTTTTATTTTTCATGCTAATTTACCAACTAAAAGTCTAAAATTTTCATATTTTCCAAGTTTAGACTTTAAAACTCTTGAAATTGCATTTTTAAATAATTGGATCTGATCATATCTTGATTGGATTTGACTCATTTACCGTAAAGCATATTGAAATGTCTTGATATATCGTACCATATGCATTGATTTGCTTGCATATCGATAGATACGTCAGTAATTTATGATAAAACTGATTTTCTATAAAGATATGTATCGATTTTGTAATGAATCGAATCATAAGATATTGATAACTAATACAATACATGAGTATTGGACGACATTGGTAACTAATAGTATGAAGGGCATGTGAATTATGTTGGTATAGTAAATGTCTCATACATCAGTTTGGGTTTGGTCCATTTTTGGTCATATATATATATATATATATATATATATATATAGCTCTCTTATTATATTAATTATCATGAGATGGCTTAAGTTATACCTTAAGTATAGGAAGCTGACGGCATGGAGTTGATCATTTTGTAGATAGAAATACTGCTGGGGAAGTCAGAGAAGTTTGACGAGTTGATGGCTGCTGCAGCTGCAGAGGAAGCGTTGGACATTGAGGAGCAGAGCTAAGATGAGATGTTCCCTTAATTTTAGTGCATGTTACTTGATTGAGGACATCTTTAACAGTTATGTTCTTGTTTGGATATATGGAGTGAAGCTTGCTAGCTGTGATGATACGTTTATGAATTTTTGTAAAATACTATTGCCCCCGTTGTTATTCAATATTCAAATTTGTTGCTAATTCCTTGCTTGCATGGTCGAGCACTTGAAACTTTGTTTACCCGCTTCGCTGTTAGGTTACAGATCAAATCGAAGATAGCCAGAGACTTGACAGATAAGAACACAAGAAAAAAGGTCATTGCAGTTTGAAGATGCTTCTAAGTTTACATTGCAGTTCCCTTTCAGGCCTTGGCAATGAAGGGAGGAAATTACACAGTAAAAAGTTAGAGTAACAAATTCTGTACACTGAAACACAGTTTAAGCAGAAAAAATCAAAATAGTAACCGGCTTAAACAAGTTCTATAACACTACTCGGTAAGTCTTTCAATTTCATTCTTCAAATATAACTTAACCGACTCATCTTCAAGAACAAACAAAACTGTATGCCAACTATACTTTCAAAATCATTTCTCGCTACGTGAACTGGAGCCCTCAACCAAAAAAAAAAAATTCAGCTGGAGAAAAATATAAGGAAACCTAAAATGTATGCCAAGCTCATTCTTCTGTTCCAAGGATGAGTTCAACGGGAAATTCTATGCTCCCTCATCTTTCTCTACCAGTATCCTTTTGCATGCTTCATAGCACATGAAGGAAATCCCAGCAGCAGGTACCAACTTCATGCAACTAGGACCCAAACCTTTGTATAGACCTTGAATCCCTTCTTGTTCAAGAATGCTTGAGAGTGCATGCAGCACATTCTTGTAGACCTGTCTTCCATTCAGTGCTCCAACCTGCATGTGCTTGCGAGCCACCTCAAGCGGGAAGGTTGCACTACTTGAAATAGCCCCAGCTAGTGATCCGATTAAAAGGGTTTCAATATTGCCAATTTTCTCCTTTAGAACTTTACGGTATGCTTTCCTTAAAGTATCATATGCAAAATAATTTGTGGCGGCATACGGAATTACTCCAATGAGACTAGGAGCAAGGCCTCTATAAAGTTCAGCAGGTCCCTCCTTTTGCAGTATTTTTAAGAAAGCATCAACTATACCATCATAGATATCTTTCTGCAAAGTTGACAAATTTCAAATATTAAGTGAGAACACCATTTTTGCCGGTGAATCACAAATTTTTAGATTCTGTTTACCTCGATGGTTAATCGAGTCTTAACTAACTCGAGAGGATAGGTGCACAAAGTTGAGCTGACTCCAGCACAAGCCCCTGCAACGAGGGAAGCAGGAATCGGAATCTTTGGTTCTTCCCCAGGCTTGGATGACAACTGCTTATTCACAGTATCAAAAGCAAATAGCTGCAGTACAAGGGGAATTAGAATTAGAACATATAGGAATAATTACAATTTTCATTTTGACTAAAGAAGAGAAATATTTTCAAGATAACATGCAACACTGAATATAATATCCAGAAAGACACACAACTTAGCCTTTCCACTACCATGTTGTTGGTCTATTAACGTAAAACAGGAAAAAATTCGTTAGCAATGGCTCAAATCATGTTTACCGCCGATGCCTTATGCCTTCTGCTAGTTCTGTATTTCGTCCATAACAAGAGCAAAGATAGAAATATGGTACAACATTTTATCACTTTATTTAGAGAAGAAGACAGATATGAGCACTAATGCAATACATAGCAAGGATGAAACTTGCAAAACTATTCTTTGCAACAAGCCAACAGCCAAACACCCCTCTGGCTAGAAATAAGTACACAAGCACAGACGAACTCTGAGAAAACCCTGCTTACAACCTATATATGAACCATATAATTGAGCTTAGAAATACAAAAGCATAACCAACAATAAAAAATTAGTATGAAGAATAGAACTAATGACAGCAATATTCACCAACAAGTGTTCTATGGAAAATGATACTAGTAATTGTTTTCTCCACCTCTTTCATATGTTTAAAAGTTTATTATTCTTGAGAAAGTGGTTCGCACCAGATGACTCTAAGGGATTAATCAAATATCTTAGTGGTTGGCACCCAGTATATTTACTGCTTCTTTACCCAATTGCTTAGCCAAGGCATTTGGTGCTCCGTTTCACCACCAAATCAGAAAACTACCACTTATATATTTAAGGCAACAATCTATACTTTGGCTTGAGCAGACAGCCTTATTGTCAAAAAAAATTCCAAAGAACCACCAATAAAACAATGAAATATAAGACTAGCAACTAAAGTAAGTTTACAATCACACTAGAGAAAACAAGATATGCAGTTAGACACAGTAACAAACAGGCCAAAGGCTGACATCAAGAAACAGAAGCTAAAAATGCATCTCAAACTCGTATTAAGTATGTAACTGCATTGAATAATAGAGAGATAACATTAAAATAATATTAATCTGAATCATTCACATTCATAAATACCTTGCATATAATGAACCAAAATGCTTAACTGCAAAAATGAGAACACCAGAAAGCTCAAAACCAAGCAATTGATTAACCAACTAGCAACAATAAAACCATAAACAAGCTGAGTAACATTCATAAAAATACCAATAAGAATCGAGGGATTTAATACCTCTATCGCCTTGCTAGGCGCAACTCGAATCACATTAACAAGATTACCCCTAAACAATCCTTGCCACCCGTCAGTCTGCATTATGTTATGGAACACCTCAATTGTAGAATTCCCTCTCCTCCCAACCATCAAATGTGTCCTTATTGTCTCCAATGGCGCGACGCAAGTCCTTGAAACCGCCCCAGCTATGGCACCGCTTATTAACCTCCTTAATGAAGGGTTAGAAACCTTGATTTTCAGTTTTAAGCCAACTTTCTTCTTCTTGGAAGCTGCTTCACCTTCAGCTACTCCAACAACCCGAATTTCCTCTTGTGATGGTAAATATTTCACAAACAAATCGGAAAATGTAGCTTTCATTCCACCATTCTCACGGGGATTTGGGGAGTTCGGTGAAACGCCAAATCCCATTCCCATTTGACTTACGCTTGCAAATAAACCACCTGGGTAAAAGTTGTTCTGTTCGAGACTCCATTGAGACCCCAAATCACATATAGAGACAACCCCATCTTTTTTATCATCAAACAACTGAATTCCTCTGTTGCCCATGACTGAAGATTTTTTGAAAAATCTAAAATCTTTTCTAGGGTTTATTGAATACCCAAATCCGATTTTTTGTTGTTTTAAGAGTCTAGAGAGCGTTTGTGAAGCAAATATTCGATTTTGAACAAATGGGTGGCTAAAAAATCCATTTTTGGTAAATGGGTACTAGAGAAAATCAAGTTTTTGAAGAATCTAAAGGGAAGAGGCGGTGAAAACAAGACACCAATGGAAAATTTAGAATCTCAAAAGGAAAGAAAAAGGAAACGAAGAGTGAACGAGAGAAGAGGTGGAGAATGAATATGATTCTCTCAGGGATTTTCTGTTCCGTTCTTAGAAAAGGAAATGACAGGTATCACAATGCAAATATGGTAGGGTTGCTTTGGCATGTAAAGCGTTAGGTCTTTGTTGTACATAAAATCCAAGCTCCTCTCTTCTGTTTTGTTGTTTTGGAGATTCAGTAATTTGATGCGGTTTGATTATTGGTTTTTCTAGGAAATTCGACAATGGAATGCATGCAATAATTATATGATTCTGTTTGGCTCTTTGCCATTGCCAACGGCCTGCCTAATGCCTGTTGCTGGCTTTGCCTCGAATATATATTTGCAGTGAGTGATGATGCAAGGCCGCCCAAAACGATTATCCAGTTCCAAGATGCAGACAAATTCTTTATGTTTTCACTTTGCAGTCAGCACTCGACACTCAAAGCCACTCGATTCTACAAGGCAAGGAGGCAGGATCCCCTGCTCCTGCTTACCACCGGCGCTGGCTTTGTTTGTCATTTTTCTCTTCGATTCTGGACTGTTTCCCTTTCCTTTCAGTTCGACCAAAGCCCAACAGAAGAAAGCCCAGGATTATTGGATTTTCTTTGCCCGTCAATTTGCTGATTGCGTGCTGCGTAAGAGTAGCTTTGTTTTATAGATTTGGGCCTGTTTGGAATTTCACATATTTTAATTTGGCCCAGTTCAATTTTATATTTGTATGTTTTAGTTGGGAATTATTTAGCTTCGTTTGGTTTTTTTAGTTCTAGCTAAGGGCCAAAAAGCGCTAGAACAAAAGATGATATTATCTTCTAAACTCTTATTACTTTTTTACCATCAATTAAACTCTTAAATTTTAATTTGCACTCATTCAACTTTCCTAAACGAAAACTATTACATCCATTATATTTTTGGCCATGTGTACTAAAATGCCAACTTGGCAATCCACATATAAAAAATGTCCACCGCACCTCACTAACATGAATCCACTTTTTTTTTCTTTTTTCTTTCTCTCTTCTTTCTTTTCTCTTTACGCCATGGCTGACCAACTTCAAGTTTCCCAGAATCAATCGGTCGACCATGCACCGTCGCTGGTCATCGCCACCAATCGCCTCTCACTGGCAACGATTTGGCTCTCAAAATACCTTAAACTCTTTTTCTTTCTTCTCATTCCGTTTCTAGTTTTGATTTATCCTTAAAAAGCACCTAGATTTCTCTAAATCTAACCTGAAACTCACGATTTTTCAACTCCAAAAATACTTAATTCCTCCATCCCAAAAGTTTTTCTCTTTCACTATGTTTTCATCATTTTCCTATACATTTTTTTTAGGTTGCGTTTGGTACATTGTAGGTAAAGTTATTGCAACGTAAAGTGATTGTTGAAAAAGTAACATTACAGCGTTTGATGTGCAATCACTTTTATGGTAATGTATTGACAAATTTCAAAAATACTTTCAGGTATAAAAACAAATTTGTATCTTAGAATTAACTAAAAATGTACTCATCATATGAAAATGTAAATAATATAAAGATGTAATTATTGACATTGATCATCATTTGTAATAACAAATTTATATACATTAGTATTAATTTTAATTTTTATATTAAAATGTAAATAAATAAAAAATGCACCAAATTATTTTTGTCTTGAACAAAACCAAACACTTTTTTTAAATTGAAAACTGTATCATTAAATTGAATATATAATTATAATGGAGATAACATTAGCCATTGGAGTTGTATAAATAAGCCAAGCTATAATTAATAAATTTCTTTGTCTTTCCATGAAGAAGAAAAATCTATTGTTTTTCACAACTAAGGACAACATCTATTACCATAAGAAGTTCACATGCAAACTCTTAGTTTGCATCTCTCATTTCTGGTAATAAAATAAAAAGAAAGCTCAATTTGTACCACTTGTGTTTTGTTCTATATTTCCATTATTTGTTTTTTTTATGTCGATTTAAAAGATTGAAATTTAATGTTAGAGAAATAAGGTAGTACTAATTAATTTTATTTGTTTAGGATTGCAAGTAAACGAATTTGACTTCTAGCTCAAAGATGTATTAACATCTGCTCCATTTAGAATGATTCAATCAAATAACAAAACCATAAAATCATATTGAAAATTCATCCATATTATCAATTTAAATAAAAAAACCTTGCTGAACAGAACTTAATAGCATGTGCATTAACAAAAGATTTCCACTACAGAATGTAGTTAAATCATAAACCTTGATTGGACCAAAGTACATAAGTGATAATAAAACCACATTACAAATCCAAAATAAGTCATACATGTATTTAGCTAAAACATCCATGAAAGTAATAATAAAACCATCTTAATAATTTACCTAGATATCTAAGAAGTCATAAAAATAAGTCATAATCATCTTAATAAAACCATCCATATCTCAAATCAAGGTATCACATATCTGACGGACTTGCCGAAGGTACTTCTTAACATAAATCTTTCTCCTTTCAAAGGAACATGAGAAGAAAACGTCAACCTTGATTGGACAACTCAAAATGATTTTTGTAATCTCAACTATATCTCAACTCAAAATTTGGCCCAACATGAGCATAGCATTAAATTGTTAATTTGCAATCAGACTCATAGAGCTAAGCAAAGCTAGAAATAGAATCAAGGAATAGAAGAGTTGTATACTTGAAGCTGAAAAGTTTGAACAAACTCTATAATCTATGGGTGAAATAAACAAAATCACTATCAAACAAGTTAATGGACCTATTATCCAAGGTAATAATCTCTTTTTATTTTTTTATCTGTTTGGCCTTATACTTGATTGTTAACAGTCTAATAGAAAGCGTGGCTTTGATTGGGAATGCTTGAATATATGTATGCAATAGAATACAGATCATGCTGCTATTAGCTGTTACTTTTCTTATCTCTTATGTGGTATTTTTGGGTTTTGTTGCACTTTCCTTTCCACTCTTCCACTCATTGTAGATAGTGAGGTGGTGAGAACTCTATTCCTTCAATAATTGAAAGTTTAGAGACTGAGGTTTTTGAAAGTAGACTTTTTTGTCATTTGTAATTGAATATAACTGCTCTGGAGATAGTGAGGTGGTGAGAAATCTATACATTCAATAATTAAAAGTTTAGAGATTGAGGTTTTTGAAAGTAAACGTTTTTATCATTTGTATTTGAATATAATTGCTCTAGATTAAAGCAAACTATATTTCATCACATTACAACATTGTTAATAAGAGATTATATTATATTAAAATCTTCTTAAAATATTAAAACATAGTGCACCTACAACCCTATACAAGCAGAACATTAAAACACAGAATAGTTAATGTATACAAGTTAGCAAGCAAGACCTTGGCTTCCATATTTCTAAACTAACATGAACATACAACACAATTCATCCAAATTTCAACAAATCATTAACACATTTTGATAAATCCTAAAGTAATAAGTTTTAGCAAAATCATCTATACAGTACTAACAACTAAAGCTGTTAGCTTTAAATTGACATATGTATTTTGAAATGACAAAAACTTAAGTAAGCCTTAATGTTTCTTTCATATTGTAAATTTGCTATATCACTCATGATTCTCTCAAACCATTTTAAGTAATGATATCAAACATTACGACCATGATTTAATTGTATATTCTTATTGGTCTTAATACTTTATAAAATAAGTTTGAATGTTTTTATTAAGTAATTTTCTCAAGAATATATTGAACACAAGTTTAGAAAATTACTTAATAAGTTTTTGGACTAAGTCTTCATATGAGAAAGACAAGAAAAACTCACATAAAATTCATAAATGTTTTGGGGTGAATTAGAACGAAAGATCACATAATTTCTAACCCAAAATGGCCCAGAAAAGTGCAAGTTTAAGATGAGGGATCGATCCCCCATGTTGAGGGATCCATCCCCAATGTTGAGCGATCCATCCCCGAGTGGCAAAATGCTCCAGGAAGCAAAATTAAAGCATGGGATCGATCCCCTAATGGAACGGATCGATCCCTTCGTGGTAGAATGCCTTAGAGGTGTGGAATAAAGTGTAGGATCGATCCCCTAGGGCATAGGATCGATCCCCTATCTCGAAAAAGCACTCCAACAGTTAGTTTTTGTGAGATACAACGGTACTTTCGATTTTGGCTCCACCCAACATCAAGAATACATCCAAGGGACTATAAATAGAGGCTTGGAAGCTTAAGAAAGGAAGAGGAACAGCTGAGCATCAATATTCTTCATCTTCTCCATCTCATTCAAGTCTCAACAACATTTCAAGTGCTAAAATTCTTCATATTCTATCATTCCCATCTTCTTTGTATAAACTAGCACAAATATTGTATAGGTTTGATTTTGAGCTTAACCTTTGTAATCATTTGTCTATCTAGAGGTATCTCCTTGATTACACAAACTAGAAAACCCATTCACAATTTGTAAAAGGGAGTGAACCCTTGTGTGCTTCATTACAAGTGAGGATTGGGTAAAAGCTTTTCTCCTTGAGCTATAAAAGGGAAAGGTTGTAAGGTTTCCTTCTTGAGCCCGAAAAAAAAAAGGGGAAAGGTTTTTCCTTGAGCCCGGAAAAAGGAGAGGTGTAAAGGTTTTTCTTGAGCCTTGAAAAAGAGAGAGGTTTCTCTTGAGCCTACGAAAAAGAGGGATTGTAAAGACAAATTCAAGTTAGTGAATTTGGGGAAAATCTTTGGGAGCGTCTCAAGGTAGAGGACGTAAGCAAGGTTACCGAACCTCTATAAATCGCTTATGTACATTTTTCTTTCCCTTCTTTCTTTAGTTACTTGCAATTATATTTGTGCTTATTGTATTGAATTTGGATTGCATGCTTGCATAGCCTAGAGAACTTAGAAAACATTAATATAGGCTAGTGAATTTAGAAGAACCGAAAAACAAACTTAAGGTTAGTTAAAAACCGATTCACCCCCCTCTTGGTATTGTTATAGAGCCAACAAAAGCAAAACCAAAAAACCCAAAATCATTCAGTAAATTTTAAAGAATCTTACCTGTGAGAGATAGAGAATGCTATGTTTGAGAAAATGATAGGGAAGAGCAGACAACACCCAAAATGCAACAAGATTTGAAATAAATTCATTCAAAATCATTTCCAATTCAAATACCTTAAGCTATTTCGACATCCCTAATTTCAGAAACCCTAGCAATTTCGACAGCCCCAATTTCGAAAACCCTAACCAATTTCGTCAAGATTTGAAACAATGCACAAGAAAATCATCTTGAAATTTATAAACCCTAAGCAATTTAGACAATCACAATTTCAGAAACCTTAGCATTTTTGTCAAGATTTGAAACAAGCACATGAAAACCCTAGCAATTTAGACAAGCATTAAAACAAGTTCAATCAACACTAGAAATTATTTCAAGAAAAATAATCCAAGACCTGTGCGAGAGAGATGAGAGATGGTGAAACCATAAAGAGAGGTTGTGTGATGAATTTAACAACTGAAAAAAGTCAGCAATCAATAAGGAGTGGCAAAGTGTTGAGTTGGAAGCTGTCAATGCCAAATTAGCAATGAGATCAGCAAGGAGGTTATTATAAAGATAAAGCAAGGGAAATGTAGTGGACTTGAGACAAAAGGAGAGCCGTCAGGAAAGAATGAGGAGGCTGGTAGGACCGTTAGCAGTACAGTATCCTGCCTAACCATGATTGGCCAGAGGAGAGAGGCAGCTATCTGAAGATCTCGACCCTTATTGGTACAGGCTATAGCATGTGTTTGTCATTAGGAAATTGTGTGCATTTGCACCATTGTAGATATATAGTACTACCTAATGTACAAAAAAAATGCTTAAGAAAAGGAAATGACATACCTTTTTCCTCTCATTTTCTAGTCTATTTCTCTTATTCTTTGATTCTACTAGGTCATTATGTGACTAATTGGCATCAGAGCTAGCTAGAATCCACCTAAACCAAATAGGGTAAGAGCACTAAAAAGAGAGCCATGGTAGAAGGAACCAGGTTCAACACACTATAGGAACAGGTTCAAGCCCTGTAAGTGCAACTGGAGTCCATGAAAATTGCCAAGGCAACTTTCCCAAAATGGTAGGAAGCACAGAAACAGGAGATAGAAACAAAGTTTGTGGAGAACCAGAACTACATAAGCAAGATTGTGAAACTATTCTATAGAAGGAGACCACACCAGCTCAACCTGACCCTAGTGGAGTTGGTAATGCCAGTAGCTCTCAAACATCTTTGATCCTGACTTCAAGGAGAGAAGGTAAGAGACCTATTGAAGTTGTTGTAATAGATGAACAAGGAAAGTTTAGGTACAAACCAGATGAACCAGGAATATTATCCAAATACCAAACCCTTGATAGTAAGTTACCTAACCCCAACAACTTAGCTGCTGTACAAAATGCTGAAGTAGTTAACCCACCCTTGAACTTTAATGCTTTTCTCCTAGGCCTAAGTTTGAGCTTCCTAGCTTTGATGGTGAAAATCCTAGGGATGGTTAAGGAAATGCCAACAATATTTTACTATATTCACTATAACAAAACATCATAAAATGGAAGTAGTAGCTATGTACCTAACAGGGAGGGCTAAAACTTGGTTTGAAGGCTATATAATGCAAAATCCAAGGGTCACTTGGCAAGACTTTGCCATAGAACTTTGTCAAAGGTTTTGTGATAAAAACTATTCAAATGTAATTGAAGATTTCAACATGTTACAACAGAGATCTATAACAGAAGACTACCAAGAGAGATTTAAGGAACTCAAGCCCTATATGTTGTAATATAGTCAAAACCTACTAGAAAGCTACTTCATTTCCAGTTTTATCAGTGGGTTGAAGGAGGGGTTGAAGGAGGAGTTGACTCCTAAGGTTAAGGTCAATGAACCAAGAAGCTTGGTTGTTAATTATAGACAAACCAGATTGCATGAACTCTCACTAGAAGTGGAGAACAGAAAACATAGATTCAGCCTCAAATCCACATTCAACACAGTCAGTAATTCAGTTAACCAAAACACCAAACTTGCATACATCACCCCAAACTAGAACCTAAATACCAAAACCACATACACACCACCAAACCAGAATTTCAAGCCTAACACCTATCCAGCAAACAACAACAACAAGTAGGCTTTAATAGCACATAGAAGAGCTCAAAACCTATGTTTTAAATGTAGGGAGAGATCCAGTCACCTGTAAGCCTAAACAACTTAATGCCCTCATTGGAGATGAAACAATTGAAGAAATAGGGGAATTAGAGAATGGTAAAGTAGAACCCGAGTTTGTGCATGAGGAAATTGCAAACAAGGGAGAAGGGAACTTGGAGATATCCATAAATGCTTTGACTGGTAATGTTGGTCAGGAACACTGAGACTTCAAGGGACTATTAAAGGGAAACCACTATTCATCCTCATTGACAGTGGCAGCACACATAGTTTCCTTACTCTAAGGTGGGCAAAAGATGGGGTAGAGTTGCTGCACACTAATCCTTTGTCTATTATAGTAGCAAATGGAGAAAAATTATTCAACACTACCAAGTGTAAGCAATTGGAGTGGGCAATGCAGGGGCACAAGTTCTTCTGTGATCTAAGAGTGTTGGCTATAGGAGGCTGTGACATAGTTCTAGGGGCTGATTGGTTAAAAAAGTATAGCCCTATAACTATGGATTTTAATGACTTATCCTTGTCATTCCAGAAGGATAACCAGTAGGTGGTTTTAAAGGCACCATAGTAGTAAGCTTCCTTGAAGCTAATTTCTATAGAGAACCTGCAAAAGTTAGCCCACAAGGACCCTGAGCTCACTGGTGAAGTGTTCATGATAAATGTTGATGTAGAAGGACTGGAAATACCAGAGAAGTTACAAAACTTGTTGGATGAGTATGCTACAATTTTTGAAGAACTAAAAGGGTTACCACCAAAAAGGAAGCAAAATCATGCCATTCCCTTAAAAGAAGGATTCCAACTAGTCAATCTAAAAGCTTATAGATTCCCTTACTACTAGATGCAAGAGGTAGAAAGGCAAGTCGCTAGCATGTTGGCAACCTCTGTAATTCAGACTAGTTCAAGTCTCTTTGCCTCACCATGCCAATTGGTCAAGAAAAAAGATGGAAGTTGGAGGTTATACATTGACTAGGGAACTCAATGATGCAACAATCAAGAATAAGTTTCCAATACCTGTTGTGGAGGATCTACTAGATGAACTTAAAGGGGTTGACATTTTCTCAAAAATTGATTTGAGAGGTTACTAGCAGATTAGGGTGAAGGAAAAGGTGTAAGAATCACTATTTTATAAATCATTATTAAATTAATTCAGTATATTTTGAAGTCATGAGGAATATGGAAAATGATTTAAGGCTTTGTTTGGAGAAAGAATAAATTATTGAAAACTTGGGAAAAAAAGAGAATAAAATAATCTATTTTATTCCTTAAGCTTATGAGATAAGCTTTAAAACATTATTTAATTAAATTTTTCCCTTCCTTTATAAGTTACACGGCAACACATAAATTGCAAGCAAAGTTACCCAAACAAATAAGTGAAAGCCGGAAAAAAAACATGGAAAAACATTGCAATTAGTGCTTTCACACCAATGCAACTAATGCTTTCACACCATTGCAATTAGTGCTTTTACACCAATGCAACTAATGCATTCACACCATTGCAATTAGTGCTTTCACACCATTGCAATGGGTGCTTTCACAACAAAAGTGGCCGGCCAACCCTTGTAGAATAAGGGAAAAGAAGCAAAGTCAAAGAAAGAAGGTCAAGGAAGCAAGGTTTATGCAAACTTAGACTTTTGGGTTGAAAAGCTTATGGGATAAGCTTCACTCTTATCAAGTGTAGGTTAATTATTTCTTTCCTTCATTGAATGACCAGCCAACTTCTTACTCCAGGCCCTTTCCTCAGCTATTTAAAAGCCAAGATAGAAAGAAAGAAAGAAAGAAAAACAAAACATGAGAGATTGGTAGGAAAGATGGAAATCCGGTAATTCACTATGCAAGCAGATTTTGTTGCCATTTTTCATCCTATTTCCAGTCCGTTTTAGCTTTTCCTCCCTTCATGAAAGTTGTTCCAAATCCTCTCCTCTAAAACATATCCGAAATTCATCTCAAACAGAGTTCGTTTGACTGGTGAAAAGGTTGCTGGAAGTCAAATCTGTCAAGCTGCCATGTTTTGACGAGATTGAGAGAATCATTTTGTAGGGCAGAAACGATCAGGAAGATGACTTTTTCTTGAAACAGTCAAGAAGGATCAATTGAAGATCTACCTCTTCTCTACCACTTATCCAAGAATCAAATCAAACGGACCAAGTTTGATAGGCGAAATTTGTTCTGGAAATTTCTGCTGCACAGGGTAAGCAGTGCTGGAATTTTCGGTTCTTTCTAAATTGGATATAGGGTTCATTTCTAATTTTTCTAGGCCTATTTCTAGTGTTATAATGGGGTAAAATTGACCCTAAAGAAGTGTTTTAAGTATTGGCCAAAGGGGTTTCCATAAGGAAAGTGTAAGGTGGTAATTGACACTGTCTGTATATGCTTGTAGTGTTAACGACGCGGGATGATGGTATACAATACACGGATTGCCAAGCTTGAACGAACAAGCTTAGTCTTTGCTTTCGGTAAGTTGCTATGCAAGTTACGAATAGTAACTTACAGGGTAAGTGCCCTACATGAGCTACACGTAATGATTTATAAAATAAATGAAAAGTTTATGAAGTAAAGAAATTGATTTGGATGTGAATTTCGAGATGTACTGCTATTGGAGATATAAATTGATTTTCCTTTGCAGGCTGGTTAATAACACATCCTAACCCTGTCTTATTGCAGAAATTTTGCATAATTATTTTATTATTATATTTGCAAAATTGATTAAAGTTGGATGTAGATCTCCATGTCTACATCAAGTTATTGCATCTTTATGCATAATTGTTTTATGAGATTTAAGCTTACATGAAGTTTATACGAAATGTATGAAAGTTTTTACATCTCATTTACATCATGTTTTGAAGTATGTGAATGATATGACTTTATAGCATATCCATATGAGTTTTTGAATTGAGCATGCATTGCTTGTACATCCTATTGATGTGAAACTTCAAAACATAAGATGATGACTAGTTTACAGACTTTTATGGCATCCCATTGTACTATGAGACTAATAGAGCATATGGAACATGCCCGAGTAGCTGATGCTCTTATATGGGCAATACGAGGCTTGTCCGACATTGTCGTTGACAGGTTCCAATTCTGGCTGATCACTGGGATTGGAGATGACGAGGATCTATGGCCATAGGTAACACCCTAGTTCCAAGGTAACGAGGACTGCTTGCTGATAGCTACAGTAGGCTAAGACTTTATTAGTTGAATTACTGGGTTTGCCTAATGAGAAATGTTTTATGAACATGGCATATGAGATTACATGATAATGATTGAACTTTACGAAGCATTGTTTTTATGATAACTGTATTGTTTGACAAAACCGACTTTGCATCATTTTACTTGCATGACATCGGTTTTATCATAAAAGTATTGTGATATGGAGTTACATGAGATATGAAGTTTAAATGAGTTGTTAATATGCGATTCGATACGAAGCACGTGTTGCATGCATTAGTGGTGCTATATCCTGTTTTTTACTATCTCTGCCCTTGTGTAGTGGCTTATTGAGCTTTTCCCCAAAAGCTCACCCCCTCATTCTCCTCCACAGGTTAAGCTGAGATAGCAACATCTGATAAGAGCCGTTCCTCATTTTGACGTTTCAAGCTAGACGTCAGACCTCAGTTCATAGCTCGGTATAAATGTTTACAATTCCTATGTACTTGGAATTTGATAATTTTGTACAGCAATGTAGTGTGAGATGTGATAAGTATGAATATGTGACTATTTTTTAAAAAATGGAGTTAAACGGGATGTAAACGAGTGTTGGTTGATTGTTGATGTGAATAGTATTTTACGTTGTGGTTTGAATTATAATGCAAGGGGTTTTCCGTAGTTGAGCAGAAATACTGCCAAAATTTAGTCTTGAGAAATTTTAAGTTGTGAAATGAACTGGGACGTAAGGAAATCAATCTTGAACTGTGATCCGGTGAATAGTACATCGAAATTGAAAGAGTAAGACTACTCGCTACACAAACCATAGTTAAAGGAAAAGGAAAGAGTTAGCCCAAAATCCCTTCTTCCACTAATTCATTATTGAAAATATCTTGTATTTTTGAGGTGTTACAAAAGGACACTCACAAAACTGCTTTCAAAACTCACCATGGCCATTTTGAGTTCAAAGTGATACCATTTGGGCTCACAAATGCACCAGCTACTTTTCAATCACTAATGAATAAGGTATTTTCTAAACAACAGAGAAAATTTGTGCTTGTTTTCTTTGATGATATCCTTGTGTATAGCACAGGTTTAGAAAAGCAGTTGGAGCACCTAAGGGTTGTGTTTGAGATTTTGAAGAAACACCAACTATTTGCCAAGAAGTGTAAGTGCTTCTTTTGTCAGCCATAGATTGAATATTTGGGCCACCTCATTTCTGCCAAATGAGTGTTAATAAAACTTAGCAAGGTGGAACCTATGGAGAAATGGCCTCAACCTAAGACATTAAAGTCCCTTAGAGGTCTCCTAGGGCTAACAATTTATTACTAAAAATTTATAAGGACCTATGGGGTCATTAGCAAGCCGCTAACTGATTTGTTGAAGAAAGGTGGATTTCACTGGAATGATAGAGCTACTACAGCCTTTCAGCAATTACAGGCTACTATGGTGTCTACCCCAATACTAGCCTTGCCGTATTTTAAGAAACATTTTTGCTTGGAGATCGATGCTAGTTCTAAAGGAGTGGGAGCAGTTTTGACATAGGAAGGTAGGCTAGTAGCTTATCTAAGCAAAGCCTTGAGTCCAAAACATGAAGGGTTGTCCATTTATGAAAAAGAATATATGGCCATATTGATTGCTATTACCAAGTGGAGACACTACTTGGAAGGTGGGCCATTTGTGATTAAAATTGATTATAAAGCCTTGAAATATTTGTTGGAACAAAAATTAACTATAGCTATTCAAAAGAGGGGTTTAACCAAATTGCTAGGGTTGGATTATTCAATCCAATATAGGAAGGGCAGACTAAACAAGGTGGCCGATGCTCTCTCTAGGTAGCATGAAGATGAGGGACAGTGCTCAGCTTTGACTTCAGTGACTATAGTACCAAAATGGGTCAAAGAAGTTAAAGGTAGCTACCAGAGAGATATAATGGCTTAAGAGAAGATTTCTTCCCTAACTATTTCACCTACAGGGATACTAGATTGGTCTTGTAGCAATGGAATCCTAAGACAAAAGGGTAGGGTACTATATTGGAGATCAAGGACAATAAAGAACTCAAATTCGGCAAACTCTTCATGATTCACCACAAGGGGAGGGACTCAAGCAAATTACTACAAAATCAGGTTGTACTTTTTTTGGCCTAGCTTAATGAAGTCTATTCAAGACTATGAGCAATAATCTGAAGTGTGCCAAAGGAACAAAAGTGAGCATGTGAGCTATCCATGTCTACTTCAACCTATACCAATACTACAACAGAGTTGGGAACTAATCATAATGGATATTATTGAGGGCCTTCCCCAATCACATAAGTCCAACTGCATATTGGTTGTCATTGATAAACTAACCAAGTATGCCCATGTCCTTGCTATTTCTTACCTTTTCTCTGCTACAGACATAGCAAGACTTTACCTAGACCAAGTTTATAAGCTACATGGGCCACCAAGAGCAATCATCTCTAACAGAGATAGTGTTCCTAAGCTCCATTTGACAAGAACTTATGAGGCTGTTAGGTGCTGAAGTTCATCTAAGCACAACTTATTATCCGAAAACAGATGGTCAGTCAAACAGACTCAACCCGTGCCTAGAACAATACCTAAAATGCATGTGTTTCTTGAAGCCTAAAGCTTGGTGCAAGTGGTTGCCTCTAGCTGAGTGGTGGTACAACACCAGCCACCATACAGCCCTTGAAATGTCTTTTTTTTCAGGCAGTCTATGGGTATCAACCCCCTGGTTTTTTGTGGGACTCTAGTTCCCAAGCTAAGGTAATCATAGTGGAAGATTTACTAAAAGAGAGAGAGCGGCTTAGCAAATAAATGTATACCAGTTGACTAAAACACAACACAAAATGAGATGGTATGCTGACAAGAAGAGAACAGAAAGAGAATTTCAAGTTGGAGAAGAGGTGTTCTTAAAGATCCAGCCATAGTTATCAATATCATATGATACGCGATACGTATCGTACGATACGTTTCGATACTCAAATAAAATGATACGAATCTTTTTTTTGTTAAGAATCGTAAGTGAATCGTACGATACGCGATACGTATCATACGATACTCGATACGGTACGATACAATTTATTTTATTTAATTCAAGTCCAATTAAGTCTTTTTCTTACAAAATTACTAACAACCATATTTAATTTTATTTTATTTGGATTCAAATGAAAAAAAAAAATCTTGAGATCTTGTGAAAATAATTGCCCAATTAAAAATATATAGATAAATTAAAAATTTTAATAAAAATATTAATTTTACCTCCCAAAAATTAAAAATTTTAATGAAAATAATAGTTTTGTCCCATTTAAATTTATTAAAAATTAAAATATGAGCATATAAACTTTTTTGAGTAACTTATCAACTTATTTTAATATTTTATTATTCTATAAAAAACATGAAAGATTATATTGGAAAAATAACAAACCATTTATTTAAATAATTTTGCATTCACTAACATATAATTTTTTATTTGTTCTTGTATATTAGTGCATATGAAAATTGAAAATATCAAATACTCATATATATATATATATATATATATATATATATATTACATGTATATATATTATTTATAAATAAAATGTTTATTCGTATCTTACGATACGATACGATATGATACTGGATGCTTGATTCTCGAAAATAAAGTTTCGATATACTATACGTATCTGGATTTAATAACTAAGGATTCAGCCTTATAGACAGACTTCTTTGGCAATAAGGAAGAATGTCAAACTTTCCTCTAGATACTATGGCCCCTACACCATTATAGCCAAAATCAGCCTGGTTGTCTACAAGCTACAACTACCACTTAGCTCAAAAATACACCCTATGTTTCATGTGAGACTTTTGAAGAAAAAAATTAGTCACAAGGTTGTAGCTTCCATTAATCCTCTCGAGGTTACAGAAGAAAGGGAGCCAAAGGTGTATCTTGTTGCAATTCTAGATAAAAGGATAGTCAAGAGAGGAAATATGACTATGACTCAACTATTGGTTCAGTGGGTTAATCTAGGACCAGAACATGCAACATCAGAGAACTATCCTGTGTTAGTCTCTCACTTTCCTACATTTGATCCTTGGGGACAAGGATCTGCCCCCAAGGATCTGCTTTAGGGGGAGGTAATGTAATGAATTTAACAGATGAGAAAAGTCAACAGTCAACAAAGAGTGGTCAAAGTGCTGAGTTGGAAGTTGTCAATGCCACATCAGCTGAATGGAGAGGCCAAATTAGCAGTGAGATTAGCAGGGAGGTTATTACAGAGATGAAGCAAGGGAAATGTAATGGACATGAGACAAAAGGAGAGCTGTCAGGAAGGAATGACGAGGTTAGCAGGACCGTTAGCAGTACAGTAACCTACCCAACCATGATTGGCCAGAGGAGAGAGGTAGCTATCTGACGATCTCGACCCTTATTGGTCTAGGCTATAGCATGTGTTTTTCATTAGGAAATTGTGTGCATTTGCACCATTGTAGATATATAACACTGCATAATATGCAAAAAAATGCTTATGAAAAGGAAATGACATACCTTTTTCCTCTCATTTTCTAGTCTATTTCTCTTCTTCTTTGATTCTGCTAGGTCATTCTATGAGAGGTTGCTCGTCCGACCAGAAAAAGAGACAAAGACAAGAGGGGAGTGACCAGAATGTGCGAGACAAAGGAGGGAAAAAGAGACATAGGTGAGAGGGAAAGAGAGACAGAGGTAAGCTTTCAAGAAGTAGAAAATTGTTGGGAGAGTCGAAGAGACCTGTACTAATGGAGAAAGTATTTTCGAGCACCTCGCTCAGTTGGCTGCAAAGTATTTTGCAATGGATACCTCACTTTGCAATCGTAATGTCCATATCAAGCGCTACAAAGTGATTGCACTCATTTAAATTACAGTGCAAAGTGGTCATTATCACAAAGCGCAACTTAAGTTTCAGCCAAAAATCTCCTTAAAACTTTGAAAACTGCTAACCGCTACCAACAATGGATTCGAGAACTCACCACCAAGCTCCTGACTTTATTTTTGTTTTCTTATGTGCTCCTTCTTTGTGGCTAGTGGTAGATGGTTTTTTTTTTGTATTTTTTGTGTATAGTTGTTGGTTTTTATTTAAAATTTTGGTTGAAATTTTGCACTTTTTTTCAATTGAATGGTTTTGAACGTGTTTGGATTTAATTTTCAGTTTGTTTTTATTGAAATTTTTGTTGAATAATTTTGGTTAGCCAAGAGCGATTAATGAGTTTTAGCTGAGTTATTGTTGTGTGGATTTTGAGTGTGGCTGAGTTGTTGTATACTGCAGATTTTTTTATTGACTTTTTGTAACATCCGATTTTCGGTAAAAATATTCAATTAATTGTTCTTATTTTCGGATTGGTTAGGCTGTTTGTCGATGTCGATTTCTTATTTCATTTCACTCGATTATGTACATAGAATATTTTATAATATTTTAGTAAATTTCTGACAAAATTTCGGCAACATAACTGCTGCAAATATCCTAACCTCCTGCACTTTAAACACAATTTATATACCAGCCAAAAACCACGGTTTTCACATGATTCCAATGCAATTAAAATACCAAATAATTTCATATAATTAAGTCCACAAAATTTTGGACATTCGATATATCCTTATATAAAAGTGCAGGTCTTTAGGCATATATATACAAAATTTCTTTCTTTTTAATTTACATCCCCTTAGCCTTTACAACTTAATAAGTACTGTACCAGACAAGTCTGAGATATATAGAAAATACAATATACCTTCACTGGATAAACAACCAGTCTCGAAGTAAATACTGTAGGGTCCAAAAATCGTGCTCCTCTCGTATGAGCGGAATCTACTGCAAATAGTTTGGGTGGAAAAATAAGGGATGAGTTTACGCTCAGTAAGGAAGAGCATATAAAAGAGTGGTACTGCCACTATATGCAGTTTTTAAAAATCAATAATCAAAATTATTTTCATAAAATCAAACTCGTGAAATCATTCCAATATTAGCATATAAAACTCATTCATCTTTCATTACTTTTCCGTTGAAATCATATACTCTTTTCACAATTCATTTCATTCAAGTAGATCATTAAAATAAAATAACGGTATTCATATCATGAAATCATATGCTTTAAAACTCATTCACTTTTTCTCGTAACCTTTCGGTCAAATCATATACTCTTCGTATATATCAAATCAATCAATCAATCATCGATTATATATCATATATCAATAAGGAGATAAATCTCCAAGAGATTCATGCACAAATCTCCAAGAGATTCATGCACAAATCTCGTATCCCATAAGGGACCTCGTATAGGAATTAGGCGTACCCACAAGGGGCCAGGATCCATCCCTAAGCCGTTCCTACCTCGTAACAATGGCCACTGTCAATAAAATACTGGGGACTTGATCAAGGTCTCCCAGTCCTAGTCATATAATGCTCGTATGCATGATCATCAAGGAGTGATCAATCTCATAAGAATCATTTTTCATATATCAATAAAATCATAGTAAAATCAATTTCATATTAGCTTTCTTCAATAAGTCCATAATCGTATAAACAATTGAACATTTCATTCACTATAAATAAATCTCTATAAAATATCTCTTATTTCGTAAAATAATCTTATGAATTGATTAAAAATAATTCTTGTGCAAAACATATTTCTTAAAACATATCATAAACTCATAAATAAATTTCTTTATTATTAATTTATGGAAAATTGGGCATGGATGCAATTTAGGACAGATGTTTCTAAAAGTTTCGATAACACTACGGTAAATTTCTATCCTATCCCCTTTTCATAAAGTCACATGTTCAGTAATTCAAATCACCCAATTCTCCCACATGCAAGCATAGTAGTTCCTACACTACTTCTATATACTATTCCTTACCTCGATTCGCAGTACGAAATGAAATCCAATGGCACCACTGATCCACTTAATTCTCCAAATTATTCGCTGCACAATAACATCAAATAATTAACTCTCATTACTATCAATAAAATTTCCTTTACTTTTCTTAAATTCCATATTGACTATTTTCACTTGATAAAAATGATATGGAAATCCATAATTTTCATTTGGCCAATTTTGACCAATTCTTTATGTTTATTCTTTCCTCTTTATCATTTCTCAATAATTTCTATTTACTTTCAACTAAATCCTACAACTTTATTACCATTATCACTTACCACAATTCCCATTTTATTTCCTCCTGTATTACTACACTAACAGCCCTTGTCTTCCATTATTGATCATTAAAATCAGCATCATTGGTTTACAATACCTTTCTTGGCCAAATTATTCTTTTGTTACTCAACCCAAAATTTAGTTAAAGTATACTACTACTTAATGTAAACATAAATTTCATACATAATCTTTACTACATTTTCATATCAAATTTTACTATCCTATTACACTTGTCTACGCCACCTTCATCACCCAGCAGCAAAATTTAATTGAATTTCTTTATCTTTTCCACCATTTGCTATTAAAATCAACCTCTTCTCTCCTTATTTCCCTATTGTCGGCTATATCATACCACCCTATTTTATGTTTTGTTAATTATTATTTTTATATTTATTTATTTATTTTTAACTACATCTAACCTTGGACAGATTATCCTCACGCCACCAGCCTATTTCCACCTTTTTAAAACAACTAAAGTCAACATTTCTTTTCTTCATTTTTCTCTTCAAGCAACTGGACAATATTGACTAAATTTCATGCTTTTATTTATTAAATTTTATGGCTATTTTATTACATCACTAGCCACCATGTTTGACCCCCTTCACGCCTACAACAACAATTCAACCCCATTTCTCACGTCACCAGCAGATAAATTCAGCCCTTCATTTCACTATAACTGTACATCCAAATCTGATTCCTACATGTTTTTACTTCATATCATAATCATATCCATCATTTATACATTCAACTCAGCCATACACAAGAGGCAAACATGAAATAAACAAATGCTTACATTTACCTGTACAAACACATGGCTGCCAGCAGCAGGGGAGATGGATTTTGATGATTTTTGGCTGAGCTTTTTAGGGGGTTTTGAAGCTCTTAAGATGGGGATTAAATCCTATAAAAAAAAACCTAAGTGGATTAATGGAGGAAAAGGAAATTTCTACATGGCTAGACGTGGAAAACGTGAGGAAAATGGGAAGAAAATACAGAGCAGAAACGGAAACAGGGTAGAATGTGTGAGAGCTGAGTGGAAAACGGTAGAAGGCCTGTGTTGTCTTCTTTTTATTGGTTATAATTATACTTTTAATTTATAATTTCTAATGAAATTCCAAAAGGCCTAAAATGCCCACTTATAAATTACTTATTTACACATCATGCCACTGCACAGTATTCTTTTCTGTCCAGGTCAGAATTTTAATTAAATTTTTATTTATTTCTTAAGTCAAATTAATCAAAATTGACCAACTTTGACCAGCCCTTACACATGACCAATTTGCCCTCAACTAACTTCAATAATTCCATTTCAACACCTTAAATAAATATATGAAAATAGAGAATTTTTGGCTCTCACATTTTTTGTCAAAGTGAACTTTTTTTTTGTCGCATTACTCTGCCACGTTGACATAAATTTAAAGCTGAAGAAAATAAAAATGGATGTAATACCTTCATCTAGAAGAGGATTCGATTGGGTGCAAATTAAAAGTTAAAAACTTAATTAATTATAAAAAAATGTTTGAAATTCAGACAATAATATCTTTATCGTTTAAGGGTCTTTTTGACCCTTTAATTTTTAATTCTCATTTTTTAATAATAATAAGTAAATTATAAAAATGCAAACGAAACATAATTTTATTTACATACTAGTTAATGAATTTCAAGGTTCACAACAAAAATTCATAGTAATAGCAGTTTTTCATCGGTGTAAAGATTTGTTTAGTTGAGAAAGAAAATAATGAAAAGAGAAATGTTGTAAGAGAATTAAAAAGCCATACAAAAACCAAACTGAAAGGATTTGGTACAGCTTCACTGTGGACTTCAACTTATTGGAAGCCAAAATGCGTACCTAAATGTAAAGATAATGTTGATAAAGCCCTAAATTGATGCTCAGTGTTTAACCAAGTTTTGAGTTTTGAAGATGGAAGAAGTAATGTGTGATAAATGAGATTAGGTAGAGGGGATTCTAGGTTGGATTTCAATGTTTTGTTGACCTCATGTCATGGACCGAAATACTGTATATTTTACTAATTTCACATATATAAATCACATACATAGGTTTTGCTTGTCTACAGTGTCAATTAAACTCAAAATAAAAATTTATTTATACGCAATCCCAAGATTCGAAAATTTATTTACATTAACAAAATTTTCATAATTACATCCCAAGTTTAAAGTACGTAAAAGTAGTACTGTACAAAAATTTGAACATATAAAATATATCAAGTATACCTAGACGAACTGGTGAAGTCGCCTAAGGAATACCAGAAATAGGTCCTCTTGAAATAGCATACTGAAACTCACTGCAAGTAATCTAGGAGTGAAAAATAAAGGGGTGAGCGAAACGTACTCCGTAAGAAACATCTATACAAAAGCTGATATAACATATCCTATATGTAATTTCATAAAACGAATATTTATAGGAAAACATGAATTTAAAACATGAATAAAATGTGACACAATCTAAATAGGAAGGATACTATAGTGGGTTGGGTAATCGAGAAGAGCATGAGAGGTAGTTTGGAGTACCTGTCGTGTTCTGGTGTGAAGACCATGAAATTTCGAAAATAAATAGTAAATATTTGGGAAAATCTAATTTGGATAAATTGCAATCCAAATTAAATAAGAAATGAAATAAAGAAATTAATTTGGATATTAAGAGATCCAAATATTAAAGAGATGAAAATGAGTATATTTATTTTGGATGATAAGAAATCCAAAATTTAAGAAATGAAAATGTGTGTGTGTATATATATATATATATATTGTAAATACAATATATATATATATATTGTATTAATATAATTATATAAATAAATATAATTATAAAAAAAGGAAAATCGGAAGGGGAGTCGGGATACAACCCGACCCCTATTCTTTGTCTCCTTTGTTACAACAGAGGAGAAAACCCCCAATGAAGCCGACCCCCTGTAGGCGTGGAGAGAAGGAAGAGGAAGGAAAGGGGGCTGTCGCCGGCGAGAGAGGAAGGGAGAGGGACATCCGATGACGGGGAAGAAAAGAAAAGAAGAGAAAAGGGTGGAAACTGAAATGGGAGAAGAGGAAAACCGAAGGAAAAAATGGAAAAGGGGAAGAGGCAATGCCGGCCCATCCGGACGCCACCACCGCTGCCTTCGACGCTGACAAGGTCAGGCCAAGTGAAAGGGACAGCCGGCGGTGAAGGGGGAGGAGAAAAGAGGGAGAAAAGAGGAGGAGAAGAGGTCGAAAAACACCCTTTAGATCCACCACCGTCGTCGTCGCCGATCGAGAAACGGAGGCCAGATCCGGCATCCTCGCAACGTCGGCCAGCTGTGGGACGTGTGAACCGCCGGAATGGACGACCGCTGGTAGCTGAATCGGCCAAGCCAAACTGAACCGACCAAGCCAAGCTGAACCAGCTCGAACCCGATCCGACCTGACCCGACCCAGTTCAGAAAAGAAAAAAAAAGAAAAGAAAAAGAGAAAGAAGGAGAAAGAAAAAGAAAAGAAAAAGAAGAAAAGGAAAAGAAAAAAAGAAAAGGAAAAGGAAGAAGAAGAAGAAGAAGAAGAAGAAGAAGAAGAAGATATGGGTAAGGAAAATTAAAAGATTTCGCTATATTTCTATGAAATTTATTAAAAATTGTTGGATTATTTTCTACATGAAAATATGTGTTAATTATTGAAATTGTAGCAAAACAGAAATGAGACGAATGGTGGAGTTCGGCAAGGCTCGAAAATCGAAAAGTGTGCTAAGCTTTGGCGAATAAGTAAAATACTTTTATAAAGCATTAGTAGCATTATATTGTATGTGGGATTATGATTTTTATATGATACATTGATGGAATGATTTTTAATGGAATTGTGATTTTTTTAAATATGGTGTATTGATTGAATTGATGTTAAAAATGCTAAGAGGACCCACAACTGATGGTAGGGGTCTTAGTAGAGACATAGGAATTGTGAAAATCAATGACTGGGCTATAAATTGTGTTTTTCTTGCAGGAGGTTTAGTGAAAATTAAGCCGTTATGCTGCCGAAATTCTCAGGAAAACGTTGAGGAAAAAGATTTTAAGTTTCTCAAGTAAATGGAACTTTGGAAATAATTATTGAAAAATAAACATTGAAAAGACTTTATGGTATTACCGGAAAAGTTTGATATTGAAATCGATGAGAAGATAGATCGTTGAACACGATAATGTGATGAATTATATGGTTTAAACCTTATAGAATCGATAAATCAAGTAAGTTTAATACCACAAATGGTATTAAGTTGAGATTGAGGTAGAATTATTTATTAGACGGATCACAGATAAAAGTGACGATGATTATATGATACAACTTTAAAGAGAAAAATCGAAGTTGTGATTTAGATGGTCGAATGATAGAATTGTGGAATTATCAATCGAGTGATGATTATAGAATTGATAGATTCAAATAAATAGATGTCAAACATGTGATTATACAGATTCGATTATAACCTTGGAATAGGTTTCGAAAAAAAATATTCTTTCACATCTGAGTAACCTGGAGAAAATTGGAGTACATGATGAATGGACCGTCTTAGTGGTATGATTGAAATAATGATAATAAGAAAGTAGATTGTGATGTCTTATGGACATTTGATAGAACACACGTTTGCATAAAAATGTACTTATACATATCGATGTTAAATAGATGTGAACTGAGATTTTTGCAATAATATGGATAGTCGCAAGGCAACTTAAATGATTGAAACACTGTTGATAGTGGAAATTGGCAAATTTTTTAAGTGGGTAAATTACCAATCAAAAATTGAATTGATGATGTTTTATAGATAATTCTAGCAGATATTACATTCTACATGCCATATAAAAAAAGTGAATTGAGGATTGTGATCTGATTTTATGATAGTGAATGAAATTGAACCGCAAGTCAAAAATTTTGAATGTGTACCAATGGGTCAAACCATAAATGGATTTGATAAGCGATTATTAATCTTGTGGTTCTATGATCTTCGATGTCAACTCTGAAATAGATATCGAATGAGGATATTAGTATTGCATAATTTCAGTATCATGATGGCTATATGGAAACACGATATTTAAATGCTCATAGATACTAAGAGGATTCACACTGATGATATGGTTCTAGTATCGATAATGAAATGTACAAATGATTGTTATAGTTGATAATTATCGAAAAAGGATATTGAATATCGAATGGTTTGAATACCAAGTGATCTGATTATTAAATAATTAGAGTACTGAACAATCTGAATACTAAATGAAATGAATTTTGAATGATTTGAATAGCGATTTACTGATTGGACAGAAAGAAAGTCTTGAAATCGAATAATTGATGGTGATAAAGTTAAATGAATTGCTTCACTGTATTTGATGAAAATATTACCGAAGTTGCATACTGAAATGTTTTATAGCATCACATTTAAGCATGCCTTCTTACAACTTGAAACATTATAATAATGTTTATATGAATACTGAAAAGTATTGATTTGTTTTAAAATGAAAGTATATGGTAGATATATATATTGATATATGAAGTCTCATACAGAATTTTACCATATGCTTTACATGATATTGAAAAGAAAGCTAAATATTTAAATGTTTTATGAGACTGTAGGCACTCTAAAAGAATTAAATTCAATAAAGCATAGTGGAAACCGCCTAATTGGAGCTTTGCTCATTAGGCAGAGATGCTTGTCCGACAATAGTCGTGGACAGGTCTCAGTCACGCCTGATCAGTGGGGCTGAGAGAGATAAGGTCTATGGCCATAGATAGCGCCCTAGTTGGTTTCCAGGGGACGATGACATGATTTTCACTGCTAGCTACAGTGATTTAAGTCTTTATTGATAGAGATGATAGGGATCTAGCCTAGTCTCTAATCGATATGATATGAAGTCTAGAGTATGATTTTATTGATATGAACTCTAGACTTGACATGATTTATACAGTACATGAGACATGTTTGAAATGAAAAATATTTTGAAATAGTACATGTCTTAAACATGTTTTAAAAGTACATGTGATATGATTTCGACACTTATATGATTTATATATGATTTTGTGTCGAACATGACATAATATGCGATCTAGAGTATAGTTTGATTTGATATGAACTCTAGACCTGATATGACTTACAATATATGAAAAATGTTTTGAATTGGCATGATATGAAAAGAGAAATGCGCACGTTTTGATTTGAAATGATATGAAAAGACATGTTTTGAATTAACATGATATGAAAAGTGAAAAGACATGTTTTTAATTGACATGATATAAAAAGAGAATTATACATGCTTTCAACCTTAAATATGAAATGAATTGAAAAATCATATGTTGAGCATGTTCTAAAGTAAATATGATATGATTTGAAATGATAGCGGTTCATACAATGAAATTACATAAGCTGTCTACTAAATCATGACATAATAGTATGTTTTTTTACATAAGATATGTCATGACTTATATGGTACAAAAACATGAAGAATATATGAGGAGTATTATGACTTGGTGGTAACGATATTTCATCTAAATGATGTCATAATGTGATATGATATATGAATATAGATTTATACGAAGAGGATTATGACTTCGTACCACGGTGATCATGATTTCTCTATATGGAAATTGACATGAGATGATAGAATACAAGAGTACGATTATGAAACATAACGTGACTTGATGTGATATCTCAATTGGACATGATGTACTCTGAGATTGAGGAAAGTATGGACTAATAGTATATGACATTCAAATTGGACACGACATATTGTTGCGCGATGCACTATAGTATAAGGATAAGAAAACTGAAAAGTGAAAATGATGATTTATTTAAAAGTATAAGTGATAGACAGATGACAAGAATTGAGATAAAGAGATGTTATCGATGAAAAAGGATTAACTGTAATTATAAACTTGCAGGTTTTAAGCATTGCAGTTTAAGACAGTATAATCCTACTCTTGTATTTATATTGGTATCTTACTGAGCCGTAGTTTTGCTCACCCCGCTAAATTTCATTTCTTTCCAGATTATTGAAGTTACAATCTACTATGAGAGCTTTTAAGTGGGCCTTCGGAGACTGTATACAGGTTTGGCACTGGCCATTATCATGTGAATCCATTTCGTTACTTTGAGGTATACATTTCTGTAAATCTCTTGTTTACATGTACAGACTTTAATTAATACATAGTACGTATTTTGTTCAACAAGTCGGGATGTAACTTAGAAGTGTGATAAAGTATTGTATAAAGGATCAGTGAAATTAGAGTAGTAACTACATTGACAGCGAATACAAACCTTAAAATGAAAATGAAAAATTTAGTCCATAAATTTGTAGACTAAGAAAAGTATAAGAATCAAGTGAAAGTCGCGGTCTTCGGGTCGTGACATCTGGTATCTAAAGCCACTATAGGGAATTTATTTGATTGAATTAAATCACAAATTCAATATAATTTCAATATATTGCAAAATATAATATAACACATCAGAAATTAAATAAATTCTTCGTAAACATTTTAAATCATATTTATATCAATTTTCCATCAGTAAATCAAGTAAATAATTTCACAAAACATATCATTCATATCGGCAAACATATCATACGAATAAATCAAATCCAGAATTATAAATCAAACTGGGAGTGCTTGGATTTAAGTTAGCCAGGGATTACCATCCCAGTATAATTTTAATAGAGACTAGGTTACACCCAATACATACATGCACTATAGTAGATGTATAGCCATAGTCAGGGGGCCACAATGTGAGCACTAGGTAGGTGTCACCTGTGGGAGCTAGAAGACTGGGTTAAAGTCAACAGCAATCAGAACAGAATGGAAATGCATGTACCTGAAAGTAGCTAAGGGGCCAACAGTCTCTAAAACATTTAAATAAATATTTTCAGAACAGTTTACAAAGATGAATGTATTAAAATATCTCATACATATATTCATAAAAATTAATTTCATAAAATTAATAAATTCAAACATATAAAATACAATAAAACTTAAAACAATATTTAATCATTCATATTTATCCATTTAAATTCTATGAAACACATCAATATTTTCAAATATCCAAAAATAGATAAAATATCACCAAAAATCATTTTGATTATTGAATTTGTGATTTAATATTTATTTACCCAATTTACATAGTAAAATTTGGATACCTAAATATGATTTTTATCTATATATCAAAAATTCCATACTAAACATGAATTTCATAGATTTCATAAATTTTGGGGTTTTTAGGTAAGCATAGAGAAAATTTCGGCAGCATAACAGTTTATTCAAACCTAGCCCCTCCTATATAAAAAATTAGCTTTCAAACCACGTTAACAGTTCCAATATTCAATCCAAAATATTCATTTAATTCCCATAAATTGCAATTCCTACACTTCGTACAAATATCCCTTACCTCTTAACTTATCGGTATTCGAATATCCAGTACTGGTAGTACTCTCGGGCTTAAAGGCTGCAAATAATTATTCAAAATTGATAAATTCACTATTCTTTAATTAAAAGAATATTTGATAATTTAAATGCTAATGAATTGTCAGTATAATCTACTAAATGCAATCTAATTTCTACCAGTGCAAAATTCTAACTTTTTCTACATAATTCCGATTTCAATTCTGATTGCGCCTAAATTCTCAGAATAATTTCTATATTATTTTAAGGCCTAAATTTCATTGAAATCAACTCAATTTCTCCTTCCCCTTCATCAAGGCCAATTGCTTCCTTCACTTCCTCACAATTTATTTTCTTCAATTTAATTATTTTATTAACTCTAAATTATTTCTACTAATTTTCTACATCAAATCCATATGAATTTCATATGAATTAACATCAAATTCCTATCCTTCATGCTTTGGCCGAAATCTCCTCAATGTTCAATAAATTGAATTTCTTCAATTTAACTAAATCTAAGCTTATTTTCATGTTTACCATAATTTCTACTTAATTTCCCATATTTAATTTTCATAAAAACACATGTAATACATGGAGAGGTAGTGATGGCCAAAACCCCCATGTGCACCTTTACATTTTTCATGCATGAATTAAACTAAAAGAAGCATGGGAACAGCTTAATCACATGAAAATTAATAAGAAAACCATAAAAAATATAAGGTTCCCATAAATCTCACTTGGTCAAATGTTATGGAAAACTTTAGGATCTGATTTTGGCCACTATATGGAGAGATATTGGTACTAAGAGAAAGAGCACTAAAAAATAGACTGAGTTTGTTAAGAGATTTTTCGGTTTCAGGTGATTTTTCTTAAGGTTTTGGAAGCTTTTTATTTCTTGAAAGCTCTTGGCTACGGAGGCTTTGGGAGGATTCTGGTTTCAGCACGAAAGTGATCAAGAAGCTGCCGGAGTTGATGAGAAAAATCAGATTTTATAAGCAAAATTAACATTTTGCCCTTATACTTAAAGTTTTATTCCAAAATTGCCCCTAAACTGTCTCGGTTGAAAATAGTCTGTCTAAACTCCAAAATATTTTATTTAATCATAAGTCAACTCTATTTAACTTACTTTAATGTTTGGTGAAGCTTTTATTGAAGTTCGGTTATCAATTTGGGTGAAATTACTAAAATACCCCTAATCATAAAATCGCATAAATTTCTGTCTTCACATTTAGCTTCACCATCCATCTAGGTATTCTAAAACTATATTTTATGAGGAATTATTTAATATAATCCATAGGTCCTAAGTCCTCTTGACTGTTATTTCCGAAAATTTTGTTGGCCTATGGACTAAACCGTCATTTTCTAATTTGTTGCACATTTTTCGAAATATGCAAAAATAATTGAGATTAAGGCTAAGATTTTTACCATAATAATTCCGGCTCCAAATATCGAGTCACTGAAATTTCACCTTCATCTGGACCTCCGAGAATCGATGGGGCCCATTTACTAGTTAATTGTAAAACCTAAAATAAAATCAAATATTTATTAATTATAAATATTCTAAAATTCTCAATTATTTATTATAATTAAACAGTACTCAAAAATTCGAGGTCTCACACCCTAACTCACTCACCCTCATCCAAGAATGTAAACAAATCAAGTTACTTATGAATTATTTGATTGTTTCTATGATTATTCGAATTTGACTCGTTTATTTTTAAGTCGAGTTCAATCTACTCAAATAAAGAGTTGAACCAAGTTTGAGTATCTTAATACCCGACTCAAAAGGTTTGCAAGCCTAATCGAACTTTTTTTAATATATATTTTTTCTATTTTATTATTCATTTACCATTTTAACTCTAATTCCATAAAATTGAAAATGGAATTTAAATAAATAATGAATATTGATTTCACTTAAGTGAAAAGCTTCTTAATTTAAAATGAGAAGAGATCAATTTTTGTGAAAAACACTAGAGTTGAGTACGAATAGCTCGCCAGTGGGCGAGTAAGAAGTGATCGCCAATTAATGATGGCGAGTGTGCTATTGGCGAGTTGATTAAATTGTTTGTTGGGCGAATAGGTTAGTTCGCTAGCTAGTGTGTAAGGTGATTGCCTGACGGGGCGAGGACTTGTGATCGCCCAAGAGATGAGTATGGCGAGTAACATATAAAGGGGCAAATGATAGTCTTGCAGGAAAGTAAGGCAATAAGTACTCGCCAAGCTAATGTGATCGCCAAGAGAAGGAAAATCAGCTAGTAAATCACCAAATATTACTAGCGAACTGAAATTGAAATGGAATGGGCGAGCTGAGATTGCAGATTTAATAGGCGAACTGGAACTGAAATCAGTGCGGACAAAACGAAAAGAGAATGAAACCATTTGGCAGCCAAAATTGACTTATAAGTCACGCGGTTGAAGAGAATTAATGGAGAAGAGGTTGAAGTCAGTAAGGAACTTATCCTTATTGGTTGAGAAACAAAACAAAGTCAATAGAAGCAGAAAAAGGAGTGTGGAAGAGAGACTTTCACGCCATTTGTGTTGCAGTTTTCTTCATGCATTAAATGCATGAAATAAATGAAGGAAATGGGATAAGGCCAAGTGAGGGGCTCTGATTGGCTAGCATGACTATATAAGAGGAAATGCTTGAGGGAAATCCATTTAGCAAACTTCATCTTCCTCCCGAGAGCTATGCAACTGCAATGGTTATGTTCTGATTTTCTCTCATTTCTACCATGCCTGATTTACAAAACTTCACTTTTAGGTTGGCTAAATACATAAACTGCTTGCAAACCTTTCCTCCATAGTTGATAAGCTGAAGGAATAAGAAAAAGGAGGCCAACATGAGACAGAAAGCAATCTATTCTAGAAGTGCAGTTGGCTAAGGTGAGCTTCCTTATTTCCATGATTATCTGGGTGTTTGATGATAGATTTCTATGTTTCACAACGTAATAAACATAGAATACAATCTTGTTTTAGTTAGATCCTTAGAGAATATGAAAACAAGCAAAATAATGGAGTAAGTGACGGGAATGGCGACTACTGTGATCGCCCACGTTGAAATTTAGTGATCGCCAATGGGCGAGTAGGCAATATAAACTCGCCATAGTTGTTGTTGAATGGGCGAGGTCGCCCAATTTAGTATAATTCATGGGCAAACTGATAAAGGACGGGCGAGCCCATCTTTAAGTTGAAAGCCGTATGGCGAACTCACATGCATAAAGCATTGGGCGAGTAGAAATGTGGGCGAACTCCCGCATTTAAGTTAATGTAAACCTGGCGAGTTGAATATTGGGTGAGCTCACAAATATATGGCGAGTACTGGCGGGCGAGCTACCACGTGTAAGCAATTTGGTGAATGACGAGCTCGGTCGAGCGAACTAGTTCGAGCTCTGTTGGGTGAGTAGTCATTTGATTTATCTCAATCTCGCCAAGTAATATGAAATGAAAATATTAATAGAATTTATAAATTATTTGCAACCGGGAATTATGAACTCAGTGAATGCGATTTGGAAGGCGAGAAGGAAACAAGGCTTCGTTGAACCAGGTAAGGGAGATGTGTGTGAAGTAAATGCATGTCCTGTGGAGTAAATTTTATGAATATATTGAGATAAATGTTTTATTTTCTGACATGCATTGTATGATAAAGTGTCTTGATCTTCGGCAAGCTACAAAGTTGCCCCTTTGATAATTGTTGATTTAACTGCTTAGGGCAGGCGATCCCATCTATTTTGATATTGGGCGAGCTACTAAGCCGACCTTTATGATATTTTTAGACAATTTGGAATTGGCGGGCGAGCCAAACTTTTAGAATATTTTGGGCGAACTTTATATTTTAGTTTTGGGGCGGGCGACCCCTATTCAATAAAATCCCGGGTGAGCCAATTAAGGGCGAACTCATTTTATGTTGTTTTGGGGGAAGATCCCTTTCAATGACAAAATAGGCGAATGACCCTATTTTCTTTTAGAAATCCGGGCGAGCCGCAGATGGGCGAACCCTTTTATAATGTTTTTATAAAATCGGGCGAGTTGACCGTGGTTATATCCCATTGGGCGAGTTGACCATGGAGTGTCGCAGTTGGGCGAACTGACCATGGCAATGCCACAGTGGACGAACTGGTTATGGGCGAGCCACGGAGGGCGAGCCGGTTTTGCTTATTGTTTTTTAAAAAAAAAGCAATGGTTGGCGGGCGAATACAAGTTCACCGCATGGGCGAGCTGCCATGGTCGAACCGATTAGGTGAGCATACCATGGGCGAGCAGGTTTTAAAAGGTTGATATTTTGAAGGGTTGTCGAGGTGTTTTGTAAACAGAAGCCTAAACCTTTTTGGAAAATTAAATCATTTTGAGAAAATGATAATATGGGTGAGATAATTCCATAAAGGTTTTCATGAAATATAAAAGTGATTATTGAGACTTTAGGCCCTGAGTTCATGCAGTATTATTCATGGAGTTGCGTGACCCGCCTGGGGCGGTGGCTCGGTCGATGGACCAACGAGTGCACCTCAGGGCGTCACAGGGCTGATAGACCTGCCAAGTCATCAGCGGTCTCGAGGTCACTTGGCAAGTGGACCAGAGGACCATCTATAGATTATGGCCATAGATCTGAGATAGCCATGAGGGGCGGTGGCCTACGGGTGCACCCCAAAAGCGGACTTGTGTTCCTGGGGGAACAATGATAGCATGATTTGTTTGTTGCCTAGTCTCAACTGGTTGATTTCTGTTTATTGAGAGGATTTATTGAATCCTATTTACTGTTTACTACATTTTAAAGTAAACTGTTTAACCAGTGTTTTGAAAGGTGTATTGAGAGTGTTGCTTACTATATCCATTGTTTTCCTATTTGATTTGATTTAGGAAAACAAATAATTTGTGGTATATGATTTTGGTTTTTATAAAGCAACATATGTTTCTTTTACTGAGCGTATGAATCGCTCACCCCTTTGTTTTAACTCCACAGATAAAAGATATGGAGTTAGAGAAGTAGCTCCAAGATGGATGTTAAACATGACAGGTACAGTCCCTTCTCTTTTACATTTCAGACATAAGTATACAGTACTACTTTAGTGAAATAAGTCAATAGGAGATGTTGGATGTAAGTTTACTAAAAAGAATTTTCATATTCAGTTTTTGATAAATAAATGTTTATCATTTATTTCTGTCACTATTAAATGTTAATGGCATCGCAGACAGCCCAACCAAAAAAGTGTATTGAAATACGTGAAAAATGTGGTAACGGGCTGTTACATAAGTCCTTTGAATTTGACTGTTATTTCCAAAAATTCTAACGGCCTATGGACTAAACCGTCATTTTCTAATTTGTTGCACATTTTTTGAAATACGCAAAAATAATTGAGATTAAGGCTAAGATTTTTACCATAATAATTCCGGCTCCAAATATTGAGTCCCTGAAGTTTCACCTTCATCTGGACCTCCGAAAATCGATGGGGCCCATTTACTAGTTAACTGTAAAACCTAAAATAAAATCAAATATTTATTAATTATAAATATTCTAAAATTCTCAATTATTTAATTATAATTAAACAGTACTCAAAAATTCGAGGTCTCACACCCTAACTCACTCACCCTCATCCAAGAATGTAAACAAATCAAGTTACTTATGAATTATTTGATTGTCTCTATGATTATTTGAATTTGACTCGTTTATTTTTAAGTCAAGTTCAATCTACTCAAATAATGAGTCGAACCAAGTTTGAGTATCTTAATACCCGACTCAAAAGGTTTGCAAGCCTAATCGAACTTTTTATAATATATATTTTTTCTATTTTATTATTCATTTATCATTTTAACTTGAAATATATAGTTGAAAAATAACAAATTGAGCATATCCTTTCAAATTCAAGTTTATCGAGTCAAGTTTGAATGGTTCAAATATTTTATGAAATCAAACTTGAACTTCAAAAATTAATATTGATCGAACTCAAGTCGAGCTTTCAACCTCAAGTTTCAAATTAAGCCGAGTTCAAACCTGATACTTAGGCCAACGTCTTTGATGTCTAGTAATTTTTCAGAGTTGCTCATATACCGGAAGCAGATAAAGTTAGCAATACTTCCATGCATCTTGTGGGTGATGGAAAAACTTAGTGGAAACCCAGAGTCGAGGATTCTTCAAGCCAACCTATCACCACCGATTGGCCAGAGATGAAACAAGAGTTGAGAAAGATGTTTTTGCCATGCAATGCCCAATAGCTAGCAAGAGACTGATTACAAACGGGTTTAGTTAGAAAGTATATAAAGAGCTTCCAATCTAGTGGGTTATATAAGTGAGGAAGAAAGGCTTTACAACTTTATGCTAAATTTCAGTTGACGGTTCAAAACGCACCTAGGAGGGGAGAAAGTGAATAACCTCACTTCAGCTATCACGGTAGCAGAGAGCTTGACTTCAGAGGTAATTTTCACTCCGCTAGATTACACCCTACCTACATCTTTAATTATTTTATTTTATTACCCATGTCCGTGTCATCTTCCATCATAAACCATGTTGGATTAAAGATTCAAACCAGGCGAATACCCACTAATATTAAAGTATTATATTTTAAAATACTTGAATCTAATTAAATATTCGAATATTTTTATTTTTATTATCCGAATCTTATATATATATAATATAAAAACTATTCATTTAACTACTCGAACCCGTTAAATACCTATTTATTAAATCAAAATTAGATTTTTAAATTTAAATTTAAAGTTAATTTTGCTACATATTATTAAGAAAATTTAAATTAATAAATTTAAATTAAATAAAATATAAATTAACATTAAAAATCATAATAAAAATACTTAACGAATTAATTTAATTAAATATTATATTAATAATAAATATTTTATAGATAAAAATATATAATAATATTTAAAAATTAGTGTTTGCAATCGGATTCAAATAGTAAAGTACTCTAAAATCACTGTCTAAACCCATGACGAATAATAAAATTACTACTCAAATCTTACTTAATCGCAACAAATAGTACAAAGTACCCATTTGCATCCCTATATTCGATAACCCAGCATTCGGTTGGAGGAATGCATATGATTTCAAATTTTACATTGTGTTTGAAAAATGCACTCCCTTCATTTCTTTAGTAACTAAAAATAAAATCAAAAGAGAATACTAATATTTTCCATTCCTCTAAGTGCAATACTTTAAAAAGAAAAAAAAAAGAAACTCATTCTATTTATTTTCCTTGTCTTACTCACCATTTTTACTTCCTCAATTTTCCTTACTCATTCATACCATTCTCTCCATTTTCCTACTTAATAAACTTTACAAAGGATATCTTGGATCACAGCAGCCTCAGTAACTGCTGATTGAATTATGCATCTACAGCAGTAGAGATTTTGTCAAAAAAATAACCAGACAACCCCTAGCTCCTTTCTAATCTCACTAATTCACACCCAAATTTAAAATTATCTTTTGGCACAACCCAGCGCCTCCATCCTACTAATAAGTGATTAAGTAATTATTTTAAATAATAAAATGCGATGGAAATAACATTGATTAAAATTCAATAAAAACAGTATATAAAATTTGATAGATATTAAAATTTGCATCGGCACACCTCCATCATTAGCTTCCCTACAAGAATAGGAATGGGACACAACATTTAAGATAGTCATGGATTCAATGAATGCATTGATTCCCCATGTCTGAAGAAACGCTAACAAAGAAGAACGACAAGATAAAGTTTGACTGTGGTAAGGTAAAAATACTTGAAATTTATGGGACCAAGTTCAACAATAAACTAAATTACTAGTCAAGCGAAAAAATTTATAAAAATAAAAATCAAAACAGAACAACTGGAACCCTTAAAGGGTGACTACTATTCCCGAGAACTTGGCATGGGCAAAAACCATGGCATTATGTTTTGATTTCTTTTTTCTGAATAAACACACCACAGCGGTATGAACTCGGAAAAATATACAACTCAAATGAAAATTTACCTGTTCTAGGTAAGGTAGCTCCGCTTTATCAAATAATACAAGTTGCTCGCCTCAAAAAGGGGAAGGGAAATCTGTAGGTGACATTGCATTGAAGTGGAGATAACCTCCAGTCCACATTAAATGTAGCATGCAAAAATTAGAATAGATTCTGACAGGCCTCGACATCTGATGCCTGTGCATCCAACAAAGCTTGCCCCAAAGGATTCGAGCTAATGATCCTCATCGCTGCATATAGTACAGCTTTTTGGAACATGTCATCTTCCATCTTCTCAAGAATTTCCTTCACCACCTTAAAATGTATTCCCCCAACCAAAACAAGTTTCCCAATTATTTCTCCAAAACCATTTGGAGCCTTTGGTAAATCAATGCCAATATCATCCAACAAGGCACCATAGAGCAGGCATCCAGTCCCTATGTCTGTAGCTGTAAGAACTTTCTTCATAAACAAGTATTCCAGAAGTTTCGAAACTGGCTCAACACAAGGTGGGCTTTTCTCCAAGGCGATGGAGATAGCTTCTTTCACAAGCTCAGGGTGGTATGGTGGAGATTTTAGTTCCTCCACACACTGCAATGCTTCATCCAGCAACCTAACACTGAAATATTCCTCCAACAGCGCCTGTGTTTTTCTCTGAAGATCTTCTGCATTTAGTCTTGCAGCTGGAGCTAGTGGTTTCTCCACAACTGGAGACACAGCAGCCACAGGCAGAGGTTTGGCAGAAAGAGAAGGTGGTGCCGCAGGCTCAGCACCCAAAATAGAGTTGGATGGCCAAGCAGAAGGGGTTGAACTTCCCTGCAACAAGGCACTTGTCCTACCACTCATTAGTCCACCACTACCTTGAGGCAACAGCCTTGGATTCGTTGAAGATGATTTATTGACTAATGGTGATGGGACACGCCCTGCAGGGTGTGTACTCAGTCCATCACCCCTTGGCGTTGACCGGGTCCTTGGAACCTCCCAATTATCATTGTCCATTCCAGGCATACCGGGCATTCTCCGAGTTCCTGGCATTCCAGGCATCAAACCCCCAGTACCAGGACGGGTGATGGGAAAACCACCAGGACCAGGACTCATTGGACCAACAGATACAACACGACTATTTCTAATACTTGCAGTAGCACCAGGTCGCAGCCCAAGATTTTTTTCAGCCTCAGAATGGATTTCAGTAATTTTTTTGGCTTTCACCTGCAAATATCAATACCAAAAAGAGATGGTATTAAAGCCCATTCACAATCACATGTCAACAACTTATATCAATCTAACCCCAAAAAAATTGATGGCATTAATAAGGTACCTCCTCACGCCTGGGAACCCAGTTGTTTGCACGAAGATCAAGAACATCACGAACCATAAATCTCAGTCTTGGTGCAAGCTGAGGATTTGTGGTCAATTCCTTCAGTCTGTTGAAGTACATATCATTTATGTGCCGTGATTTTGGGCTCTCATCAAGCTGCTTACCAATAGTGTTGAAGAACTGACAAATGGCTTCAACATTCTCCTCTGCAGGGCAAGCTCTAGGATCATGGTCCAAAAGTTCCTGTTTGATACAATAGGCAAAAAATGATTTAGCGTAACTTACTAAAATCCAAGTTTTCATTGATGAGAAAGGAAGTATTGGCAATAACCTGCACAATGTGATGGACTATCCTCTCTGGTACCATTTTCTGCTTCAGAAGCTCACCAATTAAACGAATGTTGCCTAGAGTACGAAGCTTGACCATCCTTTCTTTATCCCTACGCTCCATCTCTTGCTCAGGGGCAGTCATCAGCCCCAACTCTTCCCTGAGCTTGTCAGCTCCCTCAAATGCCTCTTGGCAGTTATTCAATAGCACTCGCTTAAATGTGATTTCTTTTCCACCAGGTTCATCGGATGGGAATGTGGGGAGCTTATTATTAAGATCAGAACATAAAAGAGCATACATAGGACAAAATGTGGGTTCCAGAACAGCCTTCTCAAATATTAAATTAATAACCCCCTGTAAGGATACCAGAGACACCATCAGTAATTTCAGCATACAACTGCAATAACTAGAAAAGAGAACTATATAGCTGATATGTACAAAAGCTTGTGTTTATGTGTATGTTTATATACACAGAAACAACATACACATGTACATATTTAAAAATACATATCGGAAGGTAGAGTATTGTAAAAAAAAAACAAAAACAAATTTAGAAAATAATAACCTTCAAGATATCATCTGATGTGATACCCGAATCAATAAGTTGGCCCTTTAGAAGATCATACTTCTCAGGAGTCAGCTTATTCAGTATCCTGCACGGAGAACAGAACCATTCAGGAAAAACAAAAGTAATTCATTGTTAATTTCATAAATTCCCCACAAAGGAAGGATTACCTCTTCTTCTCATGAATACTTGAAAAAATAAATAATACTTAGCAAGTTTTCAAGTTTTTTAAAAATTGAGGCCATGGCTTGTAAGGGGTAATGAGATGATACGTTTGCAATTTTTACCGCTGTCAAATTTTTTCAACATGAAAGCATCTCATATTCAGCAGCTTCCAAAACTAATGTTCTAGATACCAACCACACAAAAAAATATTAAAATCTGAATTTAAGAACTTGATAGACGTTAATAAAATCCAATGTTGGACATTCAACGCAAAGCCTTGTTTCAGTAACTTAAGAAACAAAAAAAAATTGTTCCTACAACATGGATTATTAGAGAGCCATCATGCTTAATCTAAGATCAGATCCTGAATGGGATAAATCAGTGCAATGTCTTTTTTATGGTTTGTCAATAGAAATCATATATATATATATATATATATATATGTATATGATGCAAGAAACCAGCTTTTATGGTTTATTTCCAATATATTTACCCTTTTACAGTCTTTAGAACACGCTCCTTCTCAGAAATATTCCCTCTTCTAGCTGACCATGGCACCTCAGCCTTGACCAAAGCTGGAGTTGGTACTCCCTAGTTCAACAAAGAAAACCCAATGTTAATGCCCAAAGCCAAACGACAGACAGTGTGTGCTGCAGGGATAAAATGGTTCTTAAGGGAATAAACACAAAGTTAATATGAAGACAAGACACTCAAAGTGGCAGAGTTCCTTGAATGTTATCATTATGGAAAAAAGAAACAATCAGAGGGATTGATACCCAAGCCAAGCAACCTATATGCTTCATAACTAATGCACAATTATGCAATGGAACTGAAGGAGATGGGTTAACAAATAAAAGAAAAGAAATCCTAAAACATGAGGTTACCAACGCCGTCGAACCATCTCATCATTATTTATAAAACAAATTCAAAGAAATTTCAGAGCAATTATTACTGGTGCAACTCATTTAACCATTGCTCTCTGATAAATACCTAGACGTTAAAGGGTCAAGTGGAGTGGAACTGCCGATTCCAGCACTAATGCCTAATTAAAGTTCACCTTTAAAAGCTATAATGACAGATGAATATGTCACAAGATGTTTTGAATACTCACCCACCAACTCCAAGAACAAACAAAGAAGCATTTTAATAATTCTGGCAATGGCCAAGGCAAACAATAAACGGCTGAAGACACAAGAAACTTTATATGGACAAAAAGAGTTTGTATTTGTTTACGTTAATTACCCCTTGGCTAGAAGAGATCTGTGCCCTTGAGAACTGAGAGTTAAGTTGATCTGGGCGATTAAATTGATTAGATTCTGGCTGTCTGGAGTCATATCGGTTTCCCAATTCTCTATCCCGAAGTGATTCCCAGGACCTCTCCTCTCCAGCAGAAGTAAACTGTGCTGAACGGTTACGCCAATCACGATTGTCAGGCTCCGAATAACGGTTCTGACTCTGATTTGATGGCTAACAAAAGTTTAGAAAAAGGAGCAAAAATGTTAACAAAGAATGATAGCTCGGCATATTTGAAAATACATAAATTTATCAAGGCGCTTAATTGCTACTAAAATAAGCAAACTGAAAAAGAGCACTTAGTGCTTACATTGCTTTCTCCACGACCCCAGTTTTGATCTTCTCCAAAGAGTTCCACTTCAATTTCTCGTTTGATTTTAAGAATCTCATCAGCAACTTCTACAACCTAAGAGAAGGCAAGCAGGATAATCAGATATAGTATCAAACAATGTGCCACAGTGTGATCTCAACTGAATTAAGCTGAAACAGAATAGAAATAGCGTTGAACTTATTTACATGATCAACTCAATATGATTGAAACAGAATGAACATTGAACAACTTCCTTGCATGCAAATAAAAAGCATATGCCTGTTCTTTTCTGGTAGGTTTTAGGCAAGCAAAATGCAACAATTGTTTGCTGATGCACAGATGAAGTATGCTACTAAGCACAAGTTTGTACAATTACCTCCCGCAGCTGAAGAAGCTGGTCCTTAGTGTACCAAACACGTTCACGACCCTCAAATCGTGAGTCTCCAGCCTGCAACAGTAAAGCAATTAATAACTTCAGATTCTACAACCAACAATATTTCAGTATGCCACATGTTAACATTCAGATTGACTGTGTAAAGAATAAACCAGTCATTGGAAGACGCAAACTCTAAATCATGACTAAGAACTTATGAGACATATTCTTAACATGGTTATCAAAAAGTCAACTTATTTGTCTAACAGAAACAAATAAATAAGCTCCACAAATCTTAACTAACATCCAAACAAAAGGACATCATATAGTTAAAATTTATAGATTTCATATCATAGGGAGGTAGTCAAAAGACCCGATCTTTTGTACTTCACAATCATCAACATGACTTAGTGCACAAAAAAGTCCATACATTCAATAAAATTCAACTCATTAATAGAACTGAATTCTTTCTCAATTAGGAGGATCCACAAGTAAAGAAAAATGGAAAATATAACTATAAATTATCATCTTATAAACCAGCACTGGAGTTTAAACTCCGCAAGTGGGTTTAATTGATTGCCACGTCTCCATTTAACTATATATGTTAACTCGTTTATTTGTACTTAAACTAGCTTAAAGAGTTTTTAAACTCTACTGCCAAAATATCAAAATAAAATCCATACATAACCATTGAAAAGAGGATTGACCCATAATGAGGACAAGTTCACTGATCTTTGATCAATGGAACATCCATATTTGTTTCAAAATCATAAGATCCTTCATGTTTGTAGGTTCTTCATGGGCAATCAAAAACTCATAGAATACCCACCTAAAGCCTACATATTTTTCTTTGTCCATATTTACAGCAAGTACACATACTAAGTGCCACACCAAGAATTAGGACAGAACTTTTAAAATTCTTCCTCTTTTAGAGGTTTAATTAATATTAAACTCTACATTCTTTTATTGGTAAACAAAGACACTTTGGAAAAAAACCAAGATTGCTATTAAGAACACAAAGGAATAAATTTAAAGCCTTTCAGACGGAAAATAAAAGCAATGTTTATCTCAAAGCTAAGTTACAGAATCAACAATAATAATGATAAAACCAAATGTACTTCTAAGGATCCAATTCAAAAAAGCACTAAGTAACAGCTGTTACACTTACAATTTAAAAAGAAAACCTATCTAAATCCAACAGCGAGACATCTAAAAGACCAATCCAAACAAAATAATTAAAAAAAAAGGCTAGATCCAATACAACTGAGACATGGGTTTTGAAAAGAAAGGTATGAAAAGTTTGAACCTTAATCGAAAAAGGAGGAGGAGCACCGCCATGGGGACGAAAGAGAGGAAGATCAGAAGAGAGGGAACCAAAGGCTAACGAAGAAGAGGATGATGAAGAAGGACCACCGAGGAGTCTGCTCCCTCGACCACCACCAGGTCTTAAGCTCAACACCGTCTGATCACCTTGCTGCATACCTCGCTCTTTTCACGTGAGATTCAATCTCCAGCGTCCGATCAAAACAAAAACCAAAGAACTCAGCGATATGTCAAACGCCGAATCTGAATATGAAAAGAAAACAAAAGGGCTTTATAATATAAAGAGATAGAAAGAAAAAGATTTGGTTTCTAGATAGAGAGAAGAGATGAAACCAGTTTTGCTCTCCCTTATGCTGGAGAGCAAAGCAGAGAATGTATGTGAGGACACTAAAGAAAAACAAACCCTTATTTAGGAGAGTGTTTTTCTTTTTCTTAGTCGCTAATTTTTTTTTCTTTTCTATTTTTTTTCCTCAATATGAGGTATATTTATATCTGTAATTACATCATTATCCTTGATCGTTTTGCGCTTGCCTAGATTTCATTGGCTTTGATTGACAATTTTGCCCTTCCGTCTTAACAATTGTAATTTGTAGCATTGCTTTAGGTGCTTTAGAAACCTTAATCCCTAGTGCAAATTGGAAAATTATTTAAAATATATTATTGTTATTTGATACTTAATGTTGGCTATCATAAATAGCATAATTATCCAATATACTAAATGATGACATATATTTTATTTTATTTATTTTTTATTTTTTTAAATATTACCTCAAATGAAATTTAAAATTCTTATGCCTATATACGAAAGAATCTACTAAAAGTACTTATAAAAAGACCTGTTCACTGACCGGGTTAGGCTGAATTTGGGCCGATTTAGGTAAGGTATTAAAAAAGTAAAAGTGTACCCAAGCCTTGCTCGACCAATTTTTCAGGCCTAATTTTTTGTCCATATCGATTTTTAGATATAATGAATAGCCCAAGCCAATCTAAGTTAGTCAAATACTATTAAATTTTTTAAAAAATATAATAAAATATAAAAAAAATATTAAAAGACATAATAATTAATATGTATAACACAATAAATTTGAATAAATTTTTATATAAAGGTTAAAAGAAACATGAAAATTTAAATTAAAGTAGAAAAAAAGAATAAAAGCTCAAAATAAATTGCATAAAGAAAATAAAACTAATTAAAAATATATTAATATAAAAAATAAAAAAAAGTATAGTAAATGGGTAGGTTAGGTCAGACTTGGGCTTGAAACGATGAACCTAAGCTTGGTCTATTTTTAAACTGATCTTGATTATTAAGCCCAAGCTCATTTAACGGCTTAATATTTTTGTCTTAACATACTAAAAAATTCGACTGTCCTTTAAATTTGAATGGATAACCCAATCTTTGAATATGTTTACTTATAAATTATATATTTCCATGTTTATTTTATTGTAGTTCAAAATTGTTAAGAAAAATTAAGTTAGTAAAAATTCTTTAATCGTAGCTTAAAATTATTTAAAAAATTAAAATACTAAAGAATCTTCAATTATGAACAATTTTTAAGTGTTGGATAGATTATTGAAAATTTTTATTATTATATTATTAATAAGTTACATAAATTATTTTTAGATAAATAAAATTTTTTTAATTAAAAGTGTTGAAAATGCTAAGTAATTTTTAGCTACTTTATGCATCAAATCAATCTTTTTTTTTTTAAAAATGCTATTTAATTACATTAATTTTATTTTTTTTCCTTCTAACTAGTTATCCTTTAAACTTTTATCAATTAAAAATAATCATAAATTTGTAATTTTCTTATATATTAATAAACATACTACAAATTTAATTTTCACTAACATACCAACCAAACAACTTCTATATAAATATATATGATACTTAATTTTTTAGTATTTAATTTGTTCAATTTATCAAATAACCCTTATCTAAAATTTATTTTATAAATAAAATAACCAAACCAAAAAAAACTTTAAAATCAATTTCTTTGTATATTTAATTTGCAATTTTGATTTTCTCATAAACGCCTGTATGTTTAACTTCCTTATAAATGCAATGAAAAGAAAATCATCATCTCAAAAAACAAAATCATTTATAAGTTTTCCTTTCCTATACATAAGCGATTGAAGATAAGACAGTTTCATTTCAAGATATAAACACAGGAAATTTATATTTATATATATATATATAAGGGTTTGTATATGATGCACTGATAGTGTATAGTTTTTATATACTGACAATGCATCAAGGTTGACACCTCATCAATTGACAAATTAAAAAATATGTCAAGCTCTTAAAAGTAAATATAAATAATTTTTTTAATTTGCTCATAAGAACCTATTGATGAGGTGTTAACTTTTAATGTATTGACAGTGTATAAAAACTATATACCGTCAGTGTATTATATATAAATTTTATTTTTAAATCCCCTTATTGATTCAAAGACATTTTTGGGATTGCTTTTATCATCGACATTATTTTTCATACATTATTTATTTTTTGAAGAACACATAAAACAATTATAAAGCTTTCCAAGAAAAAACATGAAAATCTTTCATTTTTTATGTCAACTATTTAAAAAATGTAGAAAAATAAATAGTCAAACACGGGAAAAATATTTGATAAGATGATGATAGGAGGTAATCATATAATAATTATAAAAATGAGTAAAATTTCGTATCACTCTTGAAATAACCATTTTGAGAATAATAGGATCTAAAGGGTAAATAAGTAATTTTGAGAATCAACTTGTCACTTACATTATCAAGTCGGGGAATAACACGAGAAAAAAAAAACAAAAAAAATTCTTTTTACATCCATTTTCTTTTCTTAAAAGTGTTAAAATTTTTTTTATATATAAAACTCTTCTCCCTTGGCGGCCTTAGCCTTTCATTACCAAACATAACACGAGGGACCGTGCGTTTAAGTTCTTGCCCTAACTTTTACCGGTTACCACCTGTGGGCTCCCACTCACATGTACTCCCCGATCGTGGTCTATACTTGACGCGACACTACGACAGTAGCCTGGAAACCTACACGTGTCTGTTGGATTCAAAGCTCCGCCTTTCATTTTCGCCATCTACCGGAACCAAGTGAGTTACATCATTGCGAGTTGCGACACGTACACGCTTACGTCATAAGAGGGAATTTTGGTATTCACTCTGTGCAGAGTTTTGAAGTAAATTTGCTTGCGTATATAGTTTATTTTATTGGACGGGTTTAATAAATAAATATATTCTTAATTTTTTTTTATAAAATGAATATAAGTCTTAATATTTTTCTTATACATAAATTAGTTTATAAATTTTTATTTTATTGTAAATAAATCACAATCATTAAGAATCAAAAAATTAAATATAAATCTGTTAAATGATTTTATTTTCCATTTGTATTGCATATGATGTCGTAACCCACAAAATTATACACATTGGTTATCAAGTAAGATATCAAAATAGCAACTAGTGTTATTTAACAAATTTGAATTTAATTGCATAATTTGAAGAAGTTTGGGAGTTATTAATGGTAAAATATAATTTTATGGATTGATTTACATATGATAAAACGTTAAGAGCTTAATTTGTTTTGAGCAAAAGGTTAAGGGTATATTTGGCAATTAAACCTATTTGATGCACGGATCGTCTGTAGTTTTCATATGTTGTCAGTCAATTATAAGTTATTTCATTAATTAGAAAACCCTTAAAATAAATTAAAAGACTTTATTGATATTTATTTTTAATGGTTTACATAAATTTTAGCTTTGTTTATTAACGAAGTGGCAACTTGTGGTTGATTAATAGTGTATACTCTTTACACTATTAGTGCATCAATTATAAACACATGTGTGTGTATTAATATTTTTTGCAAACTAACCATTAAATTTAACAACCTAATCATATTTATCTTACACAAAAATTTTTGAGCCAACCTGATATTTTTATCATTTCAATCAAGAATAATATTTTTTAATATATATATATATATATATTAACAGTTATTATTATGAAACAAAATAGTTAGTCATCTTTGATTAATTTGAAATTTAACTTTCATGATCTATGTGAATAAAACATAAAATTTAACAATCGGATTAAAAAAATATAAAATCGTAAAAATATATGAAATTGTGTAAAATTAAATTAGTTTTGCACTAGTCTATGTAGATCCCTCCAATATATATTTATGTAGAAACTGATATCAAAGTGTTTTTTTTTTCTACAGGAAAAAATATAGATTACGAAAACTATAGATAGTTGTAGGCTCAACTAGGAAATCTACCTAAATCCCTATATATATTATATACCATTTATAGAAAAGGAAAAGAAATCCTAAATAAGAGAAAGTCTTAAATGAAACAACTTAGGGAAATATTTGGTCAAGATACCAAATCCCATAAGAGCTCTCAAGTTCGACTCCTAGTAAACACACCTTTGGGGAAGGGTAAGGAGACTTAATTGTGACGAAGTCTCGAGTAGAACTAGTCTTAGACTGTAAAAATGGATGAAGATACTTGTGGTTTACACCAAAAAAAGATACCAAATCCCATTATCTTAGGAAATAAAAAAAATTAATCATATATGATCCCATAAATTATGGATTGGATTTCTAAAATCCCCCTCAGTTTAGGTAGTAGATGTCAATCATACCCAACTTGGACTTTAAGCTTTCAATTTTTTTTTAGGAAGGGCCTTAGTGAGCTTTTCCCTATTGGCACCCGACGCATATCGTGTCTTTTTGGACGTTTTGTCGGGGAAGACCTTTGAGCATAAACTTCTTCATGAATACCTTTAATTTCTTGTAGCTCACATGTCCAAGCCTCGTGTGCCACAAATCAGTTGTTTCATTCTTTCGTGTCTTGTCCACGTATACGATTTGAGCAAACATGACATATATGAACTCCAGCCGCCTTCATTCCATTATTAGTGTACTTCTTGGTTTTGTTAGTTTTAAATTGACATGTATATTTATATTGAAATGACAAAAAACTTAAGCATAATTAAATGATTTATGATGAATGTAAATTTGCATGTCGATTTACAAAACCTATCAAGTATAAGACCATGTTATGATTACATATTTTGAATAGTCTCATAATACTTAGAAAATATTATTAAGTGATTGTCTATTAAATATAAAATCTTTTCAAAATCACTTAATCAATATTTGAACTATATCATGACATCTAGCCAAGAAACATTGAAATGAAGTTGGAAAACAACTTAGGAATGAATTAGGATCAAAGCATGCATGTATTTCAACTCCAAGTTGCCCAGAAAATCAGGATTTAGAGTGACCAGATCGATCCCCCCTTCATCGGATCGATCCTTGAATGGCAAAAAGCTTCCAAAGCAAATCAAGACTTAAAGGATTGATCCCTACCCTTAGAGGATAGATCCAAGATGGCAGAAACCCTAAGAAAGCTGCCCAAAACTGTAGGGTAGATCCCCTTTACCTATGGATCGATCCATTACCATACAAAATGTGCCTAACAACTAGTTTTTGAGAGTTTCAATGGGAAGATTTGTATTAAATGCGCTAATAATCGTTCTTAGCTTTGATGGAGTATAAATACAAGCATTTATGAGCTTAAAGAGTAGAACAAGCACTAATTCATCTTCTTTAACCTTCAAGAAGGAAATCAAATTTCAAATCTTCTCTTCTTCATATTCATTGTACTCCATTTTGTGTATTTTTACTTTTGAGAGGTTTTCTATTGTACACAACCTATCTAAAACTCAATTCTTTATTCTAAAGAGGAGTGTAATCTTGTAAGGATATCTTGTGAGTGATTGTGTAGCTTCACAAGGGAAGGGTTTAGAGGTTTCTTCCTAAGCCTACAAAAGGAAGTGTTAGAGGTCTCACCACAGCTTAAAGTGGTGTGTATTGAATCTCAAAGAAGAGTGAAATCAATACCTTGACAAAAGGATCAAGGAAAGAGGATGTAGGCTAAAGCTTGGTCGAACCTTTATAAATCTTGTGTTTGCATTTTCTTCCTTACTCTTTATTTACTATTTTTGTTAATTTATTGTACAATTTGTTTAAGTATCTAGTTAAGCCTTAAAAACTAAAATTTAGTTCAAAAATTGATTCACCCTTCCTCTCGGTAGAGCTAACAATTGGTATCAGAGGTTGGGCTCGAGATTAATTTAACATCCATCAAGTATAAATGATCTAGATGGCTCAAACTAGTGTACCTACACTCTTAGTTGGAGAGGGACACTCTACAGTTAGGCCACCACTCTTTAAGGGTGAAACTATGCATATTGGAAGACTAGAATGATGTTGTTTATTCAAGCTAATGATTATGAAATTTGGAGAATAATTGTAAAAGGTCCCTTAATTCCAATTAAGAAAGTTGATAGGGAAGAGGTTCTAAAGGTTGAGGATGAGTGGGATATAAATGACTTTAGAATGACACAATTAAATGCTAAGGAAATGCATACACTCTTTTGTGCACTAAAGCCTAATGAATACAATAAAATATCATTGTGTGAGAATTTAAAACAAATTTGGAATAAGTTAACAATCACTCATGAGGGAACAACTCAAGTCCAAGAATTAAAGTAGGCGTGCTCACTCAAGACTATGAGCTATTCAAAATGAAAAATGAAGAAACCATTAGTGTCATGTTTACTAAGTTCACCAATAACATAAATGGCCTCAAATCCTTGGGAAAGACATACTCTAATGTTGAAATGGTTAAGAAGATCCTTAAAAGCTTACCTAAATCATGGGAAGCTAAAGTAATTGCTATTGAGGGGCCATAGTATTCATATACACTATCTTTAGATGAACTCATGGGATCTCTTCTTACTTATGAAACGAAAATCAAAAGAAATCAAAAACTTCCTAAGAAAGTTGGAGTTGCATTGAAATCCACCACACATGAGGAATGCAAGGATGATAATGACGAAAGTGATGATGATGAGGATATTAAGATGGTAATGTTTGCTAAAAGGTTTAATAAATTTATCAAAATGAAAACTAATGGAAATTTTAGGAGACCCCCTAGGAGAGACTCTAGCAAGGGAGAAACTAGTAGGAAAGAAAAAGAACCCATTATTTGTTATGAATGCAAGAAACCTAGTCACATTAAAATTGGTTGTCCTTCTTATAGAAAACAAGGTGAGAAGAAACCAAAGAAGAAGGCATTAAGCGATAGTGATTGTTCCGATGAAGAAAATGTTAGAGATGAAGTGGTCAGTCTTTGCTTTATGGCTATTAATGATGATAAGGTAAACTCTAACTCACTTGATACAAATGAATATACATTTGATGAGTTGCAAGATACCTTTGATAATTTAGCTAGTGAATTTGAAAGCATGAATATAAAATATAAGAAAATAATTTCAAAATTGAAAATAGAAAATGAATGCTAATGAATGTTAAATTAGAATGTGAAAAGAAGTTAGAAAATGCCAATCTACAAATAGATGAGTTAAATAAAAGGAACATTATTTTGCATAACTCCTTTTCTAGATTTTATATGGGTCAACAAAAAACTTAATCACAAGCTAGACCTAAAAAGCATTCTTTGACAAAGAGGGAGTAAGCTTTAATGTATCAAATAAGGAAACTCACCTAAAAAATTTTCCTCGTTAAGAATGAAAAATCATTTTTGTGCCCTTTATGCAATAGATTAGGACACTCCTCACAAGCATGCATATCAAGAAAAGCCATTTTTAGAGGAAAATTAGTTAAGAAAATTTGGGTACCCAAGCATGTTATAAATTCAAATGATGAATCTTTGAAAATGAAATGGATCCTTAAAGGATTAAAGATAATTTGTATTAACTTTCAAAGACCTAAGAAAATTTGGGTACCAAAGGCAAAAGTTTGATGTGTTTAATTGAGGGAGGAAGAGCATTGCTACAAGGCAAAGTCAAAGGAACACTGGTATCTTGATGTGGATGCTTAAGATACATGATTGATGACAAGAGCTAATTCAAAATCCTAAAGCCTAAAAGTGATGGAAAAGTCACATTAGGGGACAATTCCAAAAGGCAAATTAAAGGGATTGGCTCATTGGTAACTCTTCTTCTACTATTGAAAATGTGTTGTATGTTAGAAAATTAAAGCATAACTTGCTTATCATTAGTCAATTATGTGATAGAAGCTTTAAGGTTATGTTTGATGCTTTGTGTTGCCATGTTGTTGATGCTAAAACCAACCAAATACTTTTCATTGGACATAGACAAGGAAACATTTACACTGAATAACAAATATGTATGCTTTATGGCCACAAAAGAAAATGAATCTTGGTTGTGACATAGGAGATTAGGTCATGCTAACATGCATGTTTTACCTAAACTAGCTAAAAAAGACCTAGTTGTAGGATTGCCTAAGCTTCAATTTCAAACTAATAAAGTGTGTGAGGCTTGTGTAAGAGGAAAACACAAGAGTTTCTTTCAAATCTAAGAGGTGTGTTTGCACCTCTAGGCCACTCCAACTCCATCACTTAGATCTCTTTGGATCAACTAGAACATTAGCTTAGGAGAAAAACACTATGGATTTGTTATGGTTGATGATTATACTAGGTTCACATGGATATTCTTCTTAAGCGTTAAGAATGAAGCCTTAGACAAATTCATTACTTTTTCAAAAATCACTCAAAATGGAAGAGGTTATTCCATCACTAGCATTAGAAGTGAGCATGGAAAGGAATTTGAAAATCTTGGATTTGATGCATATTGTAATGATAATGGTAATAACTATAATTTTTCAGCTCCTAGAACACTTCAACAAAAGGGGTGGTTGAAAGGAGAAATAGAATTTTAGAGAAAATGGCTAGAATCATATTTTGTGAAAATAATTTACAAAAATATTTTTAGGCTGAAGCAATTAACACTTCATGATATGTTATAAATAGAGCTATAGTTAGGCTAATCTTAAAGAAAATGCCATATGAACTTTATAAAGGAAAAATGACTACTATTGGCTATTTCCATCCTTTTGGATGCAAATATTTTGTTTTAAATAATGGAAAAGATAATTTAGGAAAATTTGATGCAAAAAGTGATGAGAGTATCTTTCTTAGATATTCCTTAAATTCTAAGGCTTATAGGGTTTTCAACAAAAGAACACTTGTTGCAGAAGAGTCAATACATGTGATCTTTGATGAGTCAAATTCCTCTAGTAAAACCAATCTTGATGATGATGTTGAAATATTTGATGAACTAATAATTGATCCATCTCAAGATAAAGATGTTAGTAAACAATTAGAAGATCTTGATATAAATAAAAAGGATGAGTCATTAGATCAAGAGATAATTGAGAAAGAATCTGATATCTTAGAGAACTTAATTATGTGAAAAATAATGACATTGTTGGAAATCCAAATATTGGAGTTAAAACTAGATCATTTTATAGAAATATTTACCAACATGTCATTTCATGAGATTGGACTAGTTTTTAAGGCTGGTTGTCCAAACCTACCGCCACCCTCCTCTTTCACCCAGGCTTGGGACCGGCTGCGTTAACATGTTCTATTGGGATAAAGGCTCTAATGATGATGATGATGATGATGATGATTTACCAACATGTAACTTTTGTGTCTCAATTTGAACAAAAAAATGTGCATGAGGCTTTAAAAGATAAAATTGGATTATGGCTATGCAAGAGGAACTAAATCAATTTGAAAGAAGTAAAGTTTGGAATCTTATGGAAAGATCTAATGATCATCAAATTATTGGAATCAAATGGATATTCAAGCATAAATGGATGAAAATAGTGTGATAATTAGAACCAAGGCTAGATTAGTGGTGCAAGGATATAGGCAAGAAGAAGGAAAAGACTATGATGAGACTTATGCTCCGGTAGCTAAATTAGAAGCTATTAGGATGCTGCTTGCCTTTACGTGTTACAAAAATTTCAAACTTTATCAAATAGATTTTAAAAGTGCAATTTCTAAATGGGTTTATAAATGAAGAGGTTTATGTAGAGTAACCTCCCAATTTTGAAAATTCAAAGTTTCCCAATTGTATTTTCAAACTTTCAAAGGCTTTGTATGGATTAAAACAAGCTTGTAGAGCTTGGTATGAAAGACTATCCAAGTTTTTAATTGAAAAAGGTTTTGCAAGAGTCAAAGTAGACACAACTTTGTCTATTCAATTTAAGGGTAGTGATTTATTAGTGATTTAAATTTATGTAGATGATATCATTTTTAGATCCACAAATGAATCTTTCTGCAAAAATTTCTTCAAATTAATGCAACGTGAATTTGAAATGAGTATAATGGGGGAGCTAACTTTCTTTCTAGGGCTACAAGTAAAGCAAAGTAAAAATGGAATTTTCATAAATCAAGCTAAGTACACTAAGGACTTGCTCAAAAGATTTGAGATGAGTGAGGCCAATCCTCAATCCACCCTAATAAGCACATCTATCAAGCTTGATAAGGATGAAATAGGTAAGTGTGTAGACTAAACTATAGGTTTATGATTGGATTATTGCTAAATCTTACTGCTAGTAAACTGGATATAATGTTTAGCGTATGCTTTTGTGCTAGATTTCAATCATCCCCTATATAATCATACTTACAAGCTGTCACAAGAATCTTTAGATACCTTAGAGACACTTCTTCCTTAGGACTATGGTACTCTAGAGACTTGACTTTTACCCTTCATGCTTATTCTGTGCAGATTTTGGTGGATGCAAAGTTGATAAGAAAAGCACATCTGGTACTTGCCAATTTTAGACTCATCTCATGGTTTTCCAAAAAACAAAATAGTGTAGCTCAATCCACAATCGAAGATGAATATATTGCATCTGGAAGTTGTTATGCCCAAGTGTTGTGTATTAAACAAAAAATGAGTGATTATGGAATAGAGATGAATCAAATTCCCATCAAATGTGATAATCCTAGTGCTATTAATCTCACCAAAAATCCTATACAACATTCTAGAACTAAGCACATTGAAGTAAGGCATCATTTTATAAGAGATTATGTGTAAAAAGGTGATATTGTTCTAGAGTATGTAGACACCTTACATTAATTGGCGGATATTTTTACTAAACCTTTAGATAGAGTAAGATTTTGCACATTTAGAGGTGAACTAGGACTAATGAATGCACCTTGAACTTAAATGACATCTTTGTATTTTTGAATGAATGGTTTAAGTTGATAATGATGAATGCAAGTCAAGAATTTAGAGAATATTTGAATTACTTGCTCATCGCATACTTAACTTACCATATTTTTTTAGAGATTGTGATGGATTTTAGTTATTAAGATGATTTGATGAATTTGGTGTTTAATACTTGTGTGATTATGTTCTAAATTCCTTGTTAAGTGTTCAACATTCATTCATTTTGATAAGGTGCATATATTTCACAAAATTATCATGTAAGTTCTTAAAAAGGTATTTTTCATACAAAATTGTCTCAAAACATACCAAAATGCATTTTCAATGGTTTGACTAAGTGTTTTTGCCTCCTACACGTCATAAAAGATTGTTTCAACTTGCTCAAATCTTGTTTTGATCTTAAAAGACTGAAAATGCATGATTTCACTCATTTTCAAAGCATATTTTCTTTTTTGCATAAAAGTGAGGCACATACTAAGGGATCGGTTTCTAATAATATAGGATCGATTCCCTGAGTTTTACGTGCAAAAATTTCAGGTTCAGCATCGAGTGATCGATCTTGTTCACCATGGGATCGATCCCCTGACATCTTATTTTAACTTTTTTCCTTTCTGTCGATCCCTTGTTGATAAGCGTGATAATTGGGTTATTAAAACCTCGACTTTTGCTAAAAACCCCTTTTTTCTTCTCTATTTTTCTCTCTCAACCATCTCCTCACCCAAAATTCACATCTTTCTCATTTCACCACCAAATTTCGTCATTCTTCCCCCATTCTTCATTATTTTCACTCTATTTTCACGTCTCATCTTCATCATTTTAAAACTTCCTCTTTTTTTGGATGTTTTGACTCAACCAAAAACCTCAGTTTTTTTATGCATTTTCATCCTTATTTTCCTCATCATCCACTCTTCCTTTCTTCACACTTTCTTCATCAAACCTCTTCACCTCAACACCATCTTGTTGTGTATTATGTTGGATTTCACAAATTCCTCCCATAATCTCATCTCTACCACTCCAAAGTCATCATCAACAACTGTTTACTGAAATTCCTCAACCAATTTTTTCTTGCCTTTCACATTCCAAATCCTATCACAATGCCTCTAAGAGTGAAACATGTAGCCAAGAAACATAAAGCTTCTTCCTCTTCCTCCATTCCTATAGCTTTCAATCGAAGTTTTTGCAATGCGGAGGAGAAGAACCACTTTTATGAAAGCTTTGCCAATATGAAAATCAAACATTCCTTCGCATCAATACTCCTGTCCCATGTAATATTATCCGAGCTTTTTTCTCAAATGCTAAATCCAAATGATCGATGAAAAGTTATTGGCATTGAGTTATTCATCATGGGATAGTCCATTCAAGTTGCTCCTCAATCACTTTCCAAGTTATTTTGAATTCCCAACGAAAGCCTTACCTATGAAGATGAAAATGCTCCATTTGACTTTCCAATAATTGATGAGCGAGCAGGTGATCTTTTTATCTTTACTTGTCCACTTCACATCATTATTTCTTGGAACCTTCCTCCTTTTGGCACCAAATACTCACAAGTTAGAAAACTTGATCGGTTGTGGCTTCATCACATTCATTCTCCCACTACTACAAAGCTTAACCTCATTCATTTCATCTTTAACAATTGGGTGAAGATTGTAGAAGGTGGCGCCAAGACAATTGTTTTTCCTCAGCCGTTGGCGTCTTATGTTCTTGATAAAGGCATTGATTGTTTATGTGAAGTTAGTGTCTTGGTCGACCCTAGTACTACGATTAATCTAGGGACACTTCACAACCTTGGCTAGTATTAAAACGAGAGGAGTGGTATGGGTGAAAGGGAGAAGTGACACGGGTACCCTCCACCTCCAGCTCCAGTTCCCACTCAAGCTCCTATAGAGCATACTCCTAATGCTTTATCTTCCTCAACTCCATCTAGCTCTACTCCTGTTACCTTTCTTTACCGGATTATGCACATGCTTTAATAATTTGACACTCGCTTCACAGTGTTTGAAGCGAATCAGCAGGCATTTCAACAAGGTGTCATCACACGTTTCACTCAACTTGAGATGCATTTACTACCTTCCAAGATGATGTCAACACCTACCTGTCCAACATGGAGGTTACTCAAACGTCTTTGTATGATGAGGTTTAAGACATTCGGCTCCAGCAAGAAGAGTTCATTAACCAGTATCACAAGACCTTTCCCAAAAGGTCTTAGATAGTTATCACCTTACCTTGTTGACTAATTCTTATCCTTTAGGTCTTCATGGATATGTTTTGCAACTTAACTTTATTTTCTTATCCATGCTTTAGTAGTCAACCTAGGTACTTTGACTCTTTTAATGATTACGACTTTATGACTCTATGAATGTCTATGCTTATGAATCATGATTACATATGGCTTTATGAATGACTATGAATGACGTTATGGCTTATTCTTGTTTATTATTGCTTTAAATTGTACATGAATACTTCTTTCTCCATTCATATGTCACTAACTCCTTCATTCACTATTGTCTATGCATTCATTAAAGGGGGAGTTTGGTGTTTGTTATGACAAAAAGGGAGAGAAGGGGGGTGAATTTTGTTAAAATTCATGCTTTAATTAAGGGGGAGCATTTTTCAAAGAATTCTTCACAGCAAATTTACTTTAAGTTTTGTCATATCAAAAAGGGGGAGATTGTTAACTCTAAATTAACATGTATATTTATTTTGTAATGAAAAAAACTAAGCATAATTAAATGATTTATGATGAATGTAAATTTACATGTCGATTTACAAAACCTATCAAGTACAAGACCATGTTGTGATTACATATTTTGAATGGTCTTATAATACTTAGAAAATATTATTAAGTTGTTGTCTATTAAATATAAAATCTTTTCAAAATCACTTAATCAATATTTGAACTATACTTTCACGACATCTAGCCAAGAAACATTGAAATGAAGTTGGAAAACAACTTAAGAATGAATTTGGATCAAAGCATGCATGTATTTCAACTCAAAATTGCCTAGAAAATAAGGATTTAGAGTGACTGGATCGATCCCCCTTTATCGGATTGATCCCTGAATGGCAAAAAGCTTCCAAGGCAAATCAAGACTTAGAGGATCGATCCTTACCTTCAAAAGATCGATCCCAAGAAGGTAGAAACCCTGAGAAAGCTACTCGAATTTGTAGGATCTATCCCTTTTACCTATGGATCAATCCACTACCATGCCAAATGTGCCCAACAGCTAGTTTTAAAGGTTTCAACAGAAGATTTGCATTAAATACACCAACAACCGTTCTCAGCTCTAAGTGGACTATAAATGCAAGCATTTATGAGCTTAAAGAGTAAAACAAGCACTAATTCATCTTCTTCAACCTTCAAGAAGGAAATCAAAGTTCAAATCTTCTCTTTTTCATATACTCCGTTTTGTGTATTTCTACCTTTGAGAGGTTTTCTATTGTACACAACCCATCTAAAACTCAACTCTCTATTCTAAAAGGGAGTGTAATCTTATAAGGATATCTTGTGAATGATTGGGTAGCTCCACAAGGGAAAGGTTTAGAGGTTTCTTCCTAAGCCTACAAAAAGAAGTGTTAGAGGTCTCACCATATCTTGAAGTGGTGTATATTGAATTTCAAAGAAGAGTGGAATCAACACCTTGATAAGAGTATTAAGGAGAGAGGACGTAGGCAAGAGCTTAATTGAACCTCTATAAATCTTATGTTTGCATTTTTTTCTTTACTCTTTATTTCTTGTTTTTGTTAATTTACTATACAATTTGTTTAAGTGTCTAGTTAAGCATTAAAAACTAGAATTTAGTTTATAAACTGATTCACCTCCCTTTCAGTGGAGCCTACAGTTTTAAGCTTGGATATACTTTTACATCATTTGGGCTAAATACCACATAATTCCCTGAGGCTATGAGTTGTAAAACCGACAAGAGAATTTTCTTTATATCTAGAACATGGAAAATATTTTGCAACTAAACTTAATGTGGACTGAACATGGCACAATGGTTGTCTTGCCTATGTGAGTGATCGGCAACTTCTAATTATTTGCAATCACCATAACTCATTCTATTTTGTAGGTAGAGATACTTGTCAACTTCTCTTTATCTTCAATCATACGATTAGAACATTTGAAGTCAACTTTCTATTCTTTATCATAATCAATTAATTTACTCATTGATGCAAGTACATGCTCCTTTTCTGTCTCAATGGTGTACATGAGTGCAAGTTCTTCACTTTCTTTAATAACCATTTATGCCTGAAAATCCCAATCTTCTTTTTCTCGTGAAGAAGTTGCAGTATTACCTTGTACTTGCTTAAATTGGTAATCTTAAGGAAAGTGACCAACCTTCCCATAGTTGTAACATTGGTTGTTTTTACAATGATACCTTACATCTTCATTACTCGAACATATCAAGCTCTCCCTTTCTGAAAACTCTTTTCTCCTTGCTTCAGATGTGCCTTTGTCACCTTTGACACTTCTCGTTTCTTCTTTTATTAAAGTTCCTTTTATTGCGAAAGAGATCTTTCTCAAAATCCTTTACTAAGGCTTTAGACATTTGTTTATCTAAAGTTTCTTGATTGATTAAGATATTCTCCAGCTTGACTAGAGTTGATTCCTTCCCACAACCTCGAGTTGTGGTAACAATCCAATCATACTCGGGTCGTAGGTCATGAATAATAATCTTTCTTATCCTTGTCTAAGTAATTGTATTTTTAGATTTAACTTCAAAATTTAGTCTCAAAGAGATTTAACTTTAGAGAAATACTTGCTTACTAACATATTTTTTTTGAGAGATTGACATGAGCTCATTCTCTAACTATTGAAGCTTTGTATCATTATTTTTCGTGAATAATGTTACAAGTGTGACCCATGCATCCTTTAGTGCTATCTTCAATAGTGACAAATATCAGATATGTTGCCTTTTTGACTTTAACCTTCCATTTCTTCAATATTTTATCTTAAGTGGGTGGTGTTGAACTTTCACTGCCAACAATTTCCCATAAATCTTGCTTGAGCAAATAATATTGCATACGGATGCTTCGTGTATTATAATTATTTTCATTAAGCTTCTCAATGTTACTAGTAAAACTTGAAATATCTATCAGTATATCTTGAAAGTACTGACATTTACCCCAAGCTTGATTTTAAATTCCACATCCCTAACTGTACACCGATAGAATCTCCGCCTCTTCACGAACTACTATCCCTGATCATCTTGCTTGGATCTTTGAACTATAGTCGCTTACCACCTAACTCTGAGATCACTTTGTTGGAGTTAAGTGAGAAAAAAAGAACTTCTTTTATTTATACTTGTTTACAATGATACACCTTAAAAAATAATTTATTTCACTTTGTTTCACTTTGCTTACTACACACACATTACCTCACATCACTTACTTATCTATTTTTTTCACTCACACCATACTACATTCTTCACTTTGCTCATTCTTTACACACATCTCTTACACTTGCCACACAACAATCTTGCACACTCTCACACAGTATTTCTCTTACTCATACCCACTTACACAACACACTTCTTGCATCTCTTTACACTTTTAGCCACAGACCAGTGTAACCTCTTTATATTTTTGAAAGTTGGTTGCTAAATCGATATAGAAACTTCTAACATGTTGGCTAAACAATACATTTAGATGACAAATCCTCTCTGACAAATCTAGAAATAAGAACAATGAAGAAATCTCTAAAAGGTTAAGAATACTAGAAATTTAGAGAGAGTAAAGTCAGTGTAACTCTAATAGTACCTACAGTTGTTAATATGCATGTTGGTGGATATACTAGTTCAGGATCTGGGTCTGGTTTTGGCTATGGCTAAAGATTAAGGAGGAGAATTGCAGTAGAAGCAAATAAAGCTTTTGCCTTTTCCATAGCCATTAGTCGGTACTGGTTTGTTTCAGGGTTGGGTTTTTAGTTAGGGCTAGTTTTGTTTGTAAATCATGAAAAAAAGAAACTTGTAGTGTACTTGTTGCTTTTTTATTGTCTTGAGTTCCATGTATAATCGTCCTAAGCTGAAACCTTTTATTAGTGAATTTTCTTAATTATTATATTTTTCATGTTCAATTACTTCTGTAATTTTGTCACTACTAGTGCATGAAAAAAAGTTGGCTATATATTTTTTGTGTAAACCACGAGGTGTCCCCTATCACATCGAATATGAGATTAATCTTCGCTCGCACTGCATGATTGTTGTAATGGGTAATGGGTACCCGGCACTATCTAACTCGATTAAGTAGGATTAGAGTATTATATAATCGGGTTTGGGTATAAAACTACTACTTTTCACGAGTTTGGGTAGTTATCTTAGGATACCTATTATCCGAATTTGATTATAATTAATAATTGTTTAATATGATATTTATATTTTTATATATAAATTATTTATTATTAATGTTCTTTTTAATTAAATTAATTCATTAAATATTATAATTATGATTTTTAACTTTAATTTATTTTATGAGTTAAATTAAATTTATTAATTTAATTTTTTGAAATAACTTATTCTAAAATTGATTTTAAATTTAAATTTGAAAGTCAAATTTTAACTTAATAAATGAGTATTTAAAGGGTTAGGAAAGTTAACGAGTACTTTCTACATTATAGGATCAGGGTTCGGGTAACACGATTCCAAATAATCATATAGTTAATTAGATTCAGGTATTATGAAAATTAATCAAATTCTCGTTTGGGTATTTTAAAATATCACGACTCGAAGGTCGTGATGTGCACTTAACACTTTTATTTCATTACGGTTTACCAATTTTACAAACCAAATTTTTCTTTTCGCTTAAGGTTTGTATTCAGTGTCAGTGTCATCGCTAAATAATTTTCACTTTTCTTAATTTCGATTTAACTTAACGCTATCATTTAAAAGGTTAACTCCTAAGGCAAATGAACTTACTTCCTCAATATTTTAATTCAAGATTTAACCTGACCAATAGAAAAAAATCGAAAACATCTCCTTATATATAATCAATTTTCCTTAGTTAATTAACCTGCAAAATATATACATATTTCTAACATCACATCTCAACTCCACAATCCATAGTTTATATCGTCATACACAACACACATTCCCAAAATCATTACAATCAACATATCCATATTCCACAAGCTTTATATTTGATATACAACATTAATATCTTAGATCGCACTCGATAATCATACTAGTCATATAATAATCTAGAGCAACTCCTAAGTTACATCCCAAACAATTTCCATTGCCATGTATTATGCATTACGTGATGTCTTTTCATGACAACCAACATGATGTGCAAAATTTCATATACCTCAAAAGTAATTAAAGCAGCACTCGAAGGACTTACGTAAGTACCACTACTAGGTACTGTCCCTGAGGGCCCACACGGAACTTCAAGCATGGACTCTAGCTCGTATGATCGGCGATGATGTTAGAAAGGGGCGAGCAAACCACGGCTCAGTAAGTGGTTTAAGTAAATGCATGTTAGACTTATGTTGATCTACATGCAAGTGTAGAAAATGCTGAAGTGACGTGTATGCATGGTATTCAATCACAGCCTTAAATCAAAACACTTTCACCTTGCACTTTAGTTCAAAACACTCTCATTATGCACTTTATTTAAATCAAATTTACTATGCATTTCAATTAAATCATTCACTATGCATTTCGGTTAAATTCAAAACACTATGTACTTCGATAAATCAATCACTATGTAAATCATTATGCACTTTGATAAAACGATTAATATACAGTTCGATAATTCGATCACTATGCACTTTAATAAAATGATCAATATACACTTCGATAAAGCCCAAACATTATGCATTTCGATAAAGTTAAAACGTTACACATTTTGATAAGTTAGTTTCTATGCATTCATTTTAAATCAATGAATGTGCACTTTGAGAAATCAATTACTATGCATTCGTTTTAAATCAATGACAGTGCACCTTGATAAATCGATTACTATGCATTCGTTTTAAATTAATGACTGTGTACTTTGATAAATTGATTTCTATGCCTTCGTTTTAAATCAATGACAGTTCACTTTGATAAATCAATTGCTTTGCATTCATTTAAAATCAATAACTATGCACTTTGATAAATCAATTAGTTCACAAAACGATAATCAATAAACATTAGGCATATAGCCTTGATTCACTGAAAATGATTTCAAAAATGATCACTTATCGCTTTTGACGTAAGCCTTAAATCACTTAAAATGATTTCAAATCGATCACTTGTCACTTTTGGCATAAGCCTTAAATATCTTAAAATGATTTCAAATCGATCACTTTTCACTTTAGGTATAAGCCTCAATTCATTGAAATCGATATTAATAATAAAACAGTGGTATGTAGAGTTTAGGCAATAATCCTTAATCACTAATATGCTAATTATGTCCATCCTAGCTAGTGATGGAATGGTGTCGCAAGCAACACAAAATCTATGGCCATAGAACGATACTCCAGTCTTGTTGATCAGTCGAGAGTTGGAACTTGTCTGCTGGCTTTCCAGACAAGCCTAATAATTTACCTACAGCATTAGGCTCGATAGGTACAATATAGTACAGTAGTCTAGAGCACAAAGCTTGATAGATGGGCAATAAGGCCTAGAGCTAAGCTCGATAGACTAGAAATGACCCGAAGGTCGTAGGATATGCCTACACTAAAAAATAAGGGTGATATTGGGTTGGATCGGATCCGATTTTTGCAAAAATTTGATCGGATCTGAGCTTAATGGTTTTTTTATTTTTTGATCCGTATCCGATCCGAATATAAAATATATCCGATCCAATCCGAATGTATGTAAATCGGATCGAATTGGTCATTTGGTTTTTTAATTTAAGCAATTTTATTTTTTTTCAATTTTTTCTTAGGTTTTTAAACAATCTTATGCTTTATTTCAATTTTTCCTTGGGTTTTTTAATTAAATATAAAACTTGAACTTTTGATATAAATAGTAAAAATTACAAATTATTAAATAACAATGTATTCGGATATAATTTGTATCCCAACTGATCTATATCCGATCTTAACAGAATGAATTTAGTTTAATGATGTCATAATCTGAATCTGAACCGAATTTCCTTATTATTCGAACCAATCCGAGTTAAAATGTTCGGTTCGAATAAATTTTTTGTTTTCTCAATTTTTTTTCTCAGCCCTACTCAAAAACGGTTCGAAAACAATGTTCTCGTGTAGCACTTGGCTTGCATGGATTTTAAAACACTTATTAAATCAGTTTTGAGTTTAAATATAAGGAAGTTTCGATTTATTTCAAAAGTCAGTTCAACCATGATTTTCCGATTTAAAATATAATGCACATCTTTAAAACATAGATATTAAGTAATTAAACTCAAAACATACGTGAATGCACATATATATCAATTTTCTTCACTTAACATGCACACTTGGCTGGTCACAACACACAAGATAGAAAATAAGTTTCAATCTAGCCTAAGCATAAACAAATTTATAAAATTTAAACCATTCTTACGAGATGATGCTAACAGACTTTACTTAACCCACTTATCTTGATGCTTGGCAATTTCTTCAACGAGCCTCAAAATGTAAGCTCAACTTCTATTCTGCCCCTATTCACTGCAAATCAATTCATTAACTCCTTAATAACATGTCCCCACTATGTTTAATCACTTGCTAAAGCACATATCTTTAAAAATCATAATTATTTAAATTCACTCTTATGCTCATAATTTACTTTTCACTAAGGCATTATTACTTTAAGTAAATTCTTAGGCTTTTTGCCACACTTCCTTTATAGGTGGTCAAGAGACGTTTAATTTACCTTGATTATTTTCCCTTCAATACCACCTTTATATTTATATATACACGTCAATTTATCCTCATTTTATTTCCTTAGTACATACACATGTAGAACTATATGTACATACATGTATATAGATATATATATATATTTAAATTCCACGCCATATAGTTTTCATGCCTTCAACACACAACCATTCTTCATTTAAATACTCTCAAACCAACCATTCCAAGCATGATAATATTAATCTGTATTTATCCACGAGCAATCACAAATCATAAGCTCTGACTTTGACTTTCACACATGTTGTCAGCTTGTCCTACTTTAAGATTTTAATATCATGAATTTAACCATATAGGCCAACATTTGCTAGTTTATAACTCGTACCTCTTTCACCGCTATTGATAATCCATCCTCAATCCCTAGTAAGATGTACACGAAGCATCATTTCAAAGTCCTATTCTATTCTCATGCAATTACTCATGCCCATCAATCTAATCATGACAACAATATTCGATTCCATCACTTAGTCAATCATATTTATCAATGCTTTCTTTTATCCAAGTTATATATATATATATGTATATATTATAGAAATAATTCTATTGTATAGAATTACACAGTATTAACCAAATACCATCTTTAAATACTATTTAACTTATCAATTAACAATATTTTTATAACATCATTCCTACATATTCTTGCCTACATCAACACCTGTCATAGCTAATCCATTCTCCATAAATAGACTAAGTGTATATTTACTCATCTATAACCAATCAAATATATATAAATATATTTTTTTTCATTATTTGCCACATTCATAAATTCTTAGTAATTGCACAATATATACACATATATATATATATATATGTGTGTGTGTATTGAGACTTAATATAGTGGAACTAAGATATGGCACTAGCAAGCATTTAGGCATGTACTCCTTACCAAAATTTACAAAAACTTGCGACTTGTCAATTTCTACATCTCACTTGGCCAACTCTTGTTTCACCACATTCACAAAGCTTTAGCCTCCTATATCACATAACTCTTTATTATCATTCCATGAATCATTTATAATAAGCCCCACTTAAGATATTCAATCCTCACCTCTTCTATTCTCAATAGTCGAACCTTGTTCTATTTCCATCCTGGATTTGACAGGGAACCTCTTAAAGCAGTAACAAAACTAGCCAGTCTCTCTCTTTTTTTTTTTTAATCCCTGCCTTAAGTCTCTAACTCTCTTGTTCCCAGTCGAGAGTGAAGATAGCAACTCACTATTGCTGTTTTCGCCTTCGATTTTTGGCACCAATACAACAGCCTAAACCAAGTGCAAGGTTGATATGCAAAGCATACGACTTGGAGAAGAGGGTTGTAGCAGTAGCTTCCATTTTATTCATAACGCGGTAGCAGCATGTGACCTAGACCCGTGGCTCACTAGGAAGCTACCAGCAGCAACTCAACTTGCTGCCGTTCCACCTTTTGGCAGCTTATGTAACTACTTGCTGCAAGGACATGTGGCTTCACCTCTAGCTAGCTGTTATAGCTTCTTTCTAATCAAATAAGCCCTTCCACATAGTCTTTTTGGAATCTCTCAAACACCAAGTCAACCCCAAAAACTCTCTATTTTAGCTCTGTACGTCAGCCGAAATAACAACCATTTTCACCTCTTACCTAGTCACCGTTTCCAACATTAAAACTCTTGCCTTTCTTCCAGCCTTTGAAAGGCCACCCAAATGCCACCAAACGCTACCTTAAAAACCCCTCGAACAACCCAATTTTCAAGTACTCCAACAGCATTACCAATGTCCCCTGTTATAGTAGTCAAGAAGACTCTAAATGCCTTATTCCAGCCCCTTATTTTAGCCTTAATAGTAGCCCAAGACAACTCCAAAAATCACCATTGTAAAAATCATCTCAAAGCCCCTATATTAGCCTCTAGTTCCCCTATTTTTAGCCACTTCAAGCTTCAAACTAGCCTAGGCACCCAATTGTTACTCTTGGTTTCACTACTGCAGTCTCTTTCTCCATTCATTGCTGCTTTGTTCAAACCACTATAGCTTTTGCCTCTGTTGCCTTGGTTCGACGCCGTCATCAGCTCTTAATCTCAACACCGAACTCCTCTTCCCCTACCGTTCCTCTGTTATCTTTCCCCTTGTTGGCCTCTTTCTCATCTTTTGCCAGTTTTTTCTTTTCTTTGGTTTTTCTTTTGTTTTTGGTTTGTATAGGACTTAAGTCCTTTGCTTGTTTCTTTCAAATTCTTGCTCCCACGCCTGATTGGCTTCTTCAAGCGCCAATCGGGCTTAGTCATTATTATTTATTATTCTATATATTTCCTTATATTATATATTTATATATATGATCTTTCCTATCTTAATTATATAATATTTTTTTTCATGTCTAATATATATTATATGCTTTATTTTTCCTGATTTTAAATTTATATATTTTATACTTACTATATATATTCTTATTAATTATATATATACATATATGTATTTTGTTCTTATACTCACATATATGTAGCATTTAATTTAATTCACTTGTCCTTCATTTGATTAAATAGATATATATATATATATATGTCTATATATTTTTATTTTTTATTTATTTTTTAAAATTATCTAATCACTTATAATACATGCACTTAGGTTTTGTAAGTACATTTATATACCGTTAACATAAAAAATATCTATTTATTTTTTTCTTAATTTATTTAATTCATTCATTTATTTACAAACTCGGTATGAAAATTTTGAGATCTTCACATAAAATAAATGGATACCCGATTCATTTACATTTCAAGTGTTGGCCTAAAATTGACTGATTATAAAGTTGGCTATATTGAAAACTGTGTAAACTCGAAAATGAAAATATTTGCAAAATGGGATAGACTTTTTAGGGCCTAACCCAAAGTTCCAAATAGTCCACTTTTTCATATCACAGCTCAAAATTTTTGAAACTTTTATTTTTGTTTCAAGATAAGCAGATTCCCATTTTTTCATCCGCCAAACTCCCATTGCACAAGCAGAATCAAAGCTATGTGTCATGAGCCAACCATGTATAGGGCCATGACAGGGTAGAAGTGCCTTGGGGAAAATAGAATCCATGTATTAGGAAAATAGAATCTAGGGGAATTTAGAAAAGTGTCCCCATTTCAAACATTTTAATAGTTACCGGTAGTATAGCTATAAAAACTCTTTAGCTCTTTAGGAAGGGTGAGCAGTCGGTGGAATGTTGGGCTGCCGCACTGTTAAAGGTATGTGCAAGCACACCCATCTAGGGCTGCCCTCATTGGCCCCGACGATGGTGTGGAAGAACCAACTCCTTTTGTAATCTTTTGTAAACTCTCAATTATTAATAAAACAACTTTTTTTCGACGAGAACACTTGTGGTTATGATGTGTGAATTATTTATGCCCTACTATATCGTGGCGTGCCCCATAGTAACTTTGTTGCTTGATTGTTGATGTTCAGATAGTTGTAATATCTTGGCTAACTTGTGTGGACGAGACCATCCAAGTGCCGCGCGGCCAATCACTTTAGTGAGAAAAAGCCTTGTCCGTGACATGTGGTATCCGAGCTTGGTTAATTGCACTAGTGAACGAAAAGAAAATGGTGACGACTCGAGGAGGGTCAGACAATAGAATGAGAATTGAGGAGCTTGAGGCCGTAGTGGCTGCCTTGAAAGCTCACATGGTCACTAACGATCGATTGGGGGAAATTGAAGCAGCCTAGCGGGAGCTGTCCGAGTCATTAGCTAACTTGGGTGAAGAGACCAGAGATGCATTAAGAGTTATTCAGAAACAGTTCAAGGAACTCAAGGCTCAAATTAGTATGCTTCAACTAGCTGTGTCCAGGGCTGGTGCTAGCACGGTAGATAGGGGAAAAAGAGCTAAAGTGCTGGAACCACTCCATTATTATGAGGGAGCAAAGGACGCAAAAGAACTTGAGAATTTCTTGTTTGACATCGAGCAATACTTTCGAGCGGTGCGCACAGAGTCGGAGGAAGCAAAGGTCGTAATGGCCTCGATGTATCTTGTTGGAGATGCCAAGTTATGGTGACGTTCAAAATTTGCAGGTGAGGAATGCCCCATCAAAACATGGAACGATCTAAAGCAAGAACTGAAGAACCAATTCTTCCCCGAAAATGTTGAATACTTAGCTTGAAGAAAGCTACGAGAATTGGTGCAAACAGGAACGGTGCGAGAGTTTGTTAGGAGCTTTTCTACCCTGATGTTGGATATTAGGGACATGTCCGAAAAGGACAAGATGTTCTATTTCCTTGAGGGACTTAAGCCTTGGGCTAGAATATAAATCCAAAGGTAGAAGGTACAAGATGTGGCCACAGCAATGGCTGTCGCCGAATGCCTTAACGATTACAATGACAGCTCAAGCAAGCACAAGAACCCTCCATCAGTAGGCAGTAACTCCAATTATGGAAATAGAGGAAAGGCGGCCAGGATGGATAGACCCTCAAGTAGGGGAGTGGACAGGAGACCATTGGGTAGAGACGCCCCTCCATCTAAGACAAACAACGCTCCGACGTTCAAGCCCAAACAACCATTAGCTTGCTTCCGATGCCAGGGACCGCATCGAGTGGTCGAGTGTCCCCATAGAGGTGCCCTCAATGCACTAAGGACTTCCACCCAAGAAGCTCCCCAATTACTGCCAGTGGCCGAAGAGACTGTGGAAGAACCCCCGAGAATGGGTTCCATCCGATTCCTGAACGCCCTTCATTCGCAGCTAAGTCAAATGAAGAAAGAGCCTGAGAGGGGCTTGATGTACGTGGAGGTAATGCTTAATGGGAAATCTACAAGGGAAATGGTCAACACGGGGGCAACTGATACCTTTATCACACCCAATGAGGCCAAGAGGTATGGTCCAAAGGTTAGTAAGGATTGTGGGCAGATGAAAGCGGTCAATTCACTAGCCGTTGCCTTTTTTGGAAGTTCTAAGAACGTGATGACCAAACTTGGACCATGGGAAGGAGGCATCAACTTCACCGTTTCCCCTATAGACAATTTTGATGTTGTCTTGGGATTAGATTTCATGATGCTGGCTCAAGCGATCCCGATTCCAGCTGCCAGTTGCCTATTGTTCTTGGGGGAATGCCCATGTGTAGTATCGGCCACGATCCTCCCTAGGAGCAAAAAGATAATTTCATCTTTGCAGTTTAAGAAAGGAGTAAAAAGAGGGGAGCCATCCAACGTGGCCATGCTGATTTGCAAAGAGGGGGCCAAGTCAAAGTTTGTGCTAGAGGGGATAAGGTAGGTGCTAGAAGAGTTCAAGGGGGTAATGCCCGACCAACTACCAAAAGTCCTACCACCACGAAGGTCGATAGATCATGAAATCGAACTCCTCCCCAGAGTAAAGCCTCTTGGAAAAGGACCTTATCGTATGGCTCCTCCAGAGTTGGCCGAGTTGAGAAAACAGTCGGATGAGCTATTACAAGCCAGTTTTATCAGACCTTCCAAAACACCATTTAGGGCACCGATGGTGTTCCAAAAGAAGCAAGATGGGAGCTTACGATTATGTGTAGATTATAGATCCTTGAACAAGGTGACAGTGACGAACAAATATCCAATCCCCCTAATAGCGAACCTCTTTGATCAGTTAAGCCAGGCCAAGTATTTCTCTAAACTTGACCTAAGGTCCGGGTATCATTAAGTTAGAATCGCCGAAGGAGACGAGCCAAAGACTACTTGTGTAACTCGGTATGGTGCATTTGAATTCTTAGTCATGCCTTTTGGACTAACCAATGCTCTTGCCACTTTTTCTACTTTGATGAATCAGGTATTTCATGACTACCTTGATAAATTTGTGGTCATCTATTTGGACGACATATTGGTCTTTAGCTCTACCCTAGGGGAACATCAAGATCATTTTAGGCTAGTCTTCAAAAAAGCTTCAAGACCACCAGTTGTATGTAAAAAGGGAAAAGTACTGCTTCGCTCAGACTCGAGTCCATTTCCTAGGCCATGTTGTGGAACAAGGGCAGATTCGGATGGATATGTAGAAAGTCAAGGCGATTAAAGAGTGGCATGCCCCCGAAAAATGTTAAGGAACTTCGCTCATTTCTTGGATTGGCCAACTATTATCAAAGATTTGTGGAAGGATACTCCCGTAGAATAACAGCCCTTACGGAATTATTGACGAAAGACAAGAAGTGGGACTGGTTGGGTGAATGCCACAAGGCATTTGAGGATTTGAAGCAAACCTTAATTGAAGACCTTATATTGGTCCTCCCAGACCTAGGAAAACCCTTTGAAGTATAAACAGATGCTTCGAATTTTGCCATTGGGGGAGTGCTCTTGCAAGAAAGACACCCGGTTGCTTGCGAAAGTCGTAAGCTAAATGAGGCTGAAAGAAGATACACAGCACAAGAGAAGGAACTCTTAGCTGTAATCCATTGTTTAAGGGCCTGGAGGCATTATTTACTTGGGTCAAAATTTGTCGTCAAAACGGACAACACGGTAGTTAGCCATTTCCTCACTCAACCAAAACTCACAGCTAAACAGGCAAGGTGGCAAGAATTTCTCGCAGAGTTTGATTTTCATTTTCAACAGAAAGAGGGGAGTACAAATCAGGTAGCTGATGCACTGAGTCGACAGGCAGAATTAGCAACACTTAGGAGAATTGCCTCGATGTCAGCAGAGATTGGTAAGCTAATTGAAGAAAATTTGAATAAAGACCTCCAAGCTAAGTCCTTAATGAAGATGGTAGAAGAAGGGAAGTCGAAGTATTTTTGGTGTGAGAATGGGGCCTTGTTAACAAGAGGTTTAAGATTATTTGTCCCAAGAGCAGGAAACCTGAGACAGATGCTAATGCAGGAATGTCATGATGCCCCTTGGGCAGGCCATCCGGGTTGGCAATGCACCCTTGCTCTATTAAAACAAGGATATTATTGGCCACATATGAGACAGGATGTGATGGATTACACCAAGACATGCCTTATCTGCCAGCAAGACAAAGTGGAAAGAAAGAAACAAGCGGGCTTACTCAAACTATTGCCAGTGCCAACAAGACCTTAGGAAAGCATTTCTCTAGATTTCATAGCTGGGCTCCCTAAAGTTGGCGATCTTGGGTCCATCCTTGTAGTCATTGACCGGTTTTCAAAATATGCCACGTTCATCCCAGCCCAGAAGTATTGTATAGCAGAAGACACAGCTCGTCTAATCTTCAAGCATATGGTCAAGTACTGGGGTATTCCAGAGAGCATCATTAGTGATAGAGATCCCAGATTCACAAGGTCATTTTGGCGAGAACTCTTCACTATCTTGGAATCTCAACTTAACATCTCCTCAAGTTATCATCCTCAAACAGATGGGTAAACAGAATGCTTTAATGGGTTGTTGGAAGAGTACTTGAGACATTTCGTGCAAGTGAATCATAAGAATTGGCCTCTGCTATTAGATGTGGCCCAAATGTGTTTTAATTCGAGAAAGAGTTGCGCCACGAACAAAAGTCCCTTTGAAGTAGTTATGGGATAGCAACCGAGATTGCCCCGCACTCCTCTTGAATTATATAAAGGGAAAAACCCGCGAGCCTTCAACTTCACCAAAGAGTGGAGACAAAACACCAAGATTGCTTGAGCTTACTTGGAAAAAGCATCAAAGCGCATGAAGAAATGGGTGGACAAGTGTCGAAGAGCACAACAGTTTAATATGGGTGATTTGGTATTGGTCAGACTAATACCTGAACAGCTTAGATTTCTACGAAAGCGAGACCGTAGATTGGTGCGCAAGTATGAGGGTCCAGTGAAAATTCTTGACAAGGTGGGACAAGCCTCCTATAAAATTGATCCCCCAAAGTGGATGAAAGTGTACCTAGTCTTCCATGTGAGCAACCTGAAGCCATATCATGCAGACCTAATAGATGCAAGCCGAAGTAGAACAAATAGGGCCGCCATCAGTATGAAGCCCCCTTCAGAACGCTGAGTAGAGGAAATCTTGGCTGATAGACGATCTATAGTGTCAAGAAGACCGATCCAAGAATACCTTGTGACGTGAGAAGGACTAAGACCAGAAGAAGTCAGTTGGGAGAGAGAGCACGACATTAGAGCCTTCAAGCGGATGATCGAGGAGTTCCAAACAATCAAGCCAACGAGGACATCGACAGATTAAGTGGGGGAGGATGTCATGAGCCAACCATGTATAGGGCCATGACCAGGTAGATGTCATGAGCCAACCATGTATAGGGCCATGACTGAGTAGAAGTGCCTTGGGGAAAATAGAATCCATGTATTAGGAAAATAGAATCCAGGGGAATTTAGAAAAGTGTCCCCATTTCAAACATTTTAATGGTTACTGGTAGCATAGCTATAAAAGCTCTTTAGCTCTTTAGGAGGGGTGAGCAGTCGGCGGAATGTTGGGCTGCCTCACTATTTAAGGTATGTGCAAGCACACCCATCTAGGGTTGCCCTCATTGGCCCTGACGATGGTGTGGAAGAACCAACTCCTTTTGTAATCTTTTGTAAACTCTCTATTATTAATAAAACAACTTTTTTTCTACGAGAACACCCGTGGTTATGATGTGTGAATTATTTATGCCCCGTTATATCATGGCGTGCCCCATAGTAACTTTGTTGCTTGATTGTTGATGTTTAGATAGTTGTGATACCTTGGCTGACTTGTGTGGACGAGACCATCCAAGTGCTGCGTGGCCAATCGCTTTAGTGAGAAAAAGCCTTGTCCGTGACACTATGGCTGGGATAGCCACCAGCTTCCTTATCAAGCCCTCCTCAACTAGATCCACCAAGACAATACCTTTACTACTCACTTCCCTCAAATCCAAGTTCTTGGGGCTCTACTTCTGCAGCTTGAATAGTTTCTCCTCTTCTCTTCACTGCTCTGTTGTTATGACTGCAAGTTACAATGGTGACTCTTAGTTTTCAGGTCCCGATTGGTCCAAGTAGCAGAATGATGAAGACCAAGCCCTTGATTTATCTGGAATTAGGTTTTTTTATTAATATTATCTGATTAATTGCAAATTTTGGATAGCTTTTTTTTTAAAAAAAATTTGAAGGGTGTGTTGTTTGCATGTCGCTATGGTTTAGGTCAGATTCTGTCAGGCTTATTGATGAGCAATGAAATATGGTTAGTGAATTTTCCTTTCTATTATATCTTTTTAATTTTTAGCTGCCAAGAAGGCAATTTATGCAATATCTTGATATTCTTTCTCAGTTGTTTGATTCTTTTAATTTGTTATTGTGTAGGTTGGAATAGTGTCTAAGAGCCAAGCTATTCAGATGGCTGATGATGTGGAGCTCAATTTGTATGCTTTAGAATTGTACCTTTTGGTTTTGATAAATTTCGGTGGTTTCTTACTTTTACTACTTGATTCTACTAAGTTGCTTTTATTCTTATTAAACAGTTGCTAAAAACTAAGAGTAGAAAACCCTCATATTTGATTAAAAATGAGCAAATTATTCTAATGTACTTGTTGTTCCATACAAAAGTATAATAGTGCATTGTTCTTCACAAAGATCATCATCATCATCATCATCATTATCAGAGTCTTAGTATGGATTTTGCTTTCATATAAACACACTTTTCACTTTTACTTTTGGATGAAAAAGCAAGTATAAAAGGTAATATAAAAAGGACCTTTGATATTTCCATGTTCTACTATTGGTTTTTTTTCATGCCTATATTTGTGATATACTACAGTGAGAATGTATATAAATTAAAAAAGTCACTTGGTATGGATGGGATGCCTTTTGCTTTTATTTACCTTTTCTCTTTAGGTATCAATGTTATTATAGTTCTTTTTCCTTTGTGGCTACATGAAGGTTGCTGAGACCTTGCTTCTGTTTACAAGAAGTGGAGGAGGGAAAGTTTGATGTAAATGGCTAAAGATAGAACAAGAAATTTATAGTTGCCCTACATAAATGTTATGCTTCAGTAGGTATCACCATTTGTGAGATTCACACTTTCTTATATCCATATAACTTGTTAATGAAGCTAGAATAAGGAGATTTACTCACAACTACAATATACCTTGCGCTTTGTAGGTATAAAGGAAATCTAGTTGGGGGCCTCACCGAGACTTTTACTGTTTAGATGGACAAGGAACTTCATAGTATTGATATTTGGAGTGAAATAATGAGATGGAAAGAATTTGCATCTCAAAATTCCTTCGTTTGTGCATATTTTGAGAAATGTGCAACAAATTCAAAAATGACGATTATATCCATAGCTAGAAAAACTTTTTTTGAATAACGGTCAACCTAGTTTGACTTTTGACCAACAGATTATTATAACAAAACTCTTGTGTGAATATGTCTTACTTAGCTTAAATTCGTGACTGAATCACACGAAAATGCTAAAAATAACTGTTTAAGGCTATTTTGATAATTTCACCATTATGGCCAGTCAAGCCTCATTAAAAGTCAATGTTTTTGACTATTTTATATTAAATAAATATATTTTGTATGAAAATAAAAATATTTGAAAATTAAATTAAATAGTTTAAATAATATTATAATGGTTGGGACATGAGTGGTATTAATGAAAGTTCATAATAGCACTTAAGTAATAAGCCAAAAAAAGATATTTTTAACTTAAATATTAAAATATTAAATATATTTTTTAGTCTTCTCTTACCTTTGGCCGGCCACTCTTCCTCCATTTTCTTTTTCTTCTTCAAGTGTTAAGTATAAAGAGAGAAAGCTTTACAAACCCTAGCCTAGAGCTCTAAAACCTGTTCCACCCTGAAGCAAAGTTGCTCATCTCCTTCTTCTCTATAACATATCTTCAAACCAGCTTTGGAAGAAGCCATTTACATGGTGTTTTGATCCCTTAAAGATTCGGCCATAAGGAGAGGTGAGAGAAAGAAAACTCAGTTTTGATTTCTTTTAATATATATTGGTGTTTTAAGGTTGTTTAACAAGTGTATGGTGTTAGAATTGAATAAAATCGATTATAGCTCTCCCTTAGGGTTTTAGCTAAGGTTTGTTATGTGAGATGATGCTTTGTTTCATGCATAAATGGTGTAGATAAGATGATAAGCATGATTATGGCTTTAAATTTGCAAAACAACAAGTGTAGTGTGTGAGTGTGCATTCGGCCAAGAGGGAGTGAGAGTGATACCATGCTTTAGAATACTGTATAGATGATTATAAGACTATTAGTGAAGTCAAAGCTGAAAAAGGAAGTGTTTTGACTGTAGTTGTAGTAATACGGTATGGTATGAAGTACCGGATTTGCTGTTGTATTAGAAAATATGATAGATCTTAAAGAGTTATACAATCTTTATAATTGAAGTATTGAGGTTTGATTGTATTTGAATATTGTTTTGCAGTTTGGAAGTGAGGAATGTAAGAAAGGATATGCAGATACATGCTTGCCTATCAATTTCGATGCTATTGAATCGTACCTACAATCACTAGTGGTAAGGGATATGTATAAAAGGCATAGGGATACTGTGATTGCATTGAAAATGACTGACTGAAACTCTAAGTAATTGAATAATGAGACTGCATTTGAGATTGATTGACTAGACTATGTAACCTAATTTAATTGACTAAACTATATGATCGATATTATGACTGAATTGGGATTGAGAAACTGAAACTGTGGCTATTGAACTATGATTTAAGTGTAGGAGGGATTGGATATATAGTGTCGATATGCTGCCAAAAATTTGTGAAATGATCATATAATTCTAAGTAACTAATGAGAAATTGTTAGTGATAGATAGGATGAAATGAAAATAGTGATTAGCCAAGTTTGACATTTTAGTATATAGTGTGCACGTGTTTGTAACTCAGTTTTGTAAAGGATCGTACCTGATTTTAATGCTTCCCACGAAATTGATAAGATTTAGAATTATTTTTATATGTAAATAAAATATTTTGAACACTGTTTATTGTACTAATAATATTTTATATTGTAAATGCTTCCATTGAACTTTAATGCTTTAAAAGCAAGTGTCACTTATTTTAAAGACTTATAGATTGACTAAAGGTAAATTTTAACTAAATTGATTTTTGTGAAATGCTTTCAATTGTTTTATGAACTGTTTTGAGATTGTTGGCTCCTCGTAGCTAACTTTGAGTAATCATGCCATATTGTCTAAATTGTACTGTACTGTTTAATGTTGACCTTGATCACGTTTCCAGCACCCACTGTTGTCACCTGATCAGAGCATCCTGTGGACTTTATTGACTATGGCCATATGTTTTACTGTTACTCCCTTATGGGGATACTAAAACTGCATAATTCTATTGGATGTTGCCTTGTCTCCACTTAATTGATAACCGAACTATTTTACTAAATTATTTACTAAACTATTTACTGAATGATTTATTGAAGTGTCTATTGAATTGTATTACTGAACTACCTACTGAATTGTTTTACTATACGACTTATAGATTGTTTTGCTAGACTGTTTATGTTTTAATACGATTGCTTTACTGTATGGTATTGTCATTGAACTATTGAATCGTTTTGACATTGATTTTATACGCAAGAATTCCTTCTTTGAGAAATTTCGATAAACTCCTTATAGGCGAACCTAAAGAATGGGGGATAAGTGAGGTGTTTCAAAGCATCCTTCTGTACTCAGCTCGATACCTTAATTATTATAGTATCCTTTTCAATTAAGTTCCCCAAATACTGTTATCGTTAGTGACTGTTCGTGTAAGAGATACACATATATAGTAGTGTATAGTATTAGCTCTTTTACATATATTTCTTATTGGATGTAAGCTTATCCTCTTATTTTTCTTTTAGATTATCTGCAGTAGCTTCTGTACAGGAGGATATGATTTTGAGAAAGTATTCCTCAGACAATTTTTTGATTACCATAAAGGTATATATCTTTACTTCTATGTGTTTAGACTTCATGTACATTACAATTTTTGTATGTATAATAGTACAAGGGATGTAAACTAAACTGATAGTTACCGAATGTAAGTTATAGTCTTTAAAATGAGAATAGTGTACTTAGTGTAATCGAATGATAATTTTGTATGTATGCAAATGCAGTTTGATGGTTATAACATTGTTTATACATGAATTGAGTGATCGAATGTATGAAATGAAATTAAAAAATGATACAAGAGACAGCCCAACTAATCGTACTACAAAGAAAAAGTTAGTTCCACATTTTAGTAATAGGGATGTCACACCGTTATTGTAGTTCTTCCTTGGTTTTCGTTAGTTTTAAATGTATATCATCATTGGATTCATTAGTCCTTAATTCTTTGGTTTTGGTTTTGGTTTTTGATAAGTCTCTAAAACATACATTTTTAGAGTATTTTATTACATCAATTTTGATTAAATTTTAGAATTTTAAGGTATTTTCTTCCTAATTTAATTAAATTGTTCTCATGTGTAGGAAATTCGAGAATGATGGTGAAATCAAGAAAATGACAAGAAAGTTAAGAAAAAATGGTTGGATTTGGTGTTTAAACCCTCAACTTAATCTTATCCTTAAATCCCTAAACTTACCCAAACCCTAAACCCAATTCCTATCACCTTACCCCTAAATTAGTTTTAAACCATAAACCTTACCTAAACTAATTTTTCAAATCCTTAAAAAAGAAAAGCCTTTAACCATTACCCCACCATAACCCACTTAAACATATTCCATTCTCACATAAAACCTAAACATTATTTAAGCCCATCTTAAATACCCAAAACCCACAAGCCTTGACCTTTCTTTATGCAAGCCCACAACATATTCATTGAAGTTGACTTCAATAAGCACAAAAGAAAAATGAGAGTCCAGCCCCTAGAGACTAATGGCCAAAGCCCTTGAAGAACCCTAGTGAATAAAAAGGATGAAGCTGCCACACAATGAAGCGTGGAGAGGAGGCTGGTGACAGGAGCTTCTTCTTTAACCGTTTGTTGCATTTGAGTCTTTATATTCCTTAGTTTAAGCATGGTGGAGGCTCCTGCGTGACACAGTTCATCTTCGCCATTTACTGCAATTCAGTCTTTATTGTTTCCCTAGCTTAGAACATTTTATTTTAGTAACTTTAGCTCAAGTTTAGAAGAGGAGAAGACTTGTTGAGTGACACTTCAAGAATTTTCCCTTGTTTTGTAACGGATTTTGCATTGCAATTCTTAATTTCTGTTTTGATTTTCTTGGATGTTTGGGATGTTGCTTGGCTGCGTGACAGGCTGCTGGGTCCTTTCCCTCACTTTTTTGTTCTCTTGAGTTCTTTGCTTGCAGTACTAATGTTTTGTTTTACGTTTCTTTCACATGCTTTGTTCTGTTTACTTCGGTTCATTGTGTTTTGTTCTTTTTAACAATTTTCTACTCTTGTTTTCTTTATATTTCAGGTTTAAAAATTTAATTTCTGGATTATTGTTCTTATGCTTCATCGTTTCTTTTATCTTCTACCTTCACGTTTTTTTTTTCATCTTTGCATTAAAGGTTTTCTTTCTCTGATTTCTGAATATTTCTTTCTTTCTTTCCTTTGTCTAAATCTGTAAATATTTTTCTACATCAGTGTCTTGTGTTTATTTTCCATTATTGCTTCTGCATCTGCTATCGTTTTTCCTTGTTGCTTGCCTGCTGCGTTCTTCGTGACTGGGCTATGCTCGTGCAAGGTGAGCAATGGCGTGGACTGCTCTGTTCTGGGTGAGAGCAGCTGCTATCATTGGAGCTGTAGCAGAAGAACGAAGCGGTTGCTGCTGCCTGTGCGTGTGGAGCTGGACGTGGCAATGCTTGATGGTCCATGGTTGGTGGCGTGACAACAGAAAATTGGCAAGGTTTGCTGGTCAGTTGCGCATGGTCCAATGCAGAGCTGTTGCTGCTGTAGAGGACGCGTGGATGCATAAGCTGGCCAGGGAGGTGATGAACGTGAATGCAGGAGCTCATGTAAAAGCATGGCCATTTCTTCACATTCTTTTTACTATTGGACTTTTATTACGTTTTAACTAATTACTAGAGTTAGTTTTAAATAGTTTAATATATTATATTATTTTATCTTAGTTTAGTTTAGTAGCTTAGTAAAATGTTGTCTTAGTTTATTAATTTAGTTTAGTAGATTAGATTAGTTTATTAGTTAAATATTTTATAATTGTTTAGTTTAATACTTAGATATTTAGTCATACAATTTAATTTTTAGCTTTTAGATGATTTTCATTTTAGTTTAATAATGATTTAATTTTAAATGCATTAGGACTTAAGTAAATTTAGTTAATTTAAATTATGGTATTTTAAATTTTAAGTAATTTTGATTTTCCAATTTTATTCCATGTTAATAGATAATTTAATTTGAAAATTTTCATTTGGTTGAATAAATCTAGGATGACCAATTTTAGTACTTAGCTAGACACACCTAACTAATCCTCGTGGGAACGATACTCTACTCACTCTTTATTACTTGTCACGACCCGTGCACTTGCGGTATAAGTTTTAGACCCAACAGTTTTGCCAATTTTTTTGCTGTTGCATATTTCTCTAGATGCTAGCTTATATCCTTAAAGTACATTACAGGTCATTCTAGTATATTGTTTTATTTCTCTTGAGAGAACTTGATGTGAAAATGTTGAGTAGGAAGAAAATAATTTGAAACAATCAACTATGTTCAAGCTACGTGATATTGCTAATGTTGGTCTTTGATAACGACAATATGAACATACAATTCACTTTGGTTTAAGTGATATCTTAGAACCAAAAGCTTAAGGTTTTAGGGACAACCAAATTGGTATTTCAATATTTCTCATCTGTTCATTACCTCAGTTTTGCTTTGTTTTGTTATTTTTTTTCCTTAAAGTGATAAGGATTTAGTAACTTATGCATATTACATCTCAGTTGATTAGAATTTAGATTGAAACTTAGTTTTTTCCTTTTCTCTTTTAAAAAGCAAAGGTACTTTTGAAATTGTTTGCATAATGGTGATATTGAAAATTGTTTTACTCCACTTTTTCAGGTGATATTATCCCTTAATGCAGATTCTCTTGTTGTCAGAATAATGGATTATAAGTATGATATATTTTATGCCGTCTTGACAGAAATAGTATGGATTAGTATATTTTTATTCATGTAGATTTATTTGTTTCATCTCTTACTCTTTTAGAATAAATGTTTGTGTGAATAAAAGCGATTGCCAAATGGTGTTTTTTTTTTAATTAATAAGTTAATTATTTGGAAAGAGAGATTTAGATTTGGAGTGTCTCTTTTAGAGGAGAGATAAGTATAGTACACTAGGGGTGTTCAAAATTTGAAAGAAATTCGGTTAATCGACCGACCGAATTCAATTTGGTTAATCGGTCGGCTACCGAATTTATTTCGGTCGGTTAACGAAAATAGGATTTAGGAAAATTCAGTTAACGGTTAATTCGGTTCGAAAACCGAATTAATTTCGGTTAACCGAATTATATTTATTATAATATATAATATATTCTATATATATAATATATACTATATATAATATATACTATATACATATAATATACATATGATATACTATAATATATATGATATTCTATAATATGTATACATATGATATACTATAATATATATAATATATATAACCGAATCATATTTACTATAATATATAATATATACTATATATATACACTATATATAATATATACTATATGCATATTATATACTACAATATATATTATATATGATTTTGTATAAAGTTTGGTTAATTCGGTTAATTAACCGAATTAACCGAATTATATTTCGGTTCGGTTAATTCGAAAATAGATATTTCGGTTCGATTAACGAAAGTAAAAGTTTATAATTCGGTTAATTCGGGTTCGGTTAATTCGGTTCGAAATTAACCGAATTACACGGATGAACACCCCTATAGTACACAATGGGCTCTCTAAAAGTGAAGTAGATAAAGGGTGCGAGAACAATCAATTAAGTCTAAATGGCCTGTTAATCAATCTTACCGAAGAATTTGGAATCCAAGTCTAAATTTTTACTTTAGTGGATATTGATTTGTCTTGTCTACTTTAATGAACAAAGTACTAGTAAATTGATTTAAAGAAAACTGCTAAATTAAAAGTCTGAATTCTATATATCTTTTCCCTCTGGAATTTTATTTTGAAGTGTATTAATACTTGCTTTCACCTTTTCCTCAGCAAGTATTGTAATGACCTTCTTATATACAAAAGTGCACAAAATTTTTTTTTCTTTTTCTACTTACATTGTTGGGCTGTATATAATGTCTCAACATTAACTCATAAGCTATATTTATAATAGCTATATAAACATTATTCAACATTTGGTCCCAGTCCAAACATTCTAAATAAGCATGCATTCATCATCACAAAATATTATACTTAACCAATATATAATCATCAAGTTGCATGCATCGATATTTAACATATATATATATATATATATATATCAGGAAATTCCTATTGCTACATCCCCATATTCTAAAAGTACTGAAAACATAAGTCTGAATATAAATTAAGTAGCTGTACATAATATACCTCCAAGGTAGAACCAAAATCCTCGAAGAACGCGATAGCTCCCCACGTATACGCTCCTACTGCAAATAATCTGGGAGGTGGAGGAGGGGGATGAGCTTTTTGGAAAGCCCAGTAAGAAATAAATATAAGAGACGGATACTAAATTTCTATATGCACGTTCAAAACATTCATTTAACTCAAATACTATTTTTTTCATAAAGTTTAGAAATCAACATGCTTATGCAATGCGTCAGAAGCATTTCTTTCAAAACATCGATAAACATTTCCATTCGAAACATTATTCTCATCATAACATTCAAAATCCATATTGGCATAAGTACGAAAGGAATCATATATATATATAGCATAAGCTGGAGACATGATGATTAAGCAAAATCAAGCAGTTCAATTATTCCCGTGAGGGAAGGTACAGTGGACATATGGCCATAGTCCAGAGGGGTCCACAGAGAACATTGATCAGGTGTCTACTGGGCCCGCTGTGGACTGGATCAAGGTCACACAGCAATCGAAACTCTACTGTAGATTGGATCAAAATCATACAGTAGTTCAAAACATTACCTACTGTGGACTGGATCAAGGTCCTACAGTAGTCCAAAACATTACCTACTGTGGACTGGATCAAGGTCCCACAGTAGTCCAAAACATTACTGCTATGATTATTCGCCATGTCTCAAAACATTTCCATACGTATACTTTCCAAAACAAATAGGAAGCTCGATGGTTTCTATGAAAATGGGAGCTTTCGAATATGACTTCCAAAGTAGTCAAAATACTGCCATTTCGTACTTACTTTCAAAACAAAACTAGCTAGAGGAGTGTTATTCCAAATCATTTTCATAAACTCTAGCTCATTTTATAAATCAATATTATACAAAAATCCGGCAGCATAACGACTTAATTTTAGTAAAAACCTCCTGCAAAGAAGATACAGTTTATAAACCACAAGCAGTTGATTTTAATATTTATTTAGTATCCCCTACGTTTCCGATATATATCCCTCACCTCAATATGTAGCACGAGTATTGATATTATGTGCCTGCACCTCTTGAATTTTCACCACTTTATATTTCCTTTTTCTTTGGTCTTTAATATTTGGAGTGCTTAATGTTCTCTACTTGTCTCCTTTCTTCCTACATAAAAGCATAAAAACAATAGGATTTATATTATGGATTTATCTTAGGTAAATTTATATCACCTTAAGGAAGTGTATATTTCTAAAATCCCCTTTAAGTACATTACCTTGTAACATCTTCCTTGGCTGCCAAAGATTCCTTCACCCACTTGAATTTTCTTTTCTTACTCAAACCTACATTAAAGACCATATATATGCATGTTTAGTTTTAAAATCATTAACATATTGTTTCCTCATTAATCCTCATTCAAATTTCTTAATATATATATATATATATATATTTCACCACCCTTCTAATACCTTTGTGCTTCTCTTAGAATCTTAGGTAATTTAAATCCAAATACACCAAATATACTTACTCTTGTTCTTTTCTTTGTTTCTTTGTTCAGCTTCCAAGTAAATTGAAGCAGTCCAAATGAGGAGAAATCTGTCACAATTCAACCTAATTTAATCACCATTCTTTGCTTAAATAATACCTTAGTTTAAATTTAAACAAATCTCAACATTAGCTTCCTTACCTCATAGTCAAACCATTATTTGCCTTGGTCAACTTCCATGAAATGAAAACAACTCCAAATCAGAAAATCATCCACGTTTTTGCAGCTCCCTTTTCACTGCTCTTTCACGTTAATATGGCTGTCCAAAATGACAAGGTATTCATGCAGCCAACACAACCCAATTGGAAGAGTTTTTTTCCAAGTCAATGCAAGACTTCCTTGGCAAGAACCATGCACGCCTCCAGCCACTAGTCCACCCGAGACAAAATCCTTGAAATCTTGAAGGTTTTGGAGGAAGGGACGTTGCTCCTTTAGGCTGTAGAAAATGTCGACAGAATAGCAGCTTCTCGTTGCCACTTAATGCCAAAAAGGGAAACACTTAGCAGTCCATGCTTTATTTTTAGCCTTCAATATTTCTTTCCCTCTTCGAAATTTTCTTCTTCCAGCAGAAACAATAGCTGGCTCCCTTCCTTCTTCTTCCTTTCGTCTATCTCTTCTTGTCGTCCTTTCTTCCTTGATCAAGAGCCAACCTAATAGCCACCGAAATGCAGCCAATGTACTCCTTCCAAACACCTGAAACCCTCCTCTGTTTTAGTTCCCAAAACTCTGACTTAACTCCCTCTTGCCGTAACTCTTTCCTTCTTTAGACCTTACTGTCAATTTCCTACTTGTCTACTTTGCCACAAACTCACGAAAATTGTGATGGTTGTGAGGTTTTTGTACATTAGAAAATGGAACAGAGAGACAAGATGGAACTAGCTAAGATGGAGATGATGATAAATGGTGATGATGGTGATCGACGATGGTGAGGAGAGCAAGAAGTGGCTGGTGTAAAAATAAAAGTAAAATAATGGTTAGTGGGATTGGTTTTTGTGAGGCGTCTTCAAGAAGCCATTCCTTCATAATATATTTTATTCCCACTATAATATTATTATATATTTATTCATTTACTATTACTCTATTTTAATTATTTAGCACAAATATAATTATAACTAATTTAATTTATTTCATATATATAAATTTGTCTTCTAGCTACATTATTTAACCTATCAAAATAGAAAATTACAACTATTACAAGTATAGATATGAACAACAAAAGAAGAAGAAAGTATAGAAAAAAAAAAGAGTGCATGCAAATGTCTTTCTCAAAGTTTTCTATAAGAAATGCTAAAGTCATATACCATCAGGCTGGTGGCGAAGTAGCTCTGTTCTAATTTAATATCTATGTGATATGATATTGTGTACCCAACCAGAATGACTATGGATTTAGCACTTCCCTATGTATTTCACCTTGATTCATTGTTCAAGTTTTATTTCTGAGGAAGAATGCTAACTAAACTATGAATTTAATTGTCAGCCAACCACGTGGATTTGAAGGAGCTAAAAATGGGGTAAGTGTTTTGCATTATACTTATATGCAGTGTTTCAAATAGTGGCCGCTATGTCAAATAGCGGCCGCCACCGCTATTGCAGGTATATTGGGTGTGAGGATGGCTCACACCCATAGCGCCTGATAACGGGCGTTTTATAACGCCATAACGTAGGTTAGCGGTGATAGCGGTCCGTTATTGCCGCTATCACCGTTACCTTTCAGAAACAAGACAAAAAAAGAGAAAAAGAAAAGATTTTCAGAAGCAGAGTAGGGCCGGCGATAGCAAGAATCAGATTCCCCAACCCCAAGTACAATGCTCAAGCTTTCAAACATCAATTATCAACCTAAAAAATATTCAGATTCAATCAAAAAAACAATTCACAAGTAACACAAGTTCATCATCGGTAATCATAATTCATAGGCCACAGGCTCACAGCACAGTCACAGAGTCACAAAACTCACAGACACAGACCATAGTCTCATTCTCACAACACACACGAACTGTCACACACAACACAACAACTCAATTCACAACTCACAAGTCACAAAAAACAGTTTACAAACACAACTCACGTCACAAGCAAACAGAGAGACAAATCAACAACAAAGAAAAATCCCCCAAGCAAACAGAGATCATCACAGACAACAACATAGCAAGATCTTTGAAAGGTAAGCAACTAAGCATTTTGTTTTTAAATTTAGATCAGATCAGAGAATGAGAAGGCTGAAGGCGTGGGAGTTGGGACAGTGGGTGATGGCGTGGGACAGTGGGTGATGGTAAGGGCGGTGTAGGTGTTTGAGTCTTTGAGAGACTGAGATCAGATAAGCTCAGAAGAGTCAGATCTGGCGCCGAAAGGAAAGGAGGCACCGCCGCTGGAGGCCGACGGACATGGCGGTTGGCGGCATGATCCGTGACAGAAGGGGAGGGAGGGACCGAGGGAGTCACGGTGAAAGTCAAAACGAAGCCGACGGAGACGGAGTCGAGGCTGAGGCCGGCGTCGTGAGGCTGGTAGCTGGCTGAGCCGCTGACGTGAGGCCGTGCGTGAGGGGAGGTGAAAGGAAAAAAGGAGGCTAAGCCGCTAAGGTGAGGGGCTGAGGGAGTGATCGGGAGGCTGAGGGAGGCTGCCGGCGGCTCGTTACTGAGCCACTGAGAGGACTGAGGAGTGAGGATTGAGGGTTGGGTTGGGTTGGGACGGAAGGAACTTGGGTGCGTGGAGAGTCGGGGCCGGTTGTGTCGGTTGGGTAGTGAAGTGAGGACTGAGGACAGAGGAGTGAAGAGACTGAAGGTGTTAGATTAGAGCCGGTTGGGTAGTGAAGTTAATTTTAATTAGTCTTTATTTTATTTAGCATATTATTTTTTATCTTTATTTTGAGCATTTTTTTATGTAGAATTTCTTTTGAGCATTTTTTTTAGCTAGAATTTATTTTGAGCATTTGCTACTGTCGTTGCCATCATCAATCATCATCAGCAAACCAAAAAAAAAATTTGTTTTAATATGTATTAATAGTGATGGGCTTTAAATTAAAAGTTTAAGAATGGATGAATCATGATAAAAAAAATTTATGAAATGAGTAATTTGAATTTAAAAAAAAAAGATAAGGTTGAATTTAAATTATTAATTTAATTTTTAAAGTAAAATTTGTAGTGCAATTAAATATATTGTATTAAATATTATTATAACTTAAGAAAAGTTAATATTGATAATTTGATGTTCATATATAAATATGATTGTTTAAGTTAATTGATTGTGGCAAATTAATATTAATTTTTTGATATAGTCGAACATTATTGTAATTAAAGAAAAATATTGATAATGTAAATGTAATTAATTAAATTATTATTACTTCTTAAACGGTTGAAAATGTGGTTAATTAATGATTCAGATTCAATTTTTTTGTATAAAAAATGTGATAATTCTATCTCATTTGTTTATACTTATCTGTTTAACAGAAAATGTCACACATACCACGAAGTGAGGATTTTCCAAGTAAGGGACTAGAAGGTGCGCCAAGTGATGATATCGGTTGGCATTTTGGAATACCTGTACCAAATTCAAAAGGAAATGTGTCATGTAAACTTTGTGGGAAAATTATAAGAGGAGGAATAACACGCTTCAAGGAGCATATTGCTCATAAGACTGGCAATGTTGCACCATGCCCCAATGTTACTGGTATGTTATAAATATTATGTTAATTTTTCAATAAAGATTATAAAATTACATTAACATGTACAACTAATTTTTTTTTTATTTTTCTTAACTGTATTATTAAAAGGTACTGTTAGAGAAAGTATGATGAAACTCCTCCAAGAAAGTAAAAAGAAAAAAATTGATAACAAAAAGAGAAAAGATGAATTCTTTTCTCAATTAAGAGGAGAGGAAGATTATGATTATGAAAGATTCATAGACGAAGATGCTGCTATGAGACAAGCCATGCGAGAAAGTGTTCAATCACAACGTGAGTGGCATATGAGGCAAGAATTTAGGCAAAGAACTAGTGGTTTTAATAATACTTATGAAGAGGGACGAAGCTCTCATGGCTCAGTTGCTGACTATTTTGATCCAAGAATACGGAAATCTACTCCAAGTGACTCTGAAATTTCTTTAAGGGGAGCAGTACCTGAATTGGTTAGAAGCAAGAGTTTAAAGCAACCGAAGTTAAGTGATTCTTTTATGAAGACATTAAGAAAGAAGTTGGGTGAATCAGTATCTAAATTTTTGATACATGATCGACTTCCTTTTCATTTAGCAAACTCTCCATGGTTGCATAATTTGGTTTCTGTAGCAGCAGAAATTGGGCCAAATGTAAAGCTTCCAACACCTTATGAGGTTTCTGATGTATATTTGGAATCAGAGTATCAACAAGTCAAAGAATGGGTTGATGGATTAAAGGTTCACTGGAGTGAAGTAGGTGCTACCTTAATGTGTGATGGGTGGACCAATAGCTTGAATCAAATGCATATAATAAATTTTCTAGTTTATTGTAGTAAAGGGACCATTTTTTGGAAATCTGTTGATGTCTCTAGTGTTCAGACTAGAGATACTAAATTTTACTACAAATTCTTAGATCAAGTTGTGGAAGAAATCGGAGAGCAATATATTGTTCAAATAGTCACCGACAATGAGGCAGCACTTAAGGCTGCTGGAAAAAAATTAATGTTGAAAAGAAAACATTTGTTTTGGACTGCCTGTGCAGCTCATTGCTTGGATTTATGCCTTGAAGATATTGGGAAGAAGCAAAGCGTGGAAAAAGTATTGGACGAGGCGAAGAAAGTCACTTGTTTCATATACAATCATATTTGGACAGTTGACTTGATGAAGAAATATACTCAAGGAAGGCAAATACTTCGTCCTGCTCTCACTCGATTTGCTACCCATTTCATCCAATTACAAGAAATAACAAAGCATAAACAAGGTCTACGAGAAATGTTCAATTCAAAGGTTAGTATTTAATAATTAGTACAATTATTTAAGTCTAGTTTTTTTTTGATATCTTGTTTAAATCTTAATTTAAAATATGCAGGAATTTAAAGAATCTAAATGGGGGCAACAAAAGTCAGGACCTGCTTATGAAGCAAAAAAAATTATTTTGGGAAAAGATTTTTGGAAAAAAGCAAGTGAAATAATAAAAGTTTATGAGCCTTTGGTAAAAGTATTGCGCCTTACGGACAGTGATGAAAAACCAACAATGGGCTTTATTTATGAGGCAATGGATAGAGCTAAATGGGCAATTGAACAAGAATGTCGATATTTCACTGAATATGAAAGGATTATCGATAATAGATGGACATTTATGCATTCTCACTTGCATTCAGCTGGTAAGTAGACTAAAAATGTGGATTGTAATTAAAATAACATTTTATGTTATATGCTTAAATTGCTTATATATATTTTTTTATTGCTTATTTTTTTTTATTGTTATGAACTATGTTTAGGTTATTATCTGAATCCCCAATTTCAATATGGTGTGAAATCTTCGTCGGATGTGTTAATAGAAACAAGAGAAGGTATAAAAGCAGTGATAGAAAGACTAGAACCTTCTATGGATAATCAAATCCAGATGACTAATCAGGTTAGTGTTTACTACTATTTTATACTTGAAAATTTTATTTTATGTATTAGAAATATAATTAATTTTTTACATTTATTTAATAATTGTAATGTTTTATCAATGTAGTTGTTTGTATTTCAAGATAAAAGAGAAACATTCGGTATGCCACAAGCACAGAGAGCTTGGAAGCAAATGAATCCAGGTAAATAATTAATTAAATAGTTTTAATTTCTTTAATATTATTTATATATTGGTATTAAATTTATTTTAAATTATTTTTTGCAGCTGAATGGTGGATGATATATGGTACATGTGTTCCTGAATTGCAAAGAATAGCAATTAAAGTGCTTAGTCAGACAACTTCTGCATCTAATTATGAAAGAAATTGGAGCACATTTAGCTATATACACACCAACAAAAGAAACAGGTTGAAATATGAAAGACTTCATAAGATGGTGTACACTTATTACAATATGAGGCTAAGGATGAGACATCAAAAAAGGAGGAGTATTGATGAGATAAATGATAGTTTCAATCCTATTAGCCTAGACCATATCTTTGAAGAAGATGATCCACTTTCAGAATGGCTACAAGAGAAAGAAAATCCTTTGTTAGATGGGCAAAACTCTGATTGGTTGCCTCTTGATAATTCTGATGATGAAATGAATGTTGAACAATCATATCAATCAGGAGAACAAAATCTGCCTCACTCAAGTACAAGCCGATCACCAACTCAGAGTGATGATGATGAGGGTTCAAGTCCAACTGGTGGTGATGGACCTGGTGGTGATGGTAGTGGTGCTGATTATAGTGGTGGTGCAAATGAAAATAGGCCTTTTAGTCCACTTGGCGGAGAACTTGGGCTTGCTGCTACCGGTGGATTATTCCTTGATTTGTCAGAATACGGAGTACATCCATCTGTTGAATCTAGTGGGGATAGAAGTAAAGATAGAGTTCGATCAAAGGGAAAAGCCAAGAAGCACCAACATGATATGTCTGGAGGCTCTTCATTTCGAAGATCAACTTCTAGTAATGAATCGTTTGGTAGTCAAGGCTATTATCCACCGGGACCACCTTTACATTTTCAACCTCCTTATGGTTACTATCCACCCCAGCCATATCCTAATTATCCCATGCCCTATTATCCCCAAATGTATCCACCACCCCAAATGTATCCACCACCACCGCAAATGTATCCACCACCCCAAATGTATCCACCACCACCCCAAATGTATCAAGAGCAAGGATATGGTTCGAATTCTGGACAAAGGTCACGAAGATCGAGTCGCCATGGTTCTGAAAGTGAAGAGGGAGAATTTGATGCTCCTCGTCATTCCACTATGTGGTAATCGGTAAGATTTAAAGTGTATTTTTTTTTAGTTTCCTTGAATTGAATTTAACAAGTTCTATTTTTTAATTATTAATATTCGTAGAAATTCATGTGGAAGAGAAAAAAAGAAAAATATTGACATAATTAATTTAGGTAAAAAAAGATTTGACAAAATTTAGATGAAAAAATTCCTTAATAATTTAGATAAAAAATAATTAATGCTAAATAATTAGTACATGATTATTTATCTCTATTTTCAATATTTGTTATTTTTTAAAAAATCATAAGTAATTTTTTAAATATAAATGTTTTATTATAATTCAAAAAATTATAAATAACTTTTTTTCACATAAATAATAAACTTGAGGTATCATAAATTACTTTAAAAACTATAAAATAAGACTTTACATGATTATAATTACAATTACTACACTTTATATAAAATTGTGCGAAATTAAAAAAAATTCACGACCGCGATGACCGCGATGACCGTAATTACCGCCGTTATGTCCGCAACCGCGATAAACGCAACGCGACCGAAAACGCGGCCGCGACCGTAATTTAAAACAATGCTTATATGTAGTTATTTATCTTTAATCTCACAATATTTTTGTGCTTATTATGGTACCTTGGTTCATGTTTTTATTAATGGCTAATTATCATCCATAGTCACAAAACAAGTTTATTTTGGGGAAAGCATTTCATAAGCATAATTGCTAAATATTTGCTAGCTGTTAAAATATTCTTTCAAATGTTAATAATCCTAGTCAATCCCCAAATATCTTTTGTATGGGTGTCTGGTTTTGCTTTCAAACATTGATGACTTGGTAAACAAACTATAACCCTGCTATTTAATATCTTGATATTTGGTAATTTATTAATAACAAATGCTAATCATTTTATTATTTATCTGCAGTTTATTTTGTTATCATAAAATGGTTAACTCTCATAGGAAAGAAAGTTGACATGTTACCTTAAAGCCTTTTGTTTATTAAAAGTGTCAAGAAGTATATGCACAATCTGCCTCCATGCATAAACCCTATATGAGGCTTGCATTTAACCTATTTTTAGCTGTTATCTGGAGGTTAAGTTTTCCACCATTGAGTTTTGCAAATGAAGAAATAGCTTGATGTTAATAGGGCTTTAGGCTAATGGCTTTCTAAAAATATAGGTGCCTTCAATAGTAGAGCTAGAAAGTTGTGATCATTTACTATGGTACTATTAAATTGCCAATGGTACTATTTTAGTTTAAGGAAGAATACTTGGTGCTGAATCCAACATTGCTTAGTCTATTCCTTGATATATCAATGCCTTTATTCTATCAGATCTATCTTCTTTGTCAACTTTTTGGAATAAAAGGTTGCAGGAGTAACTCAGTTAACTGTGTTTTCTATCAAAAACTTTATTGTAAAGCTATAATGAATAGCTATTTTAGGTTCTTGGTATGGTTAATGTCCTTTCTGAATTACTTTTGTTTGTTTTGAACAGTTATAACATTGATCAACATGATTATTCTATATGTTTGAAAGCTGTGAGGAAATTCCTGAAAGATGGTGATAAGGTTGTTTCAGTTTTCTTATGATAGTTGAATATTCATGCTTGATTGATACATATAGGCAATAATATGCTTTGGAATTCTAAAGCACTGAAGTATTTTGATCTATGCTTTCAAGTAAAGGTCATAGTGAACTTGAAAGAGCGAGAAAATGAGTTTAGAAATATTGCTATAAAGCTCATTAGGCATTTCCAGAATGATGTAGGGGAGGTACATTCATGAAATATCTTTTTCTCTTCCATTAATAGTGAATATGCAACGTTTTAAGGGTATAAGAGTAAATATCATCATATAAAGCTCTCAAATTTCTAGTAATGTGATAATGCAGATTGTTTTTAGATCAAATCATGACGAATTGACCATTATGCTTAGGTGGCAAATTTCAATTTCTTTCTAATTGAAAACCTCCCAAGTTGAAATAGAAATTGTTTAATTATACCCAGAACTAGAGGTAACATAAACCAAGGTTCTTTTAGGTGCTTCTTAGCAAAATTTTTTTGTTTTTGGAATATGTCATCAAATAATCTAACAGAAAATAGTCATTGAATGTTCCTTAGTAGACTGGATGATAACATTGCAGATAAGGAAATGATATGTGAAAAACTTGGAATAATCGGCAACCTCTTTGGTTATTTTGGTTTTCACTTCTCAATGGTGTTTGTCCCCTAAATGCATGTTTATGCTGTTTAATGAGGTTGTCCTCGTTTCGTTTGCCATTCGTATTTTTTAAAAGCTTCTCAATCCTTATCTGCAGTTTGCAACTGAAGAGAGCAAAAACTTCAAAGAGAGGAATATATTCATAGTTTTAGTTCAAAATAAGGGTGTTCTACAAAAAAGCTCAAGATCCCGAAAAGCAAAAGGATAAACAAACCAAAAATGAAGTCTCAGTTGGTGTCTGAGCCTAAACATCAAATCTGGAAGAGAAAGTGTTTTTGGTAGTATAACAATGCATAGGTAAATTTATATTCTTCAATTATGGGGGTCGGTAAGTAAATGGAAGCCTTCTTAACTCAATGATGGATGGCACTAGTGAGCGAAGAAATTTATCATTGTAGCCGAACCTGGAATTTGAGATAAAAGATATCTCCTCTCAAGAAAAAAAATCTGTTTATGTTGCATTGGTGTTGGTGTTAAATCTAATGTACATGAAATAGGAGCTTAATCTAGTGTACAAATTTTCAATCAATATATAAAAGTTCGGAACACCATGCTGTGTTGTCTAGAAGATAGAGAGATTCCAACGTACCTACCTAACGATTAGAACTTCAGCTTTGGTTTTACTTTCTTTCTTTCCAAGCATACCTATGTTTTTCTTTTTCCTTTTATCACCATTTTCACCCCCAGATAAAGTAATAGTTTTTTTGCTTTTGTTGTGTATCAAGTTTCTGGCTTTGCTATATAAGTTTACGTTATTTTAATTTTCATGAAATGCAGTTGCCTAGATAGTTGCTAACAGCCAAACACCAACTCTTTTATGATAGATTACTAATATTATAATGCTAGCATAGCAGGTAGTTTCAGAGCTTTGCTTTTTAAGAAAATAATTGACCATTGTTTTCATTAAAAAATCTTGTGTCTGTTTTAACTTTCAAGGTAGCAAAAAATTAATTCTATTTTCATTATAGTACTCAACCCCGATAGTGAGATAGTTTTCCCTTTCGAAGAATTGCAATGTTGAAATATCAACATTATACCTGAAAATTTTATAAACCAAAATGCGTCCTGATACATTCATTATAATCCAAAATTTAAATGCCATTGGACGAATGTTTTAGAATCACCAGATTTTTTATGATTATAATCCTTTTTGTCACATCATTTTTGACTATTTCACTTCTATACCAATCAAATATCAGTACCACTCAGAAATTAGAATTACTCTTGTATGAATTGATCTCTTACATAGATTACTAAGTAGTTCAATGAAAACAACTAGGAGTACCACCAAAAAAGATCATTGAAATTTTTTTGAAAAATAAGCATTAGAATTTGAAATGGAAAAAAAAAAGAACAAGAAAGAGAGACAAAGTGGGGTTGAGAAAGGCTTTGAAAATTAAATAAACAAAACAAGCATGATTTCTTTATGAAAGTAAATAGACAAACAGGAGTTTGTTGAAGCTTCAAACTTGTTAAAGCCAGGAGAGAAGGGGCAATGGTAGTTGGAAAAAATAGAGGAAAGCTTAGCTTCAAGCTAATAGAGACTCTGTAACCAATGTGGACACATTAGGTGAGAGACCTAAGCATTCAGCTTCCAATCTGTTATACTTCTCATTCATAAAACAGTCCTTTTCTATTGCCTTATTCCTCCTCAGCTCCATTCCCTTCCACCCTCTTCCAATGAAAGCCAGCGTTGGGCTTGTCACCGGCTCTCACAATCGCAATGAACTTGTTCTCATTCATGGCCATGAAGAGGTATACACAAAAAGAGAAAAAAACAAAACTTATACTTTTATGAAACAGCTAGTGTAATCCCATTTGTCTTTTACTTTAGAAATGAGTTTTTGTTGTGTTTTGATACATGCAACCTAAGCCTTTGAAGAACCCTAACGGTTAGGTTTGTGAGATTTGTGGTGATGAGATAAAGCTGATAGTAGAAGGAGATCTTTTTGTGGCCTACAACGAGTGTGGTTTTCCTGTTTGTAGGCCTTGCTATGATTTTGAAAGGAGGGAAGGGACTTAATAGTGTCCTTAGTGCAAAACTAGATACAAGCATCTCAAAGGTATTGCTTGCTGCAGCAGCCATTAATTCTTGTAGGAAGTGATGAATTGATTTTTGTTTGAATTATATGGTGAAGGGAGTCCTAGGGTGAAGGGAGATGAAGATGAAGAGGATGTGGATGTGGATGATATCGAACATGAATTTAACACTGATGATGAGCAAAACAAGCATAGGAATTTGGTAGAAACGATGCTTCATGGGAAGATGAGCTATGGAAGAGGCTCGAAAGATGATCGAAGTCCTCAAATTCCACCAGTTAAATTGGTACCCAATCTATACCGGTAACCAAAGTTCTTTGATTGCCATTAAGATTTAGTACACCATGAAGACATTTTCCTAATGCCTTGAAAACTCATTAATGGTGGTATTTCACTATTTCATTCTGTTGTTGTAGGTAAGTAGGGAATTCCCAATAGGAGGTGCCCTTGCTTAAGGGGAACACATGTCAAATTCTTCCTTCCATAAACGAGTGTATCCATATCCTATGTTTGAACCAGGAATGCCTTTTAATCTTGTATTATTTAATTTTTTGAAGTTTTTACATCACTTACCATAATACATGACAATAATTGTTCCATCCAAATAGTGTAAATTGGCTATTCAACATCTCAAAATAGATTAATGTCTCAGTCTTTGTTTTGCATTGCATATGCTTATGAACAAAAGGAAGCGCAAGATAGGATGAAAGGAAAAAAGGGAGGATGGAAAGAGATGCGGAGAGGTCCTGAAAATGATGATACCTATAACCTTGACATGGCCATGTAAGTACTTATTGTTGTTAAGTGCTCAGCATGTGAAAAGCTTGTATTTGCTTAGAGTCAATTTGTTAGCTAATATGTGTTATCTCATGTAAACTTTATACAGGATTGATGAAGCTAGGCAACCACTGTCAAGGAGGTGCCAATTGCATCTAGCAAGAACAATCCTTATCATATGGTGATTGTGGCTTGTCTAGTTATCCCGGCTTTCTTCCTCTGATATTGAATTCTAAACCCAGTGCATGATGCAATTAAGCTGTGGCTAACTTCTATGATATGTGAAATTTGGTTTGCCTTTTCATGGATCCTTGATCAGTTCCCTAAGTGGTTCCCTATTGATTATGAGACATATCTTGATCACCTTTCCCTTAGGTATACAGCTTCAGAGAATATTCATAATTAATCTTCTCAAATGACATGCTTCAAGAACATCCTTTATAATGATTGCAATCATCAATTCATCTACAGTTCAGTTATTTTTAACCTTATAATCATAATGGTTGATGCAGGTATGACAAGGAAGGTGAGCCTAATATGCTTGCTCCTGTAGATATGTTTGTCAGTACAATGGATCCTATAAAGGAACCCCCTATTGTTACAGCTAATACAGTTTTATCGATCTTGGCCAAGGACTATCCAATGGATAAGATCTCTCACTACATTTTTTATGTTGGTACTTTCATGCTCTGTAAGATCCAATTCTACACTATTGTAGACTTTAATTTCATAAAATTGAAAATGGAAATTAAATAAAAAATGAATGTTGATTTTCAAAAAGGGTGAAAAGCTCCATAACTTGAGATGAAAACGGAGCCAATTATGTGAAATACACTACGGGCGAGTAAGATGACAGCTCGCCAATGGGCGAGCAAGAGGACAATCGCCAATGGTGATGGTGAGTTGGACGATGGCGTGGGCAAATAGGTGTGTTCGCCAACTAGTTATGTGAGGTAATCGCCCGCTATGATGAAGGATCTGATCGCCCAAGGAATGAGTAGGGCGAGTTGATTGGTTGCCTCTTTGGTTTGGCAAATAAGTCAGTTCGCCAAGTTAGTTGCTTAAGATGATAGCTGAACTGGGCGAGGACTTGTGATCACCCATTGGATTGAGAAGGTTTTATGGTAGCAAGTGAGCTAGTAGATCAAACCTGGTGATCGCCAACAATGTAGGAGTAATCGCCAAATCTTAAGTTAGAATAAAGACAAAGTGGCGATGAGCACAGGCAAGCTGTGAATGTTGGCGAACTGAAAATGAGTTGATGAGCTGAGGTCTCCAGAATGATGGGGCGAACTCGAATCAACACTTGTGGACAAAATGAAAATAGATTCAAAACATGTGTGCAGCCAAAATTGACTTTGTAAGTCGTATGGTTGAAGACAATTAATGGAGAAGATGTTAAACTTAGTAAGGAATTAACCTTATTGGTTGAGAAGTAAAACAAAGTCAATAGAAGCAGAAAATGGAGTGTAAAAGGATGACTTTCACGCCACTTGAGCTGCAGTTTTTCTTCATGCGTTAAATGCATGAAAGACGTGAAAAATGATGAAAGAAACAGGATAAGGGACAGGCGGTAGCTTTGGATTGGTTTAGCATGGCTATATAAGAAGAAATGCTTGAGGAAAACAAATTTAGCAAACTTCATCCTCTTCACGAAAACCATCCTCCTGCAAATTTATGTTTTGACTTCATCCAGTTCTATCATGCTTGATTTACTGAGCTTCATCCTTACGTTAGCCAAATAAGAAAATCTGTTTGCAAAAACTTTCCTCCATCGTTGATGAATTAAAGGAAGAAGCAAAGTGAGACTAACAGGAGACAGAAAGAATTCTGCTCTGGAAGTGCAGTTGGTTGAGGTGAGTTTCATATTTCTGAGGTGTTCTTGATGCTCAATGATAGATTTCTATGTTTTATGAAGTAATAAACATAGATACAGTCTTGTTTTTAGTTAGATCCTTAGAGAATATGAAAACAAGGAAAATAATGAAATAAGTAACGAGAATGACGACTATTGTGATCGCAAATGATGAAAATTAGTAACTGCCAATGAGGCGTGTAGACAACAAGGAACTCGCCAAGGTAAAGTCTTTGTTCAAATGGGCGAGATTGCCCAACTCTAGTGAAGTGAATTTATGGGCTAGCTCACATGCATAAGGCATTGGGCAGTAGAAATGTGGGCGAACTCCCACATTTAAGCCAGTAAAGGCTTGGTGAGTTGAATGTTGGCGAGCTCGGATTGGCGAGCTCGGATTGGCGAGCTAGTAAAATGTCTAAGTGCAAGCTGGTTGATTATCTCATGTCTCGCCCAATTATTGGAAAAATATATAAAGACAATATTAATGGAATTTATATATTATTCGCAGCCGATAATTGGGAATGACTATTGGCGAGCAGGAAGCAGGGTGAAGCAAGACTTCGTTGGATCAGGTAAGGGAGATGTGTGTGATGTGATGCATGTCCTGTGGAGTAGATTTTACGAAAATATTGAGTTAAATGTTATGTTTTCTGACATGCATTGTTTGAGGACTTATTTGATATTGGGCGAGCTACTAAGCCGACCCTTGTGAAATTTTCTGGGCGAAATGGTTTGGCGGGTGAGCCAACTTTTTATGATTTTTGGGCGAAGACCCCTTTTATTACATTTTGGGCGAGTGGCCTTGGTTTAAATAGAAAAATCCGAGCGAACTAAATGGGCGAACCCTTTTAATGTGTTTTTGGGGCGGGTGACCCCCTTTGTTTATGAAAGTTATGGGCGAGCCAGTTTACGGTTGTTTTTAAAGACTAAGGTCGGCGGGCGAATAATAATTCTCCGCACCGACGAATTGACCATGGGCGAGCCGAGTGGGCGAGCTGACCATGGCGAACAAGTTTTTTTCTTTTCTAAATGTTTTCAAGGGAAAATGAACTATTTAAATAGCTTTGGAAAATAGAAAATATGAAACCCTTTTCGGGCGAATTGACTAATGGGCGAGCCATTAAGGGCGAGTCAGTTTTGCTTGTTGTTTTAAAAAAAAGGTTGGCGGGCGAACGAAGCTTCACCGCACTGGGTGAGCTGACCATAGGCGAGCAGGTTTTAAACGTTGAAATTTTGGAATGTTGTCAAAGTGTTTTTTAAACAGAAGCCTAAACCTTTTTGGAAAATCAAATCATTTTTAGAAAATGATTATATGGGTGATATAATTCCATAAAGGTTTTTATGAGATATAAAAGTTATTTTTGAGATTTTAGGCCCTGAGTTCATGTATTACTCTTGTGTGACCCACCTGGGGCGGTGGCTCGGTCGATGGACCAACGAGTGCACCTCAGGGTGTCATAGGGCTGATGGACCAGCCAAGTTATCAGACGTCTCGAGGTCACTTGGCAAGTGGACCCGAGGACCACCTAGAGATTGTGGCCATAGATCTATTATATCCCTTTTTGGGATTATTATTTCGTTCTCGCAAGGGGGAGGGGGAACAATGATAGCATGATGATGCCTAGTCTCAACTTGTTGATTTCTGTTTACTGATAAGAATTATTGAATTCTATGTATTGTTTACTGCATTTTAAAGTAAACGGTTTTCATATCCAATATGATTTTAGGGATAATCAAATATGTTGTGGTATATAATTTTGGTTTTATAAAGCAGCATATGTCTTCTTTACTGAGCGTATGAATCGCTCACACTTTTGTTTTAACTCCACAGATAAAAGACAAGGAGTTAGAGAATTAGCTCTTAGATGGGTATAGCTATGTTTAAAGCACTGAGGCATGTTATGTTAAACGTGACAGATACAGTCTCTTCTCTTTTACATTTCAGACATATGTATACAGTACTACTTTATAGAAATAAGGGTTAATAGGGGATGTCCGATGTAAAGAATTATGAAAAGAATTTCATATTCTGTATTCGATAAATAAATATTTATCATTTATTATTGTCACAGTTGAAGGTTAATGGCATCGTAGACAGCCCAACCGGTAAAGTTGTATGGAAATACGTGAAAAATGTGGTAATGAGATGTTACAGATTTAATGGTATCAGAGCTTGGGTTGGTCTGATGTCTGTTGATGCCCTTAACATAGAAAGTGTTGAGAAAGGTTAACATCCCCTGTAGTACTGTATAGTCTGAATGTATAGAGGAGTCAAGTGACTATAAATTGAGTTAAGTGTTTAAAAGCGGTGAAAAATTGATGAATTAAGGGTTACAAGTAGAGATTGTAATCCGGGAAGTTTACATGAGATAGGCGATCTTATCATCATAGTGTCAGGTCTATTCGGTAAGGCACAGTGAGGAACTTGGTGAGGGCCCCACTCGGACTTCTCTGTCCATATCGAACTAAGATCTTGAAATGATGAGATTGAAATAAAATGGATAATATTAGTGTATAAGCCCTAAGATCACGTGTTTAGAGGTATATCGAAGAGAGAGAATTAAAGGGGAATTTATGAATATACCCTATATTGAAATGCTTTATTTAAGTCATGAATGACTAAATTGATAGAAATTGATGGTGAAAGGGTATGTGGTAGTGTAAAGGATTATCCCTACTGTGGAGTTCACGGAGATATTGATATGTAAGGCGATCTAGAGTACAAGCTGTGAGAGGTCGCGAGATAGTCAACCCTCTTGTGGATTTTAGGGTCTGAATTAAAGTAAAAATATGGATTATATTGATGAGAGATTATTGAGTATTATGAAAAGTGAATGGTGTGAGAAATGATGTAAATATCGATGATAATACTGGTTATATATACTCCATATGTTTTAGGAGAAAGAATATTTGTAGTAAATTGACATTTAAGGAAGTCAAGTGTTCGAGTCACTGCAGATGTGAAAGAAAACCTTGAGATGGGCGAGCTCGAGCACGATTGGAAGGACCGGGTGTCGAGGTGATCGCCAAAGAGGACAGTATGGATAAGTAGCGTTGTCACAGCAATCGTTGTCGTTGGACCTAAAAAGGGGTTGCCATGGCCAGTTGGGCTGGTCCGTTACGATATCCATAGAATCGAAATATTGTGAAATGCTTGAAAAGTGACTTGAAAATTCATATATGTGTTTGGAGGATGCATAGTGATTTGGTTGGATGTAAATAACGAGATATCCAAGATGATATGAGTTTGAGAATTTGAAATTACAAGATGATGTTTTAAGTAAGCCTCTGGAGTAACGTGGATTCGAGAGATTGTTGACTCGATTCACAATATGGAATTTGTTTGTAAGCTCTTACCAGTGAATCAGAAGAGCTTGAGAAATTACTCAAGAGATTGATGAGTAGAGAACTAAACTATTTTGATATAACTGGTGAAAATGAAAATTATATCGTTTTGAAAAACAACGGGATTTGTACTCTCTACAGTTGCTTCTGGGTTCCAGAACAAGTATGGTATTCTAAAATACCTATCTTACTCTATCTGGATCCCTAGCCGACTGTAGTATCCTTCCTGTTTGTGTGCCTAGAGCCAACTAGGATGATTTTAAAGAGAATAAATATGTATATTGATATAGGCAATATTATTGAATAGGGTATGGAAAACCTTACTGTTAAGTCAGTGAACATGAGTTCTAATTGAACTATATGTATTAGAGACGTGAGGTCTCAACTGATTAAGTGGACATTAAAATTGTCTGAGTAAAAGATTTTACTACTTAAGTGAGATCAAAGTGTGGTTATTGGGGTATAAAATTTATGAGTTTTACCCGTATAGCATAAATGAATTGTTTGAAGAGTTTGTGGAATTTGCTACATTATTGATGCAATACTTATTTGTGGAAAAAGTGAGATTGAATGGGTATGTATGAATATAGTATTCGAAATGGTTACGTGATAGTAACAGTAAAGTACTATATTAAGTGGGAAAAATGACAGTGTTGATAAACGGTATAGAATGGAAATATCTTAAGAGACAAGTCATATGATGACTAGGGAACACGAGTGATGAGGTAGTTCCCAAGTATAGGAATAAATGTGATTTCCTCTGATCATCATGTAGTTATGGCTGGAATTAATGACAAGCCAGAATTGGACAGATGAAATTGTTATACTCAGGGGAACCGATACAAGAAGTATTGACAATCCTGAAAATGATATACATGAGTATACATATATATATATATATTAGAAATGTGAAATTGTATAACTAAAGTGGTGATGAAATTTGAACGATAATAAATTTAAATTTCAGAAATTGATGTGAAGAAATTATACTCTCAAGTATATTCTCCAAGTAATGACATTACATGTACTAAGAGAATAAGAGATAGAATGATCAATTGATATAAGAGAAGTGATCGAGGGAAAAATGATTACCTGAGACGTAATCGATGGTTAGCATTAAAGTCTGCAAAAGAAAAGCAGTCCTAGATTAATCATGAAACAATCACTGTGAGATGGTGGAGAATCCGAAAAAACCATGAGATTATAGTAGTGAGTATAGATTGAGTAACCAAATTATTTCACTTCATCATCATCAGGTTTCGGGATGTAATGAGTGCCTTAGTCGATAGATATTGGCGAAACAGAGAGAACGTATGTGAAGTTCTAATGAGTGGTACTTGTGATAGGGATCCCTGATTCGCCATATGCTTTGAGAGAATAGCAAGAGGCTTGGGATTCCCAATTTTACTGTTAGCACCGCCTCTAATTGATATAGATATCCGAGCGCATTGTGTGGACGCTCCGGGATATATTGAGAGCGAGTGCGTTGTATTTGAGAGACTACTGGGACAATTACATACAAGTGATTAAAAACTATCTAAATGATAGTCATCAAATTATTATCGACTAAGCACTGAATGAGATGATAAGTGATGAATAGTATAAATGAATTACGGTGTCAAGGAAGTGAAAAATTTGCTAACTCCCAAGGACGATAAAAGATTTTAGGGAGTGTAAATTGGTTTTGAGAGAAGAAGCCCGAGTTCTTCAGAACCTTGAACAAAATCCGGGATGGCGACCCATGAGATGGGTGATCGCCTAACAGCGGATAATGTGTTGTAAGGTGTGGGCGAACTATATGGTCGCCGACTCACTTGAAAGAGTAATCCTAGAGCGCGGGAAAGCGCCAAACGGATGATTGTCGATGGCCTGAAGAGGCGAGTAGGGCTCTTCAAGAAAAAATGGGAGCATATTGAGAGGTTTGCGGTCTCATAGTACAGACGAGATTTGCTAGAGGTGAAAATGTGATAAGGAAGAAAAATACCTATATTGGTGGTACTTCCTATACTAAGTAAAAATTGAAAAGAGTATAATGCTATCTAGATAGTTGTGGATATATTGAGTAATTCTGCTTATTCCTTGATTATAGAATTTATTGAGCTAATTAATGCCTTGGCTGAGTTATATGTCAGGGAAATGGTGAGGTTTTGTGGTATTCCAAGGAGCATTACATTTAATAGGGAGTCTTGCTTCGTATCTCAGGGTTGAGAGAGATTACAGGAAGCTATGGGATCCCGTTTGAGTTTTGCACCGCAGATCATCCGCAGACTGAGAGACAGTCCGAGCGTATGATATGAACGCTCGAGGATATGGTGTGAGCGTGTGCAGTTGATTTTATAGGCTCTTGGGATAATCCTCTACCCTGGTAGAGTTTGCTTATGACAATGGCCAAAGGAGAGTATAGGCATAGCACTTGAAAGGGTTTATTTAGCAGACGGTATAATCCACAATAGCATGAGAAAATGGGAGACCGAGAATTATTTTCAACTTGGTCGAACAGACTTCTTAAGATATACAAGAGATTATACATATTAAGGTCTCAGCATTGGGATGCATAATGAGAGGGAAATTGAGTTCCCGACGCATTAGATCTTTGGAGATCTTAGATCATGTGAAAGATGTGCACTACCTCCCGAGTTGTCAGGAGTGCGTAACGTATTTCATGTCTCAATGATGAGAAAGTACTATCCATATCCTTCTCACGTGATTCGACATTAGTCCTAGAGATTAGAGAGGACATGAGTTACGTTGAGAAATCAGTACGGATTTTTGAATAGGAAGAATAAAGTATTGTGATAAAGTGTAGTGATAAAATGTTGCGATCTAAGATTATTCTTATGGCTAAAGTGCTCTGGCAGTAAATACTAAAGATAAGGCTACATGGGAATTGAAAGCCTTATGTAAGGAGTATACAGAGCTTTCACACTGATAGGTCAGGTTGAAATTTAGAGGACCAAATTTCTTAAGGTGGCGAGAAAATGTAAGATCCGATTCTACACTACTGTAGACTCTAATTTCATAAAATTGAAAATGGAAATTAAATAAATAACGAATGTTGATTTCCAAAAAGGGTGAAAAGCTCCATAACTTGAAATGAAAACGGAGCCAATTATGTGGAATACACTACGGGCGAGTAAGATGACAGCTCGCCAATGGGCGAGCAAGAGGACAATCGCCAATGGTGATGGTGAGTTGGACGATGGCGTGGCCGAATAGGTGTGTTCGCCAACTAGTTATATGAGGTAATCGCCCACTGTGACGAAGGATCTGATCGCCCAAGGAATGAGTAGGGCGAGTTGATTGGTTGCCTCTTTGGTTTGGCGAATAGGTCAGTTCGCCAAGTTAGTTGCTTAAGATGATAGCCGAACTAGGCGAGGACTTGTGATCGCCCATTGGATTGAGAAGGTTTTATGGTAGCAAGTGGGCTAGTAGATCAAACCTAGTGATCGCCAACAATGTAGGAGTAATCGCCAAATCTTAAGTTAGAATAAAGACAAAGTGGCGATGAGCACAGGCAAGCTGTGAATGTTGGCGAACTGAAAATGAGTTGATGAGCTGAGGTCTCCAGAATGATGGGGCGAACTCGAATCAACACTTGTGGACAAAATTGTTGGATTATGCCCTTAGAACCATTCATTAGATGATTGACTTTGGCATTTTTTATGTATCATGACATTTTATTTATTATAGTTCATTATTATATTTGTCTTATAACTGCGTAATGTAATCTTATATGATAATGTCCTTAGAATAGTAATAACACACTATTCTTAAAATATCCCTAGTCAAGTATTATTGTGAACAAGGATAACAATGATACGATAAGACTAGTATGTGGTTGACTGATGACCATTGTTATGGATATAGGATATCAAGTCATCACATAGGTACATGTTAGAGAACTATGTACTGGATCGACCCTCCATGAAAACGCTACATGGATTGTTATATGAGTGTCATAAGCGATTCTCATAATGATGATGGTGTATGTGATCCTTTGACTTGAGATCATCAGAGATCCCAACATAGAGAATTGCATACTTTAATGCTGCTAGATGTCATTCGTAACAGGATGGACTATAGAGGTAGTAATTGGGTATGCCTTGATCTATGTTGAGGGATGTTGAGTGATCAAGATAGGATTTATCCCTCTTATATAACAAGAGTGATGTCTTGGGCCCTTTAATAGAGTGAGACTAAAAATGCATGGCCGTGCTCGAATAAGTCAATATGAGATATTAATTTTATTTGTTTAATTAGTCTACTCAGGAATCAAGAAACGCTGATTAGACTATACAAGTGTGACACATTCCATGACTTGTGTCTAATCAAGACATCAAAGGATAAAGGGATTATACTACACGGTAACATCTATCACGAGTAAGGTTATGTCGAGTCATTGACATTCTCGTTACATGGGTAGCAATGATGTGTTGCTAGATACCGCTCATTGCCTGTGACAATTTTGTCATTGCCATTGTTTTGAGAACCTATTAGGTCGCACACTTAGAACGGATCAATGAGGAGCTTAATTAATCCTATTCTGAATTGGATTAAAGATATAACTAATCCTATTCTGAATTGGATTAAGGATATAACTAATCCTATTCTAAGTAGGATTGGAGTTCTGTTTGACAGTAAATTTTAGGGTAAAATTTACTACCTATAAAAGGATGTTTTGTGTTTTCTAAAATAGAGCCGTACAATTAAACAAAAAAACAAAATATTCCTTTTAATCGAAGCTAGCAATTCGGTTATAAGGAATCAAAAACGCTCTTTAAGGCTTCTGATCGTGAGACGTTAAAGAGTCGTGAGATCCGTTCGTGTGGATACTATAGAGGCAGGAACGAAAAGTTGTTGCTTGTGACTCGACCAACGACAGAAAATCAGAGAAAACGTTAGGTAAAATCTCGAAACCCTAATCAGGCAACTCTCCGAATCGATCCTGGTGGAGGCTGAATGAATTAAATTTCGCTGCGTGTTTGTTTCAGTTTCCTTCAAAAATGAAAATAGATTCAAAACATGTGTGCAGCCAAAATTGACTTTGTAAGTCGTATGGTTGAAGACAATTAATGGAGAAGATGTTAAAGTCAGTAAGGAATTAACCTTATTGGTTGAGAAGTAAAACAAAGTCAATAGAAGCAGAAAATGGAGTGTGGAAGGAGGACTTTCATGCCACTTGAGCTGCAGTTTTTCTTCATGCGTTAAATGCATGAAAGACGTGAAAAATGATGAAAGAAACAGGATAAGGGACAGGCGGTAGCTTTGGATTGGTTTAGCATGGCTATATAAGAAGAAATGCTTGAGGAAAACAGATTTAGCAAACTTCATCCTCTTCACGAAAACCATCCTCCTGCAAATTTATGTTCTGACTTCATCCAGTTCTATCATGCTTGATTTACTGAGCTTCATCCTTACGTTAGCCAAATAAGAAAATCTGTTTGCAAAAACTTTCCTCCATCGTTGATGAATTAAAGGAAGAAGCAAAGTGAGGCTAACAGGAGATAGAAAGAATTCTGCTCTGGAAATGCATTTGGTTGAGGTGAGTTTCATATTTCTGAGGTGTTCTTGATGCTCAATGATAGATTTCTATGTTTTATGAAGTGATAAACATAGATACAGTCTTGTTTTTAGTTAGATCCTAAGAGAATATGAAAACAAAGAAAATAATGGAATAAGTAACGAGAATGGCGACTATTGCGATCGCCAATGATGGAAATTAGTAACTACCAATGAGGCGTGTAGACAACAAAGAACTCGCCAAGGTAAAGTGTTTGTTCAAATGGGCGAGATCACCCAACTCTAGTGAAGTGAATTTATGGGCGAGCTCACATGCATAAGGCATTGGGCAGTAGAAATGTGGGCGAACTCCCACATTTAAGCCAGTAAAGGCTTGGTGAGTTGAATGTTGGCGAGCTCGGATTGGCGAGCTAGTAAAATGTCTATGGGCAAGCGGGTTGATTATCTCATGTCTCGCCCAATTAATGGAAAAATATATAAAGACAATATTAATGGAATTTATATATTATTCGTAGCCGATAATTGGGAATGGCTATTGGCGAGCAAGAAGCAGGGTGAAGCAAGACTTCGTTGGATCAGGTAAGGGAGATGTGTGTGATGTGATGCATGTCCTGTGGAGTAGATTTTACGAAAACATTGAGTTAAATGTTTTGTTTTCTGACATGCATTGTTTGAGGAACTTATTTGATATTGGGCGAGCTACTAAGCTGACCCTTGTGAAATTTTTTGGGCAAAATGGTTTGGCGGGCGAGCCAACTTTTTATGATTTTTTGGCGAAGACCCCTTTTATTACATTTTGGGCGAGTGGCCTTGGTTTAAATAGAAAAATCCGAGCGAACTAAATGGACGAACCCTTTTAATGTGTTTTTGAGGAGGGCGACCCCTTTTGTTTATGAAAGTTATGGGCGAGCCAGTTTACGGTTGTTTTTAAAGACTAAGGTCGGCGGGCGAATAATAATTCGCCGCATTGACGAATTGACCATAGGCGAGCCGAGTGGGCGAGCCGAGTGGGCGAGCTGACCATGGCGAACAGGTTTTTTTCTTTTCTAAATGTTTTCAAGGGAAAATGAACTATTTAAATAGCTTTGGAAAATAGAAAATATGAAACCTTTTTCGGGCGAATTGACTAATGGGCGAGCCATTAAGGGCGAGTCAGTTTTACTTGTTGTTTTAAAAACAAAGGTTGGCGGGCGAATGAAGCTTCACCGCACTGGGCGAGCTACCATGGGCGAGCCATGTTGGGCGAGCTAACCATGAGCGAGCAGGTTTTAAACGTTGAGATTTTGGAATGTTGTCAAAGTGTTTTGTAAACAGAAGCCTAAACGTTTTTGGAAAATCAAATCATTTTGAGAATATGATTATATGGGTGAGATAATTCCATAAAGGTTTTTATGAGATATAAAAGTTATTTTTGAGACTTTAGGCCCTGAGTTCATGTATTACTCTTGTGTGACCCACCTGGGGCGGTGGCTCGGTCGATGGACCAACGAGTGCACCTCAGGGTGTCATAGGGCTGATGGACCCGCCAAGTCATCAGCGGTCTCGAGGTCACTTGACAAGTGGACCTGAGGACCGCCTAGAGATTGTGGCCATAGATCTATTATATCCCTTTTTGGGATTATTATTCCGTTCTCGCAAGGGGGAGGAGGAACGATGATAGCATGATGATGCCTAGTCTCAATTTGTTGATTTCTGTTTACTAATAAGAATTATTGAATTCTATGTATTGTTTACTGCATTTTAAAGTAAACGGTTTTCATATCCAATATGATTTTGGGGATAATCAAATATGTTGTGGTATATAATTTTGGTTTTATAAAGCAGCATATGTCTTCTTTACTGAGCGTATGAATCGCTCACCTTTTTGTTTTAACTCCACAGATAAAATACAAGGAGTTAGAGAATTAGCTCTCAGATGGGTATAGCTATGTTTAAAGCACTGAGGCATGTTATGTTAAACGTGACAGGTACAGTCTCTTCTCTTTTACATTCCAAACATATGTATACAGTACTACTTTATAGAAATAAGGGTTAATAGGGGATGTCCAATGTAAAGAATTATGAAAAGAATTTCATATTCTGTATTCGATAAATAAATATTTATCATTTATTACTGTCACAGTTGAAGGTTAATGGCATCGCAGACAGCCCAACCAGTAAAGTTGTATGGAAATACGTGAAAAATGTGGTAACGGGATGTTACATGCTCACATTTGAAGCATTGTCTGAAATAGCTGAATTTGCTAGAAAATGGGTGCTATTTTATAAGAAACTTGCCATAAAGCCCCGAGCTCCTGAGATGTACTTTACTTTAAAGGTTCATTACCTTAAGGACAATGTCCAACCCATATTTTTTAAGGAGCATCGAGCTATGAAGGTTTGTAATTGTACTTGTATAAATGAACTCTTGATGACAAAACTTTGAGTGTAAGCTTCAGTTGGCTAATTTGTTTAAATTTTAATTTTCTTGGAGTTTAACAGAGAGAATATGAAGAATTCCAAGTTAGGATAAATGCACTTGTAGAAAAGCCCAAAAGGTTCCACTAGAGGAGTAAATCATGCAAGATGGGACACAATGGCCAGGAAACAATACTAAAGATAAACTTGGTATGACTCAAGTATTTCTTGGTCAAAGTGGAGGTTATGATACTGAAGCAAACAAGCTTCTTTGCCTTGTTTTTGTATCTAGAGAATAAGGCCTGGTTTTCTGCATCACAAGAAAGCCGATGCCATGAATGCCCTAGTAAAGATTTTAAGCACTCGATAACTTGTGTTTCATTCAAGTTCCTTTCCTTTCTAGGCCCTGCTTTATGTGATATTAACAATGTTAATTTAGTACAAAATTTCATTTTCATGTCTCAGAGTGGTTACAAATGCTCCCTTTATGTTGAATTTGGATTGTGACCATTATGTGAACAACAGTAAGGCTGCCAGAGAGGCCATGTGTTCTTGATGGACCCTCAAATCGGAAGAAAGGTTTGCTATGTCCAATTCCCTCAAAGATTCGATGGCATTGACAAACGTGATTAATATACCAATAGAAACACAGTTTTCTTTGATTTTAGTGTAGCAAAAAACTCCACATTCCTTATGTTTGAAATGGCCTAATGGTACTTTACACCTGTTTTGTGCACTAAGATTATACAGGGGACATATTAAATGATAAATTTTTATTTCTTTTTCTTTGGATTTTGCATATCAACATGAAAGGTCTAAATGGTATTCAAGGCCTTACATATGTTGACACAGGTTATGTTTCCAAAAGGCAAGCTCTTTATGGTTATGAATCTCCCAAGGGCCCTAAGCTGTAACATCCCGTTACCACATTTTTCACGTATTTCCATACAACTTTACCGGTTGGGCTGTCTGCAATGCCATTAACATTCAACAGTAACAGTGATAAATGATAAACATTTACCTATTAATTATGGAATATGAAATTTCTTTTCATTATTCCTTACATCTGACATCCCCTATTAACCTTTATTTCACTAAGGTAGTACTGTATACATATGTCTGAAATGTAAAAGAGAAGAGACTGTACCTGTCACATTTAACGTGCCATGCCTCAGTGCTTTAAGCATAGCTATACCCATCTGAGAGCTAATTCTCTCAACTCCGTGTACTTCTTATCTGTGGAGTTAAAACAAAGGGGTGAGCGATTCATACGCTCAGTAAAGGAAACATATGCTGCTTTAAACAAAGCAAAACTATATATCACAACACATTTATTCTTTTCTTAACAATAACCAAGTAGAAAAGACAGTGGATATATATTAAACAACTCTCTTAAAACACCATTCAAATCATTGGCTAAACAGTTTACTTTAAAATGTAGTAAACACTATATAGGATTTCAACAAATCCTCACAGTAAACAGAAATTGGTAAGTTGAGACTAGGCAACAAATAAATCATGCTATCATCGTTCCCCCTCCCCCTTGCGAGAACGGAATCTGCCGCTATTGGGGTGCACCTGTAGGCCATCGCCCCTCACGGCTATCTCAGATCTATGGCCATAATCTATAGTGGTCCTCGGGTCCACTTGCCAAGTGACCTCGAGACCGCTGATGACTTGGCGGGTCCATCAGCCCTGTGACGCCCTGAGGTGCACTCATTGGTCCATCGACCGAGCCACCGCCCCAGGCGGGTCACGCAACTACATGAATAATAATGCATGAATTTAGGGCCTTAAGTCTCAAAAATCACTTTATATTTCATGAAAACCTTTAAGGGATTCTCTCACCTATATTATCATTTACTCAAATGATTTAATTCCCAAAAAGGTTTAGGCATTCTGTTTACAAAACACCTTGAAACATTTCAAAATCTCAACATTTAAAACCTGCTCGCCCATGGTCAACTCGCCCAATATGGCTTACCCATGGCAGCTCGCCCATGATGGCTCGCCCATGGTCACTCGAAAGTGGGTGAACAAGTATTCGCCCGCCACTCTCTACATTTAAAACAAAACACTGGCACACCCATTCCGGCTCGCCCATAAATTTCTTAATAAAAAGGGGTCGCCCGCCCCAAAGTATTTTAAACCTTTGGCTCGCCCGCCAATATCAATTCGCACAGAAATATCATAAGGGTCGGCTTAATAGCTCGCCCAATATCAAAAATAAAAGGGATCGCCCGCCCTAACCAGTTCAATCAACAATTATCAAAGGGGCGGCTTTGTAGCTCACCCAAGATCAAAACACTTTATCAAACCAATGCATGTCAGAAAACAAAACATTTATCTTAATATTTTCATAAAATTTACTCCACAGGACATGCATCACTTCACACACATCTCCCTTACCTGGTTTAACGAAGCTTTGCTTCGCCCTGCTTCCTGCTCGCCAATAGCCATTTCCAATTATCGGCTGCAAATAATTTATAAATTCTATTAATATTTTCGTTTCATATCACTTGGCGAGATTGAAATAAATCAAATGACTACTCGCCCAATAGGGCTTCAACTAGCTCGCCCAGACGAGCTCGCCATTCACCAATTGGCTTCCATGTGGGAGCTCGCCCGCCATTACTCACCGTAGGTTTGTGAGCTCGCCCAACATTCAACTCACGAGTCCTACATTGGCTTAATTGTGGGAGTTCGCCCACAATCCTATTCGCCCAAAGCCTCTGCATTTGAGCTTACCCATTAATTCACTTCACTAGAATTGGGCGTTCTCGCCCTTTGAACACATACTTTACCTTGGCGAGTTCCTTCTTATCTACTCGCCTTATTGGCGATTACTAGTTTTCAACATGGGCGATCACTGTAGTCGCCATTGTCGTCACTTATTCCATTACTTTCCTTGTTTCCATATTCTCTAAAGATCTAACTAAAACAAGGTTGTGTTCTATGTTGTAAACATATAAGTCTACCATTGAATATCAAGAACACCTCAGAAATATGAAACTCACCTCAATCAACTGCACTTCCAGAACAGATTGCTTTCCATCTCATGTTAGCCTTCCTTTGCTTATTCTTTTAGCTCATCCAACTAAGGAGGAAAGGTTTGCAAGGTGGTTTACATGTTTAGCCAACTGATCGAGGAAATATAGTAAATTGGGCATGGCAGAAGTGGAAGGAAAATCAGAGCATAAACTGGCAGTTGCATAGCTCTCGTGAAAAAGATGAAGTTTGCCAAAATGAGTTTTCCTCCAGCATTTCCTCTTATATAGCCAAGCTAAACCAATCCAAAGCTTCCGCCTGTCCCTTATCTTGTTTCTTTCATCATTTCCACATCTTTCATGCATTTAAGGCATGAAGAAAACTGCAGCTCAAAGTGGCGTGGAAGTCTCCCTTTCACACGCCTTTTTCTTCTGCTGCAGACTTTGCTTAATTCCTCAACCAATAAGGCTAACTCCCTTATTGACTTTAACTTTTCTTCATTTATTGTCTTCAACCGTACGACTTACAAGTCAATTTTGGCGGTAAGGGTCATGTGCTGATTCCAGTTCTAGTTCGTCTAGTCAACCAGAAACCACAGCTCGCCCCACTTACTATCATATAACTCACTCATCCATATGGGCGATTACATGTCCTCGCCCATTCGGGCGATCATCTACTCAAGAGACACGGCGAACTCACCTATTCGCCCTTGCTATCATTCAACTCGCCATCAGCATTGGCAATCTGCTCGCCCATTGGCGAACATCCTTTCTGGCTCACTCATTGGCGAGCTATTCTGTATACTCGCCCATCATTATTTCACCATAGTTGTTCCATTCACTACTCAATTTAAGGAGCTTTTCACCCAAGTGGAAATCAATACTCCTTATTTATTTCATTTCTATTATCACTTTTATGAAATTAGACTCTACAGTAGTGTAGAATCGGATCTTACATAAGCTCCCTAAGATGGTAAGCTGTGATTGCTACTCAAGCTTTGGACGTAGCAAAAAGGATAAAAAGCATTCCAAGAATGGTGGAAATGCAATTGAACCAACCCTAGAAGGTGTTTAGGATTACTCTCGAGTTGTTTCCCTAGATATTGTTCTTTCACCTTAGCTAACTTAAATTCAGTTCTTTTTACATCAATAGTAGTCAACGATGATAAGGAGTTACTAATGTCCTAGATGAACTTTGAAAAGAGATTTGGACAATCGGCAATTTTTGTAACTTTAACCCTGATGGAACATGGTGGTGTTCCTCTTTCCTCAGGCCCTGCAACTCCGCTTAAAGAAGCCATCATGTAATCAACTGTGGTTATGAAGACAAAACGAAATGGGGTAGCGAGATATTCCCAACCGCTGGAAATTTCATTTGGCATTCCACTTCCATTCTTATTACTTACAATTGAGTTTTTGAGTTTATGTACTTGTTGCTTGCAGCTTGGCTGGATTTATGGCTCAATCACAGAGGATACCTTGATAAGCTTCAAGATGCATTGCCTTGGATAGAGGTCAATTTACCGCATGCCGAATTGCCTGCATTTAAGGGTTCAACTCCCATCATTCTCTCAAATCGCCTCAACCAAGTTCTTCAATGGCCACTTGGTTCTGTTAAAATTTTCTTTAGTCGTCACTGCCCTGCGTGGTATGGCTTCAAGGCAGGAAAGCTAAGGTGGCTTGAGCAATTTGCAATACAACCATCTACCCCTTCACATCCTTACCACTCCTGGCCTATTGAACCCTCCCAGGAATCTATTTGCTGATAGATAAATTCATGATGCCACCAGTAAGTAAATGCTTCATCATGACAAATTAGAAAACTTGTTTGCAAATTTATCTTTTTCTCAATTCTCTCCTATTACAGATAAGCATCTTTGCAAGTCTACTCTTCATTGCCTTGTTCCTTTCGATCTTTGCAACTAGTATTCTAGAGCTAAGATGGAGTGGGGTGAGCATCGAGGAATGGTAGAGAAATGAGCAATTTTGGGTCATTGGTGGTATTTTAGCACATCTGTTTACGGTTGTGCAAGGTCTGCTGAAGGTTCTAGCTGGTTTTGACACTAACTTCACAGTCACATCCAATGCAACAGATGATGAGTTTAGAGAGTTATATGCCTTAAATGGTCAACCTTCTTGATACCTCAAACCACTATCTTAATCATCAACATAGTTAGAGTTGTTGTAAGTATTTCTTATGCCATAAACAATGGATACCAATCCTAGGGACTCTCTTCGAAAAGCTCTTCTCTCCTTCTGGGTGATTGTCCATCTCTATCAATTCCTTAAAGGTCTAATGTGGAGGCAGAAAAGGACACCAACCATTGTTGTTATATGGTTTATACTGTTGACTTCAATCTTTTCCTTGCTTTGTGTTCGAATTAACCCATTTTGTGTTAAAAACCAAGAGACCAGACACCACACAATGTGGCATCAATTGTTGAAAATTTTGTTTTTTCCTTTCTTCTTTGATGCTTAGTTCTCAAGATTATATATGTACATTCTTGCTTTCAAAGAGTATATGCTATGTTATGTATGAACAAGCAAAATGCAGATGCATAAGAAAATAAAATTAGAGTGAACTTTTTTGTGTAGTTTTGAGCAAAATGAACACATAATTGTGATATGAAAACACAAATTTGCATTTTACTGATGAAGAAAATAGATGAGGGAGAAAGTAAAAATTGAGTACAAACATATGGTGTATATTTGCAAGGTAATGAAGTTTACTAATATAACTCTTTTTGTATGATACGTTACATTTTTATGATTTGAAAACTAAACAACCAATTTCTTATAAGATTTTATTCATAAAAAGGATGGGTGGAAAAAAATCAATGAATTTTTAAGGCAAATTTTGCAATTCACAAAAATATATAAACCAACAACTTTTTCCCATTTAAATACAATATCATAACCAACCTTAACTATTTTTTTTGGTTACATGAGAAAATAAACAAATGCATAGTTAAATTATGAATCCACGAGGAAAAGCAACTCCACATGCATCTGCCTCAACTTGGCTGCGAGACAAAGAGGAAGATCAACCAGCTTCTTAAAATCCAGATCCAAATCACACGCCCCTTTAGCTAACAAATCCGCACAAAAATTACTCTCCTTGTACGAGTGCTTGAGTTCTACATTCTAATCATGAGAAAACATTTCTCTGATATCTGCTATAACATAGCCATGTGGATGGACTTGATTGTGCTTTTGATTAAATCTATCACCACCATAGCATCTACTTCGCAAACCACTGCCCCATAACCTTCAAACCATGCAAGAACCAAACCCAACTTTAAGGCTTGGAGTTCAGCAATAGTGTTAAAGCAAATACTAAGGTTCGCTCTAAAACCAATCAGCCATTCACCCGAAGAGGACCGAATAATACCACCAGCCCCAGCTTTCCCTAGATTTCCTTTAGCTGCACCATCAATAATAAGTTTCACCTAACCTAATGAAGGAGGAACCCAGCTAATCAACATTGGCTCTTGCTTATGAACCAGAGCTTTACTAAAAGTTCTATGCAATTCCTCTACTCCCACTTGTACATAGGCAATAAAATTCTCCACATTCATCAATAAAGAGACAACAGTACCTATAGACAAGGAACAACGTCTTGTCCACAGTCTCCAGAAATATACAACTCCAGTCCACTTGATATTGAGACATGTAGTGCTTCTCTTGAAGATTCTATGATAACCATTCCTCTACTGTCAGACTAAAAGAGGCCACACAATGTTGTCTAGGAACTAGCTTTTTCCATATCCTTGTAGCAAAATGACAATCCCTCAAAATATGCAGAATGGATTCTTCAAAATTACCACATATCTCGCAAGCAGCTGAAGTAGCCACACCCCATTGAAATCTCAGCTTATTAGTGAGAATTCTACCTCTCATAACCAACCAAAAAAAAACCCAAGCCATCGATTTGGAGCAAGCAACTTCCAAATCCAACTCCAATTTTTGTCTTCTATAGATTCCCGATGTATTGCAATATTATAAGCAGACTTGGATGAAAAAATGCCATTCGCTTCATACTTCCAAAACCATTTATCCTCCATTCTACTAACCATGGGGGTTGGTGTCCCTATAATCTTTAAAACAATATCAGGTGGCATTAGGGTAGACAAGAGATTGACCTTCCACTCCTTATTTTCCTCCAAAAAATCATGAACAGTAGCATTAAGATTTATATAATCAGGGCTCATATTCAAACATAAAATGAGAGGACAATCCAACGAACAGTCCCTCCAAAACAATGTATTTTTCCCATCTCCTATTCGCTTTTTCAATCCTGGAAATAAAAGTTGTAACCCTGACAAAAGACATTTCCAGGAATAAGATTTAAGCCCGCAAGTTTGAATTTCGGCCACACAAGCAATATGACCTTGAAGTCTATATTTAGACTTAATAGCTTTAAGCCATAACTGTTGTGAATCATTGAGAAACCTCCACATAAATTTTTGGATCATGGCCATATTATGATCTTCCATGTGATGTAATCCCAAGCCTCCATATCTCTTTGGTTTATATACTTCCTGCCACTTAACAAGGGCAATTCCTCTTTTATCGTCTGAGCCTCCCCATAGAAACTATCGATTAGGTTTGTCTAGGGTCTAATTCACATTCTTCGGTAAAATCGTAGTCAGCATAGTATAGGTAGGAATAGCTGTAATGATTGAGCTAACTAAGGTAGCTCTTGTTGTTGAACTTAACAGCTTAGATTGGCACCCGATAAGCTTGCTATTAACTTTATCAATAATTTCTTGATAAGTCTTCCTAGTGGCTCTCCCATGTATTAGAGGGACTCCCAAGTAAGTTTCCATATTTTTTGTGATCCCAAAGCCTAACACTCTTTTAACCAATCCACACCTCGTAGGAGCTTTTGGCGAAATAAAATTTTTTGATTTAACCTCACTCACCTTAGCTCCAGAGGCTATACAAAATTTATCAAGAATGCTCTTGACAACTCTGACCTATGAAATAGATGCTCTTGCAAACAAAAAGAGGTCATCAGCAAAAAATGAGTAGGAAAAACCCATACCACCTTTACTTAGCATAACAGGCTTCCAAGATCGATCCTTGACTCTTGATTAATACGACTACCAAGTCTCTCCATGCAAAGAACAAAAAGATAAGGGGAAATTGGATCACCCAGTCATAGACCATCGTTGTGCTAAAAAGACTTCGGTCATTTCACCATTCCAAAGCATAGACATCTTTGCACACTAACACAATTCATAATCAAAGTAACTCATTTATGAGGAAATCCAAAACTTATCAAAGTATCTTCAAGAAAATCCCAACGGATCCTATCATATGCCTTTCCCAAGTTTATTTTTAAGGCCATCAAACCATCCTTCTGTTTACATCTGCGTATGGTATCAATCAACTCCTGAGCTATGAATATATTATTTGCTGCTTGCCTACCAGGGATGAAGCTTGTTTGTATTAGTAAGATTAATCATTTAACAAGGGCCTTGGGCGATTAACTAGTAGTTTAGTAACCAGCTTATATGCAACACAACAAAGAATTATAAGTCGAAACTGACTTACCAACTCCAAAAACTGCACCTTTGGAATAAGAGTTAGAAGGGTGACATTAAGCTCATTGGGAATGTGCCCACTACTAAATGTTGAATTCACCAACTCTAACAAATTGGATTTAAAAATGTCCCAGTAACGTTGAAGAAGCCAGCTTGAAACCATCTACACCTAGGGCAAACCATGCTTTCATTTGAAATATAGCTTCATAAACTTCATCTAAATAAAATTCTTGGTATAATGCTTCAGCCTGCGCAGGAGTTATAGTAGGGCCATCAAGCTTTTGAAGAGAACAAACAATCGAATCATCTATTGTATAAAGCTCTTTATAAAAGTTTGCAACAAACGTCCTCAAATCATCATTATTCGACACCTAATCACTATTATTGTTCTTGAGCATAGATATCTAGTTTCTATTTCTCCTACAAAGAGAAGATACATGAAAAAATTTAGCATTTCCTTCGCCTTCTAAAATCCATTTTGCTCAAGATTTTTGATGTCAAAGCAACTCCTCTTGCCACAAAATATATTCACGAACTAAGTTTTTCTCCAACAAAGAGGCTTGATGCAACCATTTATGTAACATCCTGTTACCACATTTTTTACGTATTTCCATACAACTTTACCGGTTGGGCTGTCTGCGATGTCATTAACATTCAACAGTAACAGTGATAAATGATAAACTTTTATCTATTAATTATGGAATATGAAATTTCTTTTCATTATCCTTTTAATCTGACATCTCCTATTAACCTTTATTTCACTAAGGTAGTACTGTATACATATGTCTGAAATGTAAAAGAGAAGAGATTGTACCTGTCACATTTAACGTGCCATGCCTCAGTGCTTTAAGCATAGCTATACCTATCTGAGAACTAATTCTCTCAACTCCGTGTACTTCTTATCTGTGGAGTTAAAACAAAGGGGTGAGCGATTCATACGCTCAGTAAAGGAAACATATGCTGCTTTAAATAAAGCAAAACTATATATCACAACTCATTTATTCTTTTCTTAATAATAACCCAGTAGAAAAGAACATGGATATATAGTAAACAACATCTCTTAACAGTTTACTTTAAAATGTAGTAAACACTATATAGGATTTCAACAAATCCTCACAGTAAACAGAAATTGGTAAGTTGAGACTAGGCAACAAATAAATCATGCTATCATCATTCCCCCTCCCCCTTGCGAGAATGGAATCTGCCGCTTTTGGGGTGCACCCGTAGGCCATTGCCCCTTACGGCTATCTCAGATCTATGGCCATAATCTATAGATGGTCCTCGGGTCCACTTGCCAAGTGACCTTGAGACCGCTGATGACTTGGCGGGTCCATCAGCCCTGTGACACCCTGAGGTGCACTCATTGGTCCATTGACCGAGCCACCGCCCCAGGTAGGTCACGCAACTACATGAATAATAATGCATGAATTCAGGGCCTAAAATCTCCAAATCATATTCATATCTCATGAAAACCTTTAAGGGCTTATCTCACCCACATTATCATTTCCTCAAAATAATTTGATTTTCCAAAAAGGTTTAGGCTTCTGTTTACAAAACACCTTGAAAACATTCTAAAATCTCAACTTTTAAAATCTGCTCACCCATGGTCAGCTCGCCCGATATGGCTCGCCCATGGCAGCTCGTCCAACGCGGAGAACCTGTGTTCGCCCGCCCTCTTGCTTTTAAAATCTGAAAGCAAAACTGGCTCGCCCTCAGTGGCTCGCCTAGTAATCAACTTGCCCAAAAGGTTTCATATTTCTATTTTGAATATATTTAAAACGTCTTATTTTTCCTTTAAGAAATTACTCTTTAAAACTGTTCGCCAGAGTCAGCTCGCCCTTCACGGCTCGCCCCTGACTAACTCGACTTTACGGTGAATTAGTATTCGCCTGCCACTTAGCTTTTCAAAACAGAACTGTATCTCGTTGATAGCAGTTCACCCGCCTTAAATTTAAAACAAGGGCCGCCCGCCCAAACACATTAAAAAGGGTTCGCCTAACTATGGCTTACCAGGATTTCTCTTTAAAACAAGGGCACTCGCCCAGTTTCCATAAAAGAGAGCTCGCCACTTGGCTCGCCCGAATATCTACTTAGAACAAAGATACTCGCCCGCCTTAATCAGTTCGCCCAACAAAACAACATATGGCGGCTTGTAGCTCGCCCGAGATCAAAACAATTTATTAAATAAATACATGCCATAAACCAAAAATAATTTCTAAATATTTTTATAATATTTCTACTCCACAGGGCATGTATTTTACTTCACATATATCTCCCTTACTTGGTTTAACGAATCTTTGCTTCGCCCTGCTTCCTGCTCGCCAATAGCCATTTCCAATTATCGGCTGCAAATAATTATAAATTCTATTAATATTTCTTTTTATATCACTTGGCGAGATTGAGATAAATTAAATGACTACTCGCCCAACAGAGCTCTAACTAACACAATCGAGCTCACCATTCAATAAATGTGTTACACGTGGAAGCTCGCCCGCCAGTCAATTCACGAGGCTTCATTGGCTTAATTGTGGGAGTTCGCCCACAATTCTACTCGCCCAATGCCTTATGCATTTGAGCTCGCCCATTAATTCACTTCACTAGAATTGGGCGTTCTCGCCCCTTTGAAGACAGACTTTACCTTGGCGAGTTCCTTATTATCTACTCGTCTCATTGGCGATTACTAGTTTTCAACATGGGCGATCACTGTAGTCGCCATTGTCGTCGCTTATTCCATTACTTTCTTTGTTTCCATATTCTCTAAAGATCTAACCAAAACAAGGTCGCCTCTATGTTTATTACTTTGTAAAACATAGAAATCTATCATCAAACACTAAGATAATCATAGAAATAAGGAAGCTCACCTTAACCATCTGCACTTCCAGAATAGATTGTTTTCTGTCTCACGTTGGCCTCCTTTGCTTTTCTTTTAGCTCAACCAACTAAGAAGGAAAGGTTTGCAAGCTGATTTACTTGTTTGGCCAGCTTAAGGGTGAAGCTTAGTAGATCACCCATAGCAGAAATGGAAGGAACAGAACCTTGCAGTTGCATAACTCTCGTAAGGAAGATGAAGTTTGCTAAACAGATTTGCCTCAAGTGTTTCTTCTTATATAACCATGCTCAACCAATCAATAGCTACCGCCTGTCCCTTATCCTGTTTCTTTCATCATTGTTCACGTCTTTCATGCATTTAAGGCATGAAGAAAACTGCAGTTCAAAGTGGCGTGGAAGTCTCCCTTTCACACACCTTTTTCTGCTTCTGTTGACTCTGTTTTGTTTCTCAACCAATCAGGTAAATTTCCTTACTGACTTCAACCTTTTCTCCGTTAATTCTCTTCAACCGTGTGACTTATAAGTCAATTTTGGCTGCCATATTCACGTGCTAATTCCAGTTCCAGTTCGTCTAGTCAACCAGAAACCTCAGCTCGCCAACACCAATTTCAGTTTGCCAACATACGATGTGGTGATTTATGAGCTGACTTCCTTTACTTGGCTATCATTTATGCTTCTCTATGGCGACCATATTACTCGCCAATACATTCTTTGGGCGATCACAGTCTTCGCCACACACGAGTCATCATCTAATCACACCCTTGGCGAGCTCACCTATTCGCCCTTACCATCATTCGGCTATCACCATAAGCCACTAGCTGGCGAACTCACTTATTCACAAAAAGGCAATTGCATTAACTCGTCAGCATCAATCTCGCCATCAACCCTTGCAATGGCCATATCTTGCTAGCCCACTGGCGAATTGTTTCATTATGATACTCGCCCATGGAGTATCTCACGGGAATTGCCCCATTTGCAACCAAAGTTAAGGAGCTTTTCACCAAAATGTAAATCTTTATTTATTATTTACTTAATGTCCAATATCCATTTTATGAGATTAAGGTCTACAGTAGGGTAAAATCAGATTTTACAATTTAATAAAGAGCTCTCTTTGTACACCTTTTAGCTGAGCCAAATGCTTGTGTTTGTTACCAAAAACATTACCAAAACATCTTCGGTTCCAAGAAGTTAATTCAGCCAATAATTTACATGTTTTATCACAAAAGGAACTCGCTGCATCCCTCCAAGTATTGGAGACCAAATCATCAATTGAGGAATCCGTGAGCCACAAAGAGTGAAAACGAAATGGTTTACGTGAGCTAGAACACCGTGTAGGAGAACCCATAACTAACACTGGGCAGTGGTCTGAATATGTATTCGAAAGGTGCAAGACACAAGCTTTAGGGAAAAGTTCACGCCAACCAACATTAACCAAAGCTCAATCTAGCCTAGCCATGATTCTAGCTCTTCCAGGCCTTTTATTACTCCATATAAATGGAGGGCCTTGAAACCCCATATCTAAAAGCTCACAACTGTTAATCATTTTATTGAAAAGTAAAGATCTCCTGGTTGATATCCTTGCTCCTCCAAATCTTTCCTCACTACATTTAATGTCATTAAAATCCCCTAGTAATAACCAAGGCAAATCCACATTAGCTGAAACACTTTCTAAAAAAGACCACAAAGATTTCCTCTCCTCTAGTCGAGGACTAGCATAGATAGAAGAGAGGAGCCAAGTTGACCACCCTTGCAAGCTTACAGTAGCATGTATTACTTGCTGCAAAGCATGCAGAATTGAAAGATAAACCACTTTTGTCCAACGAACCCATATTCCACCCGAAAATTGTAATAGTTGTAAATTTCCTCTTTTGATGGATTAAATAAACAAAGAAAATAAACTAGTTAGGAATATATTTTATTAAATGCTAAGGTAGAGTTAAAAAGGTAAATTGAATAAAATATATATATTATAATGGTGGGAATAAAATATGTTTTGAAGGGAGCAGCTTGTTGAAGAAGCTCACGAAACCCAATCCCACTCACTTTGACTCCTCTCCACCAGCTAGTACTCTTGCATCTCATCACCGTCCATCATCATCATCATCATCATCTTTGTAACTCCCATCTCACCTCCTTCTCCCATTTCCTGCTACACCGAAAACAACAATACTCCTCATGATATTACCATCATTCAGCCCTCATTTTGTGTCGTCCCATAAAGCTTAAGGAAGGAAAACTTAAGGCAATGGAAGTTTCAGATTTCAAGAACCCAAATGGAAGAAAAAGTGTTGTTTGCTGGTGAAAGAAGAGAGCCATTCTCGACTGGAACAGTGGAGCAGCAGGGGTTTCTTTTAGCTAGCAAAATGTGAAGCTGAGAAAGGAGAAAGGAAAACCTCCTCACACAGCCAAGCCAAGCCCCCTCCAATTGAAGCGGGAGAACATATTTGAAAACAAGTACAGTACGAACTGCAACAAGGTGGCGTGAAAGGTAGAGAAAGCGAGTGAAAGACAACAAGCAAAGAGCTTAGAGTAAAAAGAAAGTGACGTGGAGTCGGGCTAAGAAAAAGATCTTGTGAGAGAGGAGAGTAGAATGGAGGAATGGCGTTGGAAAATGTGATTAGAAGCAGGGATTTTTTGGTGGCTAAATAGGGGTTATTGGCGTTGATTTAAGGGCTGTGGCAAGGCTGTTCAGGCGCTAGAACAGAGGGCAATGTGGCTGATATGTTGGACGTTGATCAATGCTGTGTTTTTTTGGCTAGTGGAAAAGCAGTAAACGGGACAGTATCCACATCTGTATAGCTGGTATTTGGACACCTAAATAAGGGCTGTCTCGATCAGCAAGGGGAGCTGGAAACGTGGAGCAATTCTGCTTGGGAATTTTTCTAATCACGTGGAAATCGACCAAGGCAAATGCTGGTTTGACTAAAAGGTAATATTAGAGTTAAGCAAGTTAAATTAAGGGATTTAATTAAGGAAACAAATTATGGTAATTCAAGGCTGAATCATGATAGGTTTATTTCTTGTGTATTTGGACTGCTTTAACTACGTGGGAATTGAACAAAAGAAAAAGATAAAGTGCTGGTCTAAATGCAAGATTTAATTAAGTTTGAAGCAGGAAATGATGGATGATGATTTAAGGTTGATTATGTATATGTGCAGTGGCACTTTTGAAATACAAAATCTCAAGGTTGAAACCGATAGAGTGGCTGTGTTTGTATGTCCATTGCAGCTCCAAAACCATAAAGATTCAAGGCTACAACAGAGGCTCTCGGTTTTGATTAATTGTAAGAGGTAAGGATTTGATTTATTATTATGGATTTATATGACAAATGTTTAATGAAATAGAAAGGTTAAAAATATGGCATTGGTGTCGGATTATGTGGTGAAAGGAGATTTAAGGAGACAAAGAAGTATTTGGCCACCAAGAGGGAAAGTTACAAGGTAATGTATTTAAGAAAAATAATTAAAATATAAGTTTCTTAAGGAAACTAAATAATGTAAATTTTATTATTTTCATGCCTTATTGTAGGAGGAGAGGATACAAGTTAGGGTGCCATAGCTATACTCGTGCTACATACCGAGGTGAGGGATATATATCGGAAACGTAGGGGATACTAAATAAAATATTAAAATCAACTGCTTGTGGTATATAAACTGTATCTTCTTTGTAGGAGGTTTTTACTAAAATTAAGCCGTTATGCTGCCGGATTTTCATACAATATTGGTTTATAAAATGAGCTAGAGTTCATGAAAATGATTTGGAATAACACTCCTCTAGCTAGTCTTGTTTTTAAATTAAGTACGAAATGGTAGTATTTTGACTACTTTGGAAGTCATATTTGAAAGCTCCTATTTTCATACAGACCATCGAGCTTTGTATTTATTTTGGAAATGATACGTATGGAAATGTTTTGAGACATGAATTAATAATCATAGCAGTAATGTTTTGGACTACTGTGGGACCTTGATCCAGTCCACAGTAGGTAATGTTTTGGACTACTGTATGATTTTGATCCAATCTACAGTAGAGTTTCGATTGCTGTGTGACCTTGATCCAGTCCACAGCGGGCCCAGTAGACACCTGATCAGTGTTCTCTGTGGACCCCTCTGGACTATGGCCATATGTCAACTGTATCTTCCCGCATGGGAATAATTGAACTGCTTGATTTTGCTTAATTATCATGTCTCCAGCTTATGATATATATATGATTCCTTTCGTACTTATGCCAATACAGATATTGAATGTTATGACGAGAATAATGTTTCGAATGGAAATGTTTATCAATGTTTTGAAAGAAATGCTTTAAACGCATTGCATAAGCATGTTGATTTCTAAACTTTATGAAAAATAGTATTTGAGTTAAATGAATGTTTTGAACGTGCATATAGAAATTTAGTATCCGTCTCTTATATTTATTTCTTACTGGGCTTTCCAAAAAGCTCACCCCCCTCCTCCACCTCCCAGATTATTTGCAGTAGGAGCGTATACGTGGGGAGCTATCGCGTTCTTCGAGGATTTTGGTTCTACCTTGGAGGTATATTATGTACAGCTATTTAATTTATATTCAGACTTATGTTTTCAGTACTTTTAGAATATGGGGATGTAGCAATAGGAATTTCCTGATATAAATCTATGTTAAATATCGATGCATGCAACTTGGTGATTATATATTGGTTAAGTATAATATCTTGTGATGATGAACGCATGCTTATTTAGAATGTTTGGACTGGGACCAAATGTTGAATAATTTTTATATAGCTATTATAAATATAGCTTATGAGTTATTGTTGAGACATTACATACAGCCCAACAATGTAAGTAGAGAATAAAAAAAAATTTAGTGCACTATTGTATAGATGAAAGTCATTACAAAGTTGGTATCAGAGCAATGTTGGTCTGACGTATGTGATGTCGATAGGTCAAGAATTAGTTACATCCCCATAAGTACTGTACATGTCTGAGTATATACTGTACATAATTACGTAAATGGTACTAAATTTATTTGTTTTGTCCAGGCTACCTATAGAAAATGAGAGGACGAGGACGAGGACGTTATAAGAGTGTGAGGAGTGTCGGTAGAAGACAAGAAGTGCCGACACCTGAGACTCCGATTCCAGAACCTCCTCCTCCTCCTCAGCCAGAGCCTGATGGAAATCGAATGGATAGGCTGGAGAGAACTATAGATGCCATGTCCCAGAATATGAATGCCATGTCCGCCATGTTTACTCAGTTCATGGCAAATTTTAATAACAATCAGGGACAGGCAGCCCCACCATTGGCACCAGCACCACCACCTCCACCACCGGTAGTGCCTCCTCCTGTGCCTCCACCACCACCTGCTCCTCAGCCTCCGGCTCAGCCTGTACCTCCTCCGGCTCAGCCAACCCAGCCCCAGGCTCATCCTGAGGTACCTACTACAGTGCAGTCGCAGGCAGGACCAGTAGAAAGTTGTAATCTGACTCGGCTTCGAGAGTTCAAAAAGTTCGACCCTCCTAAGTTCAAGGGAGAAAAGGAACCGATGGTGGCAGAGAGTTGGGTGAATGAGATGGAGAAACTTTTTGAGTACATGGCATGCTCTGAGGCAGAAAAAGTGGGCATGGCCACCTTCTTACTTGTGGATGAGGCAGAGCATTGGTGGAAGTCCACCAAGACGATATTGAAGGCTAGGCATCCTGCAGTTACGTGGGATATATTTCTAGACTACTTTCGTGAACAGTACATTCCCCGTACGGCCCAGAAGAGGATGCAGACCGAATACTTGAATTTGACTCAGGGGAATCAGACGGTGGATCAATATGAGTCACGGTTTACATCCCTTAGCCGCTATGATCCACAGACGGTGAGTAGTGAGGAGCACCGTGTGGAGATGTTTATGGACGGATTACGACCATCTATCAGGTCCCGATTGGCCCCACTTGATATCTCTACCTACGGAGAGGCTGTTAGAAGGGCCCAGTTATGTGAGCGAGATTACGAATTCCAACAAGCGGAGTATGGGTCCCGTTTTAAGGGTAAAAGGAAGGAGATAAGTAAAAGAGCCGCAGATGATAAGTCTTTTGGAGTTGGGAGATTTGCTAAGAAGCCTAGGAGAGATGAGCCCTTTGCTAGGAGGCAGAGTGGAGATAGGACTGTTGGGGGTCGACCGGCTAGGCCCATTATTACTGATAGGGGTGCGGATAGTCAGAAGAATACTACCGGGACAGCATGCAGTAATTGTGGAAGCGTGCATCCGGGTAGGCCTTGTCATTGGGTTACGGGCGCTTGTTTCGGGTGTGGACAAAAGGGTCACATGGTTAAAGATTGTCCGCTTAATAGGAATACACCAAAAGAGCCTGAGCGCCCTACTCAACCCCAGAGTCGAGCCACCGCAGCAGATAAAGGCAAGAAAGCAGTGGTTCAGGGCCGAGTTTTTGCACTGGATCAGGGACCTGCGGACACTTCTTCGGATGTCATTAAGGGTAAGATACTTGTATCTGAAGTTATGGCACTTGCATTATTTGACCCTGGATCCACGCATTCATTTATATCGCCTGTTTTTGCTATGAAAATACATGTAAAACCAGAACCTTTAGGGCATATTTTGCAAATTAGCACTCCTTTAAAGGAATCTCATACGACTGATGTAGTGTATAAGAATTGCAAACTTAAGATAGGTAAGAAGGAATCAGTAGCCGATCTGGTACTACTAAATATGTATGACTTTGATGTGATTTTGGGCATGGATTGGCTATCTGCCAATCGAGTTAATTTAGGTTGCTACTCTAAGACTATAACCTTTACTTATCCCGAAAGATATGATGTAAAATTCAATTCTAAGTAATGAAAGCGTTTTGTTTTGTTGATTGAATGTTGTGAATGATAATTTATGTTGTCTATTTAATCATGAAGGGTTTCTTGCTTGTGTTGAGGATGTGGACAAACACCGTCCGGAATTACATGAGATCCCTGTGGTGAGGGACTTCCCTGATGTATTCCCGGATGAATTGCCAGGACTTCCCCCGGATAGGGAGTTAGAATTCGCTATTGATTTGATCCCTGGCACGGAACCCATATCTAAGCCACCGTATAGGATGGCCTTAGTCGAGCTGGATGAATTGAAGAAGCAGCTCCAAGAATTGTTAGAAAGAGGGTTCATTCGACCAAGCGTGTCTCCGTGGGGCGCTCCAGTCCTATTTGTCCGGAAGAAAGATGGTAGCCTTCGGTTGTGCATCGATTATCGGTGGTTGAATAAGGCTACTATCAAGAACAAATATCCACTTCCCAGGATCGATGACTTATTCGATCAACTTAAGGGTGCTCAAATCTTTTCCAAGATTGATCTTAGATCGGGATATCATCAGTTGAAGATTAGAAGCGATGATATTCTTAAAACAGCCTTTAGGACCCGATATGGACACTATGAGTTCTTGGTGATGCCATTCGGGCTTACAAATGCACCTGCGGCTTTTATGAACTTGATGAATGAAGTGTTCAAGCCGTATCTAGATAGATTTGTCATCGTGTTCATAGATGACATCCTAGTCTATTCTAAGTCCTGGGAAGAACATGAGCAGCACTTGAGGATTGTACTCCAGACTCTCAGGGATCGCAAATTATATGCTAAGCTCAGCAAGTGCGACTTTTGGCTAAATCAGATTTCCTTTTTAGGTCATGTGGTGGATAAGGACGGGGTGTCTGTGGATCCGTCCAAGATAGAGGCTATTGTGCAATGGGATAGGCCAAAGTCAGTCACGGAGATTCGGAGTTTCCTTGGTTTAGCTGGTTATTATCGGAGATTTGTTGAGGGATTTTCCAGACTAGCTGCTCCTCTAACACGCCTCACGCGTAAAGATGTAAAATTTGAGTGGGATGACGCCTGTGAGCGTAGTTTCCAAGAGTTGAAGCATCGATTGACCTCAGCACCAATCCTTACTCTTCCTAGTGGTTCAGGAGGTTTCTCGGTGTACAGTGATGCATCGGCTCAGGGTTTGGGTTGTGTGCTTATGCAGAACGGAAGAGTAGTGGCATACGGGTCTAAACAGCTTAAAGATCATGAAAGAAACTATCCCACTCATGACTTGGAGTTGGCCGCAGTAATTTTTGCTTTGAAGATCTGGCGGCATTACCTTTATGGGGAAAGATTCCAGATATTTACGGATCACAAAAGTTTGAAGTATTTGTTCTCCCAGAAAGAGTTAAATATGAGACAAAGGAGATGGATGGAACTTCTAAAGGATTACGATTGCGAGATCTTATATCACCCAGGTAAAGCTAATATTGTTGCTGATGCTCTCAGTCGGAAACACCTGGGATTGGTTTCTTATATGATGGTCCGAGAGTTTGATTTACTAGAACAGTTTGCAAGTCTGAGTTTGAACATCTCCTCTTCTGAGAGGTATGGTATGGTGGCGAGTATGAGAATTGAGCCTGACTTGATGGAGAGTATTAGACGTGCTCAGAGAGAGGATCAATATTGTGTGGATATGACTAGTCAGATTCAGACAAGAGAGCATATTGATTTTGCAATTGGGTCTGATGGTCCACTAAGGTTTAAAGGCCGAATTTGTATCCCGGATGATAGAGGTCTCAAGGATCTTATTTTATCTGAAGCTCACTCTACTAAGTACACTTTACACCCGGGTAATACAAAGATGTATCATAATCTACGTAAAGTGTATTGGTGGTCTGGAATGAAGAGAGACATTGCTGATTTTGTTGCTAAGTGTCTCACCTGTCAGCAGGTTAAAGTAGAGCATCAGAGGCCAGCTGGGTTACTTCAACCTCTATCTATACCTACTTGGAAATGGGAGCATGTTACCATGGACTTTATCATGGGACTACCCAGAACTAGGAGAAATCATGATGCTATCTGGGTTATTGTGGATAGACTTACAAAATCAGCCCACTTTTTGGCTATGAAGTCTACAGATACTCTTAATGCTCTAGCTAGTATGTATGTTAAGGAAATTGTACGGCTTCATGGAGTTCCAGTGAGCATCACTTCCGACCGAGATTCCCGGTTTACATCCCATTTTTGGGAACACTTTCAGGACGCCATGGGATCTCGACTGAATTTTAGCACCGCGTTTCACCCACAGACAGATGGGCAATCTGAACGTACGATTCAGACTTTAGAAGACATGTTGAGAGCGTGTGCTATGGACTTTAAGGGCTCTTGGGACGATCATCTTCCTTTAGCCGAGTTTGCATACAATAATAGCTATCATTCGAGCATTGGAATGGCACCGTATGAAGCTTTATATGGTAGAAAGTGTCGTTCTCCAATTTCTTGGGAAGAAGTGGGCGAACGTAAGATACTTGCTCCCGACTTGATAGAACAAGCTTCTGAGGATGTTCGATTGATTTGTGAGAGACTTAGGACAGCTCAAAGCCGACAGAAGAGCTATGCTGATAGTAGGCGTAGACACTTGGAGTTCTCTGTAGGTGATTTTGTATTTTTGAGGGTTTCCCCATCTAAAGGTGTTATGAGATTTGGTAAGAAAGGAAAACTCAGTCCTCGATTCATCGGGCCTTTTGAGATTCTGGACCGGGTAGGAGATGTAGCATACCGGTTAGCCTTACCTCCTGAGTTAGTCGGAGTACATAATGTATTTCATGTATCTATGCTACGCAAGTACCATCCTGATCCGTCACATGTCATTCAATATGAGCCTCTGGAAATTAGAGAGGATATGAGCTATGTGGAGAAACCGATACGGATCGTGGATAGAAAGGAGAGAGTACTACGGTCTAAGAGTATTCCATTGGTAAAAGTGCTCTGGCAATATCATACAACTGAGGAAGCAACATGGGAACTTGAAAGTCTTATGAAGGAAAAGTATCCAGAGCTATTCGATCAGAGATTAACCGATGCGAATTTGGAGGACCAAATTTTCTAAGGTAAGGAGGATGTAATAGTTGTAAATTTCCTCTTTTGATGGATTAAATAAACAAAGAAAATAAACTAGTTAGGAATATATTTTATTAAATGCTAAGGTAGAGTTAAAAAGGTAAATTGAATAAAATATATATATTATAATGGTGGGAATAAAATATGTTTTGAAGGGAGCAGCTTGTTGAAGAAGCTCACGAAACCCAATCCCACTCACTTTGACTCCTCTCCACCGGCTAGTACTCTTGCATCTCATCACTGTTCATCATCATCATCATCATCATCTTTGTAACTCCCATCTCACCTCTTTCTCCCATTTCCTGCTACACCGAAAACAACAATACTCCTCATGATATTACCATCATTCAGCCCTCATTTTGTGTCGTCCCATAAAGCTTAAGGAAGGAAAACTTAAGGCAATGGAAGTTTCAGATTTCAAGAACCCAAATGGAAGAAAAAGTGTTGTTTGCTGGTGAAAGAAGAGAGCCATTCTCGACTGGAACAGTGGAGCAGCAGGGGTTTCTTTTAGCTAGCAAAATGTGAAGCTGAGAAAGGAGAAAGGAAAACCTCCTCACACAGCCAAGCCAAGCCCCCTCCAATTGAAGCGGGAGAACATATTTGAAAACAAGTACAGTACGAACTGCAACAAGGTGGCGTGAAAGGTAGAGAAAGCGAGTGAAAGACAACAAGCAAAGAGCTTAGAGTAAAAAGAAAGTGTCGTGGAGTCGGGCTAAGAAAAAGATCTTGTGAGAGAGGAGAGTAGAATGGAGGAATGGCGTTGGAAAATGTGATTAGAAGCAGGGATTTTTTGGTGGCTAAATAGGGGTTATTGGCATTGATTTAAGGGCTGTGGCAAGGCTGTTCAGGCGCTAGAACAGAGGGCAATGTGGCTGATATGTTGGACGTTGATCAATGCTGTGTTTTTTTGGCTAGTGGAAGAGCAGTAAACGGGACAGTATCCACATCTGTATAGCTGGTATTTGGACACCTAAACAAGGGCTGTCTCGATCAGCAAGGGGAGCTGGAAACGTGGAGCAATTCTGCTTGGGAATTTTTCTAATCACATGGAAATCGACCAAGGCAAATGTTGGTTTGACTAAAAGGTAATATTAGAGTTAAGCAAGTTAAATTAAGGGATTTAATTAAGGAAACAAATTATGGTAATTCAAGGCTGAATCATGATAGGTTTATTTCTTGTGTATTTGGACTGCTTTAACTACGTGGGAATTGAACAAAAGAAAAAGATAAAGTGCTGGTCTAAATGCAAGATTTAATTAAGTTTGAAGCAGGAAATGATGGATGATGATTTAAGGTTGATTATGTATATGTGCAGTGGCACTTTTGAAATACAAAATCTCAAGGTTGAAACCGATAGAGTGGCTGTGTTTGTATGTCCATTGCAGCTCCAAAACCATAAAGATTCAAGGCTACAACAGAGGCTCTCGGTTTTGATTAATTGTAAGAGGTAAGGATTTGATTTATTATTATGGATTTATATGACAAATGTTTAATGAAATAGAAAGGTTAAAAATATGGCATTGGTGTAGGATTATGTGGTGAAAGGAGATTTAAGGAGACAAAGAAGTATTTGGCCATCAAGAGGGAAAGTTACAAGGTAATGTATTTAAGAAAAATAATTAAAATATAAGTTTCTTAAGGAAACTAAATAATGTAAATTTTATTATTTTCATGCCTTATTGTAGGAGGAGAGGATACAAGTTAGGGTGCCATAGCTATACTCGTGCTACATACCGAGGTGAGGGATATATATCGGAAACGTAGGGGATACTAAATAAAATATTAAAATCAACTGCTTGTGGTATATAAACTGTATCTTCTTTGCAGGAGGTTTTTACTAAAATTAAGCCGTTATGCTGCCGGATTTTCATACAATATTGGTTTATAAAATGAGCTAGAGTTCATGAAAATGATTTGGAATAACACTCCTCTAGCTAGTCTTGTTTTTAAATTAAGTACGAAATGGTAGTATTTTGACTACTTTAGAAGTCATATTTGAAAGCTCCTATTTTCATACAGACCATCGAGCTTTGTATTTATTTTGGAAATGATACGTATGGAAATATTTTGAGACATGAATTAATAATCATAGCAGTAATGTTTTGGACTACTGTGGGACCTTGATCCAGTCCACAGTAGGTAATGTTTTGGACTACTGTATGATTTTGATCCAATCTACAGTAGAGTTTCGATTGCTGTGTGACCTTGATCCAGTCCACAGCGGGCCCAGTAGACACCTGATCAGTGTTCTCTGTGGACCCCTCTGGACTATGGCCATATGTCAACTGTATCTTCCCGCATGGGAATAATTGAACTGCTTGATTTTGCTTAATTATCATGTCTCCAGCTTATGATATATATATGATTCCTTTCGTACTTATGCCAATACAGATATTGAATGTTATGACGAGAATAATGTTTCGAATGGAAATGTTTATCAATGTTTTGAAAGAAATGCTTTAAACGCATTGCATAAGCATGTTGATTTCTAAACTTTATGAAAAATAGTATTTGAGTTAAATGAATGTTTTGAACGTGCATATAGAAATTTAGTATCCGTCTCTTATATTTATTTCTTACTGGGCTTTCCAAAAAGCTCACCCCCCTCCTCCACCTCCCAGATTATTTGCAGTAGGAGCGTATACGTGGGGAGCTATCGCGTTCTTCGAGGATTTTGGTTCTACCTTGGAGGTATATTATGTACAGCTATTTAATTTATATTCAGACTTATGTTTTCAGTACTTTTAGAATATGGGGATGTAGCAATAGGAATTTCCTGATATAAATCTATGTTAAATATCGATGCATGCAACTTGGTGATTATATATTGGTTAAGTATAATATCTTGTGATGATGAACGCATGCTTATTTAGAATGTTTGGACTGGGACCAAATGTTGAATAATTTTTATATAGCTATTATAAATATAGCTTATGAGTTATTGTTGAGACATTACATACAGCCCAACAATGTAAGTAGAGAATAAAAAAAAAAAATTAGTGCACTATTGTATAAATGAAGGTCATTACAAAAATCCTAGAGGATTAATCACATGAAAATTCGAAAAACCCAGTCTCCTTATGATTTTCACTGCAGTAGAATAACCAACTCTAGTTTCCACTAAAACTACGATACTCGGTGTATGCAGTCTAAGTAATTCCTTAGCGTTATACACAAACGTATCATTTCCTGCACCTTTAGTGTTCCATAAAAGAAGATTCATCAATAATGGAAGTAGAGTTTCCTAGATTTAAAATCTCTTTAGGAGGATATATCAAATCCATGTCACTAGAAATCTCCATTTGCTTGGAACCCTTGTCATTAGGAGCTCCAATTTGTAATGGAGTTTCAGGAACCATAGTATCAAGAGGCTCTCTATCCCTATGATTTGAGGGTCCAGTAATATAAATGGGATTTGTATGTGTTGCGAAGGGCACCTCCTGAACATCACCTGTAACCTTTTGCTGCTCACTTGTGAAAGTCTTTTTTGAACTAACCAACAAATCTGCATGAGAATTCACTGAAGATTTTTGTGAAATGGTCTTCATAACATTCGCTGTTGGGCCACGTTTAACCTCATCCAAAGCCATGCTCATTTGAGGCCCATTCTCAGTGGGCTTACCCTTGCTAATAACAGGTTCAAGCTTGTCACTTAGTGGGATAGAACTCAAAGTAATTTCACGTCGGCCCTCAGTAGACTTACCAGAAGAATTACGCCAAGTAGTCATTTCTCGCAAATGTTAACTTTGCCTTGATTCCGAGAATTGCTCCTCTCGAGATTATCATCCTCCAAAATTTGGAAACGTGATCGTCGATTTAAGGAGTTACCAAAAGTATCAGACTTGCCTTTTTCTGCTTTTCTTCTTCATCAAGACTGAGCAACCATCCAAGGGCCATAATCCCCTGCTCCATTATTATCTTGGAAACCATGAGCTTCTTGTTACACTTAACATTATCCATAGGAATCTCTTCACCGTTATGAACTGGCCCCTCCTTAGCTTGAAAAGGACACATCCCCTTATGGCCCATTCGACCACATTGGAAGACTAAGACCTTCATATTCAACCTTTTACCATACTCCATCCAACATGATCTTTGGAATCAAAGGTTGATTTAAATCAATCTCCACACATACTCTAGCAAATTTTCCTTGGATAGCATGTAGGGTAGGAAAATCAACTTTAAGAGCCACTCCAATCGTATTGCCCATAACAAAAAGGACGTTCTCATTATAATATTCAATCGGAAGACCCGGAAACCTAACCCAAACTACTGTTGAATCAATGGAAGCATCACATGGTCGAAAGTCTGGTTACCACCTTTTGATAGTCAGATAATGGCCGAAAATAAGCCATTGGCCTTCTTCCATGACAAACTGTAAATCCTCATGGGAAGCAAACTTGACAAGGAAAAAACCCTCACCAACATCTATCAGGTCATAATCACCCTTGGGATTCCATAGTTTCCTCAGTTTATCATCTAAGCTTTTGTAACCAATGGAGCGCCCTAGTAGTTTGATGAAGATACAATCTTTCCATGACTGCTGCAATGCTTACGATATTGATCAGACAGAGTAACGAATGGCCATGAGTCAAACTTCGAAACCTTGATCATATCATCTTTTGAACGAGTATAACAAGGGTCCTTAGAAGTTTTCCTTTCATTAATGCCATAATCACCATGTCACGAAAGGATGGTTGATCGCCCTGCAAGTTCATATTATCCTTCCTTTCCTCTGGCATGCCAGTCGACAAGATTCTCTTAGTGGACCTGTCTAGCAAATTTGCCTCTTCTGTAGATCGGCTGTGGTGATTCTCCTCACACAGAGCGTTTTCCATCAGAGTTGCATCCTTAACTGTTGTTATGTCTTGAGCAGAAGGAAAATTTTAAAACTTAAAGCATATCAGAAAGAGTTCTATGAAGGTTTTAATTAAGGATTAGACAGGATCTTTAAAACTTTATCTAACAAACCCGGATGCATTTGTTTTCTTTTTTTTATTTTTATTATTTTATTTTATATGGATTTACTGTTTAATTTAGTTAATTGATTAATTAGTTAATTCATTGTCTAATTAGTTATTTGATTTAGTTGACTTACTTTAGTATGATTTGATTTAAATAATATACTTAATTTGATTTAGACAATTAGTTGATTTTTAAATTGATGAATTAGATTAGTTTGATTAATTTTCTTTGACTTTTTGGTGTATTAAGAATGATTATCTAAAGCATAAAATATAGAAAATAAAGTATAAATCATAACACGATAGGACATAAAATTGAATATACATGCACACACACACATGGAAATAAATAGAAATCACTTATTAGTTAAGGTCTTACTTTGTAGTAATAATAATAATAATAATAATAATAATAATAATAATATCTTCATAAATAAATCAAGAATAAATGTAAATTATGCTGGTCATGAAATTTAAAAAAAAATCAATTGGTATTCCTTGCTTGAAAATTTTTAGATGAAAATATTTATTTTAAGCTGAGCTCTAAATATAATAGAAATAAATAAATAAAAATAATATAGAGTAAGATTTAGAAAAATTATTAAAAAATAAATTAAAATATGAGTGCAAATTATGTTAATGATGAAATTTAAAAAAAAAAGTCAAATGATAATTTTGAAATATTTAGGTGAGTCATGTACACTCTTAGTTGAGACCCAAAACATCAACCGGAACAAATGTTTGTGGGCTTTTGGGTGTTGACGAAATTGATGTAGGGGTTATGATGGATTCTTTTGCAAAAATCATTTGGATCATGTGGTGACTATATAGATGAACAAACCAAAGTTAACCATCCTCTTTTAGTATTCTTCATGTATTCATCACATTGTACCTTTGATTAAGCAATCTTTGTGTTTGTTTGGCACTTGGCAATTGACTAGGTTCTGGCGCAGTATTAGAGTAATATTTGTAATAACTTTGCATAAGAATATTTTGCAAAGTAAGATTTTTTTTAGTTTTAAATATAATAGGTCAATACCTCATTCATTTATTTTTTTACTTTCCCTTACTATATTCAATCCTTTAAATATGTGCAAAAATATTTTACTTGAGAAATCCTACATACATGATTCGGATAATTCCTGACGTGCTCTCACTTGATTGATGGTTTTGGCTTTTAGAATTCGGTTCACTTGATTTAACAATCAATTGAAAATATTACTATTTTCAAATGTATTCATCTCAATTTTTAAGCTTTTATTTATTCTTCAATAATTGCCGCACACATTTAAAAAAAAAAATCTATCTACCGGATTGATTGGATTTTTATATTAATATATTACTCTTTAAATTGATCTTGCAACAAATCGCTTCTGACACAAGAAGGAATTTTGAAACCTGCAATTTGTAAAAGATACATGTTATCGATAATTTATTAAAACTTACCCTTAATTAGTGATTTTATAATTAAATTAAAATATTGATTAATTTTTATTTATTTCCTTATTAATATCGAAAATTTTTATTTATTTCCTTATTAATATCGAAGTTTTTGTTAAAGTAACTAAACTTTTATTAAGTGATAAGGTTTTTATTAAATTAAATATCACGGAAAGAACTAAAAAAAAAAAGATGTAATACTAATTTGCAAATATGTAAGAAACCCAGCTTGACAGACATACAAAATCAGCACCGCAATGAGTATAAAAACCACATAAATTTGGTTTACTAAAGTTTAGAATTAATAGATGAACAAACAGGGGAAGAAAAATTTGACGGATTAAGCATAGTCTTTGTTTCAACAACTACTGCTTTCTATTTTTTTATCATTTATTTTCTCCATTATTAACTGGGGAATTCTACAGTAAACTATAGCTCTACATCTTTCTTTCATCTTGAACTTTTTTTTTTTTTGACATTTTTCCATCTTAAGCTTTGCCTCTACATGAATATCAAATCCTTTGCTTCCTTTTCATTTTTTACTTTCATATGCATGTACAGAAATTGTACGTAGAAAAGACAGAGCCAATAGCTCCATCTTTCGAAAGGGTAAAAAATTAAAGAAGAAAAAATTATCATTTAAGTTAAGAAAAGTAAATGAAAGACAATTTACATTTACTGGGAACTGAGCAGATTTTGTAATTTATCTCACTTAAATGATATATTGGCAGATTGTTAGCATACCAGCGGGTTGGGTCAGGGCCATGGAAATGTTTTGGATGCCATGATTGGCTGCTCATTCCTCTCTGAAGGTTGTTTTGTTTGTATGAGATGAGACCTAAGGCTGTATTCTTCTAACTGTTCAATAACAACAGCAAAATCATTGTCAAAGACAGACATAAGAACAAAGACGAAGTAACTATATGCATTAGATGATAGATACAAAACTTTGCAATTGCACAATCTATTTTAGCCAGCTCATATGGCACATGCATAAGATGAGCTGACATTAGCCAGCCAGTTTGATAGGGATGGCAAGTTGCCATGGATTGACCACATTTATAGCGATTGAACTGAAAAAGAACCAAGTGCATAAGTGAAGAGGGAACGATAAAACATCGACAGCCAGCATTAATTGGCTCTAAACACTTCAAAATTTAAAAAGTTCAATTTTTAACTTAGAAGTAGGAAAAGCTAAAAGATTTAGCCAGTCAATAACTGATTGTATACACAAGTCTAAGTGGAGTCAGTTTCAATATAAAAAGACCTGACCTATAATACCCACATGTCATGCATGTTCGAGCATGCCAACTATTACACATCAGCTTCATACCGAAATTCTTTACTGTCCCCATAAACACATGAAATAAATTTCCACTTCAGTGCAACCTAAAAAACTAAACCAACTCAGTACCAAATTAAACTTTCCCCCCACAAGGTTGGCTTTGGCCAAATTGATCCCACTTTGTCATTGCTCTGTGTGAGACAGGAGCTGACAACACATCAACTATAATTGAATTTCAACCCTCCCTAATTTCTCTTCTCTCTCCCTCAAGAGGAAAATAACTTTAAATCCTCATGCTTTGTCAGATTTCTCATTAAATACACAATATTTACTAGCCTTTGCAACAGAGATATAAACATCGCATAATCTTAACTTTGGAGAAGTTTAATAGGTAAACTCTAGAAGAAATCTCCTTTTAGAGGCGCACTTAGATGGTGTTTTATGAGCATATATTTGGAGTTCATTAATTCTAAAAACTTAGATCTATTTAATTTAAAGGTAATGAATTACCCCACTACAAAACCATACACAGCTCCAGAGGTCAATTCTCTCATCCTCCTATGGGTTATGCTTAAATCCATGTGAATGATAGCTCCAGTTCAAAACAAAAAAATGGTGGCTAGTTGTTTGTCAATGCAAGTTATAGTCATATTTAATCTAAGAATTCAAAGTTCTGTAAGCAAGTAATGTGTCCTCACCTGCATTGCTGCCGTTGAAGCCAACAGAGCTTCACATTGGTTAAGCATGTTTTTCTCTTGTGCAGCTATTGCAGCAAGCTCAGAAACCAAATTGTTTATTCCTTCCACCTACAACACATATAATATTCAAACACAGTTAAGCATCCAAAACGAAATCAAGATATAAAAAGATATATCAGCAAAAGAACTCCATAGTAATATCAGAATCAAGAGTGTCACACGTTGGAGCAGGCACAGGACCAAAACCCAAGTTGTTGACGTGAAACTTAGAGTCATTGGCAGGGATATATGCTCTAACCATAGCATTAGACACAAAAGAAATGCAAGAAACAAAAATATTTTCAAAATTTAGATATATATATCATCTAAGCTGAAATTATGAGAAACACTTCTACCAACACTTTTAAAGTAGAATAAATAGAAATAACACTTCTGCTTGTACCAAAATTAAATTTTCTTGTAAAGTATACCAGCAGTTGGCATCTTAAATTTCAATATAAGATAATAGAAAACATCAAAGCATTTCAGGACCAAGCAGAAGGAACAAACAGCAAGATATTCTAACTCCATGGTGTTACATGTAACACTTTTTTTTCTGTAGTGTTACATGAGACATTCAAAGGTAGTAGCAAGAAGTAAAGACTACAGCATTGATACTTGTTCTTTATGCGTAGAGTGTCATGCATTTATGTCCATAAACAGAGGAAAAAAAGTGGCTTCCAAACTAAATACCTTTGAGAGTAAAGAACAAATGGAGGATCCCATAGCCTGCATTACGTCAACAGCAGAGCAAATAGCAGCTTTCACTGATTCAATGTCTGCCTGATGAGCACAAAATCCAGTAATGATGTCAAGATTTCTCTTTTCAGATATCAATCCAAAGTATTTTTGTCAACTAACTTACCCTTGCCCCTCCAGTTACGGGAAGACGGAGTGTGCTCGCCTCCAGATCTTCTACTGCTCCAGCTAAAGAACTTATATGATCTCTTTCAAGTAATGCACAATTGTTGAGGTATCCCATCTGCATGAATCACGTATGCACATGCACTTTGTATAATGAAAATTCTGTGGACTAACATAAGAAAACTACAAATTGTTATTGAAAAGCATGACTGACAGTTGAACATATTTCTGAGCAAACATCGTCTCTCTTCTAAGAACAATAGGCATGCTTGGAATTTATCTCTTTTTTGATAGATTAGAAAGAAAAATGAAATAGTTTATTGTTATTTTCTTTTGTCATTAACTACATCCTCTTGGACAGATGGAATGATGTCAAAACATTTACAATTTCAATAGACAACCCAACTTAGGAACAATGTTCTACGCTAAAAGCCATAAGTTGTTTAGATGGGAAAGGAAATACAGCAGTGCTTGAATGTCAAGAAAGAAAGTGTAGGTCGCATTGAAGCAGCACAGAAAAGGAAAAGAGTAAAGAGAGGAACAAGAGGGGAAAGAGAGAAATGGTCCTCATTACTCACTTTGTAAATATAAATATATATATATATATATATATATATATTTAAGATTGAAAAAATAGAATGGCATCAAACTCAGAGCTCCATTTTGATTTAGCTGCTATATGTAGAAGCTGTACAGATCAATACAACTTCAGCAATCCAATCCAAATATAACTCTAACAGCAAATATCGGTGCACCTATACTTGCAAAATGCTTAGAAGGGAAAGCCTGCAAATTTTTGCTAGTTGAAAGAATCTACACTGATATGCTGATTGTTAGAAAATATTCTTTTTTGGCATATCTCAGAAAATATTCTTGAATGAGTGAGATAGCATATTTAATTCTTCCAAATTTTAGATGAGAAGACGCTTCCATAAGGATTAAAGATAACTTCTTATCTAATTCGGAGATATAAGTAGTTGGTCATAAGCAATTGTTCCAAATGTAAGACATGAAACATATAATTCATGTAGATAATAAATTGTTTCTCTCTTCCATCAATTCAATATTAATCACTGTACAAAAAAGAATTTGACAAAAAAGTTTCATCTAAAATTGTAACTGTAATGTTATTTTAACAGTAATAATTAGAAGAAAACACAATAATTATTAAGTGAAGGCCAAATCAAAATCATGTTGTAGAGTAGATAGCAGTCAGAGGTACCAGATACAAACTTGACACTTCATCTTCTTATAACACGGGAAGGCCACATCTAAATCATGTTGTAGAGTAAATAACAGTCAAAGGTACCAGATGCAAACTTGACACCTCATCTTCTTATAACACCTTTCACGTTTATGTTACAGAGTCAGTTGCGCTATTTTACTGCATTTAATGGAAACTTTTTCCCTCCAAGCCTCCTCCAACCATTTTATTTCTTAAAATTTTATAATTTGCCTTATCCACTGAAACTTGCTGAATAAGCAAGCATTATAAATATGAGGATGCAGAATATTCCTGAATCTAGTAAGGTTCTTAGCACCAAACAAAATGGAAAAGTTCAAACATGAAATATTTTCAAGTGCTGACCGAACTGGAATTACATGTCAGGAGTAAATTACTCGTACTTTTTACTGATAGCACCAAAATATGGACTGGATCCAATAGAAAACTCTCTAATGCACACAGCAGAATGAGCCTCCAGTCAAGGCTTTTCCAAGATTTGACTTTCCTCATCCCAGTAAAAGGCTAGCACAAAGATTATTATTTACCATTCTACAAGTCCTCTAAGTTCATTCTAATCAGCATCTCTGCCAAATTTATGAAGCTTGGAGGCCCACAACAATGCTATCTATCATTAACTATAACCATGTCATGATAAAGTAAATATTCTATTACTATAAAATTTAGACACATAGAGTGGACCAAGGCATAGCTTAGTGACATCAACTATTCCTCCAAAGGGAAGATTTCCAGTTTATATCCTCCTTTCCCTAAAATATAACAATTTTGACCTACAGATATAAGGAAGATGCATAAGTATGCATTGAATGCCTCCCTGTGTCTTCACTGGGAGTTGCACAATTAAAAAAGCACATAAACTATTATTATAATGTCAAACTTAAAATATAAAAGCATTTCCAACATCAAACATGTATGAGGGGAATAAAATTTGCTATGAAAAGACAATGGTATTATAGAGAGAGGCATTACTTGACCATGCAAAACTGAGTTCAGCTTGAGCTCTAACTTCAACTGTTGGAGATTAATCTTTTTCTTAATCACGGCATCCCAGAGACTCAAAGTGGCATTCCAGACATTGTACAAAGTTTCCTGCAACAACAGATCAAAATTTTCTTTGATAAAAGATTTAACATACTATAAAAGAGGAAATACACTATCCATGCCATTTCCAAAGCTCTAAAATACGCTTACAACACTTCCATGAAATTCATCAAACTAGGAAACAGATCATTGTGGACTGTAATGCAAAGAAGCAAAAAATCTGAAATTTTTTTTATTCAATAATTGCAGAAATGCATTAAGGAAGTAGAATTTTCCTATTCAAACCATCAAAGATCATCTCCCTTACTAAAAGATATGCTAATATTTGTCAATACAGTTTTTCATTTAGAGAAGAAATCTACCTCCACAGTAACTTTCTGAATATACAGTACAGCTTCCACCCGGGCATTAGCAAATCGCCACTGCAAATGACGATTGTAAAGAAGCCGTAGTTGACGAGCATCCTCTATGTAGCTTGCACTTTTTCTTCCCTTTTTAAAATCTGCAATAAAACTGAGAACTGAAGTTGAGCTATGGGATTGACTAGATGAGGTGGATGCCCTCAACCGAGGACTGACTGCCCTTGGAGTTGGACTGACTCCTCTTGGAATTGGAGTGGAAGGTCTTGGCCGAGATGGACTGACACCCCTAGAAACAGAGGTCCTATTTGGTGACCGAGGTCTTGATCCGGGAGCAAACAAAGACTGAGATTTGACTTCATGAGTTGTTAGTGTCATTTTGTCCACTGAGCCTGCAGAAAGGAGCCTAGCAGGTCCAGATACCAGCAGGGACTTATCATCAATTGAAATTGCCTCAGCAATTTCATCAAGTGATAACAATTTAGCACCATCACTAGCAGATTTCTGTAGAGGTTTACCCAATCTATCAGACATTGGCATTCTCTTCAGTGGAGATAACCCCATTCCTGGAACAGGTGTAGATAAACTTTTAACAATCTTGTTATCACCCAGATCCACACTTTTATTCAATGAATTGGAAGATAATTTCCCAGCAATTCTACTAGGCCATCGATGCTGATCTATCAATCGGCTAGGCAAACCATCAACTGGTTTTGCATTTTCAGATTGATCAGGTGCATTCTTCCCTCTAAGAGGACTTCTCTTTCTCTCTGGAGTAGGCTTCCGCGGTAAGGTAGATTTGTCAGACTGTTGTCTATGAGCCACATTTGAAGAAGGTCTCAAAGTGCGATCCATGGAAACATTACTAGCCGGTTTTTCTTTTTCTTTTTTGCTAACAGGAATCGAAATCGTATCGGATTGAAATGAAACACTAAGACTTCTCATAGTAGAAGGCCATAAACTTTCTGGTATTCGGCCAGTTGATAGCCTTCTAGATGATATCTGCCCAGCTATTGATGAATCATGAACAGGCGTCGATGGACTTCGAGGTGAAGGTGGTGTTGAGGGGCGTTTCCTTTCAGCCGATAAAGCTCTCTTTTGCACAAACTGGGAAGCAGCAGAGGTTGTTCTAGCAAGATTTGGAGATGGGCAACGCCTGCGACCAGAAGGCGTTGATGGAGTGGGTGACTTATACCTCGAACTAACATCTCTTGTTCGAGGCCGCCGGGCAGTGAGCGGTTCATTGTTTTTTTCAGCAGGAACAAGGGGTGGTCTTGTGGTATCCACAGCAGCAAGCTTGTGCAATCGTTGCTCTGATTCACATACATCCATCCAAACTCCCCAAACTAGAACACATTGATGGGATTTTCCAAACAGAAAAATGAACTACATTTACGGCCTAATTACATGAATCCCACATGTAATTGAATAACACTAGCTGCTCAACAAGAAGATACTTTCCCCTGCAATAAATCTGCCACAAATGCACAAACCAAAAGTAAGATGCTGACAGCATGGCAGAAAGCGAAGGAATAATTATAAACACCATAGAAAAAAATAAAAAGGAAAAAACTGAAAAAAGAATACATCTTTACAGATGCCAAGATCTGACTGATGAAGAATTAGAGAATTACAAGAAATCAACTGAAATGGGCATCGGTTATTCATCAAGCAAAGCCCAAATCCAAACAGATCAAGCCATAACAAAAAGGCTAAGAAGCGAAAAAACAGCATCAGGTACAATGGGGGTCCTTAAGAAATTTCAGTAGAATTCTGTCCAACGTAGTACATTAACGGTCATCCCATAAAATTGCAAATACAATGTACTAACTACACTGTTAACTCTGTACTGGTTTTTGTTTCCTGGTAGTGGGGGTGTAGGATAAGAAGACAGTTAGAAGAAATGTGCGTAGGATAAGTGACAGTGAGAGAGAGAGGAGAAATCCTTCTTCCCTTCCTTTACTTTCCCTCTCTTCCTTCTCTTCCACTTTCCCTGAAAGGGAATTCAATGAAAATGATGCCGACCAACACTTGCGGCAAAAAAATAAAATAAAATATGTCCTATCTTCCAATGACAAAAAGAACAACAATTTGATCACATGGGATTTTTACCTTGGGATCACTTGTTTCGTTAACTAACGACAGTAAAATTAACATAACAAATTAATAATTAAACTGCACTTAATAAATTAAGAAATAATGAAAGTTTGTTTGTATCCTTATTTATTTAAGACATTTAAAGAAAAAAAAAGAGAAAGAGAGAAGATTGAAGTTTTGCAGTGCTAATGTTGTTGAAGAGATGGGAAGAGATATGGACGACCACGTGCAAAGAAGATCATTGTCCATCCACATGAATTAACAGTAAGAACTTTAAATAATAGTTTAATTTTTTATGTAAATTAAAATTTGTACTACAATAATACAAATAAAAACATCTATAAAAAAAACAGATAAAAACATAGTAGTAATTCCTAGATATATTGTTTCTAAATTAAAAAAAATTATTTCTGAATTGACCAGGTGGGTATTTATTTATATTTCCAGATTTAGGAACGAACATCGATGGAAACACAGTAAAGATTAGAGCTTTAAAATTAAAATTTGATTAAAATCGCAATAATTAAAATCCGCTTTAATTTTTTTTTTTAACGAAAAGAATCCAAAATCATAATAGTGTCTGTATTTGACAGGGTTATGTCTCTAAAATTGAAGACAAAAATACAGTGATTAAAAAAACTGTTTCATGTAAATCTCTCTGTGAGAAGGCTGCAGAGATGTTCATTGCATCCAACTGCTAAAAATAGCAACAAAAATATTTTTTATTTTCTAATTTTGTTTTATCCTAATTCGGTGATCTACAAAGCAAAAGCAAAGCAGAAAGCTGAAAATTAATTGCAACATAAATCTCAGGGAGAAAGAAATTTTATTTTATAGAATAAAATCTCACCTTTATCGATCTCAAAAATCGTCCAAAACGACGATTCAATCACAACAAATTAATCCTAAGAAATTCGTTAATTCTTTGAAATTCAAGATACAAAGAGCAAGGGGTGATCGCCGGAGAAGAAAGGACAGATCGTCCGAGAATGGTCGGAGAGCAAATATTCCGGAGAGATGAATTTTTTTTATTTTTAATTTATAAAAGAAACGTGAGTAAACAGAAGCGGAGAGATAAAACAACAAGAAAAATAGAGAAATAATTTCGAGGAAGAAAAGAAATAAAGTGAAAGGATATTTAAAGAGGAAATGAAGAAAAGAAACTGAAAGAAAGTTTGAAAAGAGAGATGAGGGAAAAGAAAACGGTTTTTCAGTTGAGAGGTACTAAGAAGGATGGTGTCTTCGCGCCACCTACTTGAGCGTTTCGTTGTTTACAACTTGGACAAGAAGAAGCATAGAAGTTTTCTTTGGTCAAATTAATCATTTAAAAATATTGTTAATTTCTTAATAATTTTTTAAATGTTTTTTATTAAAGTTTAATATTATTTTTTATATTTGAGACTATTTAAAAATTGAACTTTTATCAATAAAACTAGAATTTAACACTACCAAAAGATCTCACTATTATTATTATTATTCAAAGTATTTTTATCTATAAAAGGAATTAAGATGATTACATATAATTTATTTTATTTATTTATTTATTTATTTAGTATTTTTAAATGATATGTATAATTATCTTAATCTTACTTGTAAAGTAAAAAAATTTTATTGACAATATATTAGATATTAATCCTATTTTTTAACTAATGAAATTTTATTTTTGTAAATTTGAAGTTTGAAAAGCTGCAAAAAAATTCGAATTAAATCTCTATCTCTAAGAAACATAATTCAAGTTTGATGTAAATTAATTTAAATTATTTGCTCATAGCGTCTTATATATGCCTAAGAAAAATCGAAAGGGAGAGAAGGCATATGAATTGGTCACATAGAGAAGAAATAAAAAATGTCCAAAAGATGAATTAGTTGAATCTTGTGTTAGTGTTAACACTTCTTCTTTATTACTTTAATTAAGTTTTTAACTACAAAATGGTAGAGTGAATTAGTGAAATAATAAACTAAAATTGGAAAAGTGGTTGGTATAATGCAATTTTATTTCAAAATACAGCATATGCAAATGTGTAAATGAGCGAAGCGAAAACCATATTGGTAATGACAATAATTTATTAAGTTGCATTATATTTTAGTACAGATATAATTAATTAGGATTTAATTAATCACACTTAATTATATTATATACATTAAAAGTTTAACTGAGATTTGGCAATTATTATTGTATAGATAGATATTATAACCTAATTTATCATCAAAATTTGAATTATAAAACAGATATATTTACAATTATTAATCAATTGATCATTTAAATTTAAATTTGCGTACAATTATTTGGACATGGTGAATGAGGAGTATATTTGCTTATATTTTATATGGATTATTATCAAAACACTCTCAGTGAATGTTTTAGATTTTATAAACTAGTTTAAGATTATGAGATACATTTCACTTTATTTATTTTTTATTTTTAATATTTCTTGAAATATATGTCATCGTCTTAATCTTACTTATAAAATTTAAAAATTTCACTGACAATGTATTCAATAATAATCATGATATGGTGTGTTCAAATACTCATTAACCTATACCTCAAAAAAAAAAACTCATTAACTTACGGAACAATTATAATTTAGAAAACCAAGAGAATTAACCGCACATCAAAATCACCTCCAACAAATATTAAAATCTTTGCTGATTATTTTTTTTTTTGGTTATAATTGCTGATTATAACATTACTTAAACTTACATTTATATCACCACCTATAACATTGAAATTGCATTAATCACCCCTTTAGGTTATGTATGTCTCCACCTTAACCAAAACCGACCCTAAATTTATGAAACTTTGTTGTTTATAGATAGCCCCATTTCTTGGAAATGAATTTAATACCCATTCAAAGATCTTCAAAAAAGTAGGACTCTTGAACTATTTGGAAACCATTTGATTTGGATTTCCAAACCTTATTAGGGAAACAATGAACTTCAACAAGCAACCTAGCCAGGCAAATTCTTAGCATTTCAATTTTTCAATTTAATTGAATTGTTGTTATCACAGAACTCTCACATACTTAGAATATTAATTTTTTTTATAAAATAATTTATAATCATCAGTGACCAAGTGCTCTTTTGAATGGACGGTGCAATGCAATCCAATCAAGACTTAAGCACATTTTCATAGTATATATGTATTGCAATTTTTAAAGTTCACAAGTGATTTTATACGCATGCCCCATGAATGAGTACTCGTAATAAAAGATTCACTATTTATATATTGTGTAGCTTTATTTTTTCAATTAAATATATAAACAATTTAACAAGTATATTATATGATTTCTTAAGAGTAATGTTAACCAATACATCAACTAAGCCATTATGATTAAATTGAATCCTACTTTGTAATTTTATTTATGCCTTGGTAGCTAGGTGGATCGATGTGACATGAGGATTCAAATTTCCTCATTTTCTTCTCAAAGGCTGATCAATTAACTCATCTAATTTGTCCTTTTGGTCTCAAATTGTGAAAATTGTGAGGTGGATCTTAAGTCTTGCTCATAGGTTAGGTTCGTTTTGCATTTTAAGAATAGTATCTATGGAACTACTTTGATAAGCCTATGCCATAAGCTTGAATCATAGTATGCCTAGGTAAATACTATCATTGAGTCAAGTGTTCTGATCATTTTTACATTTATGCTTCACCCTTAACTAACCCTCTAATCATGGTTACTTAATTTAGAACTCGTTGTAAAAGACAATTGTGAGTATCGATCTTCCAAATTAAACCACCCAACCTAATCCAACTTTTACCTTGTGGGATCGATATTGGGTTTAATTAGTTTTTGGGAATTGAATTAGGTATATATGTACAACACCCTGTTCATGGTGTTATTTTCTTCTATAACGTCATCTAATTAGTTCAATTTAAGGTGTGATAAGTAAGTCAAAATGATCATCTCACAATTTATTCAAATGCGACTAGAAAAATATTTATATTTATATTTAGTTTGTTGTTTATCAAGTACATCAATTTATTAATCAAAATTAAATATTTTAATATTCTCAGAACAAGATAATTATTTTTGATATAACATATGTGTGTATGTAAGTGTTCTATGTGTGAGTGTGTGTATATGGGGGAAGATAAACAAAAGCTTAATCGATTTAAATTAAATTCAAGTAGTTTACTTTTTTTTTCCTTAAGCCAAACTATAGTTTTCAAAATAATTAGTCAAACTCTAGTTGCATTAGAATGGCAGAGCGCCAACAACTTCTTGGCCTAGTGGTTAAGGATAAGTTGTGGCATATTGTAAGTCTTGGGTTCGAATCCAAGCACCCCCGTCTCTAGTTATTTAGGGGTCGTTTGGTATTGTTTCCTATTTTCTGTTTTCTGTTTTTGAAAATTTTGTTTTTGTTTTGTTTTGTTTTGTTTTCAATTTCTGAAAACAGAAAACATGTTTGTTTAATGCTGTTACGTTTTGAAAACAAATATTTAAACTGATACATATATAACAATTCACTTCACAAAACAAAATTTTAAAAATTAAATAAAAAATAATATATTTACTAAATAATAATATGTAGATAATATTAAATAATATTATTTTATATTATTTAATACTAATATTAAATATTTTTATTTAATATTATAAAAATTTAATATAATTTAAATAATGTTATAATTAAATAAAATATTAAATAAAATAATATTATTGAATTTAATTGTAATAATCATAAATTATATTTAATAATAATTTTTATTTAATTGTAATAATAATAATATTACATTATTAAATAAAATATTTAACTAATTAATTTATAATAAATTATATAGTTATTAAAATATATTATATTTAATATAAATAATATTATTTAATGTTAAGTATTTACTTATTTAATAATATTAACTTATTTAATAGTAGTAGTGATATATTTTAAATTTAAGATAGAATATAATATTAAATAATAATATTCTTTAGTAAAATAAAAATTAATTATATTAGATAATAGTATTAATTATTAACATATCAAAATTATAATAAATAATATTATTTAAAATATTTAATATATTCAATAAATTATTATAAAAATTTAAATTAAATAATATTATAATATTATAGTTCAATGTAATATTTATTTAATTGCTTTTTATGTTTTCAACTTTTCTATATTAAAATAAATATATTAATTTTAAAATATTAAATAATATTTTATATTAAATTTTAATATTATTTTATTTAAAAAATTAATTAATTTTATTTATATTTTTATTATAAAATATTAATATTATATTAATATATAAACTCTGTTCACTTACTTATGAATAGTAACAGAAATGAAAATATGTTTCCGAAAACAATGAAAACAAGAAATTCTTGTTTCCAACAATTTTGGAAATTCTTGTTTTCGTTTTCGTTTTTTGAAAACGAAAACATGTTGCCAAACGTGTTTTCTGTTTCTGTTTCCAAAAAAACTGAAAACAAAAACAGAAAACAGGAAACAAAAACAAAAACAAACGACCCCTTAATGTTTCCTTTGTAACAAGAAAAAAGGACAGAGCCCAAACTTTTATGCTATTGTTTTGGGTTGACTCGGTAGATTATCTAAAAGCTGCATATTTTTCAAATAAAAAAAAACCCTCAAAATTTAAATGCTTTTGATGTGAAAAGCATTTTCTTATTATATTTATCTCTACAATTTAAAAGCCGAAATAACGCATAGCAAATAAGAAAATTTATAAGGGACACGTCTAAATTTCATTCACAAATTGGAAAATATTTCATCCTAATAAATTAATTTAAATATTGAATAATATGCAATATTAATTATTCCATTGCACGAAAAAACTTATTTTATAATTAGATATCTTAAGATTTTACCAATAATAAAAAATGTAAATTGATGTCAAAATTGCAAAGAAAATATTGATTGTATTTATATATTATATAAATGTGAATATTGGTGTTATAAAAGTGTTCAGTTTGAAGCAAAACAAGATTTAGCAATGTATATCATCTCTTATTATAAAGGGCTGAAAATTCCATTCTTTACTGGGGAGCAATTCTCTTTGTTTATTTCTGTAAAAAAGAAAATCTCTTTGTTTGTTTGTTTATATATGGTTGTCCGAACTTCAAACTAAACATAAGGTTATGCCAACTTTGTCCTAGGTAGCTAATAGATAGGGCTTGTTATTCCCCGTAAAATTATATTTTTAAATCCTCTAAGGCTAGTTAGATTAAAGGTAAATTCACCTCTAATGAGATTTTTATTCAAACATTAATTACATATTCAAATTTTTTTCTATGTGAATTTAATTCATATGCTAACTTGTTAGTTGATTCGACTTGATCATTCTATTCAGTGATTTTTAATATAATATTTTATTATAATTGTAATTTTTTCAATACTTCTAATTCCAGAAAAAATAAATAAATGCATTTTAACTCAATTTCGATAATTCCATTCTCAATTTATCGTTTTTTTTGGAAAGATGAACATTAGATAAATTAATGGTATGAGACTAATTCTAATCAGAGTTTAGTCATAGTTAAGGCTCTTCACCTCTCCTCAAAGGTGTGTTTAGTGAGAGTCGAACCCGAGAGTTCTTCCCACAAACTCAGTCTGTTTTGCCAATTGAACCACAACCCATGAGTGTAGGAGATAATCTTTTAATAATTATTATCTCATCCATGCATTTCAAAATGCAATAAAATGCAAATCAAGCATAGACTTGAATTTTAACTCCAATTGTGAGCAAAATATTTTAATAGTTAATATAATGCAGTTTCTAATTTTTAAAAAATTTTCGTGTTTAAATCCTCATCAAACCAAATTTTCTTTGCCTAGCACCAGCCACATAGTATGTGCAAAAATTAGTCTCAATCTAAAGTGATATGAGAACATATCGTAGTTTACACTAAAAAAAATTGTTTCCAGGTACAATTAAAACTCTTTATGATCCAATCCCTTTGTTCAATTTCAATTCTTTGAAATAGAAAAAGGTCTAAAATTACAAAGTCAAACAAGAACTAATTAAATTAGAGATTAATTTTTTTAATCAAAGATTAAGAATTATTAAATACAAAGTCTACATCATGCAAATATTTATAAAAAGTCTATCTAATATTCTACATCCTTCAAATATTTTAGAGAGGTACCATGCCGCATTTACAATTTCACTCTTTTTTTTAATTTTAAATTTTAATATATAATATCTTTAATGATTATTTTATCACTTATCTCACTGTTATCATTGTGACTGAATCCAAACATATCACCCTTTGACACCGATCTCATCACCATTGCTGTTCAATCTCATCGAAGCAAACTGGAACCAATTGTACCATCCATTCAAACTCATTCTAAGTTGAACACGTAGATTAGTTCATACAATTTTTGCATAAATTAATTGTAAAAAATTTAAAATTCTAATTTTAACATTTTTTATTTATCTTTGAATTACAATGTATTTTATTTCAAAAAAATTATGATTAAAAATCAGATTACTAAATAAAACTTGATTAACCCAAATGGTTGGCTCAAGAGTGTAAGGCCCTCCTAGTTTTTGAGTGAAGATGATACATAGCGGGAGGTCCTGTGTTTTAATTCTTACTAGATCAAATTCCCTTGGGTCAACGTAGAGGTGTAATTGAGCCAAGTCGAGACAATTCAGTATCAGGCTCGAACACGGCTCGACTTGAAAACTCAAGGCTCAAAGCTCTGCTCGAGCTCGACTTGATAAACTTGAACTCGACCTGATAGGCTTGATTCATCAATTTTAACTATATATTATGAGGATAAAATGGTAAATTAATAATAAATCGTGAGTTGTTTGATTCAAGTATTAAGAAGCTCAAACTCGACTCGACTTGTTACTAGCTCGAGATCGAGCTCGACTCGAAAATAAACAAGTCAAAATTGAATAATCATTAAGTTGAACTTGAGTAGCTCACTAGTAACTTGATTTGTATATAATCTTGAGCTGTCACGCCCTGAACTCAGGGCATAATAGATGCCGCATACCTATAAGATATAATCTGATAGATATGCAAGGCATTTATCATACTAAAACTTAATCCTTTCAAATATCTAAACTGAAAATATACCATTAATGATTAAAAGAAGTTTATAAAACTCCAACTTATTGCTTAAAGCCTTGAATAAAGAAATTTGAAACATTCTTAAATTTCAATTTAATTATAAAACTTAAAAGTCTAGAGACATGCCCTAATCTCCAAAATGTCACTCCACAATATTCTCGTGAACTGTTGGCTCTATAGGCTATACCGAGAAGGGGGGTGAATCGGTTTTTACTAACCTTAGGTTCGTTTTTCGGTTCCTCTAAATTCTCTAGCTTAGATTGATATTTTCTAAGTTCTCTAGACTACTCAAGCATGCAATATAAATTCAATTCAATAAGCACAATATAATTGCAAGTAAAGAGAGTAGGGAAAGAGAGATTTACACAAGTGATTTATAGAGGTTCAGCAACTTGCCTACGTCCTCTACCTTGAAACGCTCCCAAGGATTTTCCCCAAATTCACTATACTTGAATTTGTGTTACACTCCCTCTTTTTGCAGGCTCAAGAGAAACATCTCTCTTTTTCTAGACTCAAGAGAAACCTCCCTCTTTTTCTTAGGCTAAAGAGAAACCTCCCTCTTTTTCTTAGGCTAAAGAGAAACCTCCTCTTTTACAAGGAATGAGTGTGTTTACAAATTGTGTAATCAAAGAAGGGCCTCTAGATAGGCAAGTGATTACAATGTTTAAGCACAAGGAAAAAGCCTATACAAGATTTGTGCTATTCTATACAAAGAATATGAGAATGATGGATGATGAAGACTTTATAGCTCTTGATTTGTTGTTGAGGCTTGAGGAAAATGAAGAAGATGATGAATAGAATTTTTGAACAATTCCTCTTCCTTTCTTTAGCTTTTAAGCCTCTATTTATAGTCCCTTGGATGTGTTCTAGCCATTGGGTGGAGCCAAAACTTGAATATGACCGTTGTCTCACAAAAACTAGCCGTTACAGGCTATTTTCGGGCAAAAGGATCGATCCCTTTCCATAGGAGATCTATCCCAAGCTTCCAAATTGCTTATTCTAAGCTTAAGGATCATTCTGCCTTGAAGGGATCGATCCCTTCCCTTAGGGGATCAATTTCATGCCTCCAGAAAGCTATTTCCTGCACTTTTTTGGGTTAGAAATGATGTGGTCTTTGATCCTAATTCAACCAAAAACATTTTGGCATTTTTGTGGGAGTTTTTCTTGACTTTCTCTGATGAAAACATGGTCCAAAAATTCATCAAGTGATTTTCTAAAATATTCAAAACATTTTATGAAGTTTTAAGACCAATAAAAATATGTAATTAAATCATGGTCTTAATGTTTGATATGATCACTTGAAAATGGATTGAGAAAATCATGTATGATAAGGCAAATTTACAATATGAATTATAACATTAAATCTTACTTAAGTTTTTGTCATTTCAAAATATATATGGCAATTTAAAGCTAACAATCTCCTCTTTTTTGATATGACAAAACTTAATGTAAATTTGCTTTGAAAATTCTTTGATAAAATACTCCCCCTCAAATAAAGCAGGATTTTACAAAGCTCCCCCTTAATATAAGCATGGGTTTTGAAAATGAATTTTCAAACTATCTCTCTCCCTTTTTGTCATAGCAAAAAGAAGGAAAAATAATAAAAAATATGCTCCCCCTAAAATCATGGCTATGTGAGAAGAGATAAAAGAATATGCTCCATCCAACAAGAAACATGTTAGTACATGGGACTCATAGCACAAATAAATAAGTCAATTGTTCATAAAGAGTATGAAATATTCATGCAAAGAACATGACTTATGATCCTATACCAATTGTTTATAAATAATTTTGCAAGAAGTTCACAACTGGTAAATAATGAAGCAAGTTGTGTATAAGTATCTACTAAGGTCGATGACTTGCTCATTTCAATCCTATTAAGCACCTAAGTATATCAATTGTTCTTTCTAAAGTCCAACTAACGTGCATTGTAATACATCATGATTATGAGCTAAAATTAGATGACATATCATATGCAAGAGCTCATAAATCATGTTCAAGCAAGAGTGTGCATAGAATCAAGATATATAGCAATTAACTACAAATTCTAACACACAAGAGTTTCATGCAAAAATATCCTAAATGAATTCTTCTCTATTTGTCATTTCAAACTAAAAAGTATGAGAAGAATTGTCAATTTAAAGCTCATACCAATTGGCAATTTAGTTTTGGCTTACCAATTATTGAAAATATGGTTCCCAATGATACTAATTGTTATTTCAATCTAAATACCAATTGTTACTAATGGTTGACTTAGGCATTTTGCATGAATCCAATATATATGTGTAGTATGTTCATGTCAAGAAAATAATCATTCTAAATATGCAAGAACACAATCTCACATCATCAAATATGCATATGGATTAATTAAACAAAAGCATACTATCATAAAGTATTAATCCATATTCATATTCACAAAGTTATACCATATGGAAGATGCAAAAAATAAAGGTATTCAAGCAAACACATTTTCTTCCATGGTTTCAAGTACAAAAATCTTATGCTCATTTTCCAATTCAAGTCCTTAACCAATTATGAGCAAGGAAAGATTCAAATAATAAATGCATGGATGTTTGTTCAAATTTGCATTTATCTTTGAAAGTTGGTGTTGTCATTAAAGCTCAAGTTCTTTAATAATTTGGCCATAAGAAAAATTTAAACACATGGATGATAAAGTTTCATGCATTTAAACATTTAGGATCCATTTACTATCACAGATTTTAGGCCAAGGAAAATTATGACCTTATATCAATTGTTGAATTTACATTTGAAATCAATCCTTAAGGTCAAGTTTTAATTATTCTTCCTCTAGATGTATAATTATCATGAAACCTAGTGTGGAATAGATAAGTCAAGCTAAGAGACATAATCCTATAAGCATGCTTGATTAAGATGAAAAAAAAGAATGAAAAATATTCATTATGCACAAGTTCATCAAATTCTCAAATATATCCATAAATTCTTGAAATAATTCTCAAAATTATGGTTAAGCATTCATTGAAATTATGTTTCAAGATTATTTCAAGAGTTATGCAATTCATGAATGTTTTCAACAAGAAAAATGATTTTGCACTTGTGAGTTCAAGAAAAGTGATATTGATTGTTGAAAGTGATACCATTTGTTGGAAATGATACAAATTGATGGAGTTGAGGTATGATATCAATCAATAATGGATTTTCATGTTGTAAAGATAATCAAAAAGAAGTTAAAACAATGAATTTTAAGTTAAGAAGAAAGAAGATATCAAGAAAGTGAAAAATCCTTCTCAAATTTGGTTGAAAAAGTGCAGAAAACCCATTTTAGCATGGGGGGATCGATCCCTAAAGGAGGGGGATCGATCCCTTAACTCCAGAATGCAGATTTCTTGCATTCTGCTCAAGGGGGATCGATCCTGCTTGTTGAGGGATCGATTCCTCATCCTGTTTCTGCAGTTTTTGAAAGAAAATCCAACCTTTGAGGTACCAAAACTTCGTTTTTGAGTATTTTAAGTCCAAGTAAGGGTTTAAACATTTGTAAAACATGATTTTGGACTTGTATGAGTGGAAAACATGAATGAAAAACCATTTTACAAAAGATTTTGTAATTTTGGAAGAATTTACACAATAAAATGCATTTTTGGCCTCAAAGGATGTCATTTTGAGAGTTAAGCATATTTTGACAAAACTAAAGCATTAGAAACCACAAATATGTCAAAACAAACTTGTTCACATAGGTTTTAAGCACATATAACATCAAATCATCATACTTGTGAACATTATGCCATGATTTTGAATATACAAGTTCTTCATTAATGCGCATGACGTGACATTTTGCGTATATGACATATTTGGCAATTTGAGGCAAGTAAATACATTATCAACACATAGAAGACTTGCTTAAAATGCATAAATCCAATAATCATTTCAAAATCATAAATCATGCTTTTCATTCAATGCATCAAGTACTATTCATCAAACATTCAAAGATCATTGTCATGCCTTTTTGTTCAATCATTCAACTCACAATGCATCAAGAATCATTAACCAAATTTCTCATCAAAGCACAAATAATCAAATAATAGTTTTAAGGAGTAAGGAATTAAGCTTACAAAACTCCTTTGCTTGAGAAAGCTTTGCCTTGAATTGTTGAATCCACCTTAGGCCTTTCTTGAAGGATTGTTGTGACCTTGCCAAGGATGGATTTCCAAGCTCTTCCTCTTTCTCATTGGCATAAGCAATCTCCATGGAGGGGTGTGTAGAGCATTTGATCTCCATTGCTTCTTTGTATTCTCATGCTCTAACACTCCTACAACAAACAATTTAAGCATGTTTTGGTACCTAAATTTTTTTGGGTCCATGAGAGTTAGTACAAATAATTTTTGATCCTTTTGGGATCCATTTCAAGCACAAATCATCATTATTTATTGCATGTTTTGGCACCCACATTTTTCTAACAACTCTTCCTCTAAATGTAGTTTTTCTATAAGTGCATGCTTGTGAAGAGTGTCCTATTCTATTGCATAGTGAGCATGTAAAAGATAAATCATGCATAGTATTTTTGCTTACTAGGAAATTCTTTAGATGAGTTTCTTTTTGTATTGCATTATATCCTAACCCATCTTTGTCAAAGAAAGCTCTTTGGGTCTCAAGCATGTGATCTAATTTTTGTTGATCCATATAGAACCTAGAGAATGAGTTATGCAAATTTGTATTCTTTTTATTTAACTCATTTATTTCTAAGTTAGCATCTTCTAATTTCTTTTCAAATTCTAGTTTAGTATTAGTCAAGGCTTCATTTTCTATTTTTAATTTAGCAATGATTTTCTTATATTTGGAGTTCATGCATTGAAATTCATTTGTTAAATCATCAAAGGCATTTTGTAGTTCACTAAAGGTATAATCATTATTTTCAGTAGAACTACAACTAGCCTCATCATCACTAATGGCCATAAAGCATGTGTAGGCTACCTCATTATCTATGTTTTCCTCATTGAAGCTATCACTATCATTCCATGCAGCCACAAATGCTTTCTTCTTAGGTTTCCTATCCTTTTCCTTCTTAAGTAAGGGGCAATCTAACTTAGTATGACCCGGTTCATTACACTCATAACACACTAAGGGGTCTTTTTCTCTTCTACTTGACTCTCCCCTATGATGTCTCATATTTTGCTCTCTCTCATTCATTCTCATGAACCTATTGAATCTTTTGGCAAACATTGCCATTTCCTTTTCTTCATCATTTCCACTCTCATCACTATTATCTTCAATGACCGCATGAGTGGAAGACTTAAATGCTACTCCTATTTTCTTTGAAGGCTCTTCATTTCTTTTCAATTTCATCTCATATGTAAGTAGGAAGCCCATAAGTTTATCTAGAGACAAGGTATTTGGATCTTTAGACTCTTCTATTGCGGTTACCTTTGCCTCCCAAGACTTAGGCAAGCTATTCAAAATTTTCTTTACCATTTCAACATTGGAATAAGCCTTGCCTAGAGCCTTAAGTCCATTAATTATATCATTAAACCTAGTTAACATTTCGCTAATGGACTCATTTTCTTTCATCCTAAATAGCTCATAATCATGTGTGAGCATTCCTACTTTGGTCTCTTTCACTTGATTGGTCCCTTCATGTGTGATGGCTAATTTGTCCCATATTTGCTTGGCATTCTCACATAGGGAGACTCTATTATATTCATTGGGACCTAATGCACAAAAGAGGGTGTGCATAGCCTTGGCATTCAATTGTGCCAATCTCATGTCATTGGTGTCCCACTCATCTTCACTCTTAGGGACATCTTTTCCATCTACTTTCTTTATTGGGATTCTAGGGCCATAACAATTACTCTCCACACTTTATAGTCATTGGATTGCACAAATAACATCATCTTAATTTTCCAATAGGAGTAATTCTCACCATTGAAGAGTAGAGGTCTAACTAATGAGTGTCCATCTTCTCTTAGGGGTGTGCCTACATTCAAGTGAGCCATTTAAGATCATTTTGCTTGATAGAGATTAGTCTAAATCAATCTCGAGCTAAAGCTCTGATACCAATTGTTGGCCCTATAGGCTATACCGAAATGGGGGGTGAATCGATTTTTACTAACCTTAGGTTCGTTTTTCGGTTCCTTTAAATTCTCTAGCTTAGATTGATATTTTCTAAGTTCTCTAGACTACTCAAGCATGCAATATAAATTCAATTCAATAAGCACAATATAATTACAAGTAAAGAGAGTAGGGAAAGAGAGATTTACACAAACGATTTATAGAGGTTCGGCAACTTGCCTACGTCCTCTACCTTGAGACGCTCCCAAGGATTTTTCCCAAATTCACTATACTTGAATTTGTGTCACACTCCCTCTTTTTGCAGGCTCAAGAGAAACCTCTCTCTTTTTCTAGGCTCAAGAAAAACCTCTCTTTTTTTCTTAGGCTAAAGAGAAACCTCCCTTTTTTTCTTAGGCTAAAGAGAAACCTCCCATTTTACAAGGAATGAGTGTGTTTACAAATTGTGTATTCAAAGAAGGGCCTCTAGATAGGCAAGTGATTACAATGTTTAAGCACAAGGAAAAAGCCTATACAAGATTTGTGCTATTCTATACAAAGAATATGAGAATGATGGATGATGAAGACTTTATAGCTCTTGATTTGTTGTTGAGGCTTGAGGAAAATGAAGAAGATGATGAACAGAATTTCTGAACAGTTCCTCTTCCTTTCTTTAGCTTTTAAGCCTCTATTTATAGTCCCTTGGATGTATTCTAGCCGTTGGGTGGAGCCAAAACTTGAATATGACCGTTGTCTCATAAAAACTAGCCGTTACAGGCTATTTTCGGGCAAAGGGATCGATCCCTTTCCATAGGGGATCGATCCCAAGCTTCCAGATTGCTTATTCTAAGCTTGAGGATCATTCTGCCTTGAAGGGATTGATCTCTTCCCTTAGGAGATCGATCTCATGTCTCCAGAAAGCTATTTCCTGCACTTTTTGGGTTAGAAATGATGTGGTCTTTGATCCTAATTCAGCCCAAAACATTTTGGCATTTTGTGGGAGTTTTTCTTGACTTTCTCTGATGAAAACATGGTCCAAAAATTTATTAAGTGATTTTCTAAAATATTCAAAACATTTTATGAAGTATTAAGACCAATAAGAATATGTAATTAAATCATGGTCTTAATGTTTGATATGATCACTTGAAAATGGATTGAGAAAATCATGTATGATAAGGCAAATTTACAATATGAATTATAACATTAAATCTTACTTAAGTTTTGTCATTTCAAAATATATATGGAAATTTAAAGCTAACATGAACATTATAAACACCAAAACCTATAAAATGTTAAGGAAAAGGGATGAGTACAACCACTCAGTAATCAACCGATATCCCAATAGTTGGATTAAACATGCTATAAAAACATTCAGCCAAAATATCAATGTAAAGATTCAAAATCAACGTTAGGTAATCTCATATTCAATCACATAATTCATTCAAATTCATATACTCAAATTTCAAAACCAAACAGAATTTCATAGATACCAAAACTAAACAAAAGTTTCACAATCAAAATTTTCAGGTCTCCCATAACATGCCATGACTAAGCTTAACCCTTGTGGCACAGGTCAGAATTAGAACAAACACCAGAATTAACCCCGGTGGCTCGGGTTAGAGATATTAGAAGCAACTAATAGTTGCACAGAACAAAAAGCCACTATTTTTAACTGGTGGTGCGGTTAGAAACTAGTTTCTTTTAACATAATATATGTCGACATGGTCAACATTTAACCCCTATTGGCAGGGTCAGAGCATAGCCATACTTGGAGACAAAACAAAATAAAATTTCTGATTATACAATATATAAAACAGTATTATAAATTCATAGAATATTTCATATAAAACGAATTTCATCCATCACTCAAAACAAATTTTGTATTCACAAAACACATAGCTTGTATATACATTATGACGAATTTTGAAGCAATCTCATATTTTCAAAATATACACTACAAATTTCAAATATCGAAGTGATTAAAAATCATACTCTTGTACTTGAACAAAATTAAGTTCAAAATAAATTTGAATAATTGTATACACTTTGCATGCTTAACTCAATTTAAAAAAAACCAAAGAACAAAACATTACATTTGTGCATAAATATAACTCATATTGAGGTTAATTTTAAGGGTGTCAAAACACCGGAGAGATTTCGAGCCACTTACTTAAACTTGCTAAATTGAAATCAAAACAAAGCTTTAAGATCTCTTGGAGCCTATTATTCAAAAATTTTAAATATTAAAAAAATACGCTATCAAATTGACATAAGCTACGCTATCTGACAAAATTTGAAAACTTAACTATATTCGTTAAACAACTATAATTTGATAATTTTTGAACTTAGTGTGAGTTATGCTATTCCACGAAAGCTAAAAATATCTATACTTTTTTTAAAATACAAATTTTTCCTAAATTTTTAGTATTGTAGATACCCTATTTTGTCCGGGGTCTGAATTTATATAAATAATTAATTGAGTTGAGTGACATTTGTATTTTAATTTAACAATTTAGAATTAGGCTAGAATTAAATTATAATTTCTAGATTTAGAATTAACATTAATTAGGAAATTAAAATCAAAATAGGATTTAGGAATAAAAAAAGAAAAGAGAGAGAAAAGATAAAAAGAAATAAAAATAAAATTAATTTTAGGATTAGATAATTAGGATAATTAGATTTTTTAGGATAATTATATGGATTAATATTAAATTTGATAGAGTTATATTAGGATTAATATAAGAAATAGATAAAATGTTAAAAAATAAGAGATAACTAATAAAATAGGTAGAGTTGTATTATGACTCAAATAAATTTTTTATTATAAAAAGGAGAGCACTCTTGACTGAAGGAAGGGGGGTTATCTTCATTGCCAAACCGAGACCACCTTTGCTGCTCCATCACTTCCCAAACCTTCGCATCGTCCATACAATACCTTCTACCAAACAAGCCATAGTTTTATGACTCCATTCTTGATTCCAATTTTTGCACCATCATCATCATTAACTTTGCTGCACTACCTCTATCGTGAATCATCATTATCGTTGACCATCATCATCATTAACCTCGCTGCACGCCACTATTCTTTGCACCGTGAGCACCAAAACAACAAGCTACCTTGCCGAGCCGCACCACAAACCATCAATTGCTGATTCTTTCCCGATTGCACACTGCACCATCGCCTCTGCAACCAAAATTATTGCTGTCGCCTTGGACAGTTTGTTGCACTTCTCTCCTCGTTACGGCACCGTCATCGCCCATTCCATTCCATTTTGTGTCATCGTTGCAAGCCATTGGTTGCTGTTATAAGCCTATAGAACCGAATACAACAGCAGACTTCTCTCTTGTGGTCAATTGCCAAGCATCTTTGCGCACCTCCTTTGCTTGTCTCACCCACATCCCCAGGAAAACAAAGAAAGAAAGATTAAAAAAAAGGAAAAGCACGTGGAAGGTTTGTATATATCAAGTAAGTGTATGTTTAATATAATTTTGTGTTAAATCATTTGTTTTCACTAATTTAATGACTTAATAATTTGTATGACTTGATGATCTGATTTAATAATAAAATTTAATTAATATGACTTTGTATGGTAACTTGATTAAATAAATTGTTTATAAAATACTAATTTTGCATGTTATTGACTGGTATGATTAACTTGTATGATTTGCATGAGTAATTAGGATGTAATGTTGTATGCTCGATTTATTGGGTAAGGTCTCAGGAAATTGTAATTAAAAAATATATAAATATAAATACAAAACACAAAGTTAAAATAATAAAACAATGATAAGATTTAGTAAATGAAAAATATTAAAGGTGAACATGATTTATTTCGATGATGAGATTCTAAATTGGGTTACGCTTAAGTAATACTTTGGAATCTCTAGGTAAGAGGATTTCCTTTATAGTCTGACCAGCTTAATGGAAGGAGCTAAAGGGAATTTTCAATAAAAAATAATTCATGTGCATTTTCTAAAAATATAATAAATAAATAATAAAAGATTACGATAAATAAAAATAAAAATATAATAATAATAAGAGTTAAATAATAATAATTCATGGAAGTGAGTATAGATCTTTCCGATGATAAGATTCTGAAGAGGGTTATGCTTAAGTAATTCTTTGGAATCTTTAGGTAAGAGAATTTCTTTTAAATTCTACCAGCTTAATGGAGGATTTTGAAGGAATTTTTGATAAAAATGATTTATATTCACTTTAAAAAAATAAAAATAATTTATATTCATAAGATAAATATAACAATAAATAATAGATAAAGATATTAGTCATGAAAATAATAGAAAATAATAAATGATAAAAATAAAATAAGATAATTTGGGTAGATGAGTCACAATTAGGAATTTCCATAAAATACTAAAATTCATCCGACCACGGAGCCTCTTCAAGCAAGTCGCATAGAACTACTTGAATACTCTTGAGGTGAGAAGGATTTTTAAGTTATCCCACCAGCTTAATGGAGGATACTTAGAAATATCTTTCAATATTAAGCATATCGAAATTAAAGATTAACCTAAGCAAATTTAGAAGATAACCTAAGACTAAGTGGTACCATTCTAGGATGGGCATTGTGGGGGTGCTAATCCTTCTCCACACGTAACCGTACTCCTGAGTCTAAGAATCTTTGAACGTAGACCAAGCCTTATCTTTAGACAAGAATAGGTGACCAATCACACCTTAGGTTTGAATGGTTGGTGGCGACTCTTAGAATTTTAAAGTCTAGCGGGTTAGGTTTTAAGACCTGGCACGTTATGACAGCTTGGCGACTCCACTGGGGACCATAGAGAGTCAAGCCAATACTTGGTTTTAGGTTATCTTGGAATTTGCTTGGGAAATCATAATTTGGAAAATTTTAATGAAACATTGTTCCTTCAACACACACATCACTTGCATGCATAAGCCCCCGACCCGGGCTCCGTTCTTCTTAGGAGAGAGTAAAGTACCTACGCCCTCGTGAGGTAAATACCTCCGCAATGGCTATGAAATACTCTTGCTCAAATTGAACCTTTCCGTTTGTAGCCTGTCATGGGTAAGGATTGGGTGCCTTACTAGTCTTGTGTGGACGACAGTAAGGAGCAATTTGGGGACCTTTATAACTTTAAACTACCCAAGCCTAGCATGTAATAAAACATAAGACTCAGCCTTAGGGTGGAACCATACTAGATTGAAATATAGCCTCTGACCCAAGATAGGACACATGAAGGAATAAGTTTTACTTCCTCTTTTGTACATTTTTTTTAAAAAAAATTCAAAAAAAATATAGTTTTTTATTTTCCTTTCCAGTTTTCAAAAAAAAAAGATTGTTTATATCATTAAGTCATGCATCTTTACATTTGATTTTGCATTGCATAACATGTTATTTACATTGGTCTTATCATGGAACATTCTTTTAATTGTTAGGAGAGATTGCAAGACTTTAGTGCATCCCATGTAGTTCATTCATTTGTATGTGCATAAACATATCATCACATGAAAAATAATTTCGATTTAATTGTGGCATTCAAGGTGTCAAAATTGAATTACTAAACGGTCCGCTCTCCATAAATATCATACAAGGTATCAAGCACGCATGATAGAAGAGGATCAAAATAGTAGGATAGAGAAGTTGGAAAGGGAAAATGTAGAGATAAGGGGGCAATTAAACGAAATTACTCAGTTGCTAAAAGCCATGATTAAAGGAAAGGAGAAGATGGGTAATCAAGACGAGTCTGTCCAAGAGACTCAACAAAACATGCGAGACAATCCCGTCTTCGTCCTTAAAGGGAGTACTGTCAAAGCTCCAATACCTCTACATATACAAGTTCAAAATCCAATTGAAGTACCAAATTTAGATGATCCCACAGAGTTAGAAAAGTTGAAGCATAAAGAAGAATATAATGGTACTAAAGCTCAGCTGAGCTTGATAGAGGAAAGACTAAGTGCTGTGGAAGTAGTTGACTATTTTGGACCCATTGATGCCGAAAGGTTGAGTTTGGTATCTGGTGTTGTGCTTCCACCAAAATTCAAGATGCCTGAATTTGAAAAGTTCAACGGAACATCGTGCCCAAAAGATCACCTCACCATGTACTGTAGGAAGATGGCGGCATATGCATGTGATGACAAGCTATTAATTCATGTTTTTCAAGATAGCTTGATTGGGTCAGCTGCCAAGTGGTATAACCAATTGGAAAAGAGCAAAGTTTCCTCTTGGTCTGAGTTGGCAAGAGCTTTATAGCTCAATACAAACATGTGTCTGATGTAGCTCGTGACCGCTTATCTCTCCAAGGTATGGAAAAGAAAAAGGACGAGAGCTTCAAAGAATATGCCCAATGGTGGAGAGACGTGGCATCACAAGTTCAACCTCTTTTGACTGAGAAAGAGGTCACCATGTCCATGTTCTTTTTGAACACTCTCAAGGCTCCCTACTATGAGCGTATGCTTAGCAGTGTGACCAAGAATTTTGCAGACATGGTGCTAACAGGTGAAGCTATTGAAAATGCCTTCAAGAGTGGTAAGATTGAAGCACCTATGGATGATAACAAGAGGAATGGGTTTTCAAAGAAGAAGGAAGAAGATGCACAAGCTGTCTCTACTCATGTCGCTCCTATACCCCTTATTCACTTTCAGTGAATTACGCTTATTCTCAACCCTACCCACAAACTCATCATCAAAATGCTTATCAACCCATTTCCCATTCACAAGCCCCTACTTTTTCACCTAATGACCAAAAGAATACTCGAGCTAGCCGAAATGTCACCATAGACCCTATACCAATGACATACACAGAGCTGTTCCCGCAGTTGGTAAGGGGTCACCTTATTGCCCCTGTTTATGTAGAGCCCTTGAAACCTCCTTACCCAAAGTGGTATGATCCTAATGCAAAGTGTGCCTATCATAATGATAATGTTGGTCACTCTATTGAGAATTGTATGGGTTTGAAGAGGAAAGTCCAAGCACTTGTCAACTCTGGAATTTTGAGTTTTGGGGCAAAGAATGACCCAAATGTGAATGATAATCCTCTGTCAGATCACACAAAAGGAAGCGGTTAATGTTGTGGAAGAAAGTGGGTGATATTGATCAATTCACCTAATTTGAAGATAATGATTGTTTCTTTGTTTCTAATTTCATTCATCTTAGGACATTTCAATTTCTTAGATAATATAGGAGTGCCTAAGCCCAAAAGGCATTAAGAATTCTTTTATGTATTAGGCCAACTTTCATTTATATTCATCTCAATAAAGGATTAATACAATTCATTTTTCTCAATTCCTCATTTCAATCTTGTTCTTTTATGTAAAACACCAACACCCATATTCTTTACATTGTTACCAAGCTTGAAAGTATCCAAATAATGAACATGATAATGATAATGGCAATGAGTGTAAAATTAAATTTTGAAAGAACCACTTTGTTTAGTTGGATGGATTTTCAGTTTCCCAAGATTGTCCAAGCAAGAAAAGAATAGAAGATATTTATCTAAAATCTTCACCTATAGAATGTTACGATTAAAGGTGAATCTCTACATGAAATTCTAATGAGTTTGCCTTTGTTCAAAAGATGACCTTTAATGAGAGTACTTATTTTGAGATGAGAAATGGCCTTCTTTCATTACCTTTCAAGCGTGAGTAAAATTATCCATTGATTACCCATTTTGAGCCTATTATATTCTTTTTGATATAACCCACCAAAAATCACCCTCCACACTAGGGGGGCAAAGAGAATAGAAGATGAAAGATCAGTGGGGCAAAGAAAAAACCCTTTAGTAAAAAAAAGAACAAAAAAGAAAAAGAGAATGAAAAAGGAAAAAGGGTTTGAATCAAGAAAGTGAAAACCCTAGTCACATTTGAATAAAAAATAGAGAGAAAGCAAATTAGAATGGGGCAAAAGTCAAAATGCCTGAATGATTCATGAAAAATGATTCTTGGTTTGATAAACCATGAAACACTTATTTTGGGCCTATATTATCCTTTCTTTCATGAACCCTCACCTGAGCCTGCATTACGTGCCTTAAAAGTCCATTTTGATCAAATATGATTACTCCTATTGAAGAATCATGTATTGGATAAAGGCGTACTTACACTATGAGATGATGATCCTTTGGATGGAATTAGGACAAGCAGATCAAGATAAGCAAAAAGATTTCGTCTAGATGGGAGAAATGGGATTCCAAAGACTCTCTTGGATCCATGTGAGCATTAAATTGGGTGAAGAAATATCTGATGTTGGGGCATGAATCAAAATGGAGAACAGATAAGAGAAGTTTCATCAAGGATAATGAAGTTGAAAATGAAGAGAAATGAATAAAAAAAAAGAATGAAAAGGAAATGAAAAAGAAAAAAGGGAAGAAAAAAAAAGAGAAAAAAACGAAAGCAGGATTCAAATTGAAAACCCAAAAAGGGCAGTTTGGATCAATGGAGTGCATCTAAGTTGAAAACATGAGAAGGCGGCTTAGATACCAAAAAAACTGGATGTCAATGATACTAAGGCAAGAGGATATTTTGAACTCAACATGATCAAACAAGATGGACTTTTGAAGGGAATTTTGTATTCATTGATCAGAATTGTTTGAATTGTTGTTATTTAGATACTATTACTTAATCCTGAAAATTCTTGCTTTTCATTCAAGCCTACTTCCCTTTTAAACCTAGCAATTTCTTGTTCAATCTGTCCAAATTTTGAATAATACCACTCTTTTCTTTTCACCTATCATTTCTTTGTTATATCCTTACCTTGAGGGATTGAGAAATTTTATTGCATTGATTTTGAAATTGGAATGATAATGAATGTTTGCTTGGCAAAATATGTGAAAGACTCCTATATTATTTAGGAAAATGAAAGAAAAGGAAACTTGTGAATGAATGAAAATTGGAAATCAAGAAAAACCAATGAATAAAGAAGAGTGAATGAAGATTTTAATGAGCAAATGAATGACCAGATAGGAAGGATAGTAAAGAAGAAGAGACAAGGGATAAGATAAGCTAAAGAGAGCACGAAGATAAGAGCTTCATTGGGAGAAAAAAATGGAAGAAGGAAAATGAGAAAAGAAATAGGAAATATAAGGACAGGATGACAAATGAAGGATGGAGAAAGCATGAAGACAGATTGATGAAGAAAAACCTTATTACCACAGCTAAAGTTGAAATGCTTTTCAAAGAAAACATTGCATGAACAGAATAGATTGTGTAAGTGATGTTGCATGAATGACATTGCATAGATAGAATAAAGTGCATAAATAGGATAGAATGCATGCACAGTTGCACACACAATGCATTGCATGAGAAAAATTACAGACAAGATCTCATGAGTACAATCTATAAGACCTTCGGGCATGATTCCTCCAAAGCTTTTTAAGACAAGATTTTAAAGTTTGACTGCCTGCCTATTGAGGGGGAGCTTTTATGGACAAGATTTTTAAAGTTTGACTGCCTGCCTGTTTAGGGGGAGCCTTTTGGACAAGATTTTAAAGTTTGACTACCTGCCTGTTTAGGAGGAGCATTTTTGACAAGATTTTTAAAGTTTGACTGCCTGCCTGTTTAGGAGGAGCCTTTTAGACAAGATTTTAAAGTTTGACTGCCTTTCTGTTTAGAGGGAGTTTTTTAAAAAAATTAAAAAAAGAGAAGTCAGACAAAATAGGTGTCTATGTCTTTGTGCAATTACTATTTCACAGCAAATGCACAAAGAGGGGTAGCTGTAGATACCCTATTTTGTTCGGGGTTTTAATTTATATAAATAATTAATTGGGTTGAGTGACATTTGTATTTTAATTTAACAATTTAGAATTAGGCTAGAATTAAATTATAATTTTTAGATATAGAATTAACATTAATTAGGAAATTAAAATTACAATAGGATTTAGGAATAAAAAAAGAAAAGAGAGAGAAAAGATAAAAAGAAATAAAAATAAAATTAATTTTAGGATTAGATAATTAGGATAATTAGATTTTGTAGGATAATTATATGGATTAATATTAAATTTGAAAAAATACTTGTAAAATTGCACGCTCAGGCTATTATACAAATAGGAGAAAATAGAGAACAAAATGAAATTCTTATTTTGCAAAAAAAAAGGTATAGTTCGAATATATGAGACGTCAAATCTTAAATTTTTAAAATTTGTTTAAAAATCAAGTTATTTTTAATCTATTGTGTTTCGTTCACATTATTTTTACTTATAATATCTCAAATATTAAAATTATATATATTAACACTAAATATTCTTATTTATATTTTAAAAAGATTTTTTAATATTTTTTATGTTAACATTAATTTTGACAAAAATATAAGATATATCAAATTAAAAAATTTTCTTAATTTTATGTTTTTGACCTAGGAATTAATTATTATTCATAGTTGCTTTTACCCTCTTCACACGCAAAATCCGTGGCTTATTGGTTGACCAGTCTATGCACTTCAGCTATCCTGATACACTACAATTGGGTTTTCTCTGCACGTTTAGGAATTGTCAAAGTGTTGAAATGTTTTGCTAATTAACGTTGAAATTTGAGCCGACTTTTATTTTTGTTGCTTAAACTAGATCCCGATACTTTTTCAGCTTCCAAAATTTTTTTTTGTCCTTTTATTATATTAGATTAATTTTTTAAAAATATTTTTTTTGTTTAATTAAAATTTTTTTTGTTGTGATCATATGTACAATCTGAAACTAATTCTGTTAGACTCGAAATTATAAAAACTAAAGCTCTTTCAACAGTAATTATTCTAAGATTCGAATTATATCCAAATACATAACAAAAAAATCCACTTTTACTTTTTTTAACAACTTATTAGTTTGTCTAATAAAAATTGTATTCTATATAAAATTTATTAGATAAATAGGGTTTTAAGTAAATAAAGATAATATTCTTTCTCTATTTGACTGATTCTAATCCAGCTAAGACTCCAGCAAGAGCTCAGCTGTAAGGATTATACAAATTCTTGCTGTGGAAATTACTTAGCATTAGCATAAGAGTTAATTAATTAATTAATTAATTATGTGCACATTATATACTTCTCAATATTTATGTTCCTTTTCGTCTCCCATTTCCAATTTTCTTTCTTTTTTTTTCTTAAAGTATTTCTTTAACTTCCTTATCGTTTTGCTGTTGTTCTTGCTGGATTAAACAGAGGAAAAGGTAAAGGTTAAAATCTAGTGCGTGTATATGTGTATGTGTGTGTGTGTATATATATATATATATATATATATATATATATATATATATATAATACTCAAATCTAGTAAATTTTTTAGAGTTTGTATGTGATACATTGACAATAAAAATATTTAATTTTACAAATGTGGCTATTTGATTGCCACATCCCCTTTTTTAATTATTTTTTTCTAATTTTTAATATATTAATGCAAGTGGTGTTTAACTCCGACCACGATGTATCAAAATAATTTCTCCATATTGAATGCATAAAAAAGTAAAAAGAAGGAGATATCTTCAAATAATATCTACTAGCCATTTGTATATTTTATATGAAATATCTGAAAAGTAATTATCTTCTTAGATTAGTTTTGATGCACTATATAGTATTTATCACTCAATTAATTCAGTTTGTGAAATTTAAAAACTTTGATAACAATGAATGAGATAATTTTTCTTATTTATTATTATTATTTTTTGCTAAGCCTATGAACATTATTAATTGGATCAAAGAAATCTCATATTAGAGAACATTAAATTCGAAACTGGTAAAACAAGAACCAGAATCAATACATCTAACCATCAAAAAGAAAAATACATCCCAAGTGACAAACAATAATAGAAACACCAAGATCCAAAGCCTTTAGAAAGCACACTCACCACCATTCAATACACAATGTTGTTACTTGTTTACCACTGTTGGCTTTATCGAAAGGGAGGTGAATCAGTTTTACTACTAAATTTGAGTTTTTAAAGACTTAGTTAACAAATAAAACAAATTATGCAATAATATAACAAATGTAGTAAATAAGAGTAAGGGAGAAGAAGCAAACACAATATTTATAGAGGTTCGGTCAATCTCTTGCTATGTCCTCTCTCATTGATCCTCTTGTCAAGGGGTTGATTTCGCTCTTCTTTGTGAATCAGTACAAGCCACTTTAAAGTGTGGAGAGACCTCTTACACTTGCTTTTGTAGGCTTAGGAAGAACCTTCTTAACCTATCACCTTGCAAAGCTACCCACACTCTTACAAGATAGCCTCACAAGCTTACAGCCCCTTTTGAAATACAAAGATTAGTTTGAGTTGGTTGTGTACAAGATATAACCTCTTGAAGGTAGAAAATACACAAAACAAGTACAAAGAATGAATTTTGAGCTTTGAAGTCTTTCTTGAGGCTCAGAGAAGATGTTGAGTGCTTGTTTTGCCTTTAATCTTCATAAATGCATGTATTTATAATCTACCAAGAGCTGAGGACAGTTGTTGAAACATTTAATGCAATTCTTTCAATTGAAACTCTCAAAAACTAGTCGTTGGGCACTATTCTCGTGATAGGGATCGTCCTTAGCCATAGAGGATTGATCCCATAACTCCAGAAGCACTTGGGAGGCATTCTGCCGAATGGGGATCGATCCCTTCCCTTGGGGGATTGATCCTCTCCCTTGTTTTTGGCCTCCAGTGTATTCTGCCAATACAGGATCGATCCCTCAAGCCTTTTCTGCACTTTTCTAAGTTGTTTTGGGATAAAAATGATGTATTCTTTGATGTTAATTCAGTCTAAAATATTCTTGCAACTTTATAAGGATGTTTCTTAACTTTCTCAATTGAAAACTTAGGCCAAAAACTTGTCAAGTAAGTTTCTAACATTGTGTTCAATATATTCTTGAGAAAATATTCAAAGCCATAAAAAGTGAAGACCAATAATGATAATCAATTAAATCATGGTCTTAATTTTGATAAGCAAATTTAAACATTTATCATCACTTAAGTTTTTGTCGTTTCAAAATACACATGTTAATTTAAAGTTAACAATCTCCTCATTTTTGATATGACAAAACTTAAGGTAAATTTGCTTTGGATATGTTTTGAAAAAATACTCCCGCTCAAATTAAGCATTAAAATTTACCACCACTTCTCTCCCTTTTTGTCATGGCAAACATGAAACTCCCCCTTAATAGATGCATATATAGATAGAACATATAAGAAAAGAATTGGTAATTTAAAGCAACAATAATGGCATAAAAGGAGATATGAATATAAACACAAACATAGACAATATTATTCATGAACACAGGTTGTATCACTCATGAACACAAACATAGACAACAAGAATGTCATAAGCAGAAGCAGTCACATAGTCAAAAATTGGCATTAGTAGGCTAAATTAGATATCTTAAGTGGTCAAGGAAACCTAAGGACTGAGATATCCTAGTTGGGTCTAGCTTAAGGTCGCCTAGGAAAAGTCTTGTGATATTGCTCAATAAACTCTTCTTGTTGCATGCGAACGTCTTGAATTTCATCGTGTGTTTTTGACATTGAAGGTGGTGTGATGACCTTATCAAGTAGCTTTTGCTAAAAAGCTTTGATGAGTTAATTGCACAAGATGCATGTTAGCATCATACAGTGCATGTTGAATATGAAAACTATTGATTTTACTACTTTTGACCTTATATACGAATCATGAGCCAAATATCGCCTAGTAGGGTATAATAGCCCCTTGTGGTGCATATGGCTATATATGTATATGATTGAGAATGATACTTCTAGATCGTGGATATGAACTTGAAATGTTGAATTGTGTTTAAACTTGTAGGCTAGGTGTACAATATAGTAACTCAATGAAGTTAAAAATATGAAGACCGTATATGTAAAGTGTATATTTAGTGAGTCGTATGTTTGTGGCATATGACATCTCATGCCTAGCATAATAGTTGAAAAGATTTTAAGCTTGCATGGATTTTTATCTGCAAGTGTAATTGCTTTAAATCTCATGAGCAACATGTTTTGAAACATATGTATTATATGAACTCTTGAATTTAGCATGTACTGCTTTTATCCATTATATGACCGAGTTTCAAAACATGCACCAGCTATTGTTTTATAGTTTTATGGCATTCCACTATTATATGAGATTGAAAGAGCATAAGGAAATTGCCTGAGTACTACTTACTCTTATAGGCATATGAGGCTTGTTCGATATTGTTGTTAACAAGTTTTAGTCTTAGTTGATCACTAGGATTGGAGATGATTATCTATGGCCATAGATAACAACCTAGTTCTTATGGTATTGATGAGGCTCACTGATAGTTACAATGGGAAATCTTTATCAGTTAGTAAAACTTGGATTGCCTAATTGATTATGAGGATATGATATACAGTTACAAGTACATGAATTGTTCTACAAGTACATGTCATGAAGTTATATGTAAGTGAACTGTTTTACGAGTACATGATATGAAGTCATATGCATGTGTACTATTTTATACGTACATGATACAAAGTTGTAGGCATATGACATGTTTTATGAGAACATGACATGAAGCATAAGTACATGTAAAGTTTCACAAGTAGTTGATATGAGTTACTATAATTGCTAGTTGATTGTTAGTGTGATGTCAAGTTCAAGGGGATAATGAGATATTTTAAAATACCTTCCATTCCCTACCCCAAAAGACCTTAACAGCATCACTGAGTCCTAGTGTCCGTATAATTAGGAAAACGAGTATTGAAGAATGTGAAAAGTATAAGTATATGATTGTAACAAGTTATAGGACATAAAGTTTTTCGTACTCATGTTACATTTAGAACAGTATACAGTATGTTGTTATCCTTTGTACTTGTGTGGTTAACTTACTAGGCTCCCTAGCTCATTCATCCTTGTTTCCTCACAAATTAAGCCAGGACAATGATCACTTCTAACTGCCGTTGATAGCTTTAACAGTTTTTGAGCTCTAGAGCACTCGTAGCGTTCATTTGGTATATGATTTGTACTACTTAACGACTTTATTTTCAAATAGTTTTCTATAGTATTGTGGTATGAGATGTGTATTAACTGTGTATTAATGACTTTATTTTCAAATTTGCGAAAACAGGATGTAAATGAATTTTTATTGTAAAGCATGTTGAAAACCAAAAAATAATATAATATTTCTTTGGAAATTTTTGTAAGCATCTTAATGAATTGTGAAACTTGGATACATGATAGTTTATGAAGTCTTATAAAGCGATAAGGCATTAAGGTTGAAAGTTGACTGGGTTTGACTGTTAAACAGATCTATCACCCAAAATGTGTAAAACCAAGGGCTTATTGCTTTTATGTGGGAATTGCATTATGATTTATATGATATTTAAATGACCTGATATCAAATTGGGACTGTTGACACCTAATTTTGTCATATTATTATTATTATTATTATTATTATTACATATATTTGTATTTGTTTTTATTTTTATTATATGTTTTATTATTATTATCATTATTATTATTTATATTATTATTACTTTTATATTATCTATTATTATTATTACTATTATTATTTTTTTATTTATTTTTATTTTTATTACTATTATTTTATCTTTATTTTCAAATTTCGTTTTTTATTAATATTTATTAAAAAACAAAAAAAAGTAAAAAAAGAAAAAGAAAAAAAGGAAGAGGTCTTATCACAGTCTCTTCAGGTTGTCCATCAGTCACCTAATATTTGCAGCCAAAGTAAAAGTCTCTTGGACAAAAGACTAAAACCCAGACAAAATGATGAACCCAAATTGGATTAAAACTAAAACTAATGCTACACTGAGCAAGGGGGGGATTCGATCAATTTTTTAGGTTTTCTCCACTCTTGCCTCGGTACATCCACAGCCACCATCAACCTCCAAAATCCTCCACCCATTTTGAGCCTCACCACAACCGAACCCCCATACAAACCATCATCACCGTCCACTTACCACCATCGTCGCCTCTTATCCTGAAACAAGAACCAACCACTCCCTCATCACCACCCTCACCCTAACTCCCAACAGCACCACAACCATCACAGAAAAAACTCCAACACCACCGTCCCAAAACCGAGAGCCTCAAGACTTTGATTTGAGATCTAAGCATACCTGCAAAAAAGGAAAACCACAGCCAAACATCAACCAGATCTGAAAAAAAAAACCAAAAACAAAAAAACCGAGGAAAACGCTTTCGATTTCTAGCAGATCTATGGGGTTAAGAGGTTTTTTTTAGGAGAAATGGAGCTCGGAATTGAAGAGAGGAGGTGAAGGAGCTTCAGAAAGTTGAAGGCTTTTGGCCATTAGCCGTCGGCGAACGGCGGCTCCGACGCCGGGTTCTGGGTAAGAGAGGGGGGAAGACAGAGAGAGAGTTTTGGAATTAATTTTTTTTAGGAAAGCCTAAGAAAATGAAAGGATAAAAAAAGGTTGTCTTTTATAATGTAAAAAAAGAAAAATTTTTGGTCGATGCGCGCGCGACCCGGATCCAACCCGGGATCCGCGCGTCCGGCCTGCCATCAGAGGAAGACCCGCGTACCTCGCAACCTGCTTCGCCTGATCCGCCGACCTGACCTGCCTCTGATTGGATCTAACGAGGCTTTTGAGCATTGGGCACTTGTTTGGTAGGCCCAATAGTAGGTTCAAGTCCATTCCAACTTGGGCTTCCATTTGTGGTAAAATTTCATTAACCCCTTTATTTATATATTTGTTTATTTAGTCATGTCATTTTTAAAATATATATGTTATAGAAATAAAATAAAATAAACTAAAAGACTAAAAAATTAATAAGAACTCATAAATTTTCTTACTTTTACCTAAAGTATTAATATTTAATATATATATATATATATACATGAAAATAAATAATTTATTTTTTATATATAAAAAAAGAGAAAAAAGAAAGAGAAAAAAGAAAATAAAAATAAAGAAAAATAAATAATAAAATTTTAATTAAACATTGCCCGATTATGAGATGTTACGGAAGTTACAAGTAATGATTCCTTAACTGATCCCTAGGTGAAAAGAGTTGTACTAAATATTGTCAAAAATATTGAGGTATTTAGTATGATTTTTCAATAATTTAAATTTTTATTAAAAAGAAAATAAAATAAGTTTTTTTTTTAAAAAATTAATAATAAAATTTAAATTTAATTAAATAAATTACGATGATGGGATGTTACGGAAGTCACAAGTAGTGATTCCTAACTGATCCCTAGATGAGAAGAGTTGTACTAAATGTTGCCAAAAGTATTGGAATATTTAGTATGATTTTTCAATAATTTAATTTTTTGTTAAACATAAAAATAAATAATTTTTTAAAAGAAAATAGAAAAAGGAAAATTAATAATAAAGTTTAAAATTAACTAATGTGAATGTCCGATGATGGGATGCTACGGAAGTCACAAGTAATGATTCCTAGCTGATCCCTAGGTGAGAAGAGTCGTACTAAATATTGTCAAAAGTATTGAGGTATTTAGTATAATTTTTCAATAATTTAAATTTTTGAAAATAAAATTGAATTTTTAAAATTAATAATAAAATTAAAATTAAGTAAATAAAGTATGATGATGGGATGCTACGGAAGTTACAAGTAGTGATTCTTAGCTGATCCCTAGGTGAGAAGAGTCATAGTAAATGTTGCCAAAAGTATTGGAATATTTAATATGATTCTTCAATAATTTAAATTTTTATTAAAAATGAAAATGAATAATTTTTTTAAACAAAGAAACATAAATAAATCAACAAATAAATAATGAAATTTAAAATTAAAAATTCATTTGCATCATATATTATTTGTTTGTATCATATGCATTTATTTAATTTCCTAATAAGTGTGAATCTTCCGAGGATGAGATTCTGTAGAAGTCACAAGTAGTGATTTTTAATAAATCTCTAGGTAAGGAAAATTATTTCAAATGCTGCCAAAAGTATTTGAGTATTTGATTTAATTATTCAATACAAAAAGATTCACATTTACTTTCGAAAAATAAAGTTTAACCTTTTAAAATAAACCAAAATAAATTTATAAATAAAAAATGATTTTGAATAAAATTGATTGCAATAAAATAGGAATTGTTTTTAAATATTAAATTGAGACTATTTTATTAAAACAAAAAGGATAACACATGATTATTATGGTACCGTTTTTTAACGGGCGTCGTGAGGGTGCTAATCCTTCCCCACGCATAACCGTACTCTCGGACCCGATTTTGTTTTCGCAGACCAAAAATTATCTTTTTAATGAAACTTAATTAATTTTGAGATTTTGTTGAAAAGATAAACGTTTTCAGGTGGCCAATCACACCTAGTAAAAAGATTGGTGGCGACTCCCTTTATTTTTAAATGTTTTAAAAATCGTCGAGCGCGATAGCTGCTACGACAGTTTGGCGACTCCACTGGGGACGCTAAGAGGGTCAAGCCATGCATTAATCATGTGTTATCCAAAGTTTTAATTTAATAGTCTTGATTGATATTTAAACTTAATTCACTTGGATTTTGAAAATAATTTTGTTTGCATTTGCTTTTTATGTTATTTATTTTACGTTTTATATTTGTACACATTTATTGTGAATAAATTGTTAAGGCATTTAGGATAAAGATAATAATTTAATTTTGAGTCTTACATGTTCCCTCATGTACACACTTGCATGTACATTTACATAACATGAGCTCTATACGCGGGTTCCATCCTTTTTAGGAGGGAGTAGAGTACTTTTACTCTCGTGAGGTAATCACCTCCACAATGGCAAGTGAAATACTCCCACTCAAATTAAATCCTACTAGTCCAGTGTGGATGACAGTAAGGTATAATTTGAGAACTTTTAGATCTTTATAAGTCCCAACCCAGCATGTAAAAGGCCCTAAGAAGCCGATCCTAGCTAGTGCCATGTCCAATTTTTGTAGAAATTATCCCGAAATTAGGACACATGAGGGAACATTTTACTACTTTTTTCATATGATAACTTTAATCATTTTTCAAATTCATATTTTCATAAAATCAAGATATTTTTTTATGTCATTCTCAAATAAAATTTCACAATTTTACAATTTAAAGAATAAAACAAAGATTTAATCGATTTTTCTTCTTTGTCAGAAATAACATGAAATATTCCTTCATTCTTTAATACAATTTAAAAAATAACAATATTTTATTTTTTTGGAATTTATGCATAAATGCAAATTCTTTTTTACATTACACATTTCTTCAAAAAAAATAAAAAGGGAAGTTAAAGAAAATAAATTGTGATGTGAAAATAAGATTTTTTTCTTTTTCTTCTTTTAAATAAAAAGGATAAAGAGCAAAAAGAAAATTTTATTTTTTAAAGAAAAAAAGAAATCATCAAAGTCTAAAAAAAAAAGAGAATTCATTCATTGAATTTAAATAAGAGAAAATTTTGAAATTTTAGCATGGCATATTTCATTACATTAATACATTCACATCACATAATAAGGAGGGTATTTGTCTTTTTGGGTTAAAAGAGGTCAAAGACATGGGAGATCAATTAAAAGCTAGACTATTTTGGAGAATAATCAAGAAGAGTTTGGACATGATATACGGGAGATAAAGGGGAAGCTAGCTAAGAAAATGCAGATGCTTGAAAGTATGGAAGCGACTAAATTGGTTCATCCTCAATGGTCATCGTCATCTCCAGAACGACTACATGTTGAATCATTAGCAAGTAGAGACCGATCGACTTTTCAAGAAATGGTCAACTAGGAATCTACAATGCTTGATTTGTTTTTGAAAGACTTTGAATGTTGAGGGCATTAGAATAAGGGAGAGTTAGTAAGGAATTTTTGGATCTTGTAAACAATTCCTATATGAATATAAAGATTACAAGATTTTATATAAGTTTGCATTCACTTCATTCATATGTACATAACATGATTTTGACAGAAAATAATAAGGCCAACAATAACTGTTTCAAAAAAATGATCAAAGGAAATAAATAGTCAAAAAAGAAAAACAATTTTTAGTTTATAATTTTTTTTCTTTCTTTTGGTGTGTAACTTGTGATATCATAAAATAATAACAAGATCGAAATTTCTTTTACATGTAGATATACAATTTCCTTACAATAAAAGCTTCATATTAGCATGGCAATCATGACATCTAATATAAGGTTATGATGGGATTTGGTGTAGTTATAGCTTGATCATTGAAAAGCTTTGGAGATAGTTTTGGATCATGGAAGAGACAGAAATGAGTCGAATGGAAATGATGGAAAAAGCTCAACAAGAGATGAGAGAGCAGTTATCACAGATAGCAGGTTTGTTGGAGAAGCTGAATAATGGAAAAATGGGAGAATTAGCTACTCAAGAGGGGCATCGGTTACGAAACGCTGAAGATTCTTTTTGTCCAGTTATCATTGGCTCATGAGAAACCCAATCATCTCAAGAGCCACAAACAATGCCCACTGAGGGTTATGTATGCCCTAATATGCCGTCTGCAGTCGACCATAGTCAGTTTCAAGGGCATGCAATTCCCACCATGAACCCCCTAAAACCAATTCATGTTGCCAATTTCGATAGTCACAATGAGCAAGGGATGTCGCAAATGAAAGAAGGCTCAAATTCTCAACAGAAGATAAAGCTTATAGAAGAAAGGCTTCGGATTGTTGAAGGAATGGATTTTCACGGATCTTTAGATGCAGCCAAATTAACTTTAGTACCTAGTGTGGTCCTTCCACTAAAGTTTAAAGCTCTAAAATTTGACAAATATGATGGGACCACTTGTCCAAAGGCCCATATCACTATGTACTGTAGAAAAATGGCAGCACATGTGCATGATGACAAGCTGTTGATCCATGTTTTCCAAGATAGCCTTAAAGGATCTGCTGCTAGGTGGTATACACAATTGGCCAGGGGCGATGTTCACTCATGGGAAGATTTGGCAAGGGCTTTTGTCGCCCAATATAAGCATATTGTGGATCTAGCCCCAGATCGTTTATCTTTGCAAACTATGGAGAAGAAAGCTACTGAAGGCTTTAGAGAATATGCCCAGAGATGGAAGAATGTTGCCACCCAAGTCCAGCCTCCCCTCACAGAAAAAGAGACTGCAACTCTGTTTCTTAGTACACTCCAGGCACCATATTATGATAGAATGATTGAGATTACTAAGAATTTTGTCGACATGGTGGCCTCCGGAGAGATGATTGAGAATGCAATTAAGAGGGGCAATATCAAGATAGGTGATATGGCTGATAATAGACTTGAAAGAACGAAAGAAGAAGTGCAAGCTGCGACATTTGAGGGACAATTTCCTAGAAATTCCATTCCATATAATCCCTTTTTGTCTCACCCATCATACCGTTCAACCTCGAACAATGCTTCCTGTGATCCTTATCTTTATTCACCAATCCCGCAACCAGGATTCCAAGCAAACTCTTACCCTCCAACGATTGCTCATACGCCTATCTTTATGCCTATGCTAGTAGCTCAACCTCCTCAACAATCAATAAACAATAGAAAAAGATTGAGAAGCAATCAAGGAAAAATCCCGATTCCAATATCCGATCTTTTGCCTTTTTTGGTGAAAAACCAATATTTGGCCCCTATACCTTTGAGAACAGCACAAAACCCGTTGGCCAAGAGCTATGATCCAAATAGCAGATGTGACTATCACATGGGGGCAATTGGGCATTCAACAAAAAATGCAGGCAGTTGAAGGAAAGGATTGAAGAGCTCATCAATGGTTGAATCTTGACTCAAGAACTTATGGAATAGTAGAAGTCCACTATAGTGTAGAGTTATGGCATTTTGGGCAGATCAATCTGGAGGGAAACGAAGATTTTGAGATTTTGAAGTCTGTATTTTGTTGGAAAATGCTTGTCATTTCCATTGGCCTTGGTGACAATTGTATGAGCACAACTTTTTGCATAATTTATTTTCCAGTGGCATATGACAAGAATGTTTCTTTTCTTCACATTAATGATAAAAATGATTCCAAGAAAATTGGTGATTACTGTCAAAGATGAATGTATTAAATCATTCTTGGATCACATCTCCATAAAATCTAAGTCAGCTGACAGCTAAAAGAGCTAAATTGGGGCATAAGATTTTGAAAGTTCTATTTTGTTTTCACTTTGACCATGATAGGGCTTTACTGTTAATGATTTTCAAGAAATAACCGATTTGCAAAACTTTTTGAGAATTTTTTGGAAATCAATGACAATCTCAAAGATTCTGGACAATGGTGGTCAGATATGTGGCAAGATCATTTTGAAATACATTTTCACCTAAATTCTTGTACAAGTCCCAAATTACTCAGTCCTATACCCCCGAGATCCCTTTCGCCCATGTTTTAAAAGAAAAAAAAGAGAGAAAAAAGAAGAACCAAAGTTGAGGATTTTCTATCGATGTCCATCTATAATACCTTGAGTGGCACATCACCTCTTTCCTTGAATGAATTTTTTGGTGTGTGAGATCAAGTTCTATCATATTAAAGTGTGGCATTACAAGAAAATCAAAAAAAAAAGAAAAAAAGAAAAAAATGAAATTGATCATGGCATCATGCAAACATGATATTTAGAAGATTTCAAAAGCCAAAAGAAAAACTTATACTAAGAATTACTTTTCAATAGAAGCATCTTAACTTGAGATGACGAATGGCCGTCTTTCGCCTTCCATTCGTTGTTGGATTATGCCCTTAGAACCATTCATTAAATGATTGACTTTGGCATTTTTTATGTATCATGACATTTTATTTATTATAGTTCATTATTATATTTGTCTTATAACTGCGTAATGTAATCTTATATGATAATGTCCTTAGAATAGTAATAACACACTATTCTTAAAATATCCCTAGTCAAGTATTATTGTGAACAAGGATAACAATGATACGATAAGACTAGTATGTGGCTGACTGATGACCATTGTCATGGATATAGGATATCAAGTCATCACATAGGTACATGTTAGAGAACTATGTACTGGATCGACCCTCCATGAGAACGCTACATGGATTGTTATATGAGTGTCATAAGCGACTCTCATAGTGATGATGGTGTATGTGATCCTTTGACTTGAGATCATCAAAGATCCCAACATAGAGAATTGCATACTTTAATGCTGCTAGATGTCATTCGTAACAGGATGGACTATAAAGTTAGTAATTGGGTATGCCTTGATCTATGTAGAGGGATGTTGAGTGATCAAGATAGGATTTATCCCTCTTATATAACAAGAGTGATGTCTTGGGCCCTTTGATAGAGTGAGACTAAGAAATGCATGGCCGTGCTCGAATAAGTCAATATGAGATATTGATTTTATTTGATTAATTAGTCTACTTAGGAATCAAGAAACGCTAATTAGACTATATAAGTGTGACACATTCCATGACTTGTGTCTAATCAAGACATCAAAGGATAAAGGGATTAGACTACACGGTAACATCTATCACGAGTAAGGTTATGTCGAGTCATTGACATTCTCATTACATGGGTAGCAATGATGTGTTGCTAGATACCGCTCATTGCCTGTGACAATTTTGTCATTGCCATTGTTTTGAGAACCTATTGAGCCGCACTATTAAACAGAAAGGAGAAACATGTTCTCTGTGTTTTTAGAGCTTCTTTCAAACAAAAAAATTATTTTTTAATCAAAGCTAGCAATTCGGTTATAAAAATAAAAATGCTCTTTAAGGCTTCTGATCGTGAGACGTTCAAGAGTCGTGAGATCCATTCATGTGGATACCATAGAGGCAGGAACGAAAAGTTGTTGCTTGTGACTCGACTAACGACAGAAAATCAGAGAAAAACGCTAGGTAAAATCTCGAAACCCTAATCAAGCAACTCTCCGAATCGTTCCTGGTGGAGGCCAAATGATTTAAATTATGCTACGTGTTTGTTTCGGTTTCCTTCATTCGCAAATATAAACATTATCCTTTTACTGCCCCTTTTGAGCCTGATAATTTTTTTCATAATAAACCTCCTCCAAGGATCACCCTCCACACTGGGGGGCATATGCAGAAAATAAATGATTAAGCTTTTGTTTTTGATCAAATAAGATTTACTATGTGGGATAATTTGAGGGCAAATTAGATTTGAAAATTTGGACATGAATCAATGAAAAAAGAAAAATGAAAAAAATGATGAAAAAAGAAAGAGAAAGAAGAAAGGATACATGTGAAAGTACACAAAGAAAGCTGCTTTCAAAGAATGAACAAAGAAAAAAAACCAAAAAAAGAAAGAGGAAGAGATACATGGAAAAGTATAAAGAGAAAAGGTGCTTCTAAGTATGTAATTGATAGATGTCTATATGAGAAGAAATGATCCTTGGATTGATCACCTTCAAACACATTTTGGGCCTGTTTATCTATTCTTTCAAAACCTTGAACCATGGCCTACATTACATACTTAAAAGTCCATTTTGATCAAGTATGGATGCTTGTATCGAAGAGCTCTTCTTTGGAAGATTCTCACCATTCTTTGGTTTGAATGAAATTTGAATTCTTAAATGCATGGTGGAACAATCAATGAAAAAAATGCAAAAAACAAAAAAAAACAAAAAAAAATAGAGAAAAGAAAACAAAAGAAAGAGCACAGCTTTAAGGTGAAAACTCGAAAAGGACAGTCTAGAGCAAACAATGAACTCTCAGAGCAACAAATCAAGCAGTGACACGAATTGAAAACATGGAAAAAGAACCAATAGTCCATGAGAAATCCTCGAGATATCCAAAGATTCCGATGTCACTTGATTGCCCGACATTTTTTTGAAAAAGTTTGAACCTTTCTTCCTGTACATACTCTTCCTAAACAGAAAAGGCTTCAGTTATTCATATCTCATCTTGGCATTTGTCGAACGCCATTATCCGAGAATTTAAGATATTGTCAAACCAAGTTGTAAATATTTCGTTTCTTTTCTCATTCAAAATTTTGTTCAAAAAAAACAAAAAAAAGGGAGAAAAAGTGGTGGTATTTTGAGAAAACTATTTTAAGCCAAGTAAGGAACCATTTTTCTTTTGTATAAGTGGCAAAGTATTCCCCAAACAAAGCATCCTGGTGCACCAGAGTTTCAATTGTCAAGTTGAAAAGATCTGAATAGGATTTATGTCACTCATCTTGAAAAGTAATCACTAATCTTTCGAAAGGGTCAAGTATCACTTGTGAAAATTAGATTCATTTCCCTTGGAAAATACTTATGAGGAAAATTTTTGGTGATTTTCGTCAAAAGGCTATGACGTGAGTACAAGAAATCTGCAGAAATGGGAAACAGAAAGGAGCTTTCATGATCATGTTGGGGGCAAAGAAGACAAAAAAGGCAAATGATGTGCCTCTTTGGCAAGATAGGAAGGAGTTTTGAAGTTAGAAAATGTATAGGATTGAGTGCCACGCATACACGCATACATATACAATATCATACAACATCAACACTGAAAGTTTTTGTGCAAAATTTTGAGATTAAAATATGTTTTTCGAGCTGAAAGCTTGACACCATCCAATCAAGATTTTGAAGGTTATGCAACCTTTTTTTTCAAAACAAGAAAGTCAAGTTTATTCAAGATAAAGAAATTTTCAAATCCAGTTTAATTAAGTGCTATGTTCGATTAAAATTAAAGATTGATTTTCAGAAGATAAGTAAAATTCTAAGTCTTCCAGGCACCGTCTTTAAACTTTTCAGGAAAGATGCTAAGTCCTCTGGGCACTAATTCTAATTCTTCAGATAAAATTTCAAGACCTCCGAGCACCAATTGTAAGTCCTCCGGGCATCTATTTTAAACTTTTCAAGCGATTCTAAGTCATCCGGGCACAAATCTCAAGTCCTCTAGGCATAATTCTAAGTCCTCCGGGCACAAATCTCAAGTCCTCCGGGCATAATTCTAAGTCCTCCGGGCATAAATTTTAAACTTTTCAAGACCTCCGGGCACCAATTCTAAGTCCTCCAGGCAAAATTTTTAAAGTTTCAATGCCTTTGTTGCAAGATGAGCACTTTTCAGAAAAGGAATTTAAGTCCTCCGAGCACAAATCATAAGACCTCCGGGCACAATTTTAAGTCCTCCGAGCACAAATCATAAGACCTTCGGGCACAATTTTAAGTCCTACGGGCATAAATCATAAGACCTCCGAGCACAATTTTAAGTCCTTCGGGTACAATTCTAAGTCCTCCGGGCATAAATTTTCAAGTCCTCCAGGGGCAAATTTCAAAGTTCTAAGTCCTCCGAGCAAAATTCCAAATCCAATTTCAAGTCCTCCAGGCGCAAATTTAAGACCTCCAGGCACCAATTGTAAGTCCTCCGGGCATCAATTTTAAACTTTTCAAGCAAATCCCAAGTCCTCCGGGCACCAATTTTAATTCTTCAGATAAAATTTCAAGACCTCCGGGCACCAATTGTAAGTCCTCCGGGCATCAATTTTAAACTTTTTAAGCAAATCTCAAGTCCTCCAGGCACCAATTTTAAACTCTTCAGACAAATTTAAGACCTCCGGGCACAAATCTCAAGTCCTCCGGGCATAATTCTAAGACCTCCAGGCACAAATTTAAGACCTCTGGGCACAAATTGTAAGTCCTCCGAGCATAAATCTCAAGTCCTCCGGGCACAAATCTCAAGTCCTCCGAGCATAATTCTAAGACATCCGGGCACAATTTTAAGTCCTCCGGGCACAAATCATAAGACCTCCGGGCACAATTCTAAGTCCTCCGGGCATAAATGGGCATAATTCTAAGACCTCCGGGCAGAAATCATAAGACCTCCGAGCACAATTTTAAGTCCTTCGAGCACAATTTTAAGTCCTCCGGGCACAAATCATAAGAGCTCCGGGTAAAATTTTTAAAGTTTCAATGCCTCTGCTGCAAGAGGAGCACTTTTTAGAAAAGGAATTTAAGTCTTCCGGGCACAAATCATAAGACCTCCGGGCATAATTTTAAGTCCTTCGAGCACAAATCATAAGACCTCCGGGCACAATTTTAAGTCCTCCGGGCATAAATCATAAGACCTCCGAGCACAATTTTAAGTCCTCCAGGCACAATTCTAAGTCCTCTGGGCATAAATTTTCATGTCCTTCGGGCGCAAATTTCAAAGTTCTAAGTCCTCCAGGCAAAATTCCAAATCCAATTTCAAGTCCTCCAAGCACAAATTTAAAACCTCCGGGCACCAATGGTAAGTCCTTCGCGCATCAATTTTAAACTTTTCAAGCAAATCCCAAGTCCTCTGGGCACCAATTTTAATTCTTCAAATAAAATTTCAAGACCTCCGGGCACCAATTGTAAGTCCTCCAGGCATCAATTTTAAACTTTTCAAGCAAATCCCAAGTCCTCTAGGCACCAATCTTAAACTCTTCAGACAAATTTAAGACCTCCAGGCACAAATTTCAAGTCCTCCGGGCAAAAATCTAAGACCTCCAGGCACAAATTTAAGACCTCCGGGCACCAATTGTAAGTCCTTCGGGCATCAATTTTAAACTTTTCAAGCAAATCCCAAGTCCTCCAGGCACCAATTTTAATTCTTCAAATAAAATTTCAAGACCTCCGGGCACCAATTGTAAGTCCTCCAGGCATCAATTTTAAACTTTTAAAGCAAATCCCAAGTTCTCCAGGCACCAATCTTAAACTCTTCAGACAAATTTAAGACCTCTGGGCACAAATTTCAAGTCCTCCGGGCAAAAATCTAAGACCTCCAGGCACAAATTTAAGACCTCCGGGCACAAATTGTAAGTCCTCCGGGGCATAAATCTCAAGTCCTCCGGACACAAATCTCAAGTCCTCCGAGCATAATTCTAAGACCTCCGGGCACAATTTTAAGTCCTCTGGGCACAAATCATAAGACCTCCGGGCACAATTCTAAGTCCTCCGAGCATAAATGGGCATAATTCTAAGACCTCCGGGCAGAAATCATAAGACCTCCGAGCACAATTTTAAGTCCTCCTGGCACAAATCATAAGACCTCTGGGCAAAATTTTTAAAGTTTCAATGTCTCTGCTGCAAGAGGAGCACTTTTCAGAAAAGGAATTTAAGTCCTTCGAGCACAAATCATAAGACCTTTGGGCACAATTTTAAGTCCTCCGGGCACAAATCGTAAGACCTCCGAGCACAATTTTAAGTCCTCCGACACAAATTGTAAGTCATCCGGGCAAAATCTCAAGTCCTCCGAGCAAAAATGTTAAAGTTTCAATGCCTCTGTTGCAAGAGGAGCACTTTTCAAAAAAGGAATTTAAGTCCTCCGGGCACAAATTTTAAGACCTCCAGGCACAAATCATAAGACCTCCGAGCACCAATTCTAAGTCCTCTGGGCAAAATTTTTAAGTTTCATTGCCTCTGCTGCAAGAGGAGCACATTTCAAAAAAAGAAAAAAAAAGAAAAATTTTAAAGTTTCATCCCCTTTGCTGTAAGAGGAGCAAATTACAAAAAGGAATTTAAAGTTTCGTTGCCTCTGTTGCAAGAGGAGCACATTTCAAAAGAAATTTAAAGTTTTATCGCCTCTGTTGCAAGAGGAGCACATTTCAAAAAAAAAAACAAAACAAAAAACACAAAAAAACTATTAATTAAAATTCCATTGCCTTTGCTGCAAGAGGAGCACATTTCAAGAAAAATTTTTAAGTTTCATAGTCTCTGCTGCAAGAGGAATACATTCTAAAAAAAAGAGAAAAAATAAAATTTTAAGTGTTATCGCCTCTGCTGCAAGAGGAGCACATTCAAAAAAAATGAAAAATGAAAATGAAAAAAAAAAGAGAAGAAAAGAAAGAAAGAAAAAAGAAAGAGATTAGGTTATAAGTCGGACAAAATTAGTGTGTCTATTGTCTTCGCTCTATTCCTGATCCTCAGCAATGAGCAAAGAAGGGCAGCTGTTGACACCTAATTTTGTCCCATTTTTGTTGTTGTTGTTATTATTATTATTATTACATTTATTTGTATTTGTTTTTATTTTTATTATATGTTTTATTATTATCATTATTATTTATATTATTATTATTACTCCTTTTATATTATCTATTATTATTATTATTATTATTATTATTATTATTATTTTATCTTTATTTTTATATTTATTACTATTATTTTATCTTTATTTTCAAATTTTGTTTTTTATTAATATTTATTAAAAAACCAAAAAAGTAAAAAAAGAAAAAGAAAAAAGGAGGAGGTCCTATCACAGTCTCTTCAGGTTGTCCATCAGTCACCCAATATCTGCAGCCAAAGTAAAAGTCTCTTGGACAAAAGACTGTAACCCGGACAAAATGATGAACCCAAATTGGATTAAAACTAAAACTATTGCTACACTGAGCAAGGGGAGGATTCGGTCAATTTTTTAGGTTTTCTCCACTCTTGCCTCGGTACATCCACAGCCACCATCAACCTCCAAAATCCTCCACCCATTTTGAGCCTCACCACAACCGAACGCCCATACAAACCATCATCACCGTCAACTCACCACCATCGTCGCCTCTTATCTCGAAACAAGAACCAACCACTCCCTCATCACCACCCTCACCCTAACTCCCAACAACACCACAACCATCACAAAAGAAACCCCAACGCCATCGTCCCAAAACCGGGAGCCTCAAGACTTAGATCTGAGATCTAAGCATACCTGCAAAAAAGGAAAACCACAGCCACAGCCAAACATCAACCAGATTTGGAAAAAAAACCAAAAACAAAAAACCGGGGAAAAGGCTTTCGATTTCTAGCAGATCTAGGGGGTTAAGAGGTTTTTTTAGGAGAAATGGAGCTCGGAATCGAAGAAAGGAGGGGAGGAGCTTCGGAAAGTTGAAGGCTTTTGGCCATTAGCCGCCGGCGAACGGCGGTCGGCGACAGCGCACGGCGGCTCCAACGTCGGATTCTGGGTAGGAGAGGGGGGAAGACAGAGAGAGTTTTGGGTTTAATTTTTTTTGGGAAAGCCTAAGAAAATGAAAGGATAAAAAAAAGGTTGTCTTTTATAGTGCAAAAAAAGAAAATTTTTGGCCGACCCGCGCGCGACCCAGATCCGACCCGAGATCCGTGCGTCTGGCCCGCCAGCAGGGGAAGACCCGCGTGCCTCGCTACCCGCTTCGCCTGATCCGCCGACCCGACCCGTCTCTGATTGGATCCAACAAGGCTTTTGAGCATTGGGCACTTGTTTGGTAAGCCCAATAGTAGGTTCAAGTCCATTCCAACTTGGGCTTCCATTTGAGGTAAAATTTCATTAACCCTTTTATTTATTTATTTGTTTATTTAGTCATGTCATTTTTAAAATATATATGTTATAGAAATAAAATAAAATAAACTAAAAGACTAAAAAAATAATAAGAACTCATAAATTTTCTTACTTTTACCTAAAGTATTAATATTTAATATATATATATATACATGAAAATAAATAATTTATTTTTTATATATAAAAAAAGAGAAAAAAGAAAGAGAAAAAAGAAAATAAAAATAAAGAAAAATAAATAATAAAATTTTAATTAAACATTGTCCGATGATGGGATGTTACAGAAGTCACAAGTAGTGATTCCTTAATTGATCCCTAGGTGAGAAGAGTTGTACTAAATATTGTCAAAAGTATTGAGGTATTTAGTATGATTTTTCAATAATTTAAATTTTTATTAAAAATAAAATAAAATAAGTTCTTTTTTTAAAAATTAATAATAAAATTTAAATTTAATTAAATAAATTCTGATGATGGGATGTTACGGAAGTCACAAGTAGTGATTCCTAACTAATCCCTCGGTGAGAAGAGTTGTACTAAATGTTGCCAAAAGTATTAGAATATTTAGTATGATTTTTCAGTAATTTAATTTTTTGTTAAACATAAAAATAAATAATTTTTTAAAAGAAAATAGAAAAAGGAAAATTAATAATAAAGTTTAAATTTAACTAATGTGAATGTCCGACGATGGGATGCTACGGAAGTCACAAGTAGTGATTCCTAGCTGATTTTTTGGTAAGAAGAGTCGTACTAAATATTGTCAAAAGTATTGAGGTATTTAGTATGATTTTTCAATAATTTAAATTTTTGAAAATAAAATTGAATTTTTAAAATTAATAATAAAATTAAAATTAAGTAAATAAAGTCCGATGATGGGATGCTACGGAAGTCACAAGTAGTGATTCCTAGCTGATCCTTAGGTAAGAATAGTCATACTAAATTTTGCTAAAAGTATTGGAATATTTAGTATGATTTTTCAATAATTTAATTTTTTGTAAAAAATAAAAATAAATTTTTAAAAGAAAATTAATAATAAATTTTATAATTCAATTAAATGAATTTCCGATGATGGGATGTTATGAAAGTCACAAGTAGTAATTCCTAGCTGATCCCTAAGTGAGAAGAGTCATAGTAAATGTTGCCAAAAGTATTGGAATATTTAATATGATTCTTCAATAATTTAAATTTTTATTAAAAATGAAAATGAATAATTTTTTTAAACAAAGAAACATAAATAAATCTACAAATAAATAATGAAATTAAAAATTAAAAATTCATTTGCATAATATATTATTTGTTTGCATCATATGCATTTATTTAATTTCCTAATAAGTGTGAATCTTCCGAGGATGAGATTTTGTAGAAGTTACAAGTAGTGATTCTTAAGAAATCTCTAGGTGAGGAAAATTATTTTAAATGCTGCTAAAAGTATTGGAGTATTTGATTTAATTATTCAATACAAAAAGGTTCACATTTACTTTCGAAAAATAAAGTTTAACCTTTTAAAATAAACCAAAATAAATTTACAAATAAAAAATGATTTTGAATAAAATTGATTGCAATAAAATAGGAATTGTTTTTAAATATTAAATTGAGACTATTTTATTAAAACAAAAAAGATAACATATGATTATTATGGTACCGTTTTTTAACGGGTGTTGTGGGGGTGCTTATCCTTCCCCACGCGTAACCGTACTCCCAGACCCGATTTTGTTTTCACAGACCAAAAATTATCTTTTTAATGAAACTTAATTAATTTTGAGATTTTCTTGAAAAGATAAACGTTTTCAGGTGGCCAATCACACCTAGTAAAAAATATTGGTGGCGACTCCCTTTGTTTTTAAATGTTTTCAAAATCGTCGAGCGCGAAAGCCGTTACGACAAGGACTTTAGGCGGGTTTCCTTAAACTAATTTAGGTAGTTAGCTACCAATATTAAGAAGAAAAAACTTCTTACATGACGAATTATGTTATACAAAGTTTGAAAAAGTTAGTTGGTAGCTACTGAATTCTGTATTAGTATAAAAGAAGTGTTCGAACTGTCATATCTTTGGGCTTTGAAAATTTTGATGTTACAAAATTATGTTCCTTTTATCTTCTAAAACACATACATTTCTAAAGTTAAGATGAAGTAGACTTTCCTTTATTATTTCTTGTATTTTGTGGTTTATAAAGGCCAAAAGGGGAAATCTTTGTAAATGGATCATGTTGGGCAAGTGTGAAAACAATATGAATTGTTTCTACCTTTACTTTTTCTATGCTTTCAAATCAGCTTTTTTTTTTCTTTCTAAATGACTTTTAAATAGTGATAGTTATGTTTAAGTTTCAGTTGCTTCGGCTCTAGATCATCCTCATCTACAACTTTATGGTTTATCAATTGTTGTAGTATACCATTTAGCAAGAGAAGATGCATCAATCAAAGATTTGGCCTTTTTTTCAAGTTATTAATTGAATATTTGGAATGAACTTATATCAATGCTTTTTGTCTTTTAACTTAATAAGTCTTTATTTTATTCTTAGCTTTAAATTGGCACATATATTTTGAAATGACAAACACATAAGCAAAATTAAATGTTTGATCCAATTTAATTTGTTTATTTGCTTATGATTTTTCATAAACCATATTATATGTTTTATTAAATATAATACCATGATTTAATTGATTATTTTTATTGGTCTTAATCTATTTAGAAAATGTTTTTGAATATTGCATTAAGTGTTATTCTAATGATATTATTGTTTATACTTTTAGAAAATTACTTGATAATGTTTGGGCTAAGTTTTTATGTTGAAAAATGACTTTGGAATTAATAAAAGTAAATTTTTTATTTATTTTTTAGTTAAAATAGCCTATAATTTGAATTTAGGAAGCATAGGATTGATTCTCTCTTTGAAAGGATCGATCCCCCTTTATGTCCTAGAAGGCTCCAACACTAGTTTCTTGTGGGGGCCAATGGGAAAATTTGTTTTTAACTCCACTAAACTTCAAAAAACAATAATGAGAGTATAAATAGAAGCTTAGAAGTTCAAGACATCAATAGACACAATTCTACATCTTCTTCAAGCTTTAAATCAATCCTTGTGCTACAAATTCAATATTCTTTATCATTCACATTTTTCTTATATAGTTTAGCACAAATCTTATATAGATTTCTCTAGAGCTTAAACTTGTAATCACTTGCCTACCTAGAGGTTTCTCTTGATTGCACAATTCATAAAACCCTTTCACTACTTGTAAAGGAGAAAGTCTCCTTGAGTACTTTATTGTAGGTGAGGTATTGGGTAGAAAAGTTTACTCCTTGAGCCATAAAAAGGAGTGGTTGTAAGGTTTGCTACTTGCTTTCGGAAAAGATAGTGGTTGTAAGGTTTACTTCTTGAGTCTGGAAAAAGGAGTGGTGTAAGGTTACTCTTAAGCCTATGAAAAAGAGTGTAATAAATTCAATAATGAATTTGGGAAAAATCCTTGGGAGCATCTCAGGATAGAAGACGTAGGCAAGGTTACTAAACCTTTATAAATCACTTGCATACAATTCTCTATCCCTTCACTCTTTACTTGTTTGTCATTTAATTGTGTATATTGTTTTGCGCATGAATTGTATGCTAGAATAGCCTAGAGAACTCAGAAAACTATAAAATAGGCTACAGAATTTAGAAAATCAAAAAATGAATCTAAGGTTAGTTAAAAACTGATTCACCTCCTCTTGATTAAGTAATTGAGCCAACATTTATATATGAGCCTATGAATTTAGATTTTCTGTAAATAATTTTTTTTGTAATGAAATGTTGTTATAATTGGGCTTAATATTCAAATATGCCCTCCGCGTTTGCCATTAAATGGAATTAAGCTGTAAACTTTTATTGCATAGAAATCAGTCTTAAATGTTTCAAAATAACAGAAGTATATTTCTGTTATCATTACATAGCAATAAAACTTAATAGCGTTAGAGAGAGTTAACGAAAGTGTACTTAATTCTAATATTTTGAAATATTTAGGATTGATTTCCATACAATTAAATGTTGAGAGTATAATTCCATTTTGTGGTATACGCGAAGGGCATATATGAGTATTAAGCCTTATAATTGTTGTTAATGGGAAAGCATCATGATTTTTTTTGTGCTTGCTGCTTGTATTGTATTGTAACTTTTGAATATTACACTAAGATAACAATTATATTCGTGATCCCTTACAGATCTATTTCGCACTCAATTCATCATTATTTATGGCATGCTTTAAAACCCATATTTTTCTAATTACTCTTCCTCTAAATGTGATCTTTTTATGTGCATGCTTATAAAGAGTGGTCTATTCTATTGCATAGTAAGCAAGTAAGAGATGAGTTATGCATAGAGTTTGTGCTCACTAGAAAATTCTTAAGATGAATTTCTTTTTGTTTTGCATTATAGTCTAACCGATCTTTGTCAAAGAAGGCTCTTTGGGTCTCTAACATGTGATCTAGCTTTTGTCGACTCATATAGAACCTAAAAAATGAATTTTGTACATTTGCATTCTTCTTAATCAACTCATCATTTTCTAAGGTTTCTCTTTCTAATTTCTTTTGTAGCCTTAATTTAGCATTTGTCAACTTTTCCTTTACTATTTTCAAAATAGAAATGATTTTTTTATATTTAGAGTTCAAACATTCAAATTCATTTGCTAATTTATTAAAAGCCTTTTGTAATTCTTCAAAACTATAATCATTGCCTTTACTAGAGCTAGAACTAGTATCATCATCACTATAGGTCATAAAACATGATTAGTCTACCTTATCATCTACATTTTCTTCATTGAAGCTATCACTATCACTCTATGTAACCACAAATGCTTTCTTCTTATGCTTTTTATTATTTTTCTTCCTAAGTAAAGGGCATTCTAACTAAGTATGACCAGGTTCATTACACTCATAGTACACTATGGGGTCTAAGTCCCTCTTACTTGATTGACCTCTAATGGCACCTCTCCTTTGAGGTCTTCTATCATCTTCTCTAGCTTTCATTCTCATGAATCTGTTGAATGTTTTGGCAAACATTTTCATTTCCATTTCTTCCTCATTTCCACTCTCATCACTATCTTCTCTAATGCTCTCATGAGTGGAATACTTAAGTGCTACCCCTACTTTCTTTGAAGGCTCTTCATTTCTGTTCAATTTCATTTCATATATAAGTAAGAAGCCCATGAGTTCATCTAGGGATAAGGTATCCTTTGATTCTTAGATGGCGATTACCTTAGCATCCCAAGATTTAGGTAGGTTATTCCAATTTTTGTTAAACATTTCTATATTGGAATAGGTCTTGCCTAAGGCCTTAAGTCCATTAATTATATCATTGAACCTAGTGGACATATCACTAATTAACTTATATTGTTTCATCCTATATAGCTCATAATCATGTGTGAGCATCCCTACTTTGGTTTTCTAACTTGATTGGTCACTTAATGAGTGATGGCTAATTTATCTCATATTTGCCTGGCATTCTCACATAAGGAGACTCTATTGTATTCATTAGGACCTAATACACAAAAGAAAGTGTTGATAGCCTTGGCATTCAATTATGCCATTCTCATATCATTTGTGTCGCACTTATACTCACTCTTAGAGACATCTTTTTCATCTACTTTCTTCAAGGAATTTGGGGACCTTTAACTATAATCCTCCATACTGCATAATCATTTGCTTGCACAAACATCATTCTAGCTTTTCAGTAAGAGTAGTTTTCTCCGTTGAAAAAGGGAGGTCTAACTATTAAGTGCCCCTCTCCACCTAATGATGTAGCTACATTCATTTGAGTCATTTAAAATCGTTTTGCTCTTAGGAGATTAATCTTTTTTGATGCAAGAGCTTAAGCTCTGATATCAATTGTTGCATTAATTACCTAACTGGGAGGAAATGAATCGATTTTTAACTAACCTTAGATTTGTTTTTTGATTTTTCTAAGTTCTGTAAGTTCTCTCAACTATTCTAGCATAAAATTCAACCACAAAACAATATACACAATTAAATTACGAATAAGTAATAAGTGAATGGTTAGAAAATTATTCACAAATGATATATAGAGGTTCAACAACCTTCCTATGTCTTCTACTTTGAGACGCTCTAAAGGATTTTTTTCCAAATTCACTAATTTGAATTTGTTACTCTGTTTTGCAAAACACTTTTTTTTTCTAGGCTTAGGAAGGAAACCTTACAACTACTACTTTTAACGAGATCAAGTAGCAAACTTACAACCACTCCCTTTTATGGTTCAAGAAGTAAAACTTTCTTCCCAAAGCTCACTCACAATGAAGCATTCAAGGGTTCACTTTCCTTTACAATTTGTGAATGTGTTTACAAGTTTTGAAATCAAGGATAACCTCTAAGTAGATAGATGATTATAGAAATTAAGCTCTAGAGAAATCTATACAATGTTTTTGTGCTAAGCTAATCAAGAAAGATGAGAATGACAGAAATTGAAGAATTTCTAGCACAAGATTTGATTTTGAAGCTTGGAGAAGATAAGGAATTGTGTCTTTTGAGTGACTTGAACTTTTAAGCTTCTATTTATACTCCCTTGAAGTTTGTTGATGCTAGGTAGAGCCAAAAATTGAATCTTCCCACTAGTCCTCACATAAAACTAGCCATTGGAGGCAATTTAGAACTCAGGGGGATCAATCCTTTAGTGAGGCGATCGATCCCTTAAGCTTTTTGCCTATGGGGGATCGATCTTTATATAGGGGGATTGATCCTGTCTGATGCTTTTGTATTTCTTGGGCTATTTTAAACATTAAAAACATGCCTAAGCCAATTTTGAGTATATTTAAATATGGCATGACTTTGGAAACATGAATTTGAGCCCAAAAATTTATCAAGTAACTTTCTTAAAATATATTCAATAATTCCTTGAGAAAATTACTTAATGCAATATTTAAAAATGCTTTCTAAATTGATTAAGACCAATAAAATTAAGCAATTAAATCATGGTATTATATTTGATCAAAAGATTATGGTTTGTGAAAATCATAAATAGTTAAGCAAATTTACATATTGAATCTTTCATTTGATTTTGCTTAAGTATTTGTCATTTCAAAATATATATGTCAATTTAAAGCTAACAAAACTTCTACTCTTTTCTGGCTAAAGTCATGCATATTTGATGTACTATGCTTATATGTTTCCAGGGATTTACCATTGGGTCAGCAGCATTGGTGTCATTGATTCTATTTGGTGCATTTGTGAGCCGTGTAGTTGTCTCAGCTGTTGATGTCTTGATCCCAAAGGTTTTCATTGGTTTAATAGTTCGTGCTATGCGTCCTTACTGGTTCTTTGCAATTACCATGAAGAATGTGGGAAGTGCAGCTTTAAAGATGGTTGAGGAGGTTTACAGACAATTCAACACCATTCCTGGTCTTAGGGAGGGTCATGCCAAGCCTGATTATGCTATCTGTGTCAAAAAATCAACTGATGCCTCTATCAAGAAGATGATCCCTCCTGATGCTCTTATTATGTTTACTCCCCTCATTGTTGGGATTTTCTTTGGTGTTAGGACTTTTGCTGCTGTCTTTGCTTGGTGCTCTTGTTTCTGGTGTTCAAGTAAAGTCAGAACAGGAGATTTGTTTTTGGCAATTTCTTTCAGTTTATTGGTGAACGGTAATTATGCAAACTGTAGATTTATTTGTAAACTACTCTTGAAAGCTCTGATGGATTTTGGTTGGAAAGTGGGCACATTTTAATATCATTGATTCTAGTTACTTGACTTTGTTCCTCGGCAGATTGCAATTTCTGCTTCTAACATTGGAAGGGCATAGGACAATGCGAAGAAGTACGTTGAGGTAAATACAGGAGTGAGAAATTCTAGATGATTTATTCAAACTTCTTTACTGGCTTCTGTACTTTTATTGCACCATTTATACCATCATGTGATTTATATGTTTTGATTGTCGGGGCTAAGGTCTATATAATTCTGTACATTAGCAAATCAAGTAAGATCTATATAATTCTTTTATCATTAAAATATGTCTTTGTTTTTTTAAGGAATGCTCCAGACTCAAGTTTTGGAACATAAAATTAAGGGTTCAGCAAACCTATGTAGTGCTAGTGTGGGAGTTGTACTCCAATTTTGTGTGATAGGTATCTGAAGAATCAAATTCAACCAGAGGAAAAGCACAAGTTCCATTTTTTTTTAACAGTTTTTCTTTCAGAAACTTGCAGATCTTGACAAAAAAAAGATCCATCCAGCATTTCAGATGGCAAGGCTGCTGTCCTACGTGTTCATAAATGAACAAGGAAATTTGGATGTGTTTGAAAAAGATTACATCTTTATTCTTGTAAATTTCAAGTAAGAAATTTGTCCAACAGAATTATTAATTTCTTTTTACTTGATGTTTAGGAAGAAATTTGAAAAATTTAGGAAGATGATAAATTAATAAGTTGAAAAGTCAAGTTGATAAATTTAGTTCTTTAATTAAAAAGTCATTGTTTTTCCAACTTTTTCTGTCGAAGGCAATTGTATGGATAGTAATGGGTAATTGGGTATCTTATAAAGGGTTTGTATATGATGCATTGACAGTATATAGTTTTTATATATTGTCAATACATCAGAGGTTGACACTTCATTAATTGGCAATTTAAAAAATATGTCAAGCCCTTAAATATAAATATAAATAAAAATTTTTTTATTTGCTTATAAGGGCCTATTGATGAAGTGTGAATATCTGGTGCATTGATAATGTATAGAAACTATACACTGTCAGTGCATCATATATATATATATCCATCCTACAAATGAGTACCTAACATTACCCGATTCGATTAAGTAGAATTAGAGTATTATATAATCGGATTTGGGTAGTAAAATTACTATCTATCACGGGTTCGAGTAGTTATGTTAGAGTACTCTCTACCCAAATCTGATTATAAATAATAATTGTTTAATATGATATTTATATTCTTTATATATAAATTATTAATTATTAATGTCATATTTAATTAAATTAATTCTTTAAATATTAAAATTATGATTTTTAACTTAAATTTTTTTATGAGTTAAAATAAATTATTAATTTAATTTTTTAAAATAATTTTTCTAAAATTGATTTTAAAATTAAATTTGAAAGTCAAATTTTGATTTAATAAACAGATATTTTACGAGTTCAGTTAATTAACAAATATTTTTCATATTATAAAGTTAGAGTTCGGATAACATAAATCAAAATAAATTGTTGTTAATTGAGTTCGAATATTATAAAAACTAATTAAGTTTGGATCTAAATTAGAATATTTTAAAATTAGCGGGTGCCAAATCCATTTACGTTCTTAGAGGCATCAACAAATTAATAAGTTGAAAATGATGGTGTTGGGTTTGTCATAGAGCTGGTTGTGGGCCGGTTCAGACTGGTTTTTACCAGTTCTGGCCCACAAATAATGGAACCGGTCCGAGTCGGGCCGGTTCGTGTTATAAATAAGTGCGAATCGGCCTGGTTCGTAGGACCGGTTCGCCTCAAACCGGACCGAACCGAGTTAAATCGGTTCGGTCTAGTTTTTTTTATAAATTTAAAATTTTTATTTTTTAAAATTTATATTAATTTATTTTAATAAAAATAAAAATATATTAATATATTTTTATAATTTAATCTAATAAATTTATTTTTATTATAAATAATGTTAATAGTTTAATTTAACAATAATTTATTATAAAGTTATTATAATTTATTTAATTAATGTAACAATAATGTAAAAATAAATTACTATAAAATTATCTAATAAAATTATTGTTATAATAAAATAAAGTTATATTATGAATATAATATTATAAAAAGTTATTATGATAAAGTGATATTTGATTCAAAATATATATAATGATATTATGAATATTATTATTATACTCATTTTGCAATATCATTTTGCATATCATTATTTATATTCATTTATTATATTCATTTTGCATCTAAAATGATAAATAAGCTGTAAGCGTATAAATATCATTTTGCATTTAAAATAATTTATTATATTTGAAATATCATTTACTTAATATTTATTCCTTTATTTAGTATGTTTTTAAAATATTAATTCATTTTGTATTTTAAATATTTATTTATTTTAAACATAGATAAGTATTACATTAATTAATTTGGTATGTAATAATAATAATAATAATAATAATAATAACAACAACAACAACAAAAGAGATAGAGGAGAGAGTAGGAGACCAAAGATTTTTTAAGTGGAAAACCCCTTCAAAAGTTAGAAGGGTAAAAACCACGGGATCGTAGTCCATAAAAATATTTACTATGACTAAACTTATTTACAATTTTACATACAATTTACAATCTCTATTCTTCATAATTTATACGGATTGCCTTGAAAATTTCTTCCTCCTTCTTTGAATTATTATCAGCGAATTCATTGGCCATTCCAAGTTCGACATTCCGCGATTCCGCATCAAACCAATCTTTAAGGCATGTTAACATGCACAATGAATCCGGATTAAGAGTGGTTTGATGGTCTCTAATAATTCTTCCACATGTCAAGAATGCGGATTCTGAAGCAACATAAGAAACTTGCACCTCGGGCAATGGAAGCTAGAATTGGAAATTGTTTTTGGTTTTCTTTCCACCATTGGAGAAGATCAAAGTTTTCATCTACAGAAAAATCCTAACTCAAGAAAAATCCTATCTCATTGAAGCTAGAACTTCGTCGAGTTGTTGATCTAGATCTGCTGGCTTTTCCTTTTAGCTTCATTATCTTCTTTGCTGCTTCCTTAATTGCGTTTAAAATTTCTTTTCCTTTTTTGCTACTCTCGGTTTCTTCTTCGTATGAATCTTCTTCTCCTTGATTAAAGTTGAATTGCTCCCTTTCTGCTTCATAAGCATTAAACAATTCTAGAAAAAGATTGTTAATTGAAGACTTTTGATCCTCAATAGAATCAAGACCAAGAAATTCTTTATAACAATAAAAAAATCTCTATATTTACCTCACATTGACTAGAATCTAGTAAAGTTGCAATACAATAAATAGGATGAATTATTTCCCAATATTTTTTAAAATTTTTCCTCAATATCATATACAAAAGAACTTAAAATTTCATGATTCCTACATCTTACAAAATTTTCAAACATTGTATAGATAACAGGAAGAAAATACAGTGCAGTTGGATAAAATTGAGTTGAAAATTTTTCGATTGCATCTTTAAAAGTAGATAATAAATCAACACAATATTCAATAAAAGTCTAATCTTTTTCAAAAAGTGCTAAATGCGTGCTACTTGTATAATTGTTATAAAAAGGAGTAACAAGTTCTTTATAAGGTAAAACAGAAGAAAGCAAACGATGAAGTGAATTCCATCTTGTTTCCACAGGAAGTGGAAACGCTTTAACAGGTATATTATTTACTATACAAATTTGCTTCCATTCACGTTTATTATTTGGAGTGTGAATCCATTTTGCTAAAGTTTTAATTTTATCAATTGGACCTATGTCACTACCAGTACCACTAGAACTAAAACCACTTGAACACATAAATTTATAATATGACATGCACATCTTGCATGAAAAATATACCTTGCATAACAGAGTTTAAACTTTTAATTAAATGAGGAATAGCTGCAGTATTACTCGAAGCATTATCAAAAGTAATAAAAAAAACTCTATTATTTTCTAGTCCATATAATTTACAAACTTTAGTAATATATTTATAAATAGTATATGAATTATGTGTTTCTTCTATTACATCTAAGGATAAAATTCGTTTTTGCATGCATCAATCTTCATCTATCCAATGACAAGTTATAACAAGATGGCTTATACTGTTAGTACTAGTCCATATATCACTAGTTAAACTAACCCTAGATGAAATATTATTAAGTTTATCAATTAAAGCTTGTCTATATTCTTTAAACATATCCATGCAATCTTTTTTTAATGTATGTCTAGAAACAAATTTATATGCGGGTTGTAAATATTTACAAACAAATTCTAAATATCCTACTTTTTCACAAATTGTTAATGGTTGTTCAATCCTAACTACAAATCTAACTAAACCACGTCTGGCTTGAACATTATCAAAATTAAAATTTTTTTCACCATCATGTGTATTAATTTGAGATTGTTTGCCTTCCAAAATTTCATTTTGTTCGACATCAGAATTAATTTTATGTGCAGTAATTAAATATCTTTTATACGAACCTGTACCGCCAGCACCTCCATCAAAGTTATAAGAGTAAATGCCTTTGCACAATTTATAGACAACACAATATTTATCCATCGTACCTTCTTTTACTACAATGTCGAAATACTCCCATACCCTGCTTGTTCTTTTTCGGCTAAACTTTAGTCTTGATGATGTAGCGGTAGTGGTGGCAGCTGATGATTGTGTTTGAGCACGACCTTCTCCACGACCACGACCACTACCAATCGATGGTGCCAAAGGAAGCTCCTCCTCTTCCGTATGAATATCAGGTTCGATTTTATTAAATGATTTGTTACCCAAATTAGGAATTTTAGTGGAACCAAAAGGTTGAGAAACAGAGCATGAAACGACAAAAGAAATTTGACATTTTTATATTTTTTTGAAAATAAATATATGTTAAAATTTTAAAAAAATAGATGTAGGATATATATAATATATTGGAATTTGAAAATTGAAACTTGAAACTTGAAAATTAAAAGTAAAATTTATAAAATTATAAAATAAAAAGAAAAAAAATTAGAGAGGAAAATGATGATATTATAAATTTGGAATAAGGGAATTTAAGTGAATTTGAGAGAGTTTGAGTGAATATTGAGAGAGTATGTGAGTGAAGAGAATAAGAGTGGATAAATGTAGATAATAGATTTGAGAGAAAATATAAAAGAAAATGTAAAGAAAAATAAAAGGAAGAATGGGAGTCTTTATAAGGGCAAATATTGAAAATTTTAAAATAAAAAAAAAAGAAGGATTGATGGGCAACGGCCATCAAATGACAATGATCACAGCAGCTTGCAGGTTGCTGTGACCAAGCCAAAGGTAAGGCTGCCACCTCTTTTCTTTTTTTTTTTATTTTTAATTTGAACATGATCGGTTCAACCGGAACCGGTCCTATTCGGGCGGGTTCTTAATGAGCCGAGCCCTTAGCGGGCTTGATTCCAATAAATGAGAATCGGTAATATACTGGTTTGGTTATTAGGCCGAATCGATCCGATCTTGTTGCGAATCAAGTCAGACCAACCCGATCAAATAATTACCTCTAGTTTGCCGAGAAAGAGCGACACAGCACTACAGTAGTCCCCTGTTTAGTGGCGTTTTTATGAAAAACAGCGCTAAATTAAATAATTTAGTGACTTTCTTTTCAAAAGAAAAAAAACGCTGCTAAGCAATGATATTTAGTGGCATTTCTAAACGCGGGTATCTTAGCTGCATTTTCTTAAAAATGTCGTAACATCTGCTGTCACAAGTATGGTCGGTATTTTTAGCGATGTTTTTATGAAATATCGTAAATCATTGCTAAATGACAAAATAAACGCCGTTAAAACTCTACTTTTCTATAATCAGTTGATAATTATTTGTACGGTTTTCCGAAGGCAAGTGTCTATTCTTATTATTTGGATAAGTCAAATTGTCATTATAAACATTTGTTTATGAGAAAAAAGCAACGATTCTTAATTTTTTTAAATGATGTTATCGTATTTTAGTGAGAAGAGTTAAACTCTATTAGAATCTGAAATGCTAGAAAAGAAAACATCATGATTCTGTCCTCAAGGGCATCATGATTCATGGCACATGATATGAGTCTCCTTCCCAATTGTTAATAATTTTTTTACACTTTTTTGGACCACACTTTCGGCAGGAACATGAAAGAAAAAGCGGTCCATTTTTATTTTATTTGGTTAATTAATTAATTAATTAATTTCTTTTTTGAATGTATTATTTGATATAATATATTAAAAATTATTTAATTTGTGATTGTTATTTTTATTTGTAATATGTAATCTCATTAAAAATACATATTTATTATATAATATTCGAATTATCGATAACACATTAGAAAGTTTGATATTTTTTTTCTTAATTTCTTATTATATCATTATATAATATCATATATAAAATTTAGTAAGAGTCAAATTCCTCCCATTTCATAATTATGAATAAGATTAAACTATTATTTGTATCAATAAGTGGTTGGAAAAAGTGAAAGTGAGTTTTTTTTTTCAGACATTTGGATATGGTTTAAATCTTAGAGTCATCATTATTGGGAGGATTTTACTATTTATTCTTCCAGTTCAAGCATAATTAATCTTAACTATAAAAAAGATGAAAAAATATGTGATAAAAAAATCAGCTAATCATTCAAAAGGAACTTTGGAAGTTCAACTTCACACATTAATAACAAAAACATGAAAAATTATATATGGCCAAGACTCAAGAAACTAAGGTGGAAAGTTGGTAGGCTCAAATTAACAAAGGAATCAAGACAAATGCTGTCATGAAATGGAGCTCTCTTTCTCTGTCTCTGTCTCTGTCATCTTTTATTTTTTGTCCCATGAAAGAAGAATGGCTACAAACAGTGGCCAACTTGTAACCTAGATGTATAAATTCCATGGCATGTAGAGGACCCATTTTTTATGCAATGAATCTCATAACAAATGGTTCCAATAATGTTTTTTTTTGTTTGGTCAGAAAATGGTTCCAAAATTTGACCTCTACTCATCACTTATCATTAAGATTTGAGGCACAACTTATTAGCAATTCAAGATTTTTGCTGCATGTGATGATCTTGTCTCACTATATAACATAACTTTCAGCTTCACATTGTCGCCCTTTTTGCTATTTATTTTGGCCCCTTTTTCGGCAATTGTATATGAACACATATTCATTAATATTTTCCTAAATGATCTTTAACACATATTCATTAATATTAAATTCTCTGTAGATATAAGATAATTTATCTTGTGCCATTTTACGAGGGGAACTTTGATTTTTTTTTTATGGAGTTATATATATGATACATTGACATTGACAGTGTATAGTCTCTATACACTATCAATGAACCAGAGGTTAACACCTTATCAATAAAACCTCATAACTAAATTGAAAAAAAAATTATTTGCATTTATTTTTAAAGGCTTGGCTTTTTTTTTTATTTTGCTTATCAATGAGGTGTCAACTTGAATGCATTAACAATGTATAGAAACTATATATTGTCAGTGCATCATATATAAACTTTATTTTTATATAAGCGATAAAGCAAAATTGAAGATGATGAGAATGTGATTATATTAAAAAGGATGAATCAATGACTAAGGATGCTATTTTAACTTTGCTTTGTTAATTATGGTCCTTATATCACATGGCACGAAATCATAATTGGAAGAAAATATTTACATATAACATTTGTATTTGTATACCAGGGATATATATATATATATATATATATATATATATATATATATTATATATATATATATATTAGGATTTTGGGACTCTTTTTTTTGTTCTAATGGATTTTGGTATTCAAAACAGAGATTTTTAAATAAAACTAATTTGAATTATAACAAAAAAAGCAGCCAAAGCTATGGCTTCGAATAGAATAAAATGTTAATAAGAAATAGTTAAAATATATAATAAGGAAGAAAAATCCAAAAATTATATGGTGGAGAATAATCATTTATATGAAAGAAGCTTCGTTTGTGAATGAATGTACTCAAAGATCAAAAGATGGGCAGTCCATGTGCAAGAATATGCAACACAATCATGGTGATAAATCCCCATTCATGCATATGCCATGCCCCTGCATGTTTTGCCACTGCTTCAACATGTCCTTTTTTTTCATAGTTCTTAATATTTATTTTAATGTTTTTCCTAATGAACAAAATCTGATACAAGGTGTCCTACTCGTATTTGTGCTTTTCTATGTTTTGTTTTATTTATCTATTTTAGTGTCAATCTCTTCGATTTTTCTTGGGTATTTATTGTTTCCACAAAAGGGGTAAATTTTGAGAACAATCAATATTATTTGTATCTTAACTTAAAAGAAAACATATGGTCTAGATTCAAGAATCAAGCGTTATTTTTTATTTTAAAAACGAAAATTAGAATCTTATTTTTTTAGCATGGATTATGCATCAATCACTCAATCAAATATTCAAGTATTATTTATACAAAATGATAAAATTAATATGAATATACTTACGAAATAATTCTCATAATAAAAAAATTTTACGTCCAAGCATTTAGTTTTATAATAGATGAACATTGTTTTTATTTAAAAAGTAAAATTCAAACATTCTTTTTTCTTAATTATCGTGTATAAGAATACATACATTTCAAGAAAGAAAGCTAAAGTGTTGATCGTGAATATTGGATGCCCACCAAATGTAATATTGTTTTATTTAAAGGATTTATTAAAATTGTAATTCACATAGTGGCCACAAAGGGACATAAAAGAGTGTGGGAAAGACAAAGGAGATGAGCTCTAAATAAAATATTTTTGGCCAATCTGTGCTGTCTTTTAATATATTGTGGACTTCTTAACAATGAAAAAAAATTAAGAAAAAAGAAAAATCAGAACACGAAATTGTGGAAGATGTTATTGTTTGATGTTAATGGTTAAACATTGTTGTGTATATTATAATTATTTTGTTTTTAAATACCCTTTAATATATTATTATCCAATGAAAAAAATATTTTTATTTTTATTTTTATTAATATAAATATATAAAGCCCTTTTTTATTTTTTTGAGCAAACATAGTACTTTATTATTAAGAAAATGCCTGATTACAATTAGTTTGTACTATGGCCATAATAGTATCCGAGCAAGTTTCAACCCAGTACATATCTCCTTCCCTAGAATAGGCTAAGGATGCAAGGCTATGAGCAACTTTGTTGGCATCCCACCTGGTATGGCTATATTTGCATGAAACAAATTGCCCAGCTCTTATCTATGCTTCTGCTATCAGAGCTCCTTAAGAGGAAAGATCAACACTCCTACAGTGTAGCTCGTTTATGACCCCCAATGCTTCACCCTCCAACTCAATCTGCGTGAACCCCATTTCCTGTGCAAATTCAAGAGCTTTAAGAGTCGCCTGAGCTTTCACAATTTCAGCTTCCCTTGCTCGTGGGATTTTATAGTGAAAGGCCCCCATAACTCCTCCCTTTTCATTCCTAACTATCACCCCTATGCTCCCTACACCTTCTGCAGGTTTAAAGATGCCATCAAAGTTGATTTTTATGAACCATGATGATGGACATTTTTAGGATGTTGGTGTCATTCTACCATTTGAGGGTTTTTGCAATTGAGTGCAAATAATCCTTGGCATATCTAGCTAAGTGGGACGATGATTGAATAATGCCTTCTTTCAACTCCTCGTTGACTTTCTCATAATTCCTGAGTGCATGTATGATTGTCTGCAATATCTGTTGATCATCACTGCCATTCCACTTGTTTGCTATATCAAAAGTCTAACTCATTGACTTTCTCACAATTCCTGCATGCATGTATGATTGTTTCATTTCTATTGCTACATTGCATACAGGTAGCATTGTCCAGTATGTTCCTTCTTCAGAGAGCCTTATTGCAAGGCAAAGCCTTGTTGCAAAGTCTCCATGCAAACAGTTTTATTTTATTCGGTATGCCTGCCTTCTAAATGGAGTTCCATAGAGGTCCAGTTTCATCAGTTTCTGTGGGTCTTGCACTTTGGCTGGGACTTGAGCCTTCCATAAGTGGCTTGTATGCACTTTGAACTGTGTAATATCCAATCCTATCCCAGTGCCACACCTATGTATCCTCCAATCGAATCTTACTAATTGGGATAGCAAGGATTTTGGCAGCCTCTTGCTCTGTAAAAATCTCCTCTATGACATCAGCTTTCCTAGTATTAGAAAGATCATTAATCAAATCACTGACTTGAGTAATATGCTGGCTATTCGCCTCATGTGTTACTTCCCGAAAACCATCTAGACCTGGAACCTATTTGTCCTCCTATACATTTATCAAACAACCATCTCCAATTCTCTATCATAAACCGTCTTCCAGAACCTCTTGTCTAGCAAGGATATTTCTCCATGTGTAAGAATTGCTTCCATAAAGCTAGATCTAGGGAAATATCTAGCCTTAAGAACTTGGTATAGCAAGGAATCAATATTATGAATTGACCGCCACCCTTGCTTACCCAATAGAGCCATATTGAATTTTCCAAAGCTTCTAAAACCCATACTACTCCTACTTTTCCCAGTGCACATTTGTCTCCAATTAACCCAAGGAATACCTCTTCCATTCACTTTATTTCACCACCAATAACTTCTAATGATACTATCTAGTTCATTACAAAAGCTTTGTGGTAGCTAAAAGCAGGTCTTGGAATATGATGGTATACCTTGCGAAATAGATTTAATAAAGACTTCCTTACATGCTTGGGACAAGAATCTCCAACTCCAACTTTGGATTTTTGCATTAATGCAGTTTTTTATTTCCACAAAAGCCCTCATTTTATTCCTTCCAATGATTGTTGAGAGCCCAAGGTATTTTCCTGGACTCGAAATTGCATGGATGTCAAAGATATCAATGAGGGCGGTCTTCGTAGGATTAGTAGCATTTTGATTGAAGAAGAGACCTGACTTCTGGAAATTGATCTTTTGGCCTGAGCTATTTTCATGCACCTCTAGCACGTACTTCACTCTTTTGCCTTCAGCTTGATTGTCTTTGATGAAAAGTAAGTTGTCATCTATAAAAAAACGAGTAACTTGGGGTCCATTTAGATTGGCTCTAACACCACTAATCAATTTTAGCTATTGGTTCTTCCTTAGGAGCATTTATAATCCTTCAATACAAAGCAAAAATAAGTATGGTGAAAGCGGGTCTCCCTGGCTAAAACCACGTCCTAGAGTGAACTCATAAAAATTGCACCATTTAAGGTAATCAAGAACAAGACAGAGGTGATGCATTTCATGATCAAAGACATCTAATATAAGCTAAAAGCCTAACTTAGACATTATAACTTCTAAATAAGACCATTCCACCTGATCAAAAGCCTTGCTTATATTAAGCTTAATAGCAGCATAACTTTCTTTCCCCTTTCTCTTTAACTTAAGTGCATGTGATAGTTCATAAGCTACTAAGACATTATCTTAAATCAGCCTTCCTGGAACGAATACACTTTGATTGTTGCTTATACATATTGGTAAATTTTGTTTCAGTCGATTAACCTATACTTTAGCAATAATCTTGTACACTACATTGCATAAGCTAATAGGGCGAAAATGGGTAATGTTGGAAGGGTTCTTAAGTTTAGGGATTAACACAATATTGGTATAATTTATATGCTCAATGTTACCACCATCATTTAAAATGTTCAAACAAAATTGAGTGCAGCACACATAAGACTTCCCACCACTGTTCAATTCTTGTGTAATTCGCAAGTTAAGAGGAAACAGCATGGTGGGTCCCACAAGCTTCCTAATGTCCGGAAGGTGGTGAAACCTAGTAGATTCGATAATTAGAGTCAAACATCAAAATGGTAAGAATATACAACTTAAACTCATCCATTTAGGTCATTTTTGAAACACATGAAACAAATTTAAAAATGACGATAAAAGATATAGGCCAGTAGAATTTTTGTGAATAACAACCAAACAAAATTGACTTCAAACCAATTGTTAAATGTAAGATAATCCTTGTGTGAGAAAGTCCTATGCCATGTCAATAGCAAGATTGACTTACACAAAAAAACAAAAATTACCCGATTTTACGGTTAAGGGTATTTTTGTAATTTTGCACAAATGACAATCAAACCCCAAAAAAAGCTCATCTGACTATAAGAACATGTTGAGTAGATGTATTTAGTGACTAAAAGAAATATTTTGAAGATTAGACTGATAGTTTTCAATAAAGTCAAATTTAAGGGTAAAATGGTAATTTTGCCCATAAGATATTATTTTTTTTATGGAAATTTCTGCCATCTTCTTCTCATTTTTGGCCAACCACGATTTTTACCCCAAAACCTCCATTTTTGAAGCTTCAAGAGAGAAAGCTTAACAAACCCTAACCAAATTACACCAAAACCGAAAAATTCCTTCACCAAACCTATACAAAATCCAGAGCTCTATAAACCCATACCAAAATCAAGACCTAAAGTGGCCAAATCTAGGTCTAAGGCAGCCCTTAAGATTGGGCTAGGGTAAGTTCATGAGGAAAGCATGGATTTTTCATGGTTTCATGGATGAATGTCGTGTTTTCATTGTTTAAGCATGAATTCAAGCTAGAATTGAAACAAAACCATGAGAATTGGCATCCTATGGTTTCGTCCAAGCTCCCCCCTTCATGAACATGATGCTTTCTCATATGCAAATAGTGTAGAAATCATGTAGAATAATAGTAAAATATAGATTTAAGCTTGAATTGTTCAAATGGTTAGTATAGGAGAGAGAATGTAATTGGCTTGGATGAAGCGGACACTGAAATGCTATTCACTCAGTGCATTTTGGGTCCTAGGATATTGTATAAATTAATACGAACCTATAAGTGCAATCAGAATTAAAAATGAATGTGATTTGAGGTTAGTTGCAGTATTAGCATCGGTGTGAAGTAGACAGGTTTGGCATCTACAGTAGGCAATGCACTAGATTATTATGAGTAGAATATTCTTTATAATTGTTAAAACTTGAAATGACTTTGTTTATGTGGTAAATCGCAATTTTAAAGTCGGACGAGGCTACTGATGCTAACGGAAAATTAAGCGGTAAGGGATATATATGATGAACATAGGTGTACTATGATGCATGATTTTCGTAAGAATGGTATTTTGAAAATGCTTTGGGACAAATTGAGTTGAAATTGTGAACTGCCATTTTGGATATAAATTGTGTTTTGTGCAGGAGGGTTAGGATATACCCAGCCGTTATGCTGCTGAAAATTTCGTAAAATGAGCCTTCAACCTAGAATTCTAATGACGAGCAATGTTGAAGTTAAAACAAGTTTTAGGGAAAAAAATGAAATGAAAATCATATTTAGTCTTTGGGAGCACTAGATTTTGTAACTCTGTTTTGGATTACTATTTTATTAGGTTCTGCATACGTGAGCATACCTGCATGTTTTTATATCTCTGTTAAGTGTAAATAAAATATTTTAGACACTGAAATCTTATTTGAGAATATTTGCCGAACTTTTATTCCTGAACTACTATTGTTACTAAATTTATGCTTTTATGAATTGAATGAAAATTTGAATTATTAAATTTATCTCCATAAACAACTGTGAAATGTTTTATAATTGTTTTTAGAGACTGTTGGCCCCATAGCTGCTTTCGGGCACATGCTCTTATTACTGTACGACCATATGACTAATTACTGTGCTAATAGACTTACCAAGTCTTCAGTTTCTGCAGTTGTCACCTGGCAAGTGTACACTATAGACCCTTGTGACTATGGTCATATGTCATTATTACTTTTATTGATGAGTCTATTAGGTGATGCCTTGTCTCTTCTGTAACACTGAATTTTCATGTTGTTATGGTTTTTGATGTACAACTTGGTTATTGACTATGATTTCCATTTGTATGAAATACTGAACCATGTTTGATAATGTTTACGAAGCATTAAAAGACTATTTTTTATAAATTGTTAAATGGAAGATGTTTTGGATTATTATTGATTTTTGTGCTCGAAATCAAACTCTCTATAGTCGTATTTAGATGTCGGGACAAGTGAGGTGCTTTAAAGCATTCTTCTGTACTCAACCTGTCTACTTAACCGACTATAGTATTCTTTTCGTAATCCGTGCCCTTTTGTAATATTATTTCCTTTCATCATAATATAAAGCATAAATCATGTTTTAAAATACTTGCATATAGTTATGCATAGTATCAGTTTTGTTGTATATATTTCTTACTGGGCAATAAGCTCACCCCCCTCCTTCTCCATATAGATTACCTTCAATAGCCGTTTTTCGCTTGGAAGGAAGGATGCTTATTTTTGGTATCCCTTAGGTGGTTTCTGGAATTTCGTCGAGGTACACTAATTTCTCTTTATGTATTCAGACTTTGTATATAGGTACTATCTTATATAAAGATATTTTGGGATGTAAATAAATTTTGAGTACTGGATGTGGAATTAATTATATAATGTAATTATATTCTGCTGCATATTATAAATAAATGAATTTACATATAAGTTGGACACCACAGGTAGCCCAACCTTATATCTAGTAAATTTGTGGTATTTAAGTATTGTTTATAGAATATTTCGATACATGACATATCATCTCCAACAATATGCCAATATTTGTGGTAAAAGTAAGCAGGCATACCATCCAGGCCAAGCAATATAGTGGAATGAATGTGTTTGATGACATCATAGACCTCCTCCGCCTTGAAATCTTGTGTGTGATAGTAGTTCAACTTTTTGGTAACATACATGATGATTGCCTTTAGGATTTCACAAAAGTTTGTTTGATTTTGGGATTCAAATAGTTCCATAATATATTTCATAGCCACCTCCTGCATTTCTAATCATCACACCACTTTCCATGCAAGTTCTCTAACCCCTTAATACGATTCACTCTCCTTCTTTGAGTAGCATGTGTATGGAAGAACTTCTTGTTCTTATTGCCTTCCTTTAGCCAACTTATATGTGAGCACTAGTACTACTAGGTTTCCTCCATTTTGAGCACTATATTTAAATCCTTGATTATTCTGCTTTCTTCAGCTAGTGAGATATCAGTGCATTGTTTTTTAGCTTCAACCAAGTCTCTTGTAAGCTTTTCCATCTTTGACTACAAGCCATGAAACTTCTCCCTTCCCCATTGTCCAAGCTCTCTTATGACCTGTAACAATCCATATGAACAGTAAATCAAACATTTCCACACTTATACTGATGGTTGGGCTGTCTGTGATGCCTTTATTTCACACTTTATTTAAATCGTGAACACTTGTAAAAGCAATTTATTTTAATTTACATTAAAAGAAATATTTACATAACTATATTTCTTTTAATGTCTACATTCCTTGTTTATAATTACAACATAGTAGTAATGTAAAATAAGTATGAACATATAAAGAAAGTAAATATACCTCCAAGATCAACATTAGCTGCCTCGGGGTAACCAAAGGTGCAGCCAAAATCCTCGGAAGGGTATTTCACATAGTCACTACAAGTAATCTGTGAAGATAGAAAAATAAAGGGTGAGCAAAACATGCTCAGTAAGAGAATTATACGCAACCTGATATTAAGAAATCTATATGCATTAAAAACATTTATTTCCTATTAGTACGCTAGGGACAATAAAAGGAAGGATACTATAGTCGGCTAGGGATCCGGATGGAGTATGGAAGGTATTTTAGAATACTTGTCATATCCCAAAACCTAGAAGCGACTATAGGGAGTAGTTGTTGATTTTTGATACAAAACACCTTTAATAAATTTCAATATGAAATAAATCACATAAATTGTATATAAAACCATTAAATAAAATATTTAAAAATAATATTAATTTCACTTCAAAATATAACTTTCACCATTTAGTAAATCTCAATAAACACTTTAGTAAACAATTCAATACGATAAACAGTTTAGTACAATAAACTGTTCAGTGATAATCACAATTCAGTAAACAGTACGATTCAGTAAATTAGCACAATAAACAATAACAGTGGTGGAGACCAGGCAACACCCAAAATATATCATGCTACAATCCTTGTAGGGAACAGTAACAGTAACACATGAGACATATGGTCATAGTCTATAGGTGTCCTCCATGTGCACTGATTAGGTGACAACTGGGATGCTGAAAATAGGATCAATATTAACAGCACAGTAACAGTACAGTAATAATAACACATGAGCATGATACGGGGCCTAACAGTCTCAAAATAATATTTAAACAGTAGTATCACCTTTATAGAAATTACAAAAATAGTTAAATTCTTTAGTTAGTCCATAAAGGTTAATTTATATCAAAATGAATATTTCAGTGAAAACAATTTATAAAATATTCACATTGCAATAACACATTTTATAAACCTTCTATATCACTGTAAAACATTTATAAGAAGGTATTAATAGCCTCACTTTAATTAAATTCGATAACACGAATATTTAAATAATTTTTTTCGGTAAATTCATATTTTATGAAAAATATTAAATATTTGATTCTAAGGCTAGGAATTTCACTCAATAGTGCACTAAAATATTTCATAATATTTTTAGAAAATTTTCTAAGAAATTTAGCAATATAACAACTGCTATTGACCTAGCCTTCCTTACTTTAAACACAGTTCCAAATCCAACCAAAACCACAAATTTCACAGTTCCAAGGCAATTGAGTATCACAATATTCTCATAAAATTCATGCATCCATAATATCCCTACAGTCTACACACGCATCCCTTTTCTGTCTAGCTTAATCGGCTTTCTCGATAGCACCACACGTAATTCAATTCCCCTAGGCTGCAAAGAAATTCACCAAAAATATTTATAAACTACAATTTAATTTTTAAACTAATTTCTTTTAATAATTGCAGCCACCTTACATACTGGAAATATTAAACCAGCATAATTTCTACCTGTGCTAAAACATAACTTCTCCGTTTTAAGTCCAATTTTAAATCTGATTGCACCGGTGGACTCCTCATAATTTCTACAGTCTAATGGCATGTTAAACTCATCAAATGCAGCCATGAAACCCTCTCCCCTTGCCAAGGCTGAATGCACCACTTGCATGATCCATGGAATTTCAACAATCTAACTTCATATTCATGCTTAGCCATGTTTATTCATCAATTTAGCATCAATTTCATGCATGGAACACTATGTTCATTGACTCCTACCCTTGGCCGAAACCTTCTTTAATGGTGGATTATGATTTAATTCATTTCAAGCAAAACTAACATTGGATTCATGTTTAACAAGCTTGAAAACATTAAAATCCATCATTAAAATCAAATGAAACTTCATGTGTAGTAAGGAGTACCTTGTGGCTGAATTCTTTCTTCCTTCTTTTCTCCTTGTTTTGTCACTTATTCAATAGGATTTTGGCATGGGTGAAGAGAGGAAGATGAGTAAATTAATTTTGTAGAAGGAATTTTAGTGAAAAAGTGTGATTTTAATGGTGTTTGGAAGCTTTCTTTTTCTTTTCTTCTTCTTTGGCTATGGTGGACGTGAGGTGAAGAGTGGAAGATGATAAATAGTGGCCGGAACACATGGAGAGAAATATATGGAATTTTCTAGACATGGGCAAAATTACCAAAATGCCCTCCATTATGAATTTTTGGACAAAAGTGCCCTTAAGCTTCCGCAATTTTTATAACTATGTAATTGCACTTCAAAAATTTAGATTTCATCACCAAAAATTCTTATTATATGTATTTTGATTAATAAAGGTGGTTTGGTTCGAGTTTGACCTACCATGAAGGCGAAATTACAAAATTACCCTTATTAGGTAAATCTCGTAAATTTTGGTTTTAACTATCGATTTGATCTATCTATGGACATAACCTAAGACTTATTTTTATGCAGAATATCATGCTATTTTCACTTGGCCCAAATTCATTTTAGTTTGAGCACAATTTATGAAAATACCATCGAACTATATTCTTAATCATCATTATTTAAATTGTTGGCACGCATTCCAAAAATAATCTAAATAAAATAATTTAGGCTCAAAATTCTTACCTTGGGCTTATCATACCCTTCGAACATTGTTTTGACGGTCTCACAACCATCCGGACACCGTAGGGCTAGTGGGGCATGCATCACTGTTTTACTTATAACTTGCAAAATACATAGAAATTGAATAGTGATCCATTGTCTAATATCATGTACAATAATAGTATAACTAGATCTCACATGACTGCTTCCAGCCTTTAGATAATGCTCACACTATTATTATTCAGCCAAGTGTCACCTATAATAGAGTGGCATGCATCATCTTTCAACAAGCAATTTATTGAAACTTCTTATGCCTCCTTTTTTGCATAATGCTAGGTTCTCAGTTTTCATCAGTATCCAGAATGATGGGGTAGAAATCAAATGTGGTACAAACCAAATGTCGCACCCCATGCAAAGGAAAAAGCTCACACCATTATTTTTTACCTATGAATCGATCAAGTCGCTCTTTTATCTCGGTCGCAGTGCTCTTCCCCTTTTGCCATGTATAGGTTCACCTTTATAACCCAAGTCTTACATATTAATGTCTTCCATAACAGAGCGAAAAGCTTCCATTTGTTGAATAGGTCAATTTGCTTCTCCCCATGTCTCTACATCTGATAAGATCTCATTGAAATCCCTTAATAGTACCCATGGTTCATGCTGTGTATCATCTAACTGCCTCAACAACTCACATATTTCTTTCCTTTTGCTGTGTTAGCTTCATCACAAACTCTAGTCATTCTCCATATTCTTCCATCTTGATATTTAGCATTGAAGTCTATGTGATTCTTTGAGTAACTTCATAGCTTTATGTCTATTGTTTCCTTCCAAAAGATTGGTAGTCCACAACTTCAACCAATTGCATCCACACCTAAAACATAATCCATCTTGCACTTCCTTCTTACTCTATCCAACATAGGCACCTTTATTGTAGTCTCTATTAAGAAAACTATTGCAAGATCATCATTACTATTTGATGAAGGTTTCAAATTGTTAATAGGTTCCTAAGCCCATGGCCGTTCCATGGCAAGGTTTTCATGGCAATCGGCGGGAGTGGCATTCCATTATTGTTGTTTCTAGGGTTATTGTTGGCCATAATCCATTTTCCTGTTAGACCTTGATGTGCAATTTTTTCCTTTAATGTTTACTATTGCCGACTTCACTCATTGGTCTCCTTTGCTATACAATACTAGCTTGGATACACTATACGTCCCCTTATGTTGCATGCGAAACTTCCTTTCTATGGTCCACCTATCCACCAACCGCTAAACTCCTTACCATAAGATCTTCAATTGCTACCTCAATCGTACTTGCGTTCTTAGACCTATCCCCATTGGTGTTCATGTCAGCAAAAGGAGTCTCACCTGTTGACTCTTTTTATATGCCTCCTAACTCAACCCTTTCATCTAGGATCCCTTGAATTGTGCTTAGCTGATTTAGTGATATTCCCCATGATTTTCTCCAGCCATTTTGGTGGTCAACTTCAATGTGTTTCCATTACTATCAATAGTTTCCAAGTTGACAACAGCGAAAGTCTCAACTCTCTCAACACATAGTAACCAACCTTCTTAATCTGGACAGTCTCGTCAACCTAGAAAGGTGACAAGGTGTGGTGCGATCACTGCTATAAGCCTTGGCACACTAGAGAAACATGTTGGACTTACATAGGAAACCACTGAACTGGAAAGCCAAAATCAAATCGTGATTTAAAAGCCTTTCAAGCAAGTGTCGAAGATCAAAGTGGATTAGGAGGGGTCCAAGAGATGTCTTTTTTTAGTAAGGAATAGTTAGAGCAACTATATAAATTTTTTCAATCCACACAACTGTCAAACAATGTGTCTTCTTCTTCTTATTCCTTATCCTGAAAAGGTAGCTACCTTTCAACTATCACATTTAGTGTTTCTCTCGCTTCTAGTTATCCATAGATAATAGACTCTGGTGTAAATGACCACATGACTGGATGTTCTAAATTTTTTTCTTCCTATAGTCCATGTGCAGGAAATTAAAAAATCACGATAGCAAATGGTACTCTTTCAGCAATTGCTAGAAATGGATCAATAGATGTTTCAGAGTCTCTCGTTCTTCATAATGTCCTTCATGTCCCAAATCTTTCTTGTAATTTGTTATCTGTTAGCAAGTTAGCTCATGACTTGAAATATTGTGTTAAATTCTTCCCAACACATTGTCAATTTCAGGAAATGGGCTCGATGAGGACGATTGGCAATGCTAAAGGACGTGATGGACTCTATTACTTTGAAGATGGAAAGAACTCGTGTAGGCAAGCTCATCATACTCAAATAACTAGTCTTTAACCGTTTTCTTAATCTAGTAGCAATGAAATAATGTTATGGCATTTTAGGTTAGGCCGCACTAGCTTGTAATATTTAAACTATTCATTTCCAAGTTTATTTAAAAATAAAGATTCATCTTCTTTCAAATGTGAAATTTGTCAAATTGCAAAACATCATCATGCTTCATTCCAAATACAACCTTACAAGTTTTCAAAACCCTTTGCACTTGTTCACAGTGATGTTTAGGGTCCATATAAGAGTTTTTGGAAAAAAAATGGTTTTTAACATTGATTGATGACCATATTTGTGTTTATTAGGTTTATTTGCTTAAACAAAAATCTGAGGTTGAATAGATTTTTAAAACTTTTTACACTATGGTTGAAACATAAGTACATAAAAAATACAAGTGTTTAGAAGTACAATGGAAATGAGTATTTCAATAAGATTTTGGGAAATTTTTTCTTAGAAAAAGAGATAATACACCAAAGTTCTTGCATTGATGCTCCACGACAAAATAGAGTGGCAAAAAGAAAAAATAAACATCTATTAGAAGTAGCTAGGTCTTTGATGTTTATAACCAAAAATACCTAAATACTTATGAGGGGAAGCCATTCTTACTGCCACTTATTCGATTAACCAAGTGCCTTCAAGAACTTTGAAGTTTAAAGCACCAATAAAATTGTTCAAAGAGTGCTTTCCAATGTCACATCTAATATCAAATTTGCCTCCCAAGATTTTTCTTTGTTGCATTTGTACGAGTGCATAACCATCATTGAAGTAAACTAAACCCACGAGCATTAAAATTTGTTTTCCTTGGATATTCTCCAACAAAAAAAGGGTACCATTGCTTTGACCCAAAACAAAAAAAAAAATTGCCTTTATAGATGTCACATTTTTTTAAAATTAAAGTTTCTTTGATACTCATCTTTAAAGGGAGAAGGGTTATGAAAACTAGTTACTTGAATTGGAAAGGAATGAAAAGGTGTGATAAAAATTCAGATTTGACAAGTTTAGGTATTTTAATGAACTCTACTAGCTTAATGGACTTGGGTACTTTACATTTAAAAGTAAGGCAACCTACAACTACTGGATTTGATACAAAAATAGAAAAAATTCAAGAATTAAGCAAAAAGGAGGATGTGACATTGCCTACTCTAGGAAAAGTCAAATTCAAAGGAAGGATAATATCACAACTTCACAAGTTCAAGAGTTTGATCTGGGGCCAAAACTGAATGAAACTTTAAACCTTGGTAAGTCTCCTAATCTATGTCATGTTCCTTCTGAATCAAATCTTCCCTCTTTCTAAAAATGTTCCTATCACCTTTAGGAAAGGTGCTAGAAAATGCACCAAGCATCCAATCTCCAACTATGGGTCATACAAAAATCTATCACTTTGTTTCTCTGCTTTTATTTCACAATTGTCTAGTGTGCATGTACCTAAGAATATACAGGAAGTTTTAAATGTTCCTGAATGGAAAGAGGCAATCTTCACGGAGATGAAGGCTCTTGAAAAAAATAGCACATGGGAAAAGGTGGACCTGCTAGAAAGAAAGATACCAATGGGGTGTAAATCAATATTCATGGTGAGGTTCAAAGCTGATGGAACCTTAGAGCATTATAAAGCAAGATTGATAAAAAAGGCTTTACACAGATGTATGGGATTGACTATCAAGAGACTTTTGCTCAAGTTGCAAAGCCAAATACAATCCATGTACCACTCTCGGTGGCGGTAAACATAGAATGGCCACTTTATCAGTTGGATATGAAGAATGCCTTTCTTAACGGTGAATTAGAATAGGAAGTTTTTATAGATGTTACACCAAGATTTGAGGACAGCTTTGGGATTAAAGTGTGCAAATTGAAGGTCGCTATATGTCCTGAAGCAACCTCTAGAGCGTGGTTCAAAAGGTTTACGAGGTTTGTTAAAACCCAAGGCTATAGTCAAGGACAAATGGATCATACCTTGTTCATGAAGCATACCCGAAATGGTAAGATAGCTATTTTAATTGTTTTATGATATCATTCTTTCTGGAAATGAGGAAGCTGAGATACTTAGACTAAAGAAAAGCCTTGCATCAAAGTTTGAAATTAAGTACTTGGGATCCTTTTGGTATTTTTTTGGAAATGAAAGTGGCTAGATCTAAAATCGGGATTTATATCTCACAAAGAAAGTATGTTTTAGATCTACTTGAAGAAACAAGAGTGAATGGGTGTAAGCAAAGTGATACTCTAATGGAACAAATCCACAAACTAGGAGAACAAAGCAAGGGAACACTAGTTGATGTAGGAAAGTATCAATGACTAGTAAGGAAGTTGATTTATCTTTCTCATGCAAGACTTGATATTTGTTTTGCTATCAGTGTCATAAGTCAATTTATACATTCGCCATATGAAGGACATCTTGAATTCATATACAGGATTTTGAGATATCTTAAAGGGACACCAGGAAGAGGACTTTTTTTTCAAAAGAGTAGCCAAAGAAATGTTGAAGTTTTTACTAATGCTGATTGGGCTAGTTCAGTTACATATAAAAGATCTATATCAAGCTATTACACCTTTGTTTAGGGCAATCTTGTTACTTGAAGGAGTAAGAAACAACATGTTGCTGCTCGGAGTAGTGCCAAGGCAGAATTTAAAGCTATAGCCAATGGAGATTTTATAGATCAAAAGAATTCTTGTTGAATTGAAAATGAGTTGTGAGCATCCTATAAAGCTCTTCTATGACAATAAGGCAGCAATTAGCATTGCAAATAATCCTGTATAGCATGATCATATGAAGCATATCAAGATAGATAGACATTTCATCAAGGAAAAGCTTGAAGACAAAGTTATCTGCATGCCATTTATCACCATTGAATAGCCAATAGCTGATGTCTTAACCAAGAGTCTACCTAGACCTAGGTTTGAAACTCTTGTTGCCAAGTTGGGCATGATGAATATTATGCTCCAACTTGAGGGGGAGTATAGATTTATTAGGAGTTTGTTATGTTTATCTATTATTTATTTTTTTTAAAATAAAATCTGAGCTGATCATTATTTAGTTCCTTATATCCAGGAGTAGTTAGTTTGTTCCTAGAACTCTATTTGTTTATGGACTGTTGCTAGCTATTAGGATACGAACTCAGCCTTTGTATATGTTGTGTAATCATTCAAAAAATTTCAAGAGAGTATTTTTTTTGTTTATTTCTCTACTGCATTCAAGCTGTAATTGTGAAAAAGGAAAAGAAAAGAAATTGAAGCCATTTGACTCAACCTGATTGGACTTGGTTGCCTAGTGACTCGACCTGTGACTACTCAATAGTCCATGGTGTTTTGGGTTGGAAAGTTCATTAGAATTGAGGTTGGTTTTAGCATGTTTTGGATATGTTTTATCTAATCCTATCTTGTGCTTCATTTATTTTATTTATCTTGTTTAATTAATTTTTGATTGTTGCCTTGATGTTTTTAATTTATTTAGTTTAACTGATTATTTAAATTATTTGACTTGATTATTTTTGTTTGATTTGAATAACATTTTTATTAGTTCATGTTAGAATTTGTTCTTTTTATTGCATAAATGTAAGAGTTTAACATAGGTTAGAAATAAAAAAAACTAAGATCATATATAAGCTTTATAATTAAAAATGTAAAATATTTAAAAGTAAAATGCAAAAGTGAATAATGATTATTCAATGATGAAAATCTTAGGATGATTGCAAGCGAGAATTTACTAGGTTTAAATTTCTCATTTAAATTTTTTCATAGTGATGGATGATTTAATTGAGAAATTTTGAAAAATAATAAACATTCATATAATATAATAAAAATAATCAAAGTAATAAATAATGAATATGGATGAATATTGTTCCGATGATGGAAGTCTTAAAGTGACTGCAAGTGAGTAGCACATGAGAATTTCCTAGGTAAGAAATTCTTTTTAGATTTTTTCCAAAGTGATAGATGATCTATAAGGCAATTTCAATAAAAAATGATCAATGTTCATTTTTATATAAAAATAAAATATAATAAAAATATTAATAATGAAAAGATAAATAGAAATAAAAAATAAAAAATGGTAGAAATAAATATTTTAAGGCAAACTTAGGATAATTTAAGGCTAAGTTAGTACCATCTAAGATAAGCATTGTAGGAGTGCTAATCCTTTTCCACATGTAACCGTACTACCGAACCTAGGATTTGTAAATGTAAACCAAACCTTGTCCATAGTTATGAGTAGGTGACCAATTATACCTTAGATAGAATAATTGGTAGTGATTCTTAGAATTTTATGTCTAGCAGTTAGGTTCGCGAACCTAGACATTATGACAGTTTGGCAACTCTACTAAACAGACTTAAAAAGTTAGATCAATAATTAGCCTTTGTTTAGGTAACATTTGCATAAAAAATTTAAGTATGTTAGCCTTTTAAGAAAAAAAATAATAAACAAACTATTGGTTCCTTTGCACACACCCATTTGCATGTGCATGCATGAGCCTTCTATCTAGGCTTTGTCTTTTTTAAGAGGAAGTAGAGTACCTATTGCTCTCGTGAAGTGGTAACCTTCGTATGGGCTAGTAAAATACTTTCACTCAAATTGAATTCTTTCCGCTCACCTTTAGAACCTTTTGATATCCAAGCCAAGCATATAGGGGAATTCAAGAGGCCCAATTTAAGGTAGAGCCATGTTAATTGTTGTATGTTGATAACCTGAATCTAAAATAAATGAACGAACAATTTTTGTTTTCTTTTCCACAATTATTTTTAGCAAAAAAAAAAAGTAAAACAAAAAAAAAGAATAGGTTTTTTAAGGTCTTTCGATTCCTTTTTAAAGAAAACAAAAAGTTTTGAAAAATAAAAAAATATTTGTGGGTTTGTCCAAGTCATTAATTCATGCATTCAAGTAAAAAAATATTTGTGGGTTTGTCCAAGTCATCAATTCATGCATTCAAGCATTTGCTTTTGCATTACATATCACAATTCAAAATTGCATCAATACATTCACGCACTTTTACATTTGTCTTGTCATAAGAATGCATAAAGAATTAATTGTCAGGATAGGTTGTTGACTTAAATTTGGTATGCATCTCATGCATTCTGCACATTTGTGTTTGCATTTTTGAAATATAAATATATCATGACATGGCATTTTGAGTTGTTGTAATAAGGTTCAAAGCTAGCCTAATTAAAGTAATTTGGTCATCATCTTCACCCATGATCACTCCAGTGTCGTGGAAGAGGAGCAAAATGAACACAAAAAAATATGAAAAATGCTCAAGAATAAATGAGAAGACGGTTAGAAAAGAGTCGAGAAAATGAGAGGGCAGTTGACCTAAATGACTGAATTGTTAAAAACTTGAGTAAGGGAAAGGGAGTGCTTGAAGAAATCAGTCAAAAAGAGCATGAGGATCCGCCTGAACCCTATCATGGTCAAGCATCTCAAGAATCTAATCAGGTTCAGACTTCTCAAGGGCCATTCCAAAGACTATACACTGAAGGATAGTCTTCACATCAATGAATGCTTCTCACTTATTATTATTTATATTAATATTTTTAAAAAATTTGAAGTGATATAACTATTTATATATATATATATATAATATTAATAATATTTATTTTTGAAATATTAAATTTATTGTACTGTTAAAATATTATATTTTATACTATAACATAAAAAGTGAAAAGTGAAATATAAAAACTCAATTGATTGCAGAAAAAAAAGTTAAAAACTCAATTGCTAAATCATTATTTTCCAAGGGCTTTTTTTGACCTTTTAACCAAAGGATAAGTTTTACTGAATTATCAAAACAAATAGAAAATAGCCTTGTTGAATAGGTCCTAGAGCTACAATAATTTCCATAACCTGCATGATTATGAATTTCCTTGTATTTTTACTCCCATCAATTATCTCTAATTTATAAGTTAGAAAACAAATAGTGTGTTGGGTTAGTTTAGTAGCTATAGACTTCTGTTTGCTCTTCCATGGCCGCCCTCAAGGTTCACTTTAATGAGAATGCCCAGAAAAAAGACACCGGCTTTGAACAGGCTTACTAGCAACAAGGTAAAAATGCATATCAATCTTATCCTTCCATCTAGCTGCATATGCACAGAAATGAGAGAAGTGTAAACGATAGGAACCACTTTCTGACTTCAATTAAAATGTAAGATGAATCTACATACAGTTTCTGGAATAAAAATGGAGTTGCATTTGACGTTCCAGCATCATCGTTGTCGATTTTGTGAAGCCCTAAATGATAATGGAGTGAATAGCTAACCAAATCCCTTCTAGTACTTCACCAATCCAGCACCCTGAGCCTTTCCTAAAACCGACTCTATGTCACCATGAAACAAATCAAAATTTTTTGCCACAGAGAAACCAGCATACATGCCATCAACTGCTGCACTTACAATCCCACCAGCATAACCCGCTCCTTCACCAACTGGGTAGAGCCCTCTTAAAGAAATGCTCTCATAAGTGTCACTGCCACGCAGAATCTGAATGGGAGAGCTAGTTCTGGTCTGAAAGAGAGAACGGAATTTTACAGAAAAGTGGAAAAGACAATTGATGCAAAGAAACTACAACTGACTTGAATTTTGACCTGAAATAGCATGTCAATCACCATGCAAAAGGAGCATAAATAAACTGTGGCAGCATGCATGCTTGTGTGGGAGTTGGGATGAGGATGAGGATGAGGTGGGGAGGAGGGTGAAAAATGTAAATTTCATGGTATGATTGAACTTGTTAACAAGGACTAAATTTTATGAACAAGTTGCACAGAGCCAAAAAGCATGATATTGGACTGGCTAAATAGGAAGAAGGTTCATGTAGCAAATCCCAATCAGTTTGAGATAAAACTTTATTTAAGTTGGACATTAATTTGTATGAAGAGACCATACCATTTACAAAATATGTAACATACAAAAGGCCAAAATATTAGCTTAGGGATTATATGATATCAAGTGCCAACTAAAATACTATATACTTAAAGAGGAGTGTAGTTCCATAAAATAAAATAAATCAGTTATAGAAGTAGAAAATTGGTTACCTCTACACCGTGAAGCAAAGCCTCCTTGGAGATAAATCCAGGTAGCTGAAAGCTCCAAAGGTTGGAGAATACAAAAAGATTCTTAGGTTTAGCTTGGATATTATCAAATGGACATGGTAATTGGAAAGATAAATTGGGGAAATATAAAAGACCTCTTTATCAAACATTGAGATAGAATAGCGTAAAGCATCTGTCATATAAATGGGGAACAATTCATGGAGACTTGCTGCATTCACTCCTAGCCGGTAGCTTGATGGTGGCATAGATGTTACTGATAAAATAAGGCAAAGTCTTAGCTAGATAAAAGGGTAAAAGGAAAACTGTTAAGTATTAAGGTTAATGGGTATATTAGTCCTTTGCATGTTCTAATATAAATACATAAAGATGCTACCCTAATCTCTCTACTTTCCCAATTCTCTACCTTTAACAAAAACGAATGCAGAAATCGACAAAGAAAAATGTTACCTGATACTTTATTTTCCATAAAATCAGTAACTGTCTGCACAGGGACTACAAAATTTCCCCCTCCCATTATAGCTGCTCTTTGCTCAAATTCCCTCTGAATAATGAAATGATAAAACAGATTTAAAGAATTTTAAATAAAGCCTTAATTTTTGTATCCTTTAATTTGCATGGAAATTACAGACTGCAAGCAGGTGAAAGGTAACTCAATAAATAATGCATAATTGTTGTACTTTATCACTCATGGAAGAATAAAATTCTCCATAGGGATCTAAGAAGAGTCTTATAAAAATACTGCTGCTCTCAATTCTTTTGTTAAGTCAAACAGAAAATTGTGCCTGAATGGAACTTGATTCCTTTAAATAATAAAGGTAAGAGCAGAAAGGCCACCTGAAATTCAACCCCAGCTAGGGGTCCATGGAAATTCAATGCTTCAAAATCCTTTGTTGAAACAGTCATAACAAGGGCAGCATTTGCCCACCTAGATGCACGGCGGGAAAATGACATCCCATTAATACAGACCTCTGATGGGCTTGTACTAGTGAGAACTACCTGCAACTTCCAATATAAGTGACTTCATCAACGGATATTCAGGAAAGATTCTAATATTTATGACAACTTCCTAACCCTTCCTGTCCGTACATGAAACCTATCTAATTATATTATGTTAATCTGCCTTACATGGCTTTTAACTGATTGGACTCAACATTCCTCAAGAAACATAGTTAATCAGAAAGTTCCAAAAGTTCTTATGCAAATGACCATCAAGAATTATGAAGCATTTATAGGAAAGATACAATAGAAAATGGATTGTTTAATTAAATAAATACTACATTTTTGCTAAATTAAAGTCAACCGTCTATTAAACAGTTCACATTCAGTTGAAAGTATTATACACTAATTTCATGAAAGTTTCTAGTAAATGAGCTACAACTTGTATGATATTCTCTTTAACTTTATGCATAAACTCACTCTTGAGCTATATCTTATTGCACGTTTAATGTATCCATAAGTGTCTAGGAAGTATTGTTAGATATTGAGGTGAATTAGATAAAACCCCCTGTACTTATACCAAAAGGACACTAACCCCCCCCCCCCCCCCCCCCCCCCCTAGTTTTAAAATACCAATTTTTTTCCCTCTTTGACTATCCTTAAACTCCAAAAAATAAACCTTAAACCCTAAATCCTAAACCCTAAACTCTAAACCCTAACCCTAAAACCCTAGTCAAAGGGGGATTAGTATTTTGAAACTAGAGGGAGATTAGTGTCTTAGACTATTCATTTACACGTGAAATAAGAAGTAACACTATCATTGTTTACAGAGTTAAAAAAAAATCAGCAAATAAGATAAACAAAAGGACAAACATACCTGCCCACCAGGGCACATGCAGAAAGAATAACAACTACGACTTGTAGATTCCAACTTGAATAGCGAATCTTCATCCTTGTCACTAACATACTGCACAACCTTATAATCTGCCACTGGTACTTTCCCGCGTCCACTGCAAACTTCGTTTGCCAATCCAGAATACTGTGCATGAGTAGTTTGAATTTTAGAAATATAGAAGCAATTTCAAAAGTGTTTTCTAATGGTTACAGAACACTTCTGTTTTATGTTTATTCGTGCCCCTGCTTCATTCTTATAAACTTCATTAATAAACAATCAAATGGTTTGTTGGCAATGAAGAACTTTAGATTTTCATTCTCTTCTTGTCCAAGTCGTAGCAAAAATCCTATAAAAAAATGCCTCAACAAATCATCATGACAACCTAAAATCTGAAGAAATTGAAGCTATATCATAATCGGATATTAGATACCAAAATTTGGCTGCAAAAAACATTAAATTTAAACTCAAAAACCCTACAATACTAGAATATGAAGCTTAGGTTGAATATTTCTTAGAAAACTGGAGCACACATTAAAGGCTGGATAATAATATGTGGAAAGACAAGAAAGAGAATAGAAAGGACTGAAAGAACCTAGCAGTTGCATTCCACTCCAAACATTGCCCTAGTCCCAAGGGGCAAAATACTTAGGCTTTGTTTTGTTGATGCTTTTTTAACTTTTTGCTATTTGTCTCTTGTTTTCTATTTTTTTTATTTTTTTTCCTTTTGATTCCTATTCATAGAAGCAAATAGCAAAAGCATCAACCAAACGGAGAGTTAATCTTCATCATTTCCACCGTTCAGATATGTAAAACATAATTTTATGCAGACTCCTAAACTTGAGCTAAGATACATCTTGGAGGTGAAACTATTTTGCAACCAAGCTAGACTGACTCTGGGCCAGAAACATTTATCAAACTTGATCAATACCACTTACTAGATTCATAAAACAAAACTCAGCATGCAGCTAAACAACAAAAAGCGTGAAAAAGAAAATGACCACGACTAAGCCATACTCTTCTCTGATTCAACAGTATGACATCAAGTCCTCAGATATTGATAAATATTGAAGTACTTAAACACATATTTTGGTGGAAAGGCATATAAGTTCTTTTTATTACTGAGTAGACGGAAAAGTTCCAAATTAGAATGCAACTGACAGAAGATAGTTACAGCTATAAGTATGGATGATTCAACAACTTGAACTTTTATTGATTAATTTACAGAAAATAATTAGAAAGAAAATATATAAACAACCTGTATGCTGTTGATTAGTTCTTGAGGATGTTCTACCCGCAAACCAACCTGTTTCAAAAAGCAAGTTACTGAGATAATAAAAAATGATAAGCACCCAAACACAAATTTTATTCATTTCTAAATAATATTGTTATAACCACAGTCCACAAAACAGATTCCAGAAATTATGACTAACATCCAGCTCTCAGTACCACCATGAAATGAGAACAAAAACTCAGCAATTTCCACTTGACCATTAATGCCAATTGCATATTCTATCATCTAAATGTGAAAGAAAAGAAAAGGGAAAAGTGAAAAGAGAGATATTGACCTTAAGCATTAGATAAAATGGTCATGTCCCCACCTTTAAGGTAAGGGAGTTCTGCAGGTTTGAGTTTCGAACCTCAGCACCTGCATTCCCCCTTCCCCCAGGCCAAAGGCCTTCATTGTACCAAAAAAGAAAAAAGAGAGATATTAACTTCCAGAAACTCTTGCAAAACTGTTAAAAAACTGTGTTTCAGATAGACCTAGCAATTCATGTGTCTAAGTCGTGTATCTTTTGTGTCAAACCATGTAAAACATGAAAATTACCGTATAATTCATGTTGACATGCCAAAAACCAAATTAATGTTTCAGTTTTTTCCATTCATATACAATTTCTGCTAAAATTTTAATTCATGCCATTTTCGTGTCTTTTTTTTCCTATCATTTTCATATTGTGCCCATAACAGTAAGGTCTAGTTTTATACATGCATCATGTGTCTCAGTTTTTGTGTTTACATAAGTGTCTAGATGCATGTATTTAGATGGTTTCATAGGAGTCTCCTCAAATGCACTGCATCTATCTAGAAGATAATTTGGAGAATAGAAAGAAGTGAAAGAAACTCTTCTATAATATCATTGGGTAGGTAAGTAAAAGAATGAAATGATAGTGGCTAAGAGATTGATCCATCCAAATGGCCCACATTTAGATAAAATATCTACCCTTTGAATTCATTCCTCCCAAATCATGATATAACTTATTCATCTTTTTGTTTTCCGCTGCAAGTTCAACATATTTCAGTTATGGGAATGATGCTCACATCACTAGATTTGATGCTTTAGGATCACACTAGATGTAAGAAATGTTTGTTGATGCTAGGGAGCATTAGTAAAGTGATGAAAGTTGGAAACACAGGAGAATGAACTTTCACGCAATGATATATTAACAAAGAAAAGTTTTACAATTAATGGAAGCACTCACAGCAAAATCTTTTGGGACCAAATCCACATTATGAGAAAGAAGCATTTGATATATATCACGTGCAGAATGTCCAACAGCCAGAATAACCGCATCAAATCCCAATTTATTGCAATCTAACTGCAATTTCTTTGTTGAATCAGAGACTTGCACACCCACAACACGTCCATTTTGTATGAGCAGATCATCTACCCTCGTTCCGAACTTGATATCCACCTAAATCAAAATCCATTTTGAAACATGCAATAAAGGAAGAAAACTTTATCTGATATACACAATAATTCCAAAGGGTGATAAGCTATTATGAGACTCACACCCAATAACTGAAGATGTTGCCGGAAGTTACGGAGTAAAGGGACTAGCCCATCTGTTCCCAAATGGGGCTTTCCATCAACCAAAATATTTTTTGGAGCACCAAAGTCAACCAAGGTGTTCATGATCTGAGATAAAAATGTTTGTAAGTCAATCTATTTTGTGATTAACACATGATAAAATGATAAGACTTAAAATCAAAATAATGCATGTAAAGGATAAAGTGAAATGATGATAGTTCCCTTTTTTCTCTTTATTAACTTATCCTTTTTGTAGCTTGGTTGATATATCAAAAGCTCAATGTTTCTCTTAAGTTTGGAATAAAGTCTCCAAATTAATGCCTAGCAGAGCAGTTGGCCATTCTTTTAGCTGAACAATCAGCCCTTGATTACATCAAACATATGGTTTTTTTTTTTTTGTTCCAGAACAGCCAGATAAACCTTCACCAAATATCTGCAACTAAAACGAAAGTGCCTAATTCAACACTTCATCATAATTGTGCCCAAGTGCAATCAATGCATGCAAGGAAGTATAACACACTGTCTAATTGCATCTCAATTGCAGCAAGAGCAGGTCTGTCTGGTTAAAAAGATCATATCATTTGCCAAATCTACACAAGCATGGTCATGACAACTAAATATTGTCCCAGGAATGGGAGAAAGCAACTGTACTAGAACAACCAAAAAATGAGAGGTATTTGAGAACACAAATCTGGAAAGAAAAAAGGTGCAATTAAAATGAATAAACCTAAAGGAATAATTCTGACCGCCAAAACACAGCCACTGTTCCTTCCAATTCCAGTTACCAGTTTTCCATCACTCCAGGTACCTGCACCACCCTGCCATACATAAGTCCTTAATGTGACTCAGAAGTGAACAAAGAAATACCACTAGCTGAGAAACAAGAAAACTCAAAGCCATAGAGAGTAAAAATCAAGTTTGCGTTGACAAAACAGATATAAAAGTCTGCATGGCTATCTCTCAGCTCAAGCTCTAGAAAGCACATACATTTGCTTTTTAAATAAAATAGTTGCCCAAGTCATTATTTGCCAACTGCTTCTTAAATTGAAGCACCTAGTTTTGTAGAATCATATGCTATCTTTAGATAACCAAAAATGCAGTGGTTAAGACCAAAATGCATTTATGTGCATGTCTTGAATCAGAAATGATAGCACATTTTGACTAAAAATCCATCCTTTGGTAGACAAAAAAGCATAAGAAAGATGGATCTATGTCCTCAGCCCAAGTTGTTAAACCTACAATAGCCATTAAAGTAATATATCAGATTTATTCATTTGGCATGAAGGAAATCTTTTCTTCCCATGTGTAACAAACTATGTATTAAAGCAGATTTGACCCTGGGCAACTAAAATAAATGAGAGGGTGACAGAGAGAGTAAAAGCTTTAGCTTTAAAATATTGTTCGTACTAAGATAACAATATCATATTATGAATGTGATCTAGATCACACCTTGTCATTGTTACTTCAAACTGTTGCCTATCTGAACAGGTACTAGAACCCTAAAGCCCCATATATAGAAGCCCTATACATTTGCCCAAGCAATTTGTCAAACTTAAATAAATAAAAAATGTATATGACTACTTTTTGAGCAGATTCAACTATTTTGATCTAACTAATACAGTTAGCTACATATATATGAACAAGAATAATAGCAATCCATCAGTACCTAAATTAACAGCCAGCCCTTATCAAAATAGCATAATTCAAAGAATGAGACACAATAAATCAGATTACAATGCTAAAATATGCTTTAGCAGAAGTGCCAAGTGAAATGAGATATAACCTCCCCAAAGCAAAAATTGCTCTCCGATTCTAAAATCCGGCGAACGACTAAAGCGCCAATGTCACGCCCCCTCCTCTCAACTGCTTGACCTCTTTCAATCAAAGTAACATCAGCACCAAATTCAGCAAGAACAAGAGAAGCAAACAAGCCAGATGGGCCACTACCCACAACCGCAACTTTTGGTTTCCTGGCTGTAGAACACTTGTGTGATTCACCAGAGTCAATGTTATGTCCTTGTTCTCTTGACAATATACCACCATTGCCATCTTTAAAATCACGTACTATACTCGTCAAACCACAACCAATTCTTTCACAAGGCATATGTTCTATAAGCCCAACTTTTGGCTCCAACCGAGATATGAAGTCCCAAGTCCGAGGTTCTAGACTTAGCAGCTTACTGACATCCATATCCACTGTATATACAAACTTGGCCTCCTTCAGCATCTGAAGACCATCAATGAAGCAAATCAACAAAAGAATATACGACTTAAACTCTGTTATAGACTTATTGTTAATGTTATACCTTTTCTAATAACCACCAAAAGCAAATTCGCAATCAATGAAAATAAAAGAAAAGGCAAGATTTGATAGAAATGAACATAGATATCGTGTAAACTAACTAGAATGCTGCAGGCAAAGGTTCCAACATGCATATCAATTAACATAATTAGTCTATGTAAAAGTAAAACAAATAATTATGTTATGCAAAACGATTATAATTCTTATTTCAAATTTTCTCAAAAATACTATTATTCATATTTGTATTTACTATTTACATGTGCTTTTTGCTTGCAGAGTAGGTTTTTTTTTTTTAACGAACAAAAAAGGAAGCCGAAATTATTCACCTTTCTTGCATCAAAAGATTTCCTAACCACCGAGAAAGCTTCTTCTGGCAACATGGAAGCAACCTGGAACGAACCAAAATTAGAAAATGAAGAGGAAAAGAAACATTTCTCAAAAAGAAGATTGAGGGAGACGAGGAATTACTGGAAACTTGAGGACTTTAGCGATTTCTTGGAGCAAGCCATTATGAACTTGGAGAAAGTCTTTTCCGGGGTCGTTTTGGACCGAAATGGAGAGCTTGGAGAGCCGCCAGATTCCTCCGAACTTGTTGGTGACAGAAGATAGAGCTTCTTTTTGTTTCAATTTCAGCTTCTTCTTCTCGGAAGGGTATCTATGCTTGCCGGTTCTCTTGGCGCAGAAGATTCGAAATGGTGAGCGACGAGGATAGAGAAGTCGTGACGTTGGATAGGAAAGAACGGAGTTGGAGTAAGTATGGTGGCGAGGGAAGAGAAGCTCCGACGGACATTGAGGCAGAGACGACATGTTGAGAGTTACCATAACAAGCGCGAGCTTTTCGGGATAAGAAGCCTCCTTACATTTTGCCGAATATCTTTTTCTTTTTTTTTGAGAATTTTTAAATTTAATCCCCATTTTATTCTTAAACCCCCATCAAAAAACAACTAATTTTACCCTAATGAAATGGATGTTTTTAACCCTACTGATTATCTTCCCGCCCAACGTCGCACAAGGCTCCTTGTGCGAAACCAAGAGTTTTGCACAAAACAGCTTGCGTGAATCCATGGATGGCACACAAGGCTACTTGCACGAAACTTTGAGTGGCACACAAAGAGTTGTGCACGCGCAAGCCTCTTTGTGCATAATCGTGGCTTTCGCACAAGGATCCTTGCACATAAACATGGATTTTGCACAAGATGCCGTGCACAAAACTATGGGTCACGCAAATCTTTTTGCACTTTTGTGCGAGACCAACGGTACATAATTATAAATTTTTTCTTTTTATTAAACAAATATCTTTTTTATTTTGATGCCAAAATATTAAATAAACCCACGACACTATTTTATCTCTTTTTTCCCTCTCTTCTATTTGTTCTCTTCTCTTAGGTTTCTTTTACCTTTTCATCACTCTTCTTCTTTTAAACCCTAAAATCTACTTTCTTTCATAGAAACAATGGAAAATATAAATGAGAGTAGCTATTATGATAACTATGAAGAATATGAAAGCTTTGAAGAAGGAGAAGAAGAAGGAAAATAGGTAATGTGTTATTTTTTTTCCTAGGTTTCGCTTCTCGTTCAATCAAATTAACACGTAAAGCAAGACATAGTGCAAGTTGGCTTGCGCTAGTAAGGTCCTATGTGCAAGTCATCTTGCGCAATGTTATCATTTTTGCACAAGTTGGCTTACACGAATGTCTCATTTTCGTGCTAGTTAGATTTGCGCAAATGGCAAATTTGTGCACAAGTTAGCTTGCGTAGATGGCTCATTTGAGCACAAGTTGACTTGCGCAAATTTGCTTGCGCAGATATTGTCTGTTTGCGCAAATTGACTTGTGCAAACAGCTTTATTTTGATAAGTATAATTAATTATTTTTATTATATAATTGATTATAATAATTATAATTAATTGCTTTGTTTAATATTTACAGATGGACAAAAGGATAGTGTGTGGAGAATCGAAAGGTGTGGATGAAGAAATATTTGAGTGTACTCATGCATTTACTACTAACCAAGTAAGTATATTTAAAAGTAATATAACGTTTTAATACAAATATAGTACAAAAAACTAATTATTAAATTTATTTTGTTTTAGGTTTTTAATAATTGAAATACCTTAATCACATGGGTTAGAGAGCTTGGAAGAGACGTAGGTTTTGTTATTGTGATTAGATCATCGGATGTTGGTGTTCATTAAGAAAACCTAGACTTCGACTTGTATGTGAAAGGCATGAAACATATAAGTCAAATAGAGATGAATCCTTTCGCTTGGGAATGGGAACAAAGAAGTGTAATTGTCCATTCGAGTTATAAGAGGTGAAATTGGATAAGGACGATGAATTGGCAGTGAAAGTAGAATATGGGATGCATAATCATTTGGTTGGAAAACAATTAGAAGGACATTTCTTTACCGGTCGATTGACAGTGAAAGAGCAAAGTATGGTGGGTGATATGACAAATGCTATGGTAAAACCAAGAAATATATTAATGATGTTGAAACAACATGATGAGAAGGCTAAGACCAAAGGTCGTCCAGACAAATCAACTCGACATGCCCCATCATGCTTTGAGAGTGTTGAATCTCAACATGATAGCGCCTCAACACCCGTCTTAGTCAATTCAGTGACGAAGAGGATGAAACTACTAGTTCATTTGTAAAAACTACAAACTTTGTACCCCATTAGTGAATAAATAAGAGACATAGAATAAGCTTGGTACTATGATGCATCTTGTAGTTAGCATTATTTCAAGTAATGAGAATGAAATTTATAAGTTTGGTGAATTTAACAACAAATGATCCTTGAGATAATTTAGAAATCTTATATAAGTTCAAAAAATTATATGAGAACAAATAAGTGCATGTATTCCACAATATAGAAGTGTATTTTTTTAAGTAAAATAAGGACATAAGTATACTAAAAGAAATGAAGTATACTTGAATATTTAAAATAGTCAAAAATAAAATAAATAAGGAATACATATAAATATATATATACTTTAATATATAAGTATACATGTTGAGTGTTAAATATGCATATATATATATATATATATATATATATATGTAAGTTTAAACAAAGGAGGGATATACATAAGTATATAAATAAATGCATATTTCATGTAATCAAAGAACAAATATATATATATATATATGTAAATATATTAGTGACATATATGAATATTAACTATGTAACTATGATTATAAAATACATATATTATAAACAATTAAAAATACAAGAATAGAAAATATAAAATAATATTCAAATGAATTAAATAAGAGATAGTGGAGTTTGATGAGACTTTCTCCCATCAAACTCCACTAATAATCCTCGGGTAACAACATGAAATAAAGCCTCTTGAGGAAGCTTGGAAAAAAAAAACCAAACAAGAGAGAATGTAAGTGAAGGAAAGAGAACGCTCGGGTGGAACCGAGAAAAAAAGAAAAGAAGCTGTAGCCGAGAGGAAAGAAAAAGAAAGAAAAGAGAAGTGCAGCCGAGGAAGAGAAGAGAAGGAAAGAAAAGCTGAAGCCAAGAAGGAAGGAAGAAAGGAAAGGTAAAACCGAAAGGGGAGGAAAATAAGAGAAAAGGAAGAGCTGCTGAAAAAAAAATTGGGTAAATGTGATATTCTTCTAACTTTACAATGTTTATTTATTAAGTATGAAAATGAAATTATGATAAAACTAAATCAAATGGCTGTTGTATAGATGAAGGATTAATTGAATTCTGACTTAATGTTTAAATCTGGAATTGATGTCCTGTTCTGAGTTGTAATTAAAATGATCAGTTTAATTGTTCTACATAGAGAAAAATTCTAGAAAAATTATGATTAATAGCCCTTTAAGTTACAAGAAAGTCGGTTTTGGAATTTCTTGATTTGGATTTCTATAACTTGAGATATGTACAAATGAGTGCAGGATACTCTGTCCAGAAATGTGAATCATGGTTCTGATTTTTGAAAAATTGTAGAAAATAGCCTACAATGAATTAGGTTGCAAGCCTTATATTTCCTGAAAGGTCACTGAGTTAGGATTATTATGGTTTTGAGTTTGCATCAATTGGATATTCCTATAACTAGATATGAGATACTTTGTGCAAATTGGTCAGTGTTATACTGTGTCAGAAAACTACTGAACATATTGAAACTTTGAAAAATTTTTGGTGTTGATATAGGAAGAGTTAAATTATAAACCTTACACTTATAGATAGGGAAATGAGTTAGTTTTCATCTAGTTTTGGAATTTTCGGATTTGGAACTTTGTGGCTTAAGATATGTATAAATGAATGTAGGACACTCACTACTAGGGACAGATTACCTAGTGTCAACTTTAAAATTTCATAGGAAATAGCCCAGATCAAGTATGATTGCAAACTTTACATTTACGAAAAGGTAAATGAGACAAGATAAATGTGGTTTTGAGTTTACGTAAATTGGATATCCTTGTATTGAGATATGGGACAGTTTGTGCTTAAAGGTCAAATGACCATATTGTTTGATTGTGCTTGTACCTAGGATAATTTTACAAAAAATTTTGGATAGGTTAGTATAAAGATCTTTTAAATTCTATTTGAAGCTATTCTAACTTACGAAATTGGGGCCATAACTACTGGTTTTATTGGCTGAATATAGATGTCCTTATTCTTCTACTTAAATGAGGCTAAAATGAAAACATACGGGTGGTTTGATCAGGACAATCACCAGGGCTTTTGGACAGCCTTTGAAGACTGAGTTAGGTGGCTGTGGGTGTGACAATTGATTGTTGAATGTTGAGTATGATTTGAAGGATGATTAGCACCGGCAAAAAGATAAAAAGAAAATGCACTATCAAGGATTAACCCTGCACGCAGAAGAAGGAAAGGAGAGCTTGAAGCTCTCGGTTTGGAACTATCAAAAAGGGGTAAGATCCTTGTGCTGTATACTTCGTATTTAAATTTAACGTATAATTGTTTACACTTTTAACAATAGAAATGGGAAGTGGAATAAGTGACAACAAAAGGTAATTGTGACAGTAAGGAGAATGTTGGAGATCTATAAGTTGGTGAATATGCTCGATGCATATATATATATATATATATAGTGACAAGAAGTAAGGAAATGTATAATGTGATTAAAGTCTACGTAAAATTCTTAATAGAAAATAGGTATATACACCCAAGTGCATGTGTGTAGGTGTGTGTGTGTATAATATGGGTGCACGTGTGTTATTAGTACGAAAATGAAGATGTAGTTCTTGATTTAGAATGGACCTTGAATAATCTGGACTTTTAGATATATATATATATATATATATATATATATATATATATATACTTGTTAGTGTGTACATAATGCATGATCTAGTTATATATTTTGAAATGAATATAGTGGATTCGACTGGAATTGGAAGATCAAGCTTTAACAAAGGAGGCTTAAGTACGGATTTGAGAGCTTGAGGAAAAGTTTTACGCCTCGAGGTAAGTGTGTTAAATAAGCCTTGCTAATATCATCTCGTAAGAGATGAATAAATACTTATTAAAATACTTATCTAAATTTACCTCAAGTTGACGGAATACTATGGGTAAGACTATAAGAGTAAGTACAGTAAAATACAAATTGGACATAATGTGATCGTGAATAGTAGTTGTTAGAAAGGAAATTTTGCTTATGACTTGCATGTTATGTGTTATAGTTTGGTTGTGGTTATTGAATGTATACATTGTATACTTTTTTGTGCTTGCATTTTGAATAGTAGTTGTTAGAAAGGAAATCTTGCTTATGACTTGCATGTTATATGTTATAGTTTGGTTATGGTTATTGAATGTATAAATTGTATACTTTTTGGTGCTTGCATTTTGAATATTAGTTGTTAGAAAGGAAATCTTGCTTATGACTTGCATGTTATATGTTATAGTTTGGTTGTGGTTATTGAATGTATAAATTGTATACTTTTTGGTGCTTGCATTTTGAGGAATGCATAGGAATTAATTAAGTTGCACCGATGGAGCATGTTAGCATATTGTGATACTTTGAGAATGCATATGTGATTTGTGTGCGGTATGTACAGCTCCTAATGTTGAGTTCTTGGACCTAAATTAGTACCTAGTCGTGTTTGTCGAAAGCTAGGAAAAAGGTCAACCCGAATAAAGACTCGATCTTTGTACCGTGTGAGCCACCTCTAGAGAACTCAAGGGACTTACGTGCTACATAGAATCTTCGAAAACTATGGGAGCCACCTCTAGAATCCTTTGAAAGCTAAGTGCTACACGAGTTCCGATGAGATAGTAGAAAGTATGTGTCATAAAGGCCAAACCGAGTAAAGACTCGATCTTTGTACCATGTGAGCCACCTCTAGAGAACTCAAGGGACTTACGTGCTACATAGAATCTTCGAAAACTATGAGAGCCATCTCTAGAATCCTTTGAGAGCTAAGTGCCACATGAGTTCCGATGAGATAGTAGAAAGTATGTGTCATAAAGGCCAAACTAAGTAAAGACTCGATCTTTGTACCGTGTGAGCCACCTCTAGAGAACTCAAGGGACCTATGTGCTACATAGAATCTTCGAAAACTATGAGAGCCACCTCTAGAATCCTTTGAGAGCTAAGTGCTACACGTTTTTTGATGAAATATGAGGAATCATAGGATTATTGTGACAATAAGTAAATGATTGTGATTTGTGAATGTGATGAATATCAATAGATGAAATAGATCTTATACATAAGACAGAGAATGTGTATAATCATTGAATTATACTTATATATGCCATAGAAAACATGTACTATTTGAATGTTTGTCTTCTTTCACACTTAACCATGCTGATAAAAAAGAATGATACTTTGTGAATTTAAGAATGGAAGGAAAGCATGAATAGGCTTATGAAATCTGTGTACATATGAATTGGTAGCAAATCTTAATAAAATTCATACATGCTATTTTATAGAATTCATGCATGTATGATTGTGTTTTACGATATGAGCCTAGTATGTACTTATTTAAACTACTTACTGAGCTGTGGATTTGCTCACCCCTTAAATTTAACATCTACAGATCATACGGGTGGATATCCAGCTCAGGCATTAGATAGACTCTCCCGGGAACTGTACCTAGTAGTGGTACTCGTCTACGTTCTCCGGGCCTAGCTTTTGTGTATTTGAGGTATACTACTTGTATATCATTTTGATAATTATACGAATTTTAATTTCACAGTATGGAAGAAATATGGGATGTAACTTTGGACCGCCTTCGATTATTATGTAGGTCTATGCGATTATCGAGTACGATCCGGGTTAATATACGTATTTTTGAAGTATGTATAAAATGCAAATGTGGAATTTTTAAAGAAATGAATCTTGAGATTTATGAGATACATGATTGTGTGAATTGTGGGAAACAAAAGCTGGCTATATTGTGAAAGATTGAATTGTATTTTAATGTAGGTGATTTTATTGATGAAAGTGATAAAATACAATGGGGAGGTTTTCGACCTGTTTCTTTTAGGAATAGTAAAATAAGGCTAATATCATAAAAATCACCTTGAGAAATGTGACATAGCTCGAGAAACAATATTAGTAAGATAAGATTTGAATTAGATACTACACTAACACCGAATACAAACCGTAAATAGAAAAGAAAAAGAAAAAGAAAAATTTGGTTCGTAATTTTTCAAAAGCGATAAGTATAGGTCAAGTGGACGTCATTGGCCTTCGGGTCGTGACATCATTGAAAAAAGAAAGTAAAATATATTGATTCTTTCTTTCAGAGATATGCCAACACATACACTCTATTATGGATGTTGAATCAGATGGACATTGTGGTTTTCAAGCTATAGCTGGTTTGCTAGGCATGGGTGTTGGTGCATAGGCTAAGGCGTGACAAGATTTAATTCATGAGATATGTAATTTTCGAGCTTATTATGTTAGTCTCTATAGATCCGTGGAGCGTGTTGATGAATTGATAGAGACATTATCGTATTTCAACATACCGACTCCTTATGATAAATGGATGACCTTACCCAATATGGGTCATTTGATAGCAACACGATATCAAGTTGTGCTAGTCCATTTATCTTCAAGACAATGCTTGACATATCTCCCATTGAGAAATGCACCACCTCCACCACTATAGCATGGATTCATTGCAATTAGACTTGTTAATGATTCTCATTTTGTTGAGGTATTGATAATAATATCTACGTCAGAATTGACTTTTTTTGTTTTTTATTTGTACATACGCTTAACAGGGCTAATTTTCAAGTATTTATGGACTCATTCGCACTAATACCTCTGATTGTATGTAACTGGTATTGATATCATTGTGATTTTGGTCATGAGTGGGAGCTTCCATATATATCTCGTATTGAGGAATTCCAAAATTTATTATCAAGATCAGATGTTGCCACTAGAGAAACTATTGACTTAGATCAACCATAATAATTTATTAAATATTATTATATTTTCATATTTATGCCTTTAAATGAATGTATTATCCAATTATACATTATATATTTTAATACATATTTGTAACATGTAAGGAAGTAATGAATGAGGATGAAAACATAATTATAAATATAATCAAATAATATAACATTATCAAAGGATGTCATAAACAGAAATTGTATGTTTAAAAATAAAAATCCCTATATACAAAACACTAATCATCAACATCATCCCATAGAATTACCCTCGCTTTCCCTTCCCAGACTTAGTAAAATAATATATACATGGACGAGTTTTGTCTGATGTAGTTGGGGGAAGAGCTCTCTCTGATGTAGTTGAGGTAAGAGTTGTCTCCGATGGAGCTGAAGGAGGAATCGTCTTCGATGGTGTTGGATGCGGAGCCGTCTCCAATGGAGCTGGAGGAGGAGCTGTCTCTGACGGAGCTGGAGGAGGGGCCGTTTTCGATGGAGTAGAGGCGGGAACTGCCTTTGATGAGTGAGAAGGGAGAGCTATCACTCTTGCAAGTCGTGTGGATGTGGTAGGTGCTGTTGTTGAACAGTTGCTACTACCTACATCTGATGACCCACATAATATGGCGCATAAGTCATTAAGCCCTTTTGTCAATATCTCCACAGCTTTGTTGCCACTCATGAGTATATCAATATGAGACATAGCTCTCGAGATGCGCTGCAAGACAAGACAATAAATATTTGATGAAATCAATTGTTATGAACAAAAATTTTATTAACTTAGGATTTAAAGTTAATAACTTACCTCAGAATAATTAGAATCAACTAGTCTAGCTTGAAACCTCGAGCTACGTGTTGGGTTTTGTACAAATCGATGAGATATCGAGTTGTACCAAGACATGTAGTCCAGAACTATCTCACCTGGGATCATACACTTTCGCCTTTATTCTCTTCAATGAGCACATACATAGTTCATCTCTCCCATAATTGATCCATAAACTGATAAACAATATGATAAGTGGCACTCGTACTACCTCTTTGTGCTTTAATGGGGCTAAAGGTGTCAGAGGTATGGTCTGCACATAGCCCTACTCTGTAACACTCTCTGGATGATACGGCTCCACAATATCTCCAACTTTTAAACAAACCGTGAAAAATGTGATCGTAGGCAATGGATGATGCCTTCGACTATCATTATATGGATACCAGCACACTGATTACATTGGAGGTCATCTAGCTGCTCTCGCAAGATCTTCACATCTTGGCCGTAACCACGTAGCTTCCATCGTTGAGCCTGAGGCATACTTCCTTCATAATTGAAGTTCACTGCCGGACTTAATGACGGAAAGTGCTCATAAATTCGATCCTACATCGAATAAAACATTAATAAGTAATAAATTATTCACAAACTAATAATAATTAACAAGTTATTTATATTTATAAATCATAATACCTGCTTAAGGTAATTTATCCACTAATCTCGTATTCTTTTGACTTGCTCATAAGACCTAGCTACCTATACATATAAGCAATAGCAGATGTACTCCATGCATATCTACTGATAGCCGGTAGATCCTCTAAGTGGGCCAATAATGATGCGGGAACATGCGATCCGCTCTTATCCACAAAAATTATGCACCCAAGTAAGTGGAATAAGTATGCTCGAGTAGTATACACCATTTCCTCATCACTTTTCCTGTTGGTCACATGGCCAAAGTTCGATCTCAGCCAATGTAATGTCACATGTGACCCATGACCAGTACTCATCGTCGCTTTAGCTGCCATAAGAGAGATGCCTAATAGGTATACTAACATTTTATTTGTGCGCTTGATAGAGATATGTCGGCATGATACAATCCGCTCAACCACTGGTATGCCTAAGAGTGTAGCTACGTTGTCTAGGGTAATCTTCATCTCTCCAAAAGGCATATGGAATGTATTCGTCTCTGGCTGCCATCTCTCACAAAAAGCAGAGATGATAGTGTTGTTGCATGTGCGGTAACTGCAGTCAACCAAACACCCTAAGCCGGACTGCAAAACTGTGGAGCAAATACATGACTGATCATCGTCTAAAGTTCACTGAGATATTTTTTGGCTATGATTAACAACCTTCAAATTGTCTTGCTCCTATATCAGAAACAACAAACAATAAGGTCATTTGTAACAAATATTTATAAATTTTACAAAATACTTACTTGCCCATCCCATACTGCAAATGCAACATGTGATCTAAAACTTCTTAGAATCAAGGTATCACTCAAGCCTTCAGGACATGGCTCGGATACCTCCTTTACTTCCTCAGACTCTACCTACTTGTCTTGTTCAGCTTATTCGGCTTGCTCGACTTGCTTAGCATGCTCAACAGGTTCGACCTATTCGACTTGCACAATAGGTTCGGCCTGCTCAGCATGATATTTCAACACTTGTTGTCTCCTCTCAAAGCCGGTGGATCATTGTCATCTTCCTTGAGATGAACCTGTACCTCTTGTTCTTGCCATGTCTGAAAAAGAAAAACCTTTAACCAATTATAAACAATAAGAAGCACATTTGACCTAAAATAACAAACACATCCCATCTTTAACAAGGAAAAATCAAATAAAAGTTTCATTCGAAGACAATAAAAAAAGAAAATCCAAAAGCAACAAAGACAAATAAAATAAATATAAAGCATACTTATTAATAAAATAATTAAGAAATAAATTGAGTAATTAAAATTAATGTTAAAATAGTAATATTATCTTATCTAATATTTTTGTTTTTGTCTATGTAATATTCTCATAAGGGGCATGTCGATGCTTTAACATTAGAATGTAGACTGATTATTTGAAATTAAAGAGAACAGGATTTGATATATATATATATGGCATGATAAAGTTTTTTATACCAAAAAGTATTTAGAAGAAGTGAATGTGATTGATGGCAAAAAAAAAACTTTTTCCCATGTACTCGAACAAGGTTCAAGTCCTAGAGTCCCTACTGTTGGGAGGGTTTTACGGTTTACCATTCCCGTCCAAAGTTACACAAAAAAAATGATAAAGTGTTACTTAATATGTAGAAAAAAATAATATTACACTATTTGATAAATTAATGTAATATTAATTTCTAAAAGTGCTTTTAGATATGAAATAATTTTGATACATTATTATTATATTAAAATATTATTAATGTAATTATTTTGTTTATAAATTATTAAAATTTTTGTTCTTTTATTTTTTTGCTTAAATTTTTTAATTGTAATAAAATAATTTTTAGTTTGAAAAAGAAATCATTGTCATTTTCACTTCTATTTTTAATTTTTTTTAAATAACAATAATTTAAGTAAAAAAAGATTCAATTTAAAATATTTTAAATTTTATGCATAATTCAACTTAAAAATTGATGGTTCAAACTTTGTCTTTGTCTTATTTATCCAATTTTGTAATAAATTATCTTTTTCTCATATAATTATCATTAATATTTTATTATAATATTATCTTTTTTTTTCATATACATTATATTCTCACAATTCTCATGTTCACATGTCTAGTAATCTGACAAAATAAAAGTTTATAGTGTTTATTAACTTAATTAAAATTATATTTATATAAAGAAATTTGTACCTAATTATATTACATAAAACGTTATGTTATTGGTAAATTAAATAAACATATTTCTAAATAAAAATTTATTAAAATTGATAAAGCATAGTCATATAATAAATTTATAAAACATAATCATAAACTATGTTAAAAAAAGCCAACGAAGATTGGCACAAATTGTAAAAGTTTGAATGTTGAGTGCAAAGCACTCAGAGTCAAATCTCTATGGTCTCTCATTGGTAGACAATTTATAAATTCCAAAACAGTTTAAATGTTGAGTGTAAAGCACTCAGAGTCAAATCTCTATGGTCCCTCATTGGTAGATGATTTATAAATTCCAAAAAATCAGCAAGTGAAAGTCCAATGTATCCATAAATCTTAATAATGGATTGGTGGTTTGTTCTCGTCGTAGAGATGGGGTAACCTCCCTTAGTCCTAAACTTTAATGTACCCAAAAAAGTATGCTTGAAAAGAAAATAAGGTTGTTTAGCTCTTGGTTGAAAAAGTATTTTGGAAAAAAAAGTGTTTTACCTTGCATAGTCACTACAAAGTTTCTTTGCATATATAAGAGAATGATTGTAATTACGTTGTAGCCTTCAATGGTAATGTGATTATAGCTACTACAAAGTAACATTACAGCTAAATAACCTAATCAAACTGCAATACCCAAAAAATGGCATAAGCAGTAAAATTAAAAGATACTTAAGGGCATAATAGTAATGTTAGCCCAATCCTTACTAAACATAACCTATACAAACAATAGGCACTATGACACTAGAGAAAAGAAAAAAAAAAGAACAAAAGCCAACCCTCATTGTTGCTCCTATGCTTGCCTTTCAAATTTCTTTTACTTTCATTTCCCCTTCCCATCATTTTAGAAGCCGGAACAAGAATATTTAAACACTTTTCTTAGCATGTATTTCTCTTTTATTTGTTTTATTATTATTCCAAATAATCTTTATATTTTATATATATATATATATATATATATATATAATTTTTAACAATTCTTAGAACTTTAAAATGGGTTTCTAGATTTTTTGTTCAATTTAAGGAAGATTATGGGAGGATTGACCATGAGAATTTATACATTTGTTTCTAACCTCACATGGGTCACTGAGTTCTCTAGAAAAATTCTTCTAAGCTTTTGAAATTTTATTTCAATATATTAAACCAAGTTTTAACTTAAGTGTAAAGTAATTTAACATTAGAAAATCAAATCTTTAATTATAACAGTTTGAATATACAATAAAACACTTATTTTATACATAATTAACAATTGGACGGTCTGTGTAAAGGCCCAGCCCGTTTCCCTGGCCATCGGCCAGCATCCTTTAGGCGACCTCGTCCCAGGTTTACCCTTACAACGTGTGGTAGGCGATCACCCACACCCACTTACGTATTGTCTACTTTGGTGGTCACCCACCTCACGGCTTTATCCCAAGGAGCCTGAAGAACTCAGGATTAATTCCCTTAAGCGCGTTTCTGAGGCTCGAACCCTGGTACCCTTAAGTACCCGAGCCTTACACTCATATTACCATCTGGACAAGTTTTAATATGAGTGTAAGGCTCGAGTACTTAAGGGTACCAGGATTCGAGCCTCAGAAACGCACTCAAGGGATTATGTCCTGAGTTCTTCAGGCCCCTTGGGATAAAGTCGTGAGATGGGTGACCTCCAAAGCGGACAATACATAAGTGGGTGTGGGCAATCGCCTACCACATGTTGTAAGGGTAAACTTAGGGTGAGGGCTCCTAGGGGATGCTCACCGACGGCTAGTGAAACAGGCGAGGCCTTTACATAAAAAACACGCGTTTTTGTGTAAAAGCCCTACCTGTTTCCCTGGCCGTCGACGAGCATCCCCTAGCCGCCTTCGCCCCAGGTTTTCCTTTACACATGAGGTTGGCAGTCGCCCACACCCACTTACGTATTGTCCGTTTTGGCAATCTCTCACCTCACAGCTTTATCTCAAGGGGCCTGAAGAACTCAAGACATAATCCCTTGAGTGCGTTTTCATCGAGGTTCGAACCTAGGACCCTTAAGTACTTGGCTCTTATACTCATTATACCATCTAGACACCTGTCCAAATGGTAATATGAGTGTAAGGCTCGGGTACTTAAGGGTACCAGGGTTCGAGCCTCAGAAACGTGCTCAAGGGAATTAATCCTGAGTTCTTCAAGCCTTTTGAGATAAAGTCATAAGGTGGGCGACCGCCAAAAAGGACAATACGTAGTGAGTGTGGGTGACCGCCAACCTCACGCGTAAAGGTAAACCATTGGCAAGGGCGCCTAGGGGATGCTCACCGACGATCAGGGAAACGGGTGGGGCCTTTACATAAACATGCACATTTTTTATGTCAAGATCTTGCCTGTTCCTTGGCCGTCGGCCCCCTCGCCCCAAGTTTATCTTGACACGTGAAGTAGGTGGCTGCCTATACTCACACGTATTGTCCGCTTTGGTGGTCGCCCATCTCACGGCTTTATCTCAAGGGGTCTGAAGAACTCAGGAACTAATCCCTCGGGTGCATTTTCTGAGGCTTGAACCCTGGTACCCTTAAGTACCCGAGCCTTACACTTAAAGGTACTAGGGTTCAAGCCTCAGAAAACGCGCCTGATGGATTAGTTCCTGAGTTCTTCAGGCCCCTTGGGATAAAACCGTGAGGTGGGCAACCACCAAAGCGGACAATACGTGTGAGTGTGGGCGACCGCCTACTTCATGTGTCAAGATAAACCTTGGGCGAGGGCGCCTAGGGGATGCTCGCCGATGGCCAAGGAACGGGCGAGGTCTTGACAGTCTACGATTCCTTAATCACTTACACAGTAATAGTAATAAACAGTAAATTTTATTTACTTTATAAATCCGGAATATGAATATTACATTATTCATTATCATATTTACATCCCTTGTAATCTACTTATAATTTAAGTAGTACTGTACAAAATTTTTGAATATATAAAAGAAAATAAAATACCTCCAAGATCGAAATTCTGCTGATTCTGGTAACCTAAATCGCAGCCAATAACTCATGATGGTATGCCTCTTATCCAAATATAGTATCTTGTGGAGTGGAAAATAAAAGGGTGAGCGACAACGTGCTCAGTAAAGGAGTCATATGCAAGTCTGATATAATGAAAACTATATGCTAGAAAATATTTATTTTCCCAACGGTTCACTAAGCACAGTAAAGGATGGATACTATAGTCGGCCGGGAAATCTAGATGGAGCGTGGAAGGTATTTTGAAATACTTGTCTTGTCCCGGAAACCCAAAGTGACTATAAGGAGTAATTTATAAATTGTTTATATTAAAACAATTAAATGAATATTTTCAATAAATATAAATGGAATAAACCATTTAATTTCATCACTTCAGTAGCACTTTAAAAACACATGACGGTATAGTAGTGAAACAATACAGTACACAATAAAGTTTTAACAGTAGAAACAGGACACAATCACTTCAGTACAGTACGATGAAACTCTTCAGAAATCAATAAATAAACGGTTCAGTAATTATTTCTAGTTTAGAAATAATATTATAAATATTTTCATTTCAATAAACAGTGTTTCCAGTATAGTTCATTAAACAGTAATCAGTAAATAACAGTTCAGTAACTGTATTTCTCAGTACAGTACAGTAAAAAAGAAATCAGTAAAATACAGTTTAGTAATCATTTTAACAGTAATTTGAGACTAAGCAAAACCCTAAATCAATCATGCTATAATTATCCCCGAAGGGAAACAGTAACAGTATACAATTAGATCTATGGCCATAGTCTATAGGGTGTCCGCAAAGTACACTTGCCAAGTGACCCCGGGACTGCTGATGACTTGGCAGGTCAATCAGTCATGTGACAGTACAGTAACAATGAGCATGAAATTAGAGCCTAAAGTCTCAAAATCATTTAATTTCAATATAAAATACCTTTAAGGAATTTAAATGAAATTTATTATTAATTTAAATAAATATTCCAAAAAGTATTAAATTTATATTTAAACAGTATAGTAAAACAGTCAATAAAATATTCATATTTTAGTGAGAAAATTTATAAATGTTCATTTTTATTATGAATTGCTTTAAAGAACATTTTTCTATTCTCACTTTCATAAAAACTTCATATCATGAATATTTAATAATTATTTTTCAAATAAATTCCAATTTATGGAAAAATTTATGGAATTAAATTCCAACATCCATAATTCACTCAATTTATGCTTCTAAAATATTTCATGCTATTTTAGAATATTTTTGATAATTTTTTGGCAGCATAACGGCTGTGATTCCTTAACCCCATGCACTTAAAATACAGTATATAAAACAAGCCGTATACCACAATTTGCATGATTTTCAAGGAATTTCATCATCCAAATAATTTCATAAAATCATACTTATTAAATCATGCAATTCACTATGTCCCTAAAACTTACACACTTCTCCCTTACCTGTCTAATAATACCGACTCATTCGGTAGCACCAACCGTAAACCGTCAATCCCGGCTGCAAAAAATTTTTACCAAAAATTATCATTAATTTTTCTCTTAATTTTAAGCTACTAACTTTCACTAAATGCAGTCATGTAAAACATTGTAACTTTCTAACCAGTGTAAATTACAACGATAGTAAACCTTAACTTTCTCGTTTTAGCTCCGATTTCGAATCCAATTTCACCAATCTTCTTTTCTTAATTTCTACAGTCATTTTACATATTCAAACCATGAAATGCAGTACCTTGGGCTGTACAAAACCCCATGGCCGAATGGTACCCATAGCCATTCTTAATGATTTTCCAATTTCTAATGATACCATTTTGTTTCTCTAAGTCCATTTGGTATTTTGGCACTAATTTTATGCAAAATTCAGCATGGTTTCCTCTTTTTCTTGTCCACACCGAAACCCCAATTTGCCCTTTCTTCATGTTCTAAAGAGATTCAAGCAAAAACAATGCTAGATCTATTCTTAGCATGTTGAAAAACATATAAATCCAACCTTAGTTTATAAATAAATGAAGAATCACCATGGATACTCACCTTTGTCGCCACCTTCTTCTTCACTTTTCTCTTTATTTTGCAGCTTATTTGATGAACAAATGGTGTAAATGAAGAGAGGAGGATGATAGCAATAATTTTTGCATTTTAATCTAGGTAAAATAAGCTAGTTTTCCTTAGGTTTTTCTTTATTTTCTTTTCTTTCTCTTTTTGGTTGGCTATGGCGTGAAGGGCTGTTAGGAAGATGATGAATAGTGGCCGGCCTTCCACTTTGCTGAACATTAAAGAAATTTTTAGAGATGGGCTAAATTACCATTTTGCCCTTGGTTATGAAAAATCTTGATAATTTGGGCCTTAACTTCTGTAATCATAAAAACCATGTAATTGGACTCCAAATTTTCGTATTCCAGTACCAATAAATCACATTTAATGTATTTTGATGATTGGAAGTGGTTTATTTGACGCGCGGTGCACCGATAATGAGAAATTACGATTTTACCCCTAGTGGATCGGTAGCGAAAATTTCAAATTTTACCACTCTTTCAATCAATCTCTTGGCACTATGTTATTCTTATTTTCATTAGAATATCATGGTATTTTTACTTTTCCCCAACTCATTTTAGTTTGGGCGTAATTTACGAAAATGCTCTCGGGACGTATCTGTCATTTTCTAATTTGTTTTCCAAAATGCACAAAATAATTCCCAAAAATGTAAAAATTATTTTTATGCCTCAAAATCATTATATTATATTTATTTCACTCACAGTACACTGTATTATCACTCTTAAGTCCATCCTAACCATAAAATTCAAAGCGGGGCCCATATAACAAATTCACTTAATTTCACAAAATAAATTATATTTCATTAATTAAATAATTACAAATTATCCTATACAGTACAGTAGAAACAGGTCTCACATTAATATCTAATTTAGTTCTAACCTTTGGTTAATTTAATTTCTTTAATTAATTAGTTAAGTGGTTTTAGGTTCAAAATAGTTTCGATATCACAAAGCTTATTTCAACTCTGTATTGCAATCTTAAAATTAGTTTAATTAATTGGTTTAAGAGTGGTTAATGAGTCACTTAGGTGTCGGTTTAGTTAGTTAAATTTTCATTTAAGTTATGCATTTCATCCGGTTAAGGCGATTTAACTTTTATCCGAGAAAACTAGTTTTCACTTTAACTTGAGATATAATGATTTCCATTAGATATGTGTAGGCTATTAGAGTTAATGGTTAGAGCAAAATATATTGATTTTAATATCTCTTAGTATAAATAGCCTCGAAAATTGTTGATTAAATTCTGATGTATTCAAATCAATGTGAATAGATGTTGATCAGTTGGAGAAAAGCTAGGTTTCCAAAGCAAGAGAAGGTAAGTAGAATCTCACACACTCTGCTTGTTTTGAACCTGTATTGCGTATGTATTTTTTCCAAACACATAAATGTTTTGTTCCTTACTTTTGATATATGAAAATAAGGATCAAGCATGTGATTACTTTGTACTTTCCTATATGAATGATGGATCATGAATGATGAATGGAAATGAGAAATCCCTTAACTTCTTAAAGAATCATATCATGAAAGCTACGCATGAATTCTCAAGTGGGATAATCGACACTAGAACTGGTTCTACGATCCTCACTAATGGGCTATAGTTGTTAACATACGGCCTTGCTAACGGTTTACAATAGTTAGTGATGATCATACAGCCCCGCTAATGGGTTATAGTAGTTAGCATAGACACTGCTACTAGGTTATAATGGTTAGCCATGATCATAAGGCCCTACTAATGGGACATAATAGTTAGCTACGACTATACGGTCCTGCTAACGGGTTATAGTAGTTAGCGTAACCTTGCTGACAGGTTAAAATAGTTAGCAATGGTCATGCGGATGATATTGTCGACAAGACCTTATCATGAGTTATAGTAGTGACCGTATGAAATAATGAACTAATGACTCATGATTATGAATTAAATGACAATGAAAAAATGGTTTATGATGATTCATGACTTTAAAGTAAGATTTATGATTTACATGAAACGATATGTATTTGATAATGATTTATAACATAATTTATGACTTATGAATTGATATGATTTGATATGATAATGAGCTTTTATGAAATGATTTTCTACATGTGTTGAGAACATAACTTGGATGAATTATGTTTATGAATGATTGTTGTGAAATGGTATATGTATATGTATGAAAACAATGCTTGATCCAGTTAGGTGTGTGATCTATGCTTACTGAGCTATGGTTCACTCATCCTTTTCTTATTCTTTTTTCTCTATAGAAAATTAAGAGATAGGTTACTTATTTTTGTGACGAAGTTCGAGGATTGAACTGAGCTTTTTTTTTTTGGATTTTGGAGACACTATTAGATGATAAGGTTTCACAAATTGTAATGACAATTTCGTATTTTCTTTAGTTTTTATTGAACATTTGGAGAGCTCATGTATAGTTGGATTAGAATTATGGATTTTACTTTAAGATATTAATGCATTTAAAAATTTTACCCTGAATAAGAGAAAAGGTTTCATATTACTTTAGGGTTCTACCTCAAGGTAATATGGCCATGTTACATCTAGGTTTCAAGACATGAAATAAAATGGTATCAAAGGTTAAGTTAAGGCCTATACGTTTAAGGAGACGGCTAATCTTGAGTTTTCTCTAAGTCTAAATTATTACCTTTGGATCATGTGATAATCTGTATAAGTTTGAACTTAGGTCATGATTGGATTTGCTAGAAATTTTTAAAGAGCTTGAGCTTAATGTTACTATCTATTGATTGTGTAGAAGAACATAGGTAAACAATTTGAGAATTTGGAATGGTTTCGATGAAAATTTAATAATTTGATCAATTGATATATAGATGAGTATTAGAATTTTGTAGTGAAGAGAAAGTTTAGATTACTATGCCACAGTATAGTGCTATGAGTGAAGAGATTCTTATACGACTTATAACGAGACTTATATTATGAGCTAAAAATATACAATGAAAAGAATGATTGATAATTCGAGGTCCTACAGATTTGAGAGAAGATTTTCGACCTAATGTGAATTTGAAGTTATTAATGTGTGTTGAGTAAATCCTTAATCATGTATTAAGATTAGTTCAATTCATCTTAAGCACTGATGAACAAAAAGTTGTAATCTCGCAAGTGCATGAATCAAGTTAGTTTAGCGTGCAAGTACAAGAGTCGATCCCACAGAGATTTGCTAAATTTATTCAATGAAAGCTCAACTACTTATGCCTTAAAAATTATAAAAGTCAAATAAAAGAAATTACCTAAGTATTTAATTAACTACTAAAATTACTAATGAAATTAATTTACTTTAAGATATTAATGCATTTAAAAATTTTACCTTGAATAAGAGAAAAGGTTTCATATTACTTTGGGGTTCTACCTCAAGGTAATATGGCCATGTTACATCTAGGTTTCAAGACATGACATAAAATGGCATCAAAGGTTAAGTTAAGGCCTATACGTTTAAGGAGACGGCTAATCTTGAGTTTTCTCTAAGTCTAAATTATTACCTTTGGATCATGTGATAATCTGTATAAGTTTGAACTTAGGTCATGATTGGATTTGCTAGAGATTTTTAAAGAGCTTGAGCTTAATGTCACTATCTATTGATTGTGTAAAAGAACATAGGTAAACAATTTGAGAATTTGGAATGGTTTAGATGAAAATTTAATAATTTGATCAATTGATATATAGATGAGTATTAGAATTTTGTAGTGAAGAGAAAGTTTAGATTACTATGCCACAGTATAGTGCTATGAGTGAAGAGATTCTTATACGACTTATAACGAGACTTATATTATGAGCTAAAAATATACAATGAAAAGAATGACTGATAATTCTAGGTCCTACGGATTTGAGAGAAGATTTTCGACCTAATGTGAATTTGAAGTTATTAATGTGTGTTTAAATCCTTAATCATGTATTAAGATTAGTTCAATTCATCTTAAGCACTAATGAACAAAAAGTTGTAATCTCGCAAGTGCATAAATCAAGTTAGTTTAACGTGCAAGTACAAGAATCGATCCCACAGAGATTTGCTAAATTTATTCAATTAAAGCTCAACTACTTATGCCTTAAAAATTATGAAAGTCAAATAAAAGAAATTACCTAAGTATTTAATTAACTACTAAAATTACTAATGAAATTAATTAACCTAATAAAATAAATAAATTAACCAACAGAGAAAAGCCTAGGAATTTGATTTCACCAAAACATTACAATTTTATGTCTTTAATCCTAAAAATCTCAATTCAATTCTAGGGTTCATTTTTCCTAATATATGATTACTTTGTTTGATGGCAGCTATAATTAAGTATTTTTAATCATTTAATTACCTATGATGTGTAGCATAATCAGTGACTAAAAATCCATTAAAAATAAAAGAACACATAACAAAAACCAAATAAATATTCTAGCTTGATGTATGCATCAAATATTTATTCAATCACTCAAGAGAGCTATACATGGCTAAGCATATGATGTGTACCTTTACCATGTCTCAAACAATCAATTGATTTATATTAGAGATGGCCAAACAATAACACAAATAAAAAGATTGAATTACTCACAATGAATGAAACTAGAATTTAAGAATTGATCAATTAATCATAAACACATAAAATATGCAAGTAGGCTCAATCAAATTCCTAGTAAAAAATCAGTTCATGCTTAATCTGGCAAAACACATTATTAGATTAATAAGAGTCATGCTTTAAACTAAACAAATAACTAATTCAAAAATAAAATATAACTTATGCTAGAAAGTTATAAAATAAATTCAAGAAAGTTGGCAGCTTCTTAAAACCACACTTCATGTAATTGTCAGTAAAAGATGTAGCTTAGGCACATGTATATCAAACATATACAGATGTTCATAGTTCATGCAGTAAAGAGAAAGTTTTTACAACCAAAACAGCTCCTACTTCAGCATTCTATACTGGTCAAAATAGTAGCAAATCACTGCATGTTCCCTTACACCAAACCAGCAAACTACCCAACTAGTAGTAGCATCAATCACCTCGCAAAGCTCGGCCACATACTCTATTTAGTCCAGCTCTTTGTCGCACTGTTGCAACATGCGGTTCTGCTCCAAAATTCCAACAGCTTTGCTTCCTCCAAAGCTCGATTTTGTAGCTACTTTTCTTACGATTTCAGCTGCTCTATTTCTTTGATCTTTTCCTTTTTGAGTTGCTAGGAATTGCTCTGTGAAATAAAAAGAAACAACAAAAAGAAGAGCAACAACTAGGCCAAAATCGATACCTCTCATCTTACTCCTCTCTGTATCTTTTCTTTGCTTCTGCCCTTTATACTGTCGCCCCTCCTCCTTCTTTCATAATTTGTTTCCTTAAAAATTTCTAGGGTTTCTTTTTAATCAAGAAATAATTTCAACCGTTCATTCTATTTTAATCATGTGGTCCCAATAATTCTTAAAGAAAATCAAGATTTTATTAGAATTTTTGAAAGTCAAACAATATATATTTCAAAAATTTATTCCAATCACAAAATTTATGGTCTGATTCATGCTATAACTTCTAAAATTAATACAAATTCACATTCTCTAAATTAATTCAGAAACACACTTTAAACAATTAATTTTACACAAGAATATAGCAATAAATGTGGTAATAAATAATAAAAATAATATAACAAATATATTATTATCAAATACCCCCAAACCTACATTTTTGCTAGTCCTCGAGCAAAATTAAAAGAAAATGCACTTGTTTGTGATCTTTAAGAACAAATTGAAAACTCAAAGACAACCAAAATGTTTCAACTCAAATTTATGTAAATTCAATTCCTCTTGATTTCCACATATTGCCGCAAGTATACCTCACACCTACAATTCAAGTAATTGTTCAAAATATAACTCAACAATCTCATAATTCAAATGTTAATTAACTCAAATCATGATATCAGATGTGTGTGTGTGATTAGCCAAACTCAATTTCCTTGTCAGTACTTAATTAAAATTATGCTTAATAAAAAAAATTAAAATTATGCAACTTATGAATAAATGATGTGATCTCAACAAATTTTTTATTTTTTTATATATCATGCACCCCATAGGTTTGCTCTTCTTACATCTCTCTATTAATGTGGACAATAAAATCACCTTAGATCAATAGGTCTTTATTAGCTTATAATGTTTGGTGATGGTATTGGTTAACAAAGAAAGGGAAGGTAAAAATCAAAACAAGAGAGTTAACAATGCTTAGCACATACTAAATTTCTCTCTCGCTCTTTTTTTTTCACTTTGTCCTTTTTTTTGAACTCCACATATTTATCTCCACAACCCCCAAACTTATTTTTTTCATAAATTTGGGATGACAATTTCCATGCCACTCTTTAACTTTTTTTCTTTTTTTTTTTACATCACAATAAAGTCAAGGCATGATCCACACAACTCTTTTTTTTAAAAAAAAAAAACAACCTCTTCATTTATTTCTAGCTTGAAAATATTTCTTGAATCACATCCCCTCAATGATAGATATGTGCATTAAAGCTTTCTTTAAGGGTACATTCATTGTTTTTCAAGCTAATTTGAGTAAGGTCAATGAGGTTACAAGAAAATTTCAAATGGTGACTATTCATATGCTTTTGCATATGCCATTCTTTCAATAAGGCTCAATGGGGTATACTAGTGAAAAATACGTAGTATGGTAGGCTTGAAAGGCTCAAACATTCCAAAGAATGCCTAAATCATCTCTAAGTCAATTAATTGCCTAGGATTTTGCCTCAAGTGTAATAAAACAAGTTCTAGAGTGTCATGCATGATCACTAATTTCACAAGTTCACATAATTATTCACTAAGTATCAAAAATTCATAAGAGTATGGCTTTATGTGTTCAATTGTTCATCAATCATGAAGTGAATAAAATTAACATCGAATTATTTGATTACCTAAGTATGCATTTCTCACAATCACTTAACCATAATAAAATTCTCTCATATTCATCATAGGCTAGTGAAAAATCATAATGAAAAAGAAAAACATAAATCCAAGTAAATTTTTTTTAAAAATTTTAAAATTTTTTTAAATCATAAACTAAACAAACACAAACTAAACCACACCGCCAAACCTAAATCAAACTTTGTCCTCAAAGTTGAAAAACAAAGATTAATAAAAGAGTAGGAATGTGCACACTAAAACAATAAAATAAAAAAATAAAAAAAAGAATGAAAAATCATACCTAGTTGGGTTGCCTCCCAACAAGCGCTTAATTTAACGTCTAGGCAAGATGGGATGCCAAGTTTAAGGCTTCTCTAAATATTTAAAATCCACTATATGGCCTTTTGGAGTGCCTTCCAAGTATGGCTTCAATCTATACCCATTCACCTTGATACTAGCTCCTGATTTCATGTTCTCAATCTTAATTGCACCATAAGGAAACACTTTCTGCACCAAAAATGGTCCATACCACCTTGACTGCAACTTTCCTAGAAAGAGACGCAAACGTGAACCATAAAGTAAAACTTTCATACTTTGTTTGAACTCTTTCCAAAGAATGGATTTATCGTGGTAGAACTTTGTTCTCTCCTTTTAAATCTTTGGATTCTCATAGGCTTCATTTTGAATCTCATCCAACTCATTCAATTGGAGCTTCCTAGCTTCACCAGCTTTGTCCATATCAAAATTCAACTGCTTGATTGCCCAATATGCTCGTCGTTTCAATTCTATAGGTAAATGGCATGCTTTTCCAAAAATAAGCAGATAAGGACTCATTCCAATTGGAGTTTTATAAGCTGTTCTGTAAGCCCATAGAGGATCATTTAACTTCACTGCCCAATCATTCCTTTTAGTGTTCACCATCCTTTCCAAGATTGACTTTATGTGCCTATTGCTTACTTCAACTTGTCCTGAAGTTTGTGGGTGATAAGACATAGCCACCCAATGGGTCATGTTGTATTTCTTTAATATTGCTGCAAATGTTTTATTACAAAAGTGAGTTCCCCTATTACTAATAATAGCTCTAGGGGTACCAAATCTTGTAAAAATCATATCTTTCAAAAAACTAAGTACAATCTTACCATCATTAGTCCTAGTAGTTATTGCCTTAATCCACTTAGAAACATAATCAACAGCAACAAGAGTATAATTATATCCAAAAGATGTAGTAAAAGGTACCATGAAATCAATACCCCACACATCAAAAAGTTCAATGACTAAGTTACCTATGAGTGGCATCTCATTCCTCTTGCTTATAATACCACTATAATGTCCTCTACAATTCAGTGTATGATAATGGTTCAAAATATTGTGCTGCTCACCTATAGGGACATAACGCCTAATGATCTGATCATGGCAATGCTTGAATAGATATGGATCATCCCAAAAATAATGTTTCACTGTGGACAAAAATCTCTTCTTTTCTTGTGAAGTTAAATCAAGATTAAAAATACCACAAGCCAAATAATTTATAATATCAGCATACCAAGGCTCTTTTCCATGCACTAAGAATAACTGTTCATCAGGAAAAGTTTCAATAATGAGAATGGCATCAACCTCATGACACTTTTCAGGCTCGATCACTTCAGTAAGCCGAGAGAAGTGATTAGCCACTACATTCTCACTTGCCTTTTTATCCCTCATTGTTAAGTCAAACTCTTGCAAAAGTAACATCTACCTAATTAATCTAGGTTTAGCATCCTTTTTGTGAGCAAATATTTAAGAGCAGCATGGTCAGAATAAACAATTACCTTAGAGCCGATCAAATACAAGCGGAACTTTTCTAAAGCAAAAATAATTCCTAAGAACTCCTTTTCAGTAGTAGAATAATTTATTTGAGCAGCATTTAATGTTTTATTCGCATAATGAATAACATGAGGCAAATTATTTATTCTTTGTCCTAAAACAACACCAATAGCATAATTTGAAGCATCACACATCAACTCAAAAGGAATAGACCAATCAGGTGCTACAAGAATAGGTGCAGATGTTAGTTTTTCTTTCAAAGTATTAAAAGCATCAAGGCAAGATTTGTCAAAATTAAACACATGATCTTTAGCCAACATGTTGCATAGAGGCCTACAAATATTAGAAAAATCCTTAATAAAATGCCTAGAGAAACCTGTATGGCCAAGAAAACTTTGCACACCCTTGATAGAAGTAGGGGGTGGTAACTTAGCAATGATATTAATTGTTGCCTTATCTATTTCAATAGCTCTACTAGAAATAACATGCCCTTAAATAGTTCTTTGCTTAACTAAGAAATGACATTTTTCCCAACTCAATGTCAAATTTGTCTCCACACATCTTTTAAGCACTAAAGTTAAATTATCAAGGCAATTATCAAATGAATCACTAGAAATAGAAAAATCATCCATAAATACCTCAATAAACCTTTTGATCATGTCAAAGAAAACTGACATCATGCACTGCTGGAAAGTTGCTGGGGCATTGTAGAAATTGAACGACATTCTACGATAAGCAAAAGTACCAAATGGGTAAGTGAATGTTGTCTTTTCTTGATCCTCCAATGCAATGCGGATTTGGTAGTAACCTAAAAACAATCAAGAAAACAATAGTAAGCATAGCCACCCAATCGTTTAAGCATTTGATCAATAAAAGAAGAGGAAAATGGTCCTTTTTAGTTGCAGCATTGAGCTTGCAGTAATCAATACACATTCTCCATCCTGTTGTTGTCTTTGTTGGCACCAACTCATCTTCATCATTCTTGACAATTATAATGCCTGATGTCTTTGGTACTACATGGACAGGACTCACCCATTTACTATCAGATATCGAGTAAGTAATGTCTGCATCAAGCAACTTAAGTACCTCAGCCCTTACTACCTTTTTGATGTTATGATTCAATGTTCTTTGGGTCTCTCTTGTAGGTTTTGCCTCATCCTTTAACAAAATCCTATGCACGCACATGGTTGGGCAAATCCCTCTAATATCAGCTAAGGTCCATCCTATAGCTGTTTTATGCTCTTTCAAAACACTCAACAGTTTATTCTCTTCCATTGTGGTAAGATCGACAGCAATAATGATAGGAAGAGTTTGATTTTCCCTAAAGAAAGCATATTTAAGGGTAGGTGGCAATTGTTTCAGTTCTAGCTTGGGTGGAGAGATAATTGAAGGGGCTAGCTTTGGGTTAAAATACCCTAAAGATTTACTAGGACAATTTGTAGGGACTTGTGACATTGCATTGTCTATGCTACCATGAGTTCCATTACCTCCTTATCATCCCTTCCATAATTCTCTCCAATTAAGGCTAGCTCCAATTTATCCTTTGTTTCATCTTGTATAAAATTAGAAACAACAACCAAGTCTAAAACATCAACATAGAAACAATCATTAGAATCTATAGGCAAATTTAAAGAATTAAAAACATAAAATTTCACAGTCTCATCTAAGACTGTAATGGTTAATTTCCCATTTTGAACATCAATGATTGTCTTTGCTGTAGCCATGAATGGACGTCTAAGCAAAATGGGTAGCTCATGCTCATTATTTGACTACCTCTCCATGTCTAAAACTACAAAATCAACAGGAATGATCAGTTTATCAATTTGAACTAAAATATCCTCCACAATGCCTTTAGGATATCTAATTGAGCGATCAACAAGTTGTAAAGACATTGTGGTAGGTTTTAGCTCTCTTAAACCTAATTGCAAGTAAACAAAATAAGGCATTAACTTGATGCTTGCACCTAAATCCAACATAGCCTTTTCCTTCTTTGAACCTCCCACAATAATGTTGATGTTGAAACTTCCAGGATCTTTTAACTTATGTGGCAAGTTCCTTTGAAGCATAACACTTATTGTTTCTGAAACCATTACCTTTTCATTTGGCTCATACTTACACTTGTGAGTATTCAATTCCTTGAAGAACTTTACATAAGATGGCATGTTCCTGATCATATCAAGCAAAGGTAAGTTTAAATTAACTTTAGACAAAATATCATATATTTCAGAAAATGACTTATCCAATTTGCTTTTCTTTAGTAGACTTGGAGACGAAATATGAGGAACATAAGAGTGTTGTGCCTTGTGTAACTTAGGAGTTTCATAATATGGATTGGACTCCTCACTTTGACTTAGTTCCTTAATATCCTTCTTTTTTCCACCACCTAGACTTTTATCTTATTGCTTCTCCTTGGTAGCCTCATCACCTGCAACTAAGGTTAAACTTTCATCAGAATCATTATTCATTTCATTATCAAATACCTTACCATTTGTCATAATAGTAATTGCTTTGGAAATTTTCTAGGAATATGTCCTTGCAATGCCTCTACAATTTGTCTAACTTGAACTTCCAATTTTCATAGAGAAGCTTCTTGTTGTTGGAATCACTATTCATTGCTCTGTTGGTTACTCTAACAAACTTCTATGAAGTTTTGCAAAGTATCCTCTAAAGCTGGCTTTCGCGGTTGGAAAGAAGAACTTGCTTGATTTTGGTTTTGGTTGTTACGCCATGAAAAATTGGGTTGACTTCTCTAACCTGGGTTGTAAGCATTTGAAAAAGGATTATTCCTCACCCTTGGGTTATGAGAGTTCGTCATATTGGCTCACTCAACAAAATCTGGGAATTTCTCACTAGAAGGACAAGCATTAGTAACATGACCATGAATCCCACAAACTCCACATACCTTGATGGAGAGTGGCATTCTTTGAGCCATTATCATAGTACACATAGACTTAATTTGCTTGGTTAATTTTGAAACCTACATTGCTAACTCAATGTTAGTGTTAATCTCATAAAGACATCTCGATTTACCTCTAACACTCTTTTGTTGCGAATTAGCTCCAAGCATCTCATAAAGTTCGTAGGTCTCTTGTGCAGTCTTTTCTCTCATAGCACCTTCAGCAGCATTATAAACCATGGTTTGACAACCTTAAGTTAGTCTATCATAAAAAAAATTGATTTTGCAATTCTAATGGGTACCGATGATGTGGACATTGAATCAAAAGCAATTTAAAACGTTCCCAACTTCATAGAATGCCTTACCATCTGCTTATGTGAATGTTGCAATCTTACCCCTCAATTTAGTGGTTTTGGCATGTGAGTAGAACTTACTTATGAACTTATTGTACATTGCATCCCATGTGGTAAGTGAGGCTGGTGTTATAGACACGAACCACGTCTTTGCCGCATCCTTCAAGGTGTAGGGAAAACATTTCATTCACAATTGGTCCTCAATTAATCCTTGCAAAGGAAAAGTTTGAACAATTGCATAAAAATCATAAATGAATGTTAAAGGATCTTCAATAGCAGCACCATGAAAAGAAGGAAGCATATTAAAATGAATATTCTTAAGCTTATAGTTCCTGGCTGCATCATTGAGAACAATGTATGATGGTGATGTTCCCGTAGTAGGACATGCAAACTCCTTTATAAGATGATTTGCAACTTGATTTTTAGCTTGATTCTCAACTTGTAACTCCATGTTGGTTTCAACTAGTTCCTCTTCTTGTGCCTTTGCTTTCCTATCGAATCTATCAATTTGATCATTGATGGGCACTAAATAAATTTAGTAAGCTAAAAAGAAAAATAATAATAATAATACTACTAAAAGAAAAACACACGTAGTTAAATAAAATTGAATAAATTTAAGACAAATCCTAAGCAACGGTGCCAAAAACTTAATGAACAAAAAGTTGTAATCTCGCAAGTACACGAATCAAGTTAGTATAGCGCGCAAGTCCAAGAGTCGATCCCACAAAGACTTGCTAAATTTATTCAATTAAAATACAACTACTTATGCCCTAAAAATTATGAAAGTCAAATAAAAGAAATTACCTAAGTATTTAATTAACTACTAAAATTACTAATGAAATTAATTAACCTAATAAAATAAATAAATTAACTAATAGAGAAAAGCCTAGGAATTTGATTTCACCAATATATTGCAATTGTATGTCTTCAATCCTAAAAATCTCAATTCAATTCTAAGATTCATTCTTCCTAATATATGATTACTCTATTTGATGGCAGCTATAATCAAGTATTTTTAATCATTTAATTACCTACGATATGTAGCATAATCAATGACTAAAAATCCATTAAGAATAAAAGAACATATAACAAGAACCAAATAAATATTCTAGCTTGATGTATGCATCAAATATTTATTCAATCATTCAAGAGAGCTATACATGGCTACGCATGTGATGTGTACCTTTACCATGTCTCAAACAATCAATTGATTTATATTAGAGATGGCTAAACAATAACACAAATCAAAAGATTGAATTAATCACAGTGAATGAAACTAGAATTTAAGAATTGATCAATTAATCAAAAACACATAAAATATGCAAGTAGGCTCAATCAAATTCCTAGCAAAAAAATTAGTTCATGCTTAATCTAGCAAAACACATTATTAGATTAATAAGATTCATGATTTAAACTAAACAAATAACTAATTCAAAAATAAAATATAACTTATGCAAGAAAGTTGGCAGCTCCTTAAAACCACACTTCATGTAATTGTCGGCAAAAGATGTAGCTTGGGCACATGTATATCAAACATGTACTGTAACATCCCGTTACTATATTTTTCACGTATTTCTATACAACTTTACCGGTTGGGCTGTCTGCGATGCCATTAACATTTAACAGTAACAGTGATAAATGATAAACATTTATCTATTAATTATGGAATATGAAATTTTTTTCATTATTCCTCTCATCTGACATCCCCTATTAACCTTTATTTCACTAAGGTAGTACTGTATATATATGTCTGAAATGTAAAAGAGAAGAGACTGTACCTGTCACATTTAACGTGCCATGCCTCAATGCTTTAAGCATAGCTATACCCATCTGAGAGCTAATTCTCTCAACTCCGTGTACTTCTTATCTGTGGAGTTAAAACAAAGGGGTGAGCGATTCATACGCTCAGTAAAGGAAATATATGCTGCTTTAAATAAAGCAAAACTATATATCACAACACATTTATTCTTTTCTTAATAATAACCCAGTAGAAAAGACAGTGGATATATAGTAACAACTCTCTTAAAACATCATTCAAATCACTGGCTAACAGTTTACTTTAAAATGTAGTAAACACTATATAGGATTTCAACAAATCCTCACAGTAAACAGAAATTGGTAAGTTGAGACTAGGCAACAAATAAATCATGCTATCATCGTTCTCCCTCCCCCTTGCGAGAATGGAATCTGCCGCTATTGGGGTGCACCCGTAGGCCATCGCCCCTCACGGCTATCTCAGATCTATGGCCATAATCTATAGTGGTCCTCGAGTCCACTTGCCAAGTGACCTCGAGACTGCTGATGACTTGGTGGGTCCATCAGCCCTGTGACGCCCTGAGGTGCACTCATTGGTCCATCGACCGCCACCGCCCCAGGTGGGTCACGCAATAGTAATGCATGAACTAGAGGCCTAACGTCTCAAAATCAAATTATATCTCATGAAAAACCTTTAAGAAATTATTTCATAATGTCATCATTTTCTTTCCAAAAAGGTTTTAAAAACAGCCCGCAATCTCACTGAATTCCGTGTGAGAAAGGCACGGGTTAAACTGACTCGCCATGGCTAGTTCGCCCATGGTCAACTCACCCATTGGTCAACTCGCCCAAAAACATAATGAAAACAATTCATTTTTTTGTTGAAAAATTTTGGAAAAGCGAAACCTGTTCGCCATGGTCGACTCGCCCGATATGGCTCGCCCATGACAGTTCGCCCAACACGGAGAACCTGTGTTCGCCCGCCACTTAGCTTTTCAAAACAGAACTCTCTCGTTGATAGCGGTTCGCCCGCCTTAAATTTAAGACAAAGGGCCGCTCGCCCAAACACATTAAAACGAGTTCGCCCGCCCTTAAAACTAGAGACGGTTGTATAAAAATTATAAAAGAGCTTGGCTCACCCGCCATTACCAATTCGCCCATCATAAAAATACAAGGGCTCGCCCGCCCTGTATCAGTTCACCCAAAACAGCATAGGGGTCGGCTTTTAGCTCGCCCGTATCAAAAATAATTATCAAATAACTTTCCTCAAACAATGCATGTCAGAAAACAAAGCATTTAACTTATTGTTTTCATAAAATTTACTCCACAGGACATGCATCACTTCACACACATCTCCCTTACCTGATATTACGAAGCCTTGCTTCGCCTTGCTTCTTGCTCGCCAACGGCTATTCCCCATTCTCGACTGCAAAAATGATTTATTAAAATTATTAATATTCTTTTTTTTTCCAAATTTCCAATAGTTTGGTGAAACTTAATAATCAAATAGCTCGCCCATACAAGTTCTCACTAGCTCGCCCAATCGAGCTTGCCATTCAACAATGGCTTACAATTTGGGAGCTCGCCCGCCATTACTCAAAATTAATAATTTTCAGAAGCTCGTCGAACAGTCAACTCGCCAAGCCTCTATTGGCTTAAATGTGGGAATTCGCCCACAGTTCTACTAGCCCAATGCGTCTGCATTTGAGCTCGCCACACACACAGATTTCTTATCATAAGTGAGCTCGCCCATGAACTAAACTACCGTTGGGCGACCTAGCCCACATGAATAACAACATTGGCGATTTCATCATTTCCTACTCGCCTCATTGGCGATTACAAACTTTCAACACGGGCGATCAACATAGTCGCCATTGTCGTTACTTATTCCATTATTTTCTTTGTTTCCATATTCTCCAAAGATCTGACTAAAAACAAGACTATATCTATGTTTATTACTGCATAAAACATAGAAATCTATCATTGAGCATCAAGAAAACATCAGAAATATGAAACTCACCTCAACCAATTGCACTTCCTGAACAAGTTGTTTTCTGTCTCGCGTTGGCCTCCTTTGCTTATTCTTTTAGCTCAACCAACTAAGAAGGGAAGGTTTGCAAGCTGTTTTGTTTGTTTAACCAGCTTAAGGGTGAAGCTTATTAGATCAACCATAGCAGAAATGGAAGGAACAGAACCTTGCAGTTGCATAACCCTCGTAAGGAAAATGAAGTTTGCTAAACAGATTTGCCTCAAGTGTTTCTTCTTATATAACCCTGCTCAACCAATCACTAGTTACCGCCTGTCCCTTATCTGCTTCTTTCATCATTTCACGTCCATCACTCCTTTAATGCATGAAGAAAACTGAAGCACAAGTGGCGTGAAAGTCTCCCTTTCACACTCTTTTTCTTCTGCTGCAGACTTTGTTTACTTCCTCAACCAATAAGGCTAATTCCCTTATTGACTTTAACTTTCCTTCATTTATTGTCCTCGACCGTATATCTCACAAAGTCAATCTTGGCTGCTAATGGTTCTGAAGCCATTTTCCTTGTCCACACAAGCTGATTCCCGGTCTCCACCTCGTCTGCTCGCCACACTACACCAGTTCGCCAGCCATTCAGTTGCCAGCTTTATCTTGGCAATTAAAAGAAATTCTCTTTTTTTTTTCTTTACAATTACATTGAGACTTAGCGAATGGTAGTTGCCTTCTTGCCAACTAAGCTATTCTTTGCCCCTCTGTATGGCGATCACAGGTTCTCGCCCTTTTGGGGCCATCACCAGGTATGGCTCAACTCGCCAATCCTTATCCTGATTCAGCTCAAACATTGGCGAAAACACCTATTCGCCCACTCCATCGTCCAACTCGCCATCACCATTGGCGATCACACCATTACCTTGCTCGCTCATTGGCGAGCCGTTTCTTTATGGTACTCGCCTGTCGAGTATTTCACCTAATTGGCTCCGTTCTCATCTCAAATAAAAGAGCTTTTCACCCTTTTGAAAATTAACATTCATTATTTATTTAATTTTTTATTATCCATTTTATGAGGTTAAGGTCTACAGTAGGGTAAAATCAGATCTTACATTTTCTCCCCACCTTAAGAAATTTGGCCCTCCAAATTTCAACCGGATTTATCAGTGTGAAAGCTGTGTATATTTCTCAAGTAGCCTTATACTGCCAGAGAATCCCATCAAGGAATTAATCTTTGATCACCACACTTTATCACAATACTTTATCCCTCCTATCCAAAATCCGTACCGATTTCTCAACGTAACTCATGTCCTTTCCAATCTCTAGGACTCATCTCGAATCACGTGAGAAGGATATGGATAGTACTTTCGCATCATTGGGACATGAAACACATTGTGCACTCCTGACAACACGGGAAGTAGTGCACATCTTTCACATGATCTAAGATCTCCAACGATCCAATGCATCGGGAACTCAATTTCCCTCTCATTATGCATCCCAATGGTGAGACCTTAATATACATAACCTCTTGTATATCTCAAGAAGTCTGTTCGACAAAGTCGAAAATAATTTTTGGTCTCTCATGTTCTCATGCTATCGTGGATTATATCGTCTGCTAAATAATATTTTCCAAATGTTATGCCTATACTCTCTTGTGGCCCTTATTATCAACAAACTCTGCTTGGGTAGAGGATTATCCCAGGAGCCTATAAAATCAATCGCACACGCTCACACCATATCCTCGAGCGTCCATCTCATATGCTCGGACTGTCTCTCAGTCTGCGGATAAACTGCGGTGCGAAACTCAATCGGGATCCCATAGCTTCTCGTAATCTCTCTCAACACTGAGATATGAAGCGGGACTCCCTATCACCAATAATGCTCGCTGGAATACTGTAAACCTCACCATTTCCCTGACATATTATCCGACCAAGGCATTAATTAGCTCAACAAATTCCATAGTTAAGGAATGAGCAGACTTACTCAATATATCCACAACTATCCAGATAACATTTTACTCTTTTCAATTTTTCACTGAGTATAGGAAGTACCTCTAATATAGGTATATTTCTTCCTTATCACTTTTTCGACTCTTATTTAATCTCGTCTCCAATATGAGACCACGAATATCTTTTTATATTCCTCATTGTCTCTAAGAGTACTGCCCGTCTCTTTAGGCCATCAATAATCATCCCTTTGGCGCTCTTCCGCGCTCTAGGATTATTCTCTCAAGTGGGTTGGCGACCACCTAGTTTGCCCACATCTCACAACATGTTATCCGGTGTTGAGCGATCACCCCACTCGTGGGTCGCCCATCCCGAATTTTCTTAAAGTCCTAAAGAATCTCGAGCGTCTTTTCCCAAAACCAATTTACACTCCCTCAAGTCTTTTATCATCCTTGAGAGTTAGTAACTCATCTATACTATTTATCACTTATCATCTCATTCAGTGCTAGTCGATTATAATTTGGTAACTATCATGTAGATAATTTTAATCATTCGTATGTAAGTGTCCCAGTAGTCTCTAAAATACCACGCACTCACTCTCAATATATCCCGGAGCATCCACACAATGCGCTCGGATATCTATATAAATCTAAGGCGGTGCTAACAGTAAAAATTTGGAATCCCAAAGCCTCTTGCTATTCTCTCAAAGCATACGGCGAATCAGGGATCCCTATCACAAGTACCCACTCACTGGAACTTCACATACGTCCTCTCTATTTCACCAGTGTATATCAACTAAGGCACTTATTACATCCTGAAACCTGAAGATGAAGAAGTGAAATAACTTGGTTACTCAATCCATAATCACTTCTATAACATTATGGTTCTTTCGGATTCTTCACTACCTCACAGTGATTGTTTCATGATTAATCTAGGACTGCTTTTCTTTTGCAGACCTTAATATTAACCACCGATTACGTCTTAGGTAATCATTTTCCCCTCGACCACTTCTCTTATCTCAAGTGATCATTCTATCTCTTATTCTCCTAGTACATGTAATGTTACTACTTGGAGAATATACTTTTCCTTATACCAATTTCTGGAATTTAAATTTATTATCATTCAGATTTCATCACCACTTTACTTATACAATTTCACATTCCCAATATGTACATATATACACATATGTATATCCTTTTTCAGGATTTGCAGTACTTCTTGTATCTGCTCCTCTAAGTATAACAATTTTATTTTTTTTAATTCTGGCTTGTCATTAATTCCAGCCATAACTACATAATGATCAGAGGATATCACATTTATTCGTATGCTTGGGAACTACCTCATAACTTGTGTTCCCTAGTCATCATATGACTTGTCTTCTTAAGGCAACTTCATTCTTTTACATTCATCACCACAATTATTTTCTCACTTAATATAGTACTTTACTGTTACTATCTCATAACCATTTCGAATACTTTATTCATACATACCCATTCACTTCTACTTTCTCCTAATTAAGCATTGAATCAATAAGGTAGCAATTCCACAAACTCTTCAACAGTTCATTCGTGCTATACGGGTAAAACTCATAGATTTTATACCCCAATAAGCACACTTTAACCTCACTTAAGTAGTAAAATCTTTTATTCAGACAATTTTAATGTCCACTTAATCAGTTGAGACCTCACGTCTCTAATATATATATATATATATATATATCAATTAGAAACCAATGGTCACTGACTTAACAATAAGGTTTTCTATACCTTATTCAATAATATTGCTAATATCAATATACATGTTTATTCTTTTTAAAATCATCCTAGTTGGCTCTAGGCACACAAATAGGAAGGATACTACAGTCGGCTAGGGATCCAGATAGAATATGATAGGTATTTTAGAATACCATACTTGTTCCGGAACCTAGAAGCAACTGTAGAGAGTATTAATCTCATTGTTTTCAAAACGATAAAATTTTCATTTTTCACTAGTTATAACAAACTAGTTTTATTCTTTACTCATCAATCTCTTGAGTAATTTCTCAAGCTCTACTGATTCACTGGTAAGAGCTTACAACAATTTCTATTTCAATTTACCAACCTATAAGCTTGTCAACTAAATCTCGATGCCAACTTTATCATTTGGTAATTACGAGACATTTCATTTTCTTGGCGATTACATCTTTTGTTCTGTTCACCACATTGCTTTGACTCATGTCATATTGTTGATCAGATTACTCACCATACTCTTTGGGTGATCAGGATTCTCACCCACTTTAATAATTCATGTTATATTGGCGGACTCATTTAAGTCCTCGCCATCATCTAACTCGCCCACATCATTGGCGATCATGCATTTGCACGTCCATTGGCGAGCTATCCCAATGTAGTTCTCGCCCATCGAGTATTTCTCATAAATCTCATAATATCACGGTTCTATGGATATCATAACGGACCAGCCCAACCGGCCATGGCAACCCCCTTTTTGGGCCCATCGACAATGATTGCTGTGACAATGCTACTCATCCATACTATCCTCTTTGGTGATCACCTCGATGCCTAGTTCTTCCAACCGTGCTCGAGTTCGCCCATTTCAAAGTTTTCTTTCTCATCCACAGACTCGAACACTTGACTTCCTCAAATGTCAAGTTACATCCATTCTCCTAAAACATAAGGAGTATATATAACCAGTTTACATCATTTCTCACACAATTCACTTTAAATTCAGACCCCAAAATTCACAACTGGGCTGACTATCTCGCGACCTCTCATAACTTGTACTCTGGGTCGCCTTACTTATCAATATATCAGTGGGGTCCATAGTAAAGATCATCCTTTACACTACCACATACTATTTCACCATCAATTTGTATTTTAAATCCATTCAATCACTTATGACTTTGAAAGAAAACATGTTAATATAGTGGTATATTCATAAATGTCCCTTTAATTTTCTCTCTCATCAATATAACTCCAAACACGCGATCTAAGAGCTTATATGTTAATATTATCCCTTTTTGTCTCAATATCATCATTTCAGGATCTTAGTTCGATATGGACAGAGAAGTCCTGGTGGGGCCCTCACCGAGTTCCTCACTGCACCTTATCGAATCGACCCAACATTATGATGATAAGATCGCTTATTTCATGCAAAATTTTCGGATTACTATCTCTATTTGTAACCCATAATTCATCAACTTTCACCATATTTCATCACTTAACTCAATTCACAGTCATTCGACTCCTCTATACATTCAGACTATACAGTACTACAGGGGATGTTAACCTTTCTCAACACTCTCCATGATAAAGGCATCAACAGACATCAGACCAACCCAAGCTCTGATACCATTAAATCTGTAACATCCCGTTACCACATTTTCACGTATTTCTATACAACTTTACCGGTTGGGCCGTCTGCGATGCCATTAACATTCAACAGTAACAGTGATAAATGATAAACATTTATTTATTAATTATGGAATATGAAATTTCTTTTCATTATTCCTCTCATCTGACATCCCCTATTAACCTTTATTTCACTAAGGTAGTACTGTATACATATGTCTGAAATGTAAAAGAGAAGAGACTGTACCTGTCACATTTAACATGCCATGCCTCAGTGCTTTAAGAATAGCTATACCCATCTGAGAGCTAATTCTCTCAACTCCGTGTACTTCTTATCTGTGGAGTTAAAACAAAGGGGTGAACGATTCATACGCTTAGTAAAGGAAATATATGCCGCTTTAAATAAAGCAAAACTATATATCACAACACATTTATTCTTTTCTTAATAATAACCCAGTAGAAAAGACAGTGGATATATAGTAACAACTCTCTTAAAACATCATTCAAATCACTGGCTAACAGTTTACTTTAAAATGTAGTAAACACTATATAGGATTTCAACAAATCCTCACAGTAAACAGAAATTGGTAAGTTGAGACTAGGCAACAAATAAATCATGCTATCATCGTTCTCCCTCCCCCTTGCGAGAACGGAATCTGCCGCTATTGGGGTGCACCCGTAGGCCATCGCCCCTCACGGCTATCTTAGATCTATGGCCATAATCTATAGTGGTCCTCGGGTCCACTTGCCAAGTGACCTCGAGACCGCTGATGACTTGGCGGGTCCATCAGCCCTGTGACGCCCTGAGGTGCACTCATTGGTCCATCGACCGAGCCACCGCCCCAGGCGGGTCACGCAATAGTAATGCATGAACTAGAGGCCTAACGTCTCAAAATCAAATTATATCTCATGAAAAACCTTTAAGGAATTATTTCATAATGTCATAATTTTCTTTCCAAAAAGGTTTTAAAAACAGCCCGCAATCTCACTGAATTCCGTGTGAGAAAGGCACGGGTTAAACTGACTCGCCATGGCTAGTTCGCCCATGGTCAACTCACCCATTGGTCAACTCGCCCAAAAACATATTGAAAACAATTCATTTTTTTATTGAAAAATTTTGGAAAAGCGAAACCTGTTCGCCATGGTCGACTCGCCCGATATGGCCCGCCCATGACAGTTCGCCCAATGCGGAGAACCTGTGTTCGCCCGCCACTTAGCTTTTCAAAACAGAACTCTCTCGTTGATAGCGGTTCGCCCGCCTTAAATTTAAGACAAAGGGCCGCTCGCCCAAACACATTAAAACGAGTTCGCCCGCCCTTAAAACTAGAGACGGTTGTATAAAAATTATAAAAGAGCTTGGCTCGCCCGCCATTACCAATTCGCCCATCATAAAAATACAAGGGCTCGTCCGCCCTGTATCAGTTCACCCAAAACAGCATAGGGGTCGGCTTTTAGCTCGCCCGTATCAAAAATAATTATCAAATAACTTTCCTCAAACAATGCATGTCAGAAAACAAAGCATTTAACTTATTGTTTTCATAAAATTTACTCCACAGGACATGCATCACTTCACACACATCTCCCTTACCTGATATTACGAAGCCTTGCTTCGCCTTGCTTCTTGCTCGCCAACGGCTATTCCCCATTGTCGACTGCAAAAATGATTTATTAAAATTATTAATATTCTTTTTTTTTCCAAATTTCCAACAGTTTGGTGAAACTTAATAATCAAATAGCTCGCCCATACAAGTTCTCACTAGCTCGCCCAATCGAGCTTGCCATTCAACAATGGCTTACAATTTGGGAGCTCGCCCGCCATTACTCAAAATTAATACTTTTCAGAAGCTCATCGAACAGTCAACTCGCCAAGCCTCTATTGGCTTAAATGTGGGAATTCGCCCACAGTTCTACTCGCCCAATGCCTCTGCATTTGAGCTCGCCACACACACAGATTTCTTATCATAAGTGAGCTCGCCCATGAACTAAACTACCGTTGGGCGACCTAGCCCACATGAATAACAACATTGGCGATTTCATCATTTCCTACTCGCCTCATTGGCGATTACAAACTTTCAACACGGGCGATCAACATAGTCGCCATTGTCGTTACTTATTCCATTATTTTCTTTGTTTCCATATTCTCCAAAGATCTGACTAAAAACAAGACTATATCTATGTTTATTACTGCATAAAACATAGAAATCTATCATTGAGCATCAAGAAAACATCAGAAATATGAAACTCACCTCAACCAATTGCACTTCCTGAACAAGTTGTTTTCTGTCTCGCGTTGGCCTCCTTTGCTTATTCTTTTAGCTCAACCAACTAAGAAGGGAAGGTTTGCAAGCTGTTTTGTTTGTTTAACCAGCTTAAGGGTGAAGCTTATTAGATCAACCATAGCAGAAATGGAAGGAACAGAACCTTGCAGTTGCATAACCCTCGTAAGGAAAATGAAGTTTGCTAAACAGATTTGCCTCAAGTGTTTCTTCTTATATAACCCTGCTCAACCAATCACTAGTTATCGCCTGTCCCTTATCTGCTTCTTTCATCATTTCACGTCCATCACTCCTTTAATGCATGAAGAAAACTGAAGCACAAGTGGCGTGAAAGTCTCCCTTTCACACTCTTTTTCTTCTGCTGCAGACTTTGTTTACTTCCTCAACCAATAAGGCTAATTCCCTTATTGACTTTAACTTTCCTTCATTTATTGTCCTCGACCGTATATCTCACAAAGTCAATCTTGGCTGCTAATGGTTCTGAAGCCATTTTCCTTATCCACACAAGCTGATTCCTGGTCTCCACCTCGTCTGCTCGCCACACTACACCAGTTCGCCAGCCATTCAGTTGCCAGCTTTATCTTGGCAATTAAAAGAAATTCTCTTTTTTTTTCTTTACAATTACATTGAGACTTAGCGAATGGTAGTTGTCTTCTCGCCAACTAAGCTATTCTTTGCCCCTCTGTATGGCGATCACAAGTTCTCGCCCTTTTGGGGCCATCACCAGGTATGGCTCAACTCGCCAATCCTTATCCTGATTCACCTCAAACGTTGGCGAAAACACCTATTCGCCCACTCCATCGTCCAACTCGCCATCACCATTGGCGATCACACCATTACCTTGTTCGCCCATTGGCGAGCCGTTTCTTTATGGTACTCGCCTGTCGAGTATTTCACCTAATTGGCTCCGTTCTCATCTCAAATAAAAGAGCTTTTCACCCTTTTGAAAATTAACATTCATTATTTATTTAATTTTTTTTATTATCCATTTTATGAGGTTAAGGTCTACAGTAGGGTAAAATCAGATCTTACATGTACAGATGTTCACAATTCATGTAGTAAAGAGAAAGTTTTTACAACCAAACCAACTCTTACTTTAGCGTTCTGTACTGGTCAAAGTAGCAGCAAATCTCTATGTGTCCCATTGCGCCAAACCATCAAACTGCCCAACTAGCGATAGCATTAGTCACCTCACAAAGCTCGACCATGTACTCTGTTTAGTCCAGCTCTTTGTCGCACTGCTGCAACATGCGATTCTGCTCCAAAATTCCAACAACTTTGCTTCCTCCAAAGCTCGGTTCAGCAGCTACTCTTCTTACAATTTCAGCAACTCTGTTTCTTTGATCTTTTCCTCTTTTGATTGCTAGGAATTGCTCTGTGAAATAAAAAGAAACAACAAGAAGAAGACCAATAGCTAGGCCAAAACAGATACCTCTTCTCTCACTTTTTTCTATTTCTTTTCTTTGCTTCTATCCCTTAAACTGTTGCCCCTCCCCCTTCTTTCATAATTTGTTTCCTTAAAAATTTCTAAGGTTTCTATTTAATTAAGAAATAATTTCAGCCCTTCATTCTATTTTAATCCTATGGTCCCAATAATTCTTAAAGAAAATAAAGATTTTATTAGAATTTTAGAAAGTCAAACAATATATATTTCAAAAATTTATTCCAATCACAAAATTTATTGTTTGATTTCATGCCATAACTTTCAAAATTAATTCCAAAATCACATGCTCTAAATTAATTCACAAACACACTTTAAACAATTAATTTTACACAAGAATATAGCAATAAATGTAGTAATAAATAATAAAAATAATATAACAAATATATTATTATCACTTGCGAGCTAGCTATTTTCTTTGAGATTAAATATAGGAGAGAATTAGTAGTAGAAAGGAGATGTTGGCAGATCTTGCTGGAGGAGGAAGAAGAATGGTAGGAGGAGGAATGAGTTTGAAACTAGCAATGGTTGGGCGGAGCAATCCAATGCTTTTATGGCACAAAGTGATTTAGCTAGAATATGTCAGGTGATGTCTAATCATTGTAACAACAACATCAATCACAATAAGGTGTGTAACAACATGAGACAACTTATGAACGACTTCGGAGAGTGAACCCACCTTCATTTGAAGGCAGGCCTAATCTTCTGGTTGTAACGGCTTTGATTAAAGAGTTAGAGAAACTCTTTAAGGCGATAAGGATTTATGAAGATTTGAAGTTGACCTTTGTCACAGCCCGTGACCCCATTTTTCACATTTTTCTATACATTTTATTCTGTTGGGCTGTCTGTGATACTTTACTTTTCATATATTCATTTAACTACTAAATATAAAATTCGTAATATCAATTATATCCTATCTTAATTCTAAGGAAAGTAGTACTGAAAGTAAGTCTAAATACAGAAAATAAATGATCATACCTCATATTATAAATCAAGCTGTCGCAGTGTCTCCAAATGCGCAACTCGAAATCCTTAGATGTCAGATCTCTTTGTCCTCAAAAATTTGGAATATTAATATTAAGGGGTGAGCAAACCACGGCTCAGTAAGAGAGTTATATGCAACACTTGATATTCAGCTACCTATATGCTGAAAATAATTTTTCACTTTCTTTAAATCTTCCTAGATGCTCTAGGCTCATATGTAGGAAGGATACTACAGTCAGTTAGGGATTCGGATGGAGTAAGGCAGATATTTTGAAATACCTGTCTTGTCCCGGAACCTAGAAGCAACTGTAGAGAGTACTGTATAAATTGTTCTCAAAACGATTTAATATTCGTTTTTCATGGAGTAAACCATTTATTTCTCTTCACTTTAGTATGTTTTAAAACACGTAACGGTTCAGTAGTAAAACAGCGGTTTACTTCTGTTCTCTTCAGTGCAGTTAAAAAACACGTGACAGTATAGTGGTTTGTAAATATCCAAATCATTGGATAAATCACTCTGTAATTATTTCTATTTTAGAAATAATTTTCAATGTTATTCTTTTTGAATAACCATTAATTTCTCTTTAGTTCAGTAACTGTATCTTACAGTTCAGTAAAGCAGTATATTTAGTAAAACAGTATCTTGATATGGTTCAGTTAGAAAACAGTAAACAGTAGCTACCAATTCAATAAACAGTATACTGTAGCTTTCAGATCAGTATCATGGAGACCAGGCAACACCCTAAATATATCATGCTATAATAATATCATCCCTAATAGGGGAAACACATGAGATCTATGACCATAGTCTATGGGGTCCTCAGTGTGCACTGATCAGGTGTCCACTGGGACGCTGATAATAGGACCAGTATCTATCAACACTAACACGTGACACGTGAGCATGATATGGGGCCTAACAGTCTCAAAACATTAAACACGTGATATAAACCCCATTTATGAAATCAATTTCACTGAATATAAGTTCAATCAATCCATAAATATTCATAAGGAAAATATTTTCATCTTATGAATAACAATTTATAAAATATTCATACTGGGGTAATCATTCCCGAAAATGTTCTAAATATTATAGAACAGTATAAATCACATTTTACATACGGTGAAAATAGTTTATAAAATAATCACTGTAAAACATAAAAGGTCATAACTGTACTTTTTCACCGTAAAATATATACGCATGCTTTTCTGTGCTTTCTATCGAAAACATGATTTTTAAAGTTATCGGGATTCAAATAAATTATTTTTATGATTTATGATAAATTAAAATATTTATTTTCCAAATTAACACTCCTGTCCCGTTTTTTTTTTGTAAACACATGCACCTTCTAGTCTCAAAACACTGTTTTCCACCTTTAATTACCTTTATGGAATTTTCTATAAACACTTATTTTCATGATTAAACCCATAAAGGTTATTTATAAAATCAAGTGAATATTTGGAGAAATATTATTAAAATATTCATTTTGGTCCTTTTCATTTTTCACCTCGTTTCACGTGAAATATTACCTATCGGGATAAATTTAGGTGATTTCTTTTTTCACCATTTTCAGAAATATGAATATTTTAAAATTAATTATCAATATATTCATGTTTTATAAAAACTAATCGATTTCTCGATTTTCGTGTTAGAGATCGTTTCCCATGATGAAAAATCATTTATTATGATTTTCGATAATTTTTCCAATAATTTTTGGCAGCATAACGGCTGCTGATTGGCTAGTCTCCTGCACGAAAATACAGTTTAAATCTCAACTGGTAAATCACCATAATTTTTCCAACCAATCATTATCAACAGCATTTATAAAATTAAATGCATAATTTAAAACATGTGTGCCAAATATCCTTACAGGCTGTGCTTATCTCCCTTACCTGTCTCGGGTCGGCGACTGCCTCTCGAAAGTCGCTCCCGTGTTCACCTCGCCCAATTTTATTGGCTCAGTCATCGAGAAAATTTTTTGAAATTTAAATTTTAAAAATTAGAATTTTTCCATAATTTATTCAAATTAATTACTCGAAAATAATTCCCGAATTCCTTACCGAATTTCTCGGATTCTTGAGTTTCCCAGGATTTTCCGTAATTTTTAAATTCTCGAGAATTTTTCAGATTCCCGGAATTCCTTTTCTCTTTCTCTTTCTCTTTCTTCTTTTTCTCTTTTCTTTTCTTTTTCTTTTTTCCTTTTTCTTTTCTTTTTCTTTTTCTTTTCTTTTTCTTTTTTCCTTTTTCTTTTCTTTTTCTTTTTCTTTTCTTTTTCTTTTTTCCTTTTTCTTTTCTTTTTCTTTTTCTTTTTCCTTTTCTTTTCTTCCAGCCGGACCGGTCACCTCCCCTCACCGCCGGTTCTTCTCCGATGGTCGGTTCTCCGGAGGTTCGGTGGCTCAGCAGCTGGTCGGCACCACGGCAAAGCCGGATCTGGCCTCCGTTCGATCTAGATCTACAGCACGGCGACGGATCTACTCCGTTTACCTTCGGTTTCTTCTCCTCCTCCGTCAGCCTTCCTTTGCTGTTCTCCGCCTCACCGGTCGCCTCCCACGTCTTCCTCTTCCTCTGGTGGTGGTGTGGCTACAGTGGCGGTGGCCAATTTGGCCGGCACCGTCGGTTCCTATTTTTCCTCTTTTCTCGGTTTTTTACCGGATTTTCCTTCGTCGGTCGTCCTCTTCCCTTCCTTTCTTCGCCGACGACATCATCTCTCCCTTCCTCTCTCTTTCTTTCTCGCCGCCGACGGTGGTCAGTCGGCTCGTGGAAGGGGGGTCGAGATCCTCCCGATTCCTTTCCTTCCGTTTTGTTTCCATTTTGTTTTTATCTTATTTCCTTATTTAGCATATAATATACTATATACTATATACTATATACTATATGCTATAACATATATTTTATACATATAATATATACTAAATATTATACATATATTATTTCATACATAATATAATACAATATATATTATATATAAAATATATATATATATGTTGTATATTACAAAATATATGTCAGTATATATATATATATATGTATATTTATATATTTTAAATTTAAATAACTTTTATATATATTTTCAAACTTTAATGTAAATTAATATTTACATTTTTCTCATATATGTATATATTTATATATACATAAAATGCTATTCTTGAATACATATGTATTATTTAAATTTATACCATAGTATATATATATATCTATATATACCTCAGTATATTAATATATACTATATAATATTTCAATACATATGTATTTATATAAAAATACATATATATAATTTATAATTATATAAATATATTTCTCTTTTATTTCTTATTTTCTTATTTAATTTGGATTTCCATTATCCAAATTAAATTTCCTCCTTTCATTATTTTATATAATTCGCATCTTATTTTTTCGATTTAATTTTTCCTTCACTCGAATTTCCACCATCTGTTCCTTTCTCAATTCTCGGGATTTTCACCAATATCCCATTCTCATAATTTTATTTATTTATTTATTTCCAATATTTATTTTCTCCAATATTTCTTTCCAATAAATAAAAAATTCACGGTTATCACAACCTTCGTTATCACTCTACTGAGAGGAAACACTGAATATTGGTAGGATACCGTAAACCCCACATTTGAAGGTTCAAATGAACCTTTGACTTGGAAGAAATTAAAAAAATGTTTTTTGACCAGTGCTTTCCAAAATTAGTGAAAGTTAAGAAGGAGAATGAGTTTCTACAATTGCAAAAAAAGCCTAATATGATTGTGTTGGAGTACGCTAACAAGTGTAATGAGTTAGGACGCTTCTGCACTTGCATCATCGACTTAGAGAAAAACAAGGGCATCAAGTTTGAATATAGATTAAAGGCAAGAATTTGGTCTTGATTGTCTTCCCACATTATTGACAACTGTAAGGAGGTCTGGCAACGAGCATTAAAGATCAAGGCTAACCTAAACTAATATAGGCAAAAGAGTGGTGACATGAAATGTCCGAGGTTTAGGGGAGGTCAAAGTAATCACCAAAGGAATGTAAGGGGAAATGAAAATAGGAGATTAGGTAAAGCCTAATCCTAAGCCTGAGAAGTGTGGTTATTGTAGTTGGTTTCATCTTGGTCTGTATTTGAAGAAAGCTAAAGTTTGCTTAGAATGTGAGAAATATGGGCATATAGCACGAGATTGTCCTAACATGAGATATGAGGTTGTTAAGGCCAAACCAATGGAGCAAACACATAAAAGCAATGCTTGGGTTTTCGCATTGACTTGACAAGATGCTTATGCAAGTGACAATATGGTGACAGGTATTATCCTTATTAATCATATCAATGCCAATGTTTTATTTGATTTCGGTACCTTCTATAGCTTTGATTTGTCAAATTTGTGGCATCTTTGAATGTTGCACTTGAGAAGTTGAACGAGCTATTATACATGGCCACTCTTATTGGAAAAATTGTGTGTGTAAAAATTGTGTGTGTTGATACTATTTATAAGGATTTTGTTATGCACATAAGGTTATGAACTACTAGTTAACTTAGTACAATTAAATATGCAAGATTTTGACGTGATCTTGGGGATGAATTGACTATCTGTGCATCATCTATCTATTGATTTTATGGGAAAAAGTAGTGTTTCATTTTCTAGGACAACTCGAAATTGTGTATAAAGGTAGTCATGTTAATCCTCCACACCGGGTAGTATAGATTCTAAATTCTATGCAATGCTTGAAGAAAGGTTGTCAAGGCTACCTCACATGTGTGAAGGACACCTAAATAGATGTAGGCTCAAGATTAGAAGATATTCCAATTGTTAGAGATTTTCCTAGCTTTTTTCCAGAGCTTACCTAGCCTACCCTCTAAACAAGAAATTGAGTTTGAGATTAACTTTCTCCTTGGAATTGGCCTAATATCTAAGCTTCCTTACCATATAGCTCCCTTAGAGTTACGTGAACTAAAAGTGCAGCTCCAAGAATTGTTAGATAAGAAGTTCATCCATCATAGTGTGTCACCTTGGAGAGCTCTTGTATTGTTTGTTAAGAAGAAAGATGAAAGTTTGAGTTTATGCATTGATTATAGGGAGTTAAATAAAGTGATTGTGAAGAACAAGTATCCCTTCCCTCAAATTCAAAGATTGATTTCCGATCTGGTTATCACCAACTGAGAATAAAGATAAGTGATGTACCTAAGATTGCTTTTAAAACTAAGTATGGCCATTATGAATTTTTGGTTATGCCTTTTGGATTAACAAATGCTCCTATTGCATTTATGGATATGATGAATCGAATCTTTAAGTAGTATCTTGATCAATTCATGGCTGTTTTCATTGATGACAGTTTGGTTTATTCGAAAAGTGAAGAGAGCATAAGGAATATTTGAAGATTATACTTCAAACCTTGAAGGATAAGCAAGTTTTTACGAAGTTTAGAAAATGTGAATTTTGGTTGTCCCGAATTACTTTCCTCGACCGTTGTTTCTAAGGATGGGATTTCAGTTAACCCGAAAAAGATTGAAGCAGGTGTGAATTGGCCTTATCCAACTAATGTGACTGAGGTAAGATGTTTTATGGGATTGGCAGGTTATTATAGAAGATTTGTTGAAGGGTTTTCTTAAATTGATATCCCTTTAACTTAGTTAACCCAAAAAAGGGTAAAATTTGAATGGTCTGAAGAATGTGAACAATGTTTTCAAGAGTTGAAGCAATGATTGGTATCAGAACCTGTCTTAACCTTGCCTTATAATACTAGTAACTTTACTATATATAGTGATGCTTCTAAGAAAAGGTTAGGTTTTGTGTTAAAGCAAAACAATAGAGTAATTGCCTATGCTTTCAGGCAATTAAAGTCCTACGAACAGAACTATCCTACCCATGATTTAAAGTTGGCCGCCATTGTATTTGCTTTGAAAATATGGAGACATTATTTGTATGGGGACCTTATGAAATTTACACTGATCATAAAAGTATAATGTATCTATTCAAGAAAAAAGAGTTAATATGAGGTAGAGAAAAGGGTTAAAACTAATCAAAGATAATGATTTAAGTATCAATTATCATCCAGGCAACGCAAATGTGGTTGCAGATGCTCTTAGTAGGAAGCACACTGGGAGTATGGCTGCCTTAATTACCTCGCAACCAAAATTGTTAGAAGCACTTGATACATAACAAATCAAGGTGACTATACAAGGAACGGGTGTTATCTTAGCTAGCTTGTTAGTTTAGCCAACTTTGATAAAAAAGATAAAAGTTGCACAAAAGAATGATGGTGAGTTGTGTAAGGCTAATGAAGACGTGGAAAAAGGCTTACGACCAGAATTTAGGCTTCATGAGGATGGCACATTATGAGTTAGGAACAGGTTATGTGTACCAAATGACTTTGAACTAAAGTGAGAGATCTTGGAGAAAGCACACGGTTCTCGTTTCACTATACATCCTAGAGGCACTAAGATGTACAGGGATTTAAAAGAAAATTCTTGGTGGAATAACATGAAACGAGAAATAGCTCAGTTTGTGTCCCAATGTTTGGTATGTCAACAAATTAAGGCTGGACACCAAAGACCATCAAGATTGCTGCAACCCTTAGAAATACCAAAATGGAAGTGGGAGCATACCTCCATGGATTTTGTGATGGAATTGCCTAGGACATTAAATAAGAATAATGTTTGTGGGTAATTGTTGATAAACTCACCAAATCGGCTCATTTTCTACCTATCAAGTCAACTACTCCACTTGATAAGCTAGCACAGTTGTACATGGATGGAATTGTTTAGTTACGTGGGGTTTCAGCAAGTATTATATCAGATAGAGATTCTAGATTTGTTTCTAAATTTTGGACAAGCCTACAATAAGCCATGGGGATAGTTTTGAAACTAAGTACAGCTTTCCACCCTCAAACTGATAGACAGATTAAGAGGACGAATCAAATTTTGGAACATATGCTTCGAGCTTATGTGATTGATCTAAAGGTGGTTGGGATGATCACTTACCCTTAGCAGAGTTTGCTTATAATAAAAGCTATCAATCCAGCATTGGAATGGCTCATTTTGAAGCTTTATACTGCTAAAAATGTAGATCCCCTTTTATGTTGGGATGATGTTGGGGAAAGAAAACTGTTGGAATCGGATATAGTATAGGTGACTATGGAAAAACTTTAGATGATTAGGGAGAGACTTCAAGCAGCACAAGATCATTAAAAGAGTTGAACAAACAAGAAGAGACACGATCTGAAGTTTAAACGAGGTGATTTTGTCTTATTGAAGGTGTCACCCACAAAAGGTGTTATGCGATTTGGGAAGCAAGGGAAGTTAAGCCCGCGCTATATAGGACCGTTTAGTATTCTTGATAAAATTGGAGAGGCAGTATAGTTAATAGCCCTTCCACCTTAGCTCTCCAGCGTGTAAAACGTGTTTTATGTGTTTATGATGAGAAAATATGTCCCTGTCCTGAGCCATACAATGGAGTATGAACCTTTAGAAATTCAAAAAGATTTAACATACTCGAAGTATCCTATTTGGATAGTTGATTAGAAAAAGCAAGTCTTGAGGCAAAGAACTATTCCTTTTGTAAAACTACAATTAAGCAATCATACACCAAGAAAAACAACTTGGGAAAAGGTTAAAGACATGAAAGAATAATATCCTTACTTGTACGAAAATGAAGATAAATCAAGTTTCAAGGATAACGCTTTTTATAAGTTAGGGAGAATGTAATACAAAAAAAAATGGAATAAGTAGTAAAATTAAATGATACTCAAGAGCATAATAGTAATTTCAACCTAATTCTTACTAAACATAACATACACAAACAATAGGCACTGCCGGCACTAGAGAAAGGGAAAGAAAAGAACAAAAGCCAACCCTCATCGTTGCTCGTATTTTGTCCTTTCAATTTTCTTTTACTTTCATTTCCCCTTTCCATCATTTTAGAAGTAGGAACAAGAATATTTAAACACCTTTCTTAGCTAGTATGCCTCTTTTATTTGTTTAATTATTATTCCTACTATTCTTTATCGTAAAGATTAAATTTTTAACAATTGTTGGAACTTTAAAATGGGTTTTGGGATTTTTTTTGTTCAATCTAAGGAAGATTATGGGAGGACTGAGCATGGGAATTTATACATTTGTTTCTAACCTCACATGGGTCACTACGTTCTCTATAAAATTGTTTTAAGCTTTTGAAATTTTATTTCAACATATTAAGCCAAGTTTTAACTTAAGTGTAGAGTAATTTAACATTAGAAAATCAAGTCTTTAATATCTAATTTAGTTTTGACCTTTGGTTTAATTTAATTTTCTAGTGGTTTTGGTTCAAAATAGTATTGGTATCACAAAGCTTGTTTCAACTTTGTATTGCAATCTTAAAATTAGTTTAATTAATTGGTTTAAGAGTCACTTAAGTGTCGGTTTAGTTAGTTAAATTTTCATTTAAGTTATGCATTTCATCCAGTTAAGGCGATTTAACTTTCAACTGATAAAACTCATTTTCACTATAACTTCAGATATAGTGATTTCAATTAGATATGTGCAGACTATCAAAGTTAGTGGTTAGTCTAAATTATATAACTTTTGGTATCACTTAGTATAAGTAGCCTTTAAAATTGTTGATTAAATTCTGATGTATTCAAATCAATGTGAATAGATGTTGATCAGTTGGAGGAGAGTTACGTTTCCAAAGCAAGAGAATGTATGTAAAATCTCACACATTTTGCTTGTTTTGAACCTATATTACATATGTATGTTTTCCAAACACATGAATATTTTATTCCTTACTTTTGATATATGAAAATAAGGATCAAGCATATGATTACTTTGTGCTTTGCTATATGAATGATGGATCATCAATGATCAGTGGAAATGAGAAATCCCTTAATGCTTTAAAGAATCATATCATGAAAGTTACGTATGAATTACTAAGTGGAATAATCAACACTAGAACTAGTTCTACGACCATCAATAATGGGTATGGTAGATAACATACGACCTTGTTAACGAGCAATAATAGTTAGTGATGATCATATAGCCCTGCTAATGGGTTATAGTACTTAGCATAGGCCCCGCTAATGAGTTATGATGGTTATCCATGATCATAGGGCCCTCCTAACGGGACATAGTAATTAACTACGACCATAAGGCCCTAGTAATGGGTTATAGTAGTTAGTGTAAGCCCTGCTGACAGGTTAAAATAGTTAGCAATGATCATACAGATGATATTGTCCATAGGACCTCGTCACGGGTTATAGTAGTGACATTAGCAAATAATGAACTAATGACCCATGATTATAAATTGAATGGCAATGATGAAATGGTTTATAATGGTTCATGACTTTAAAGTATGATATATGATTTACGTGAAACGATATGTATTTGATAATGATTTATGACTTATGAAATGATATGATTTGATATGATGATGAGTTTTATGAAATGATTTTCTAAATGTGTTGAGAACATGATTTGGACGAATCGTGTTTACGAATGATAGTTGCGAAATGATATATGTATATGTATAAAAACAATGCTTGATCCGGTAAGGCGTGTGAGACTATGCTTGTAGAACTATGGTTTGTTCATCCCTTTCTTTTCCTTTTTCTCTATAGATAATTGAGAGATAGGTTGCTTATTTTTGTGATAAAGTTCGAAGATCGAACTGAACTTTTTTTTTTGGATTTTGGACACTTGTTAGCTGATAAGATTTTACAAATTGTAATGACAATTTCATACTTTCTTTAGTTTTTATTGAGCATTTGGAGAACTAATGTATAGTTGGATAAAAATTGTGGATTTTACTTTAAGATATTAATGCATTTAAAAAATTTACCATGAATGAGAGAAAATGAATGAGAGAAAAGGCTTTGTATTACTTTGAGGTTCTACCTCAAGGTAATATGACTATGTTACGTCCAGGTTTCGAGACATGACACAAACACTGCAATCATTTTATTGAGAGTTTTGACAATGAAATTGATAAGCTTGTTCATAGCCTGGATGCAATCTTCTCACTTAGGGACCTTGGCTTCTTAAACTTCTTTATTGGCATAGAGATTACAAATCTTCCTAGTGGAATTTTGTTTACTCAATCAAAGTATATTAAAGACTTGTTGCAAAAGTTTATGTGTCAAGTGCCAAGCCATTGCCAATTAAAGTATATGCAATGCGCTTAACATTATTAATACCAAACGCCCTTAAGTTCGTGTTGAAGTGCATATGGGTAGTTAGGCGGTGATTTCGATGATATTAAAAATAGTGGTGGGATAAGATTAATTAATGAAAGTTGGTATGTTTCAATGCAAGTTAGTAAAGCAAAGTTTTGTAATAAAAGAAAATGGTTATTAAAGTTATTAGATTAAAATTTATATAAAATAAAGTTTATAATATATATTTAATATCTATAAAATTAATAAATTATTGGAAATTATTAAAAGTATTTTTTATTTAAAGCAATATTTTTAATAACTTAAAAATATAAAAATTTTATATTAATATTTTAATATTGATTTATGTAAAATTAAATTTTTATTTAATTTTTCTTTTTTTTTCTATTTTGAGAGATCAGTTACTTTAAACTCTTTTAAAATATAACATTTTTAATTTTTTATATTTTTAAATAATTTCACATGAATCAAAATTAAATAAAATAAAAATAAAATAAAATATTATTTTAATGTATAAAATAATAATTAAATTTTGCATAAATTTAAAACAATTGTAAATTTGTTTTGCAATCTTGTTAGTCCTAACCATTGAAAAAAAAATTAGATCCATTGAATAAAAAATAAAAATGAGATAAAAAGTAACCAACGTTAAAAAATAAAAAAAACTGAAAAAAACAAAAAATAAAGATTTAAAAAATAGAATATGAAAAAAAATAACATTAAAAAAAGAGAACAAGATTAAAAAACCAAAAATATATATATAAAAAAAAGACCTAAACGTTACTACCACCTAACATTTCATTGAGATTTTTAATTTTTTTAATGTTAATAAATAGGGAAGCTAGTCCCTTGAGCACTCTAATTTTTCATCGGAAATGTGTGGGGTAGCATGACTCTTTGATAAGCAACTTAATTTGCCTTGTACTCCAAGTTGAAAGCAAGATTTATTTGATTTGGACACTTAATAAATAGAGAAGCCATTTCATTGAGCGCCTCTAACGGTAATATTTAGGGCAGAATTGCTCCTTGGTAAGAAGCTTAAATTGCCTTGTACTTCAAGTCAAAAGCAAAATTTGTCAGAAAAGTAAAAATGGAAGAGCTGGTGTTCCATAAACAAGTTCGGCTATTCAAGTGGAATGTAGAATCTTCTAGTGTTCCTCAAGGACAAATCCTGTTCCTAATCAAGAGTCGTTTCGTGTCCACTCCTGCAACCTCAAATGTCAGATTCTCCAACCCAATTTCCTACAGTTTCCCATTCAATCCTGACTGTTTGTCTTCTACAACTACTGTACAAAGACTGGCTTATGAAGCTGTGTTCAGTACCCAACAGTTTCATGACCAGAAGAATATTGCCACTTTGGCCTACACCATATCAGAATATCTTGTTAAGAACTACAGTTTTGGGTTTGAAACATTCTCGAATCCCAACGCACTCAAAGTTCTTATTGTTGTTGAAGTAAACAAAACCTGGGCTTTGAAGGGTTTTCGAGATTCTGTCATTAATGAAATTGAAAGGGATCAGTTCAATGGTGAAACAGATGAAACTACGGATGAAGAAAGTATCCGGCTGAGATTGAAAAATTTGCTGCAGGTGCCAGTGTTATCTTTGTTGGAGCCAAGCGATATCTCTGAACCCTTAGGGTTGACACTGGTACCAGGACTGTGTTGCAGCTCAAATGTTGAAAGTTAAGAAATGAGACAGATTCTAGTAGAGGAACAGAGAATGAGAGAAGAGCGGGGGAAGAGAGAGTTGAGAGAGAAAGAGTTTGTTAGAGACGAGAGAGAGATTTGTAAAACTTGTTGTCTATTTTCCATATCCTCTCTTCCATTACATTCTGGAATATATAGCATCATCAGTACACAATTTTCATACTCTGTTAACAACTACTAACATGCTGATTAAGACTAACTAACATATGAGTTTTATTTAGCTAAAACGGCTGCGTTTCTACTTCCTTACTTTTGGCCCGTAACAATACCCCTCCCTTCAAAACATCCTTGTCCTCAAGGATGAGATGTTCTGCAACATTTCCTACAATAGGCAGCAGGGTAACAGTGGCATATGCTATAAGAATAGCCAAAACAGTAATTGCTTCCATGCTTTCAGGCCTTGAAAGTGTTTTGTTTAAGGAACATTCAAATGAGGAGGCAAGTGACCATGGCTTCTTGGTCTGGAACTTGTTCATGGCCTTAGCCTCCTTCCCACGTTGTCCACCGACCAAGAGTTCAATAGCAAGGACTGAAGCTGTTACAATTTGCATGTTAAGCTTCAACAGTGTATTCTTAAACATGACATGGTGGATATTTAAAGTCTTGTAGCCTTTAGCTAGGACGCATGCTCTCAAATCAGTGCCTTGCTTGATGTCACGTGATCTATCAACTAGGATTTCAAGTTCAATAATGGGTACAAGGCCACACTGCTGGAGTAAGCTCTCAAGGGTGAAATCTTGAAATATGTTTTGCAAACATAACTTCCAGACTGTCACAACAACAACATGGGAGCATTCATTTTTCAGGAGATCATTGTGAACTTTGATGTTGACACCACCATAGAAGATAGCAACCTTGGTATCAATCAAGTAAGTACTGAATTTTGCATTAACTGCAACAACAAACATAGGCGCATCAGTTGAAGCAGCTGAAATGAGAACTTTCTTGGTACCACCTTTCATATGTGCTGAGGCCTTAGCTATTGCTGTCCAAATTCCAAATGATTGAATAACAAGCTCAGATTCATAATCATCACAAGGGATCTGTTCAAGTAATGGTAGGAGTTGGACATTATCCTCTAACACAGTCTCCTCAAGGTTAAGGAGGTGACTAGTAAAAGCTTCAGCAAAATGAATATCATTTGTTGACTTGAGATGTCTAATGAATGAAAAATCTTCATTCAAATCTTGCAAAATGACCCTTACAGCAACACCAATATCCACAATACCACCCTTGTTGTACCATTTTATGACAGGAACCCATCTTGAATTACCAAGCCAATTGCAGATAAGATCATGTTCCTCAACATATATAAGAAGCTTGATTCCATCCTCAATGAGAGCAAGAATGCCAACTTTGAGATTCCTCAACCAATTGATCAACATGGCTTGATACAATGTAGGGCTGTAGGACACAAAGTCCACATTCTCAAAACCAAGGGCATCTCTAACAAATTTCTTGTTCAGAAATGTCTCTGTGTTTAAAAAGTTATAGCAAAGGCTCCCTTCACATTTCAGTTCATGTGCTTCCTGAAGCAGCCCAACACAATACATAGCAACAACCTTTCTAACAAGATTTTTGTTGGAACAAAAACTAGCTTCCATGTCGGATTCAATATCGCACTCCTCAATGATAACACCACGACGCACAAAGTATTGCCAAACAGAGATTGGATGCCCCCCATTACAACCACTTCCACATAAAAAACCACAACATGCGAGAAGGTCATTAACAAACAAGGATATATCCAATCCAAAATAAAAGTAAAACTGACCAAATAATGATCCAACAGCACCAAAATTAACATCGACTATAGCGTTTAAAGTAGTATCCTTGTTTGCATCAGGCATGATAATGCCATGAATTTTGGCCTCCAATTTGGACTGCACGTGCTTTCCTTTAGCAGAAGCTCTTTGATATATATGCATGCCAATAGCATTGGAACCCACAACTGATGCAGATCTGAAATCTTCATTATCACAAATAGCACTAACGATGTCATTGGTGCCCTGAACAATGTTTAAGACACCATGAATCTTCCCCATTACCAAAAGCCTAAACCCATAAGGGTCACTAACAACAACAAGCTCATTCTTAGCTACAAACACTATCAAATAAGCCTCCTCAAGTTGCTCATAAGCATCAATTGTATAACCCACACGAAAAGGCAGCACACGTTTTAACAAGATAGGACCAGTAGCTAAGGTTATAGCATCTTCAATAACCATTTCGTTTGGCATATCATTAATATCAGGTATTAGCATGTCAATGATAGTGGTTTTCTGAGCTGGGTTCAAAAGAAAATTTGGGCTAAGAAAAAATGGGTTATCGTAGATAAGTGTAGACAGATTTGATGAAGAAGGCAAGGGAAACAGATTAGTGGTGACTGTCATGGATGGGGTAGATTCAATCGAAGTAAGTTTTATAGGATCAATACCTGATATTTCTTCCACAATATTTGTAACAGAAAGCCTCTCCAATGGATGAACAATTTGCCGCACATCGTCACTTTCATCGGTTGTTGGCCATTGAACTGGGTCACTCAAGTTCGTCTGTGCATTGAATCCAGTGACTATATTGTCCATTCCTTCCATGGGTGGATCGATAAAATCATGCTTTTCGTCTTCATCTTCAACTATATTGGCACTCAAATCCTTTGTTAAACCACTTAACTCATTTCCATTTTCAGTTTTCTCAGATTTTCTATCAGACTTGTAACGATCAAATATTTCATCTAATCTGACCATCATTTGCTCGAGCATTTGCCTTATCTCCATTCGTTGCTCAATCGACCAGTGTTCAATCGTTGCTACACCGTCAGCCATGCCAAGATCGTCGGCTCTGATGCCAATGTTGCAGCTCAAATGTTGAAAGTTAAGAAATGAGACAGATTCTAGTAGAGGAACAGAGAATGAGAGAAGAGCGGGGGAAGAGAGAGTTGAGAGAGAAAGAGTTTGTTAGAGACGAGAGAGAGATTTGTAAAACTTGTTGTCTATTTTCCATATCCTCTCTTCCATTACATTCTGGAATATATAGCATCATCAGTACACAATTTTCATACTCTGTTAACAACTACTAACATGCTGATTAAGACTAACTAACATATGAGTTTTATTTAGCTAAAACGGCTGCGTTTCTACTTCCTTACTTTTGGCCCGTAACAGACTGGATTCGTTCGAACCATATGATGCCGGTACATTGGCGGCTGATCAGGGCACATGTGCTATCTGCTTGGAAGAGTTGTCCATGGATTCCTGTAGAAAGACGCCCTGCTCGCATGTTTTTCATGGGGCTTGCATTGTCCATTGGCTGTGGAGGAAAAGATCCTGCCCCTTGTGCAGATCTCAACTAGCCTAACTTGTTTTTATGTGGAGGATAGTTTTTCTTTTTTAATTTGTTTCATCTGCTAGGTTATCGACATTTGAGATTTTTTCAGTCTCAATGACTTTTTGTTTTTTATCCAGTTTTGGGAGATGTTATATGAATGTAATGTCTGTTTATGGTAGTCTTATTAGTAAATTTACGATATTTTTTTCTCCTCAAATGTCCACAGAATTTGCTATAAAATAGCATGATTTCATTATTTTCTGAGAGATGAAGTTCATATAAATTAGTTAGGGTAAGCAATTTCAGGCACAATCGAGGCTCATCTCTGTTTCTAATCTCAAATTCGAACCCTCAAAAAGGAAATAAAAAGATTTCAATTTTAGTTAGGGATTTCACCATTCAATCTGACTCTGAAAGTTAGGTTTGAGATCATGATAGCTGTTGTTGTTCTGTATGAAACCATTGCCCCATCTTATTTAGATGAAAACAAGAATGCAACATAACAATATGAATAATAAAACTTTCGATCTTCATAGTTAATTTTAAGAGTTTAAATTACTCTAAAAATGCCACCAGTTAACAAGGAAAATAGTGTTCCCTTATTACATGAATTTTTTTATCAATGAAGCTTAATACATGAAATTACTCTGTTAAAATTGTTACATAACACAAAGTTTGCCAACAACGAAAATATCATGATTCCGATATGTCTGAGCCATCGAATCTCCTTTCTGTGTTTCAGCTATAAGTTTTTTTTCACATCCAATTGTGGTTTCACCAATTTCCAGTGTCTGCATCACGAGATTGGTAGAAATCGTTGGGTTGTACTATGTTGACATCCTCAAACTCATTGTCATCTGGAAGCAGGAAAGGAAAGTTTATAAAATGTAGGTAAAAACATAGTCAGAGAAGCATGCTTGGCAAAGTATAAGGCAATATTGTATGATACAGCATATGATATGCTTCCTATTCCTCATTCTCCTAGCATGATGTACAGTGACAGAATGATGCAACTTTCTATTTCATCTATAACTATACTAAAAAAAAGGCAACAGAAAATTCCAGTCACACACTCATTTCTCAGAGAGCTGGACTAATTTGGAATGAGGTCTTACAGGAATTAACCTGGTTTGTCAATTCAAGACTACAACAACCAGAAAATCCATCTCCCAAGTAAGAGATTAAGTTTGCCAAGGCTTGACACTTGATAATTTTTACATTACAATACAGCTAGTTAGAGGAGGAGGTCTCCACGCTACCGAATAAAAGCATGTATTCAACAACTAAACCAACATTCATTGGGAGTTAGCATTTGCCACTTTAAACATATACATAGATATAAGCAGAGCTCAACATCGTACTGCACAAACCTAATTCTCAGTTTCAGGAAAACAGAAAACACAAAGACACACAAGGAAAGAGTATGGAGCCTGAAGAAATAAAACCACATTAAGATGGAGAAATTAAAGAGAGGGAGACAGAAGATAAAATACAGTGAAAAAAAGTTACTAATGTAAATTGATCACCTATAGCTTAGAAGTAAGAGTTACATTTCTTTTAACAAGATAGTGGCCCAAGTATACTGAAGCATGCATAAATGTGCAATGCCCAGACAATGCATGCACAAACATGCATCTACAAGCAAAAAAGAAGGTACTCAATCAAGTTTTTGAAAAGTTAAAATAACTTTAAGGGAGGCTTGATACTACTTCCTGTAAATTCCAGACAAACTAAATTCCACTTGTTCATGATTTTGACAACATAAATGAGAGAAAAGAGTCATTACAACTTAAGGAGGATTAACCTAAGGCAGAAAATCTCCATGATTCATTGCCAATGAGAGGACTAACCTAAGCAATTTACCATATGTTTGCAAGCCTTCCACTGACAGTAAAAGCTTATCACTTGTTACTAGTATCCAAAACAAAGTCATTTCTAACCTACCAAAGAAATAAAGAAAATAGTATTTCCTTATAAACACATGGCAACCTATCTTCTAAGACAAAAATTAAAAAGCATATATCTATTATAGCTTGTTTCTTGTGGCAATAAAAAGTTCCTCTACTTTTGGTCCAAATCACTTTAGCTAAGAAACCGGAATACAATACATGGATGATGTGCAATAAAACATCCTTAAAGGAAATGAAAGTCGAAAAAGAAGAAAAACCACTAATAAGAAACAACCTTTTCTCAAGGTCAGTGCCACAACAGCATCATTTTCAACCTAAAAGGACAGAGCACATTAAATGTCAAAAAAGGCAAAGGATTCATACAAATAAATCAGTGGTAAGATATCAAACTGCTGCCAGAAATATTTTCCTGCATAAGGTGAGGAGGAAAGATAGAATGTAAATTGTACCTTCTGATCTGCCAATGTTTTAGAATCCTCTAATATTTCCTCAGTATTCAATAGGATCAAACGCTGATCATTAACAGGTTGATCAATGAGCGTATGCAACTTTTGCTTAATGCCTAGGGTAGTCTCGGTAGCATCACACTGGATAAAGTATGTTGTCTTGCTACGCTTCACACGAATGTACATAGCCTATAAAAGTTGTGGCAGTCAATCCAAAGTTCATAGTCTATACTTAAATATAACAGTAAAATGATTCAAGTTGCTTATTAAATAGAGAAACAACTGAAATGAATATTGAAAACATATTTCTTGTATTCCATACATATAGCTTTGGCTGGAAAAAAAATCTATATTGACTATTTTGCTTTTACAACTTATTTGATTTCATTACATTAACTCCTCCAATGCTACATAGAAGAACTGTTAAGAGTTCCTCACTGAAGATTATTTTAATTATAAATGATGGAGTTGGTCAGTCAACATATAAAAATGAAGGTGCAAAAGTTTTTAAATAGAGCTCTTTACGTCAAAGCTAAATTGTAGATAAAGTCATATTTTCAGCAACATAACCCAATTTATTGGGATAAAGGCTCTTATGATGATGATGATCTAAGAATCCTGATCATTATGTTCACAAGACAATCAACCACAATAAAGCTGCTGTAGAATACATTCACAATTTGACAAGACGATAAAGCAAATTGCTCTTTGAACAAGCCAAAATAAACAACCAGGAGGATTCCAGCATAGCAATGCTCAAATTAGTAAATCCAATACTCGAAATAGACAGAGAACTTTCAGATGCCAGCTTGGGACTAGATCTTTCTTTATAGCGAACACCTAAACAAGTGAGGAAACATTGGGACTGGGCTACATAGTCCAGTAACATTTGTCTTTATCCCAAAAAGGAGTAATGAAACCAGTTTTTTAACTTCTCAAGATTTAATGATGATGCCATACTCCCAATTCCATTCACCACTGCCAAATTCACCACCTATGGATCCTTTCCCCCATTTCAATATCCTCCACTAGACCTTCAAGGCACCAACCATCCTATACTAAACCTAAGACCACTTTAGATCTTTTTTTTTTAATTTTTTCAAAGCACTTTCATCCTTTTACTAATCATTTACCGTGCCTATAAGCTATCAAATCCTTCAGAATTCATCAAATTTAGATACCTATAAGCTATCTCAGTTTCTTTATGTTCAATCAGATTAAATTACTAAGACATTAAAGTAATTGCCACAATTTTTTCCTTTCTTTTGCACAGGTGTCTGTATAAATTCATTAAAAAAAACTAAATTTACATTAAAAATGCATTAACACACGAATTAATTAAACAAATAAGATATGCCGTACCATTTTTTAGATTTTGAAATCCAGACCTTGCTTCCGACTATTTATCAGTAAGCTGCAAAAATGGTTATTTTCAAAAGTAAACTAACAAAAAGAAATAGTAAAAAAAATCCAACAACTTCATTTATTGCCTTCTCTGGAAGAAGATGATAAGAATAATCTGGAAAAACGTCGGAGGTCAAAACTCAAAACGATCGAAATCAAATCGAAGTGATGTCAAGCGTTTTAAGTAAATTTCAAGAGCAAATTAAGGGGTCGCGAATCAAATTACTCTTACTGGGAAAATCAGGGAAAATATACGAATGCTAAGAAAGGAAACCAACCTGCAAAAATTTCAAGCTCCTCTGTTGAAGAAATTCGGTGCTCACTTTATTTGTTTATTTTATTTCCTCAGTTTTGCTTTTATAAATTAGAAATCGAATAGGATTACTGTAATTCGACACTCGAGTTTATTGCATATTGCTTTTTCTTTTCGGTTCTTTCTAGGTGCTGTTTGGCTGCATGTATACCTAAAAACCAATCATAATCAACATATTATGTTAGCTCACACTTATGAGACCCGAACCTGAAACTTGAAAGTCTCACGGCCTCCTTTTTGTCACTAAGCAAGGCCTTATTGGCATCTAAAAGCTTAATTATGTAGAATATATTTAATAACTATCTTCTACACCAGAAAATGTTTTTATAAACCTAACTTTTTATTCATTACACGTTATTTTTTATTATTACAGTGCTCATATTACAAGTGAAAGTGGTGTACAAAGACAAAAAATAAGTGTATTTAGAACCCTTCTTCATATATTTCTCACTAGATAAAAGAATAGATTGCATTCACAAAAAGATATCAAAGGTTAAGAATGAGTTGTGGCATATTGTAAGTCTTCGGTTCGAATCCAAATACTTTTGTTGTTGCACAAAACAACAATAAGGATATGCTGACGTCGATGCTCCTAAGGATATGCTGACGTCGATGCTCCTACTTAGTCTCCACGTGTCTTCGGGAAGCTTCTGTAAAACAAGAAAAGTCAGAGAGACGCAGGGGTGGTTCCCTGCGTAGACACTCCGATGCTTAAGTCAGCAAAAAGTTCTTAGATATTGGGAAGCGTAAAAGCCAGTGGTCAAAAATTAGAGAATAAAATTGTACCTGGGGGCCTATTTATAGGTTAGCATTCTAGGTTAATTGCTTAAGGATAATCACCTTATCTTGCTAAGAGTTTGTGTTCTAATACAACACAAGTTCCTTGAAGATCGGGGACTTCTGGAGCCTGTCGCCGGCGAGAGACTCACTACACGTGGCACGCTATGGCGTCAGGGGTCTGTCGCTAGCGGGAACCGAGGTCAAGAGCCATGTGTCGCTATATGACTATAGGCGACGGACTGTTGGTCTCTAACTCTTTCGCCGAATGCCTTGTTGGCCAGAGAGCCTGTCGCCAAGCGACAGGTGTGACGCGCCCCACCTCTTTCACCGAATGCCACGTGGGACGAAGAGTCTTTCGCCAAGCGACAGGTGTGACGCGCCCCGCATCTTTCGCCGTATGCCACGTTGGATGAAGTGTCTGTCGCCGCGCGACAGGTGTGACGCGCCCCACCTCTCTCGCCGATGGACACGTGGACCATTTGGTCTTTGCTATGTGGTAGTTTCTGACGCTATTGGGCCTGGCCTAATACGGGTAGACTTTGTCATATCTGTAGACACCTAATTTTGTCCAAACAATTTTTAAATAAAAAAATAAAAAAAAATCAAAAAAATAAAAAAATGATAAAAAGAAACAAGTCAATTTTGGTCAAATCTCATGTGGAGCACATGCAAAATTCACACCTTCAAGAGTTGACTAAAGTTGATATTGTTGCCAAAAATAAAAGAAAAAATAATCAGCCATTAAATCAATAAATAAATTAAGGAAGAAAATAAATTGGGTGAAATAAAATCTGAAAATTGATTACCAAAAATAAAAAAAATGAAATGGAAATAAATTTAAAAAAAAAAGAGGGAAAGTTAAACAAAATAAATGAAAAATCCCATGATCATGGGATCAAATATAAATTTTTGATTGCTTTCCATGAAATTTTGAGGCTATAAAGCCAATGAAAAGGAGAAAAAAAGGGGAGGAGGCGGAAAAAAAAAACCCTAGAAAAAAAAACAAAGAGAGAAAAAAACCTAAGAGGGGACACGGGTAAAACAAAGAAAAAAAGGCAAAAGAAGGGATCAACCGCCCTTGGCTACTGGAATCTCTCACCACTGCCCAAAACCATTTTCTTCTACCACTGTCATCGCACCTTTCACCACTGTACCGTGCATCATCACTATTTTCTTGGCTGCTACACCGCACTGTTTGGCCACATGTTCCTGCTGCAGCACCATTTTCACGTGAAAAGGAGAAAAAAAAGAAGCAATACAGAGCCACTACAAAGAACCATCACTGTCATCGATCCTTGCAGCTAGCACCTGCCATCACCATTCCCAGCCGCTGTCCACTGCCCCGAGCATTACTGCACCATCCTTGATCTGCTACGCCCAGCCACGACTTGCGTGCGACCTTTATTTTGTTGCATAGTTCTATAAGCTTTTAACGTGAACAACAGGAGAAAAAGAAAAGGAAGGCTATTGCCCTGGGCCATTAGGACAGTTTAGCAAGCTCGTTGCCACCTTACTGCGCTCCGTTCCTACTGTTATTCCATGCCTAGCCTCCTTGAGCCGCTGCTGCTACACGCTACTGCTTCCATTTCATTAACGTTCTTACTGCTCTGTGTTCATCCTCGTTTCCTTGATCTGTTCTGCATCCATAGTGTAGCATCTGTCCCAACCATGCATCAAGTGGTTCTAGCTGCATCACCATCCTCCTACTTCCTGGAAGAAAAGAGAGCTACTGCTCCACCCTGCAGTCCAGCCACCACGCCTTCCATTTCCAGTCGTTTGTTGCAGCATTAAAACAAAACCTGAAGACAAAAAAAAAAAGAAAAGAAAGAAAAGAAAGACAAGAAAAGGCAGACACATGCAGGTGGGTTTGTTGGTTTAGCAACATGAAAACCACGTGAATAACAGAGATCCAAAAGAAAGAACGTGAGACAAGAAAACAAAGAAAGAAACTAGCTTGTGCCTGTGAACGTGAAACGAAAGGAGAGCAATTGAAGCTGTCTTTGACGCTGCCCAGCCAACATGGGTATTTCCAGGGATTCCATGCAAAGAGACGTTAACAAGGAAGACAAAAAGGAAGGGAGCACTCATTAGGTACAGTTATTTTACTTTAAATTTCTTTTTTATCACATGTTATATTTTAATTTATTCATTATTTTAAAAATAGAAAAATAAAAAAGGATTTTGTTCATTATTTTCATTAGTATGCTCCATTTATTCAACACACACACATATTGTAAATAATATCTTTAAAAAAAATAACAAATATTTTTCATGAAATTCTCTAAATATGATTTACTAATAGTAACAATAAACAAACATAAATATAAACTAATTTCCGATGATGGGATTTCTTAGAAATCACAAGTAGTGATTCTTTGATAATCCTTAGGGTCGAAATAAAATATTTGAATATTACCAGCGTATTGGGGTATTCAAGTAATTTTAGTTCGACGAAATAAATTATTATTAATAAACAAATAATAAATAAATAAAATTTTTAAACAAATAAATAAGAGTACTAAATTGTTACAATTAACCTTCGGAAATACATGATGATAAAACAATTAAAAATTAAATAAAAAGTATAAGATTTTCCGATGATGAGATGTTACGGAATTCACAAGTAGTGATTCTTAACTGATCTCTAGGTGAGAGAAATATGCTAAATGTTACCAGCGTATTGGAATATTTAGTATGATTTTTCAATAAAAATAAGATTTATAACAAATAAATAAATTACAAAATAATAATATAAGTATAAATGAATAATGGATTTCTCATGTGCATCATCTGTATTTTGATTGCATCATTTGCATCCATGAAATTTCAAAATAAGTGTGAATCTCCCGAGGATGGGATTTTATAGAAATCGCAAGTAGCGATTCTTAAGAAATCTCTAGGTGAGTAAATTATCTGAAATGCTACCAAAAGTATTGGGGTACTTCGGAATAATTTTCAATACAAAAGATTTTCACTTATTTTAAATTAAAAAAATAAAACTTAAATATTCCAAAATAAAACAAATAATAAAAATGGTTTCAAATAAATGGAGTTCTTTTTAAATGTTTAATTAAGATCATTTTTATTAAGATTGAAAGATAAGACATGATTAAGTGGTACCGTTTTTTTTAACGGGCGTTGTGGGGGTGCTAATCCTTCCCCACACGTAACCGAACTCCCGAACCCAAACTTTGTTTTCGCAGACCAAAAATTATTTTTTTGATAAAACTTAATTAATTTTAAGATTTTATTGAAAAGATAAATAATTTTCGGTGGCCAATCACACCTAGTCAAAGAAGATTGGTGGCGACTCCTCTTTGTGTTTTTTTTTCTAAATCGTCTAGCGATCGAGTCCCCGGACGAAAATCGTTACGACAATATCAATTGCTCCCCACTCTCTTGTTGGATTTATCCAACAAAGAGAGTATAAATGTATGTTTTTGGGCCTTAACCCACTGTGAATAGTCTTTTTTGTGGCTTTTTGTGTATTTTTTACAGGTGAAAAATTCTACTCTGCGACAGGTGTGATCAAGTGCGACGTTTGGCATTCCCTGTCGTGACTATATAAACCGCTGGGACCCAACGAGAGAACGTACGAAAAAACCTCTGAGCAGCCATGTGTCGCCCGTTTTTTCCGCTCTTTCGTCACAAAGAGTCTTTCGCTCTCTCGCCTGGAGTCTCTCGCTTACCTCATCATCAGTAAGTATACCCTTGTCGCATTATTTATTCGCCTACCGCTTTAGTTTTAGGTCTCCCGCAGGTGATTTGGTCTTCCGCGTAGAGTTTAGTCTTCCGCAAGTGTCCTTTTCAGTAGGTCTGTCGCCCAAGGTGTCTGTCGTCCAAGGGTCTGTCGTCTTACTAGGTCTGTCGCTCAAAGGGTCTGTCGCCCAGAAGGGTCTGTCGCCTGTAGAGTCTGTCACCGGGTAGTTTTTCCTTTCCTTTGCCATGTCTCTGCTACGCCCGGGTAAAACACTTAAGACAGGTGGTGTTGTGTGTTCGTTGACAAATACCGACTTAGAGGATATTAGGACTCGTTTTCCTCTTCCCTCGGGTTACGGCTATAGACTTCCAGTGCAAGGGGAGGTCACGCATGACTTGGTTAGAAATGGTGTAGCCGTCCATAAGGCTTCTTTGTCTTTTGGTTTTCGCTTCCCTCTTCCGGAGTTTGGCGAAGCATTTCTTAGATACAAGGATATCGTCCTGTGTCAACTTCACCCCCATGCATGGGCTCAACTAGTGGCGTTTTCGATAGTGTGTCATCACCTGGGTATCGTTCCAACGGTTCCCCTTTTAAGCGCCTTTTTTAGAGTTCGTAGGCTGAAGGGATTGATAACATTCTCTCTTCAACGGTTAACAGTCGGCGAGTTTCCTAATAATAAGATCTTTTTGGATCTCCCCAATAAGCTGCGTGGGTTTGAGAGCGAGTGGGTCGTTGTCGAGATTCCAAGCAATCCGCGGATTCGCTCTAGATGGAATCGTGATATCTCTGACCACTCACAGCGTTCGGATAGGTTCAGGACGGAAATTTTGAAGGACCAATTTGGAGAGCCTATTTGGCAAATCTGTTCTACCGGGGAGCGTAATTTATTTTCTCTTCTAATCCCGAAAAACATTGCCGCTGCCGGCTGGGGCGTAAGCAGGATCGTTCCTCCTGCTGCCCCTTTAACCCACCTACAACTCCTCGTCTATCTAATGCTGGTCCTAGTCAGCCATCCGTGGTCCTAGTAGCCGAAGCGTTTACCCCTGTGGGTCACCTTGTAGATGAGTCCTCTTCAGATTCGGAGGAAGAGACCCCTGAGGCTGCGGATACTAATGGTTATTCAGAAGATGGCCCTGAGTGGGCTCAGGCCGACGCCTTTGGGAGTTCCTTCGTTGACTTTCCGTTGGACTCGAATCTGGATGGTTTAGAGGACTTTGGTGGTTTTATAAGTTTTCCATCTTTTTTTTGTACACATGTGCGTGATGTTTCACTTGGTCTGCTAATCCTTTCTTTATCTATTGTGCAGGCATGAACTTCCGAGATTTGATGCGTAGGAGGGATGCCAATGTTGCTGCTCAAGCGGCTCCTTTTCCTCGGTCGCCAATTGGAGCTCCATCTGGACCGGCTCGTGCTCCTACTCCTCCTCCTCCTCCCACTACTGGTGAATCCAGCCGTCCTACACAAGAGGCTGGGAGAAATAAACGGAAGCGGCCCCTTCTCCAAGATCGAGGTTCGGGCGATCGCGAGAGCTCTGAATCTCAAAGGAGTGAGTCGGCCCTTCAAGAAGGTGGCTATCGTGCTGCTGAGGGTAGGTCAGCTCCTCGCCAGCCTAGGCGTAAATATAGAAAGAGGCTGAACATTGAAGCCTCAATGCCCACGAGACCAATCTTACCCAGGGTGGTCGACCCTACTGTGAGGCCCTATATGATTGATAGCGGGGTCGTCGTTGGTGGGGAGGATTTTCAGACCTATCCCGGGGTGAACGACAACGACAGTATTGAGGATGCCGGGATAGCATCTCGTTTGGCATGGAGCACCATTCTTCCTCGCGACGAGGCGGGGCTTTTTACAAACATTCCTGAAGCGGAGGATAATTCTGATTATCTCGCTATGAAGGTAAGAGTTTGGTGTTTGTTTGGTAACTAATTTCCCCGTCTATATATATATATATATTTTTAATTACTTTTGTTTTTCATCTTTTCAGTCAGCTCAACAAATTACGGCCGTCAATGCTCGGCACAGGGCTCTAAGGGAGCAAGCTGACAAAGAGATTCACGAGCTTCGAGATCAAAGGATGGAGTTGTCAAACGAGGTTAACCAGCTTCGTCCTTATGTCAACAGGGTGGAGGAGGTAAACAAAAGGAATGCTGAGCTTGAGCGAAGGAACGCTGATCTCGAGCGAAGGCTCCAAGAAGAGCAGGCGAAGGTGTCTTCCCTTCAAGGGTATCAAGAAGCATATAATAAGGCCATCAATGATCGGGGAGCCATGGAGAGGCAGGGAGATGAGGCTATTGAGGAGCTGCACAATGTACTGGATCGTCAAAGAGAAGCTCGAATTGAGGCCGGTCGTGAATACCGCTTGTCCCAGCACTGTTTTGACAAGAAAGCGGCGTTCTCGACGAGATTTATTAAATACAGCTTCTATTTGGCTCGCGTTTGGCTGGAGAAGCATCGGCCTAGTGAGGCTTTTCTTGAGTTGCTCTTCACTGAGGAGGCTAAGTACTATGATGCTCCTTCTTGGACCAAGTACGAGCCCGACGCACAAAGTCCAGAGGCCTATTTAGCGGAAGGGGCCATAGATAATCTGGACAACCTTGAGGGTCTGTGGCCTCCTCGACAGCCACTACATACGCCTGAGTCTTCAGAAGCACCTGATCGATCTAAGCCTCCGGCAGCGCGGGATGTTTCTGAGCCTATCGAGATAGGCGATCAGCCTGAGTCTATTGAGGCATTGCTGGGGTTGGATAGTGAGGAGTTCCAAATTTCAGATTCTGCTGCTGTTGATCCTGTGCCAGACTCTGTGGTCGCGGTTGGGCCTTTAAGTGATGTTCCTGCTTCCGGGGTGGCTTCCTCGTCTTCCCAGGATCTTGGTTCTTTGACTCCTTCAGTTCCTGAGCCCTAAGCTTCTCAAGATGCTAATGACGATGTAGCGTCTTCCCAGTCAGCTAATTCGGTCATTGCCGTAGATTAGAACTTTGTATATATATATATATATTTGTTTGAAATCCGATGTACAGATTCATTTTTTTTTTGAATAAAAAGTTCCGTTTCATTTTTTAGTTCTTTCTCTTGCTTATGTGAATCTGAGTAGAGTACCTTGTATGACTTTACTTTTACACCATGTTGCTCCCCAAGTTCTTGTTTGAAACAGTGTTGTCATTTCGTTCAAAGAGGAACCTGTCTCGAGCGTTCGCGTTATTTTCGATTAAGGACTTTAGAATCATCAGGACTAAAAATGCTAAAGCTTAACCATAATTTGTCAACGCGAATCGAGTTTTGCGACGTACATTGTAACTTACTTGTATGCACGTTTCGTGTTTAAGGACTGGCCTGTTGCCCGTCTCGCGCATTTTTCAATTAGAGACTTTAGTTTGCCCGTCTCGCGCATTTTTCGCTTAGAGACTTTAGTTTGCCCGTCTCGCGCATTTTTCGCTTAGGGACTTTAGTTTTTGCCCGTCTCGCGCATTTTTCGCTTAGGGATTTTAGTTTGCCCGTCTCGTGCATTTTTCGCTTAGGGACTTTAGTTTTTGCCCGTCTCGCGCATTTTTCGCTTAGGGACTTTAGTTTGCCCGTCTCGCGCGTTTTTCGCTTAGGGACTTTAGTTTGCCCCGTCTCGCGCGTTTTTCGCTTAGGGACTTTAGTTTGCCCGTCTCGTGCGTTTTTCGCTTAGGGACTTTAGTTTTTGCCCGTCTCGCGCATTTTTCGCTTAGGGACTTTAGTTTGCCAGCTGTTGCCTCATTTTAATTCCTGTAACACATAATCTGTCTCTCATATTGCGTTAGAGAATATAGGAAATGATTAGCTGGCCTTTATTCATGAATCAGAAAAAATAATGACATCTGTAAAGTAATGTAGCAATAGATGGAAAGGTAAAGGCAAGAACAATAACAATCAGAAAGCAAAAAATTACATTGTTTACTGCCAATATAGCTTAAGATGGTTGGCATTCCAAGTCTTTGAGATCTTCTTTCCTTGCAAGGTTTCCAAGGTACATGTGCTAGGTCCGACCATATTTCTGATTCTGTATGGTCCTTCCCAATTAGCCCGCAGCTTTCCATCCTCCTTATGGGCGTTTGTGATTGCCGACTTTCTCAGCACCAGGTCTCCTTCTTGTATTTCTCTGTTCTTCACCCGTGCATTGTAATAAGTAGCTACTCTCTGTTGGTAAGCAGCCAGTCTCATTTTTGCTTTGTCTCTCAGCTCGTCTAGTAGGTCTAGATTCTCCCTTAGTCCTTGAGAGTTGAGCTCCTCGATGTAGGGGACTAACCGGGGTGACTCAGCCCTAACTTCAACTGGGATGAGGGCTTCAGTGCCGTATACCAAATTGAACGGTGTTTCACCTGTTAACACTTTGCTTGTCGTTCTGTAGGCCCATAGGACACTCGGGAGCTCATCTACCTATGCCCCCTTTCCCTTGTCTAGCCTAGTCTTCAACCCATGCAGTATAGTTCGATTGCTCACCTCTGCCTGCCCATTGGCCTGTGGGTAAGACATAGAAGATATTCTTAGGAGAATCTTCAGGCCACTACAAAAATTTCGAAAAGCATCACAGTCGAACTGCTTCCCATGATCCGCATTTATCACGCGGGGGATCCCAAATCGGCAAATTATGTCTTTCCACACCATTGCTTCCACCTTCTTCTCAGAAATTGTAGCCAAAGGCTCCGCCTCTATCCATTTTGTGAAGTAGTATGTGGCCACAAGCAAATACTTCCTTTGTCCTGAGCCTAGGGGAAAAGGCCCCAGGATATCTAGTCCCCATTGTGCAAATGGAGTTGGTTGGAGTGTGTTCTGAAGAGTCGAAACAGGCGCGGTAGTTATAGGAGCGAATTTCTGACATTTTTCACATCTTTTTACTTTATCTGTGGCATCCTTCCTCAGTGTAGGCCAATAAAAACCTGTGTGCAATATTTTCGAGACCAAGGCTCGAGCCCCGAAATGTTCACGACATATTCCCTCATGAACTTCTGCTAAGGTGTACTCAGCCTGTTGGGGCCCTAGACACTTCAACAGGGGCATTGTGAATCCCCGTTTATAGAGTTCCTCATTCACCACGGTAAACCTGGCACTTTTTAACTTCAGCCTTCGAGCTTCGTCTCTGTTAGTGGGGAGTGTGCCCCCCAGTATGTAATCTTTGATTGGGCTTTTCCAGTCGCCTCCGATTTCGACATCACAGACATCTTCTTCTTCAATGCTTGGTCTAGCGAGGGATTCTACTTTGACCATACCCCTTTTGACCCATCTGGAGGAAGCCAACTTTGAAAGAGCGTCTGCATGGTTATTCTCTGTTCGATTTATCTGAGTCAGCTGGAAGTGCTTGAACGACTGTGCCAACAATTGTACCTTTTGCAGATAAGGGACTAAGGCGGGTTCTCTTGCTTCATACTCACCCGAGAACTAGTTTACCACCAATTGTGAATCACTATGTGCCATTAAGTTGCGGACTCCTAGTTTCTCAGCAAGTCTCATCCCAGCTATCAAGGCTTCGTACTCGGTTGTATTGTTTGAACTTGGGAAATCGAAACGTAGGGAATACTCATAGGTTTCCCCTTCAGGCGATATTGGCACAATTCCAACTCCACTGCCGTCCATGTTACGAGCTCCATCAACAAATAATTTCCACCAGACTAACTCTATTTCCTCTTGGACTTCTCGGCCAGTGCATTCTACAATGAAATCTGCCAATGTCTGTCCTTTTATTGCTTGGCGCGGCTGGAAGTGAATGTCATATTCACTCAATTCGATAGCGTACTTAATCAGACGCCCAGAGTGTTCTAGTTTCTGCAGTATTTGCCTGAGGGGCTGATCTGTTAAGATAGTCACCGAGTGAGCTTGGAAGTACGGTCGTAATTTCCGAGTTGCCATCACCAGGGATAAAGCTATTCTTTCAACTAAAGAGTATCTTGCCTCAGCATCTAGCAGGACTTTGCTTACATAATAAATCGGGCAATCTCTATCCCCATCTTTCCTTAGTAGGACTGCACTTACAGCTTTCTCTCCTACACCGAGGTACATAAGGAGGTGGTATCCGGGACGTGGCCGGGATAACAGAGGCAACTCTTTCAGATAGTCTTTCAACCTTTCAAATGCGTCGTTGCACTCTTCCATCCACTTGAAGCTCTTTCCTGCCTTTATCGCCTTGAAAAATGGTAGACTTCTTTCAGCTGATTTGGACAAGAAACGACTTAAGGCTGCTATTCTTCCTGTTAGCCTTTGGACTTCTCTGACTGTATTAGGCGGCCTCATGTCCAAAATAGCGTGAACTTTCTCGGGATTAGCCTCTATCCCTTGGTTAGTGATCATGAATCCCAGAAACTTTCCAGATCTCACCCCGAATGAGCATTTGTTGGGATTCAACTTCATCTTGTACTATCGCAGCACATTGAATACCTTAGTCATTTTCTCGGCATGCGATTCTCCCTGTCTGCTTTTAATGATCATATCATCAACAAAAGCTTCCATGGTGTTGCCCAACAAGTCTTGGAACACCTTATTTACCATGCGTTGGTAGGTTGCACCCGCGTTTTTCAAACCGAACGGCATCACTCGATAGCAATATGTCCCACCATCGGTAATGAACGAGGTCTTCTCCTCATCATCTGGATGCATCACAATTTGGTGGTACCCTGCAAAGGCATCCAAGAAGCTAAGTAGTTCATAACCACAAGTTTCGTCTACCAGCTTGTCAATTCGAGGTAGTGGATACGAATCTTTAGGACAAGCTTTATTCAGATCTGTGAAGTCCACACACATTCTCCATTTCCCGTTGGTTTTCTTCACCATCACAACATTAGCCAACCACTTCGGATAATTTACTTCTCTGACGAATCCTGCTTGCAACAACTTCGATATTTCTTCATTTATTGCCTGTTGCCTCTCTGGAGCAAAATTCCTCTTCTTTTATTTTATCGGCTTTGCCCCTGAGATTACGTTCAACCTATGGCAAATAACTTCAGGGTCTATTCCGGGCATATCGGCTGGGGTCCATGCAAACACATCGTAATTCTCTCTTAAGCATCGGACTATTTCACTTTTTATTTCTTCAGGCAATTGGCTTCCTACGTACACTATTCTTTCTTCGTCTTTTTCATCCAACCGGATTGCTTCCATCTCCTCATCAGGTTTTGGCTTAGGCTTTTCTTCGATCGTAAGGGTTTCCTTCCTTTGAATCCCTTTACATGTGATCGATGCGACGTTACATGTCCTGGCTTTTCTTTGATCTCCCCGCACTTGTCCAACACCGCGGGGAGTTGGAAACTTCATTAACAAATAGCAGGGATGCACCACCGCTCTCATGTCATTTAACAATGGCCGCCTGAGGATCATATTGTACGCCACGGAAGTTGATCTCACCACCATAAACAACACTTGTCGAGTAACACACTTCGGGCTTTCCCCCAATGTCACAGGTAGCTGAACTGCGCCTTCCACCTTCACTTTTTCTCCTGAGAAGCCATACAGTGGTGTGGTTACTGGCCTGAGTCTATCATTAGAGATGTTCATTTTCTCAAAGCAACTCCAATAAATCAAATTTACCGAGCTCCCATTATCAACTAAGATGCGACTCACTGGGTGTTTTGCTATTACTGCCGAAACCACCATTGGGTCATCATGAGGGATCATTACATCACCTCTGTCAGCTGGCGTGAAAGTGATGGGCTCTTCATCGTGCTTTTCCTCCATCACCGAATTAATCTGATAAGCCTGTCGGGCGTAGGTCTTTCGAGACGAGGAAGAAGTGCCAGCTAGCGACTCACCCCCGGATATCACGTTGATAGCTGGCCCTGTAGGTTCATTGTCTTCCTCTCGATTCCTTCTTTCTACCCTTCTGTCATTATCTCTTCTTTCACCTTCATTTCGTCTAACAGGTCCTCTGTTTTCACCTCTTCTATCTCTGAAATTGTTTCCCCTGTTCTGTGCAGGATAGTTAGTTCTATCACCTCTATATACGAAACGGTTTATTTTTCCCTCTCGTGCTAGCTTTTCTAGCTGATTCATCAACTCCCTACACTTCTCAGTTGTGTGCCCATGCGCTTAGTGGTAATCGCAGTATGACCTTAAATCACGGCACAAATTCCCGGACGTCTTCTTTGGAGTCTGTATAAGCCCTGATCCTTCAATGGCTGCTAACACTGAAGCTCGAGATTCGGTGAGTGGGGTATAGGAATTGTATTTTAGTGCGGGAGCTTTCTCAAACTTTCTCGGTTGGCTAGAAGATTCCTCAGTGACCTCTCGTCCTCGTTTCCTTCCATCCTTGGATTCTCCTATTGCTACCATTTTCATTACTTCCTCCTGGGTTACATACTTATGTGCGCGGGAAAGCAGGTCTGAAATGGTTGTTGGCTGATCTAACGACAAAGATTCTTGTAATTTTTCAGACCTTATCCCCTGTAATATGGCTGCCACGGCTATACCGACTTGCAGATCTCGCACCTCCAAAGTAGCATCTCTGAACCGATCCACATAACTCTTCAATGACTCCTTAGCTCCCTGCTTAATAGTGAGCAAGTAGGTCGGTTCCTTCCTTCTCTAACTATTTACCGCAAACGCCTTGAGAAATTCACTTCGAAGCTGGTCAAAAGAGATAATGGACCCTTCAGGCAGGTTATTAAACCATTTCATTGCATGTCCCGACAGAGTTAAGGAGAAGGCCCTACACATTATCTCGTCTTCCCATCCATGTAACAACATTAGTGCTTCATAGTTTTGCATATGGTCGTAGGGGTCCATCTTTCTTGTGTAGGCGGTCATCTGCGGCATTTTGAGCTTTGGGGGCAAAGGTTTTTGCATGATGGTCGTGCAAAACGGTACTTTCCTTCTCTAGCTCTCTTCTGCATACACTAACTTTTTCTCTTCCAGTACCTGTTCTATCATCTTCTTCATGTCCACGGGGGGAGCGAGCTGATTTCGGGCATGAGACGAATCAGGTAGGTCTCCGACTACTTCCTTGCCCTTAGCTTGAGGTGCGTTTGCTCGTACCATTTGCATGCACCAAGTGGGGTCAAAATCCGATCCGGTTCCCCAAGTGCTTTGATCTTCGACCCCGTTCTTTCCAGCACCTCCAATACCACGGTCTAAGTTAGCACCATCAAAATTTGACAAGTCATGGTGGTGGGCGGTAGACCCTGTCGCACGGTCAACGTCCTGTCGCCCGGACATCTGCCGCCATACATGTGGAACCTGTCGCCTAACCCCTGTCGCAGGATCTAAATCTACTGATTCTTCATTCTCTCGCTGATTTCCTGCGACAGGCCTCCCGCTACCCTGTCGCCTGACCCCTGTCGCAGGCTCTAAGCCAAATGCTTCCTCAGTCCCTCGCTGGGTGCCTGCGACAGGCCTCCCACTCCCCTGTCCTGCCGCACCCTGATGAGTGTCGCGTTCTTCCATCTGTGGAACCTCTCGACGACGAGAGGGGTCTGCCGTTGTTGTGTCCTCCTGTCGTCCAAACATCTGCGGGTGGACACCTCTGTTTGTTCCTCCTACCAAGTTCTGCACGGCAGGTGGCAGATCCAATGTCGGAAGAACTCCTTGGAACAGATCCACCATGGCTCGCAGCGCCTGGGTTGTTTCTTCGCTCTGTCGTTTTAGAGCTTCGAATTCTGCCGCCGATACAGTAATTCTTTCTTCCTCCATGTTCACCTGGTTTGTCTGGCGAATCTGTTGTTCAGGGGAGCTCACAGAGTTTTCCTCACTTCCGGTCCTTAAGTTTGTAGATCTTGTTCTCACCATCTTAGAAAATCTTGGCTTTTTATACGTTTCCCACAGACGGCGCCAATTGTTGTTGCACAAAACAACAATAAGGATATGCTGACGTCGATGCTCCTACTTAGTCTTCACGTGTCTTCGGGAAGCTTCTGTAAAACAAGAAAAGTTAGAGAGACGCAGGGGTGGTTCTCTGCGTAGACACTCCGATGCTTAAGTCAGCAAAAAGTTCTTAGATATTGGGAAGCGTAAAAGCCAGTGGTCAAAAATTAGAGAATAAAATTGTACCTGGGGGCCTATTTATAGGCCAGCATTCTAGGTTAATTGCTTAAGGATAATCACCTTATCTTGCTAAGAGTTTGTGTTCTAATACAACACAAGTTCCTTGAAGATCGGGGACTTTTGGAGCTTGTCGCCGGCGGGAGACTCACTGCACGTGGCACGCTATGGCGTCAGGGGTCTGTCGCTAGCGGGAATCGAGGTCAAGAGCCACGTGTCGCTATATGACTATAGGCGACGGACTGTCGGTCTATAACTCTTTCGCCGAATGCCTCGTTGGCCAGAGAGCCTGTCGCCAAGCGACAGGTGTGACGCGCCTCGCATCTTTCGCCGTATGCCACGTCGGATGAAGTGTCTGTCACCGCGCGACAGGTGTGACGCGCCCCACCTCTCTCGCCGATGGACACGTGGACCATTTGGTCTTTGCTATGTGGTAGTTTCTGACGCTATTGGGCCTGGCCTAATACGGGTAGACTTTGTCATATCAACTTTCATTTTCAATTATTTAATATTTCTCTTGTAACAAAAAAAAGATAACATATAGAGATTTTAGTATTTTTCTTAAGCCTCCTTCAATTAATGGTTTGATTTTTATAAAATTATTATATCTTCGTGACCGTAGTTTATTTTAGTATTTTTGGAAATAATAATTTTTAAAGGATTAACGTTTTGTTAACACTTTTATAAATTTTTTTAAGATATTAAATATTATAACACTATTAAGATTAATAAAAAACGTAACTAATTAAACCTAATATTTAATATATTAAGATCATGCTTTAGTTTTGGTATTCCTGTTTTATTTTTATATATATATATATATTATATTAAATTTTGTGCTTTTTATTTTTAATAGAATTGAGAGTTTTTAGAGATATTATGGAACTAATTTTTTTTTGAATTTTTATACTATTTATAACTTGGGATGCTATAATTTTTTGCTATTTTTAAATTTTTTGTTGCCTCTAATTTTATAGATTTTGCCATTATTTATTTTATTTGTTATAATTCTTGTAATTATTGATAATTTTGTATTTTTATAATTTTCGAAAAAATTCTATTTTTAATAATTTTAAATTAGACGGAAATGCTTTAAAATTCCACAATCCTATTTTATCTTGAAATTCTTAAAATATCATTAAAAACCTTCTAATTTTCAAAATGATTAAAAATCTTCTATTTTAAGATCAGTGAATACTTTGATATTTTTTTACCTTGAAATACCTAAAATATTTTTAAAAATTTTATATCTTATGAAAGATTACTTTGATATTCTTTTATACACGGAGGATTTAATGCAATTGTCATAAATATCTTATTTAAAAAACACTAGAACTCTCAACTCTCACATAATAATAAAATAGAATAAAAAATAATAAGAAAACTTAAGATAAATTCCATGTTCATAATCGAAAAGTCGAGTCGAGCCAAACTTGAACTCATTATTAATCTCTTAATACATTACCTAAGCTTGGTTTGAACTCGGCACAACTTTGCTCATGAACACCTCTAGCCAATTTTTAATTAGTTTTTTTTAATATATCCTAGGTGTATGTGTTATTACCTTGTTAATTCCAATTGTGAAGTCTAAAAACTCCATTAACTGTATAGCAAATAATTTCTCATACGAGTTTCTTTTCATATACTGATGTAAAAAATTTTAACGCCACAAAAGATAACCACATGTTCCATTTTTGTAAATATACCTTAAGGAATATGTGTCACTCTGAAATCCTGTTTGTGAAATTTAAAAAGTATTATACATAGTAATAACACAGAAATATAGATGGCATAATTAACTGACATATATGCTATAAGCTTGATTTTTACGAGTTGATTTTCGCTGCTTTCTTTGAATAAGGATTGTACAGTTTTGGATTTAGTGAAATTTTATGTGACACTCTTTTAATATTATTTGTGGAGTTAAAAAATATTTATTACCTTTGTTCAAATAAGTTTTCTCACTAATAAACTAAGAGTGAGTGAATCGGTTTTAAGTCTAAATCTAAATTTTTCTTTCTAACTCTAAGGGTGTTTGGATGAGGAATTTCAATAGAGAAATGTATTTCAATCAGGATATTCAGAAGTCTAAAATTAAATTTCTTTGTTTGGCAAAAAATTTAAAGAATTTCAAAATTTAAGAAAAATTTCAAAAGGGAATTTGAGATACCTCTTGAAAATCCACTTAAATAGGAGGATGCAAATCTTTCCTTATTTTTTACACGTTACCCACTACTAATATAAAATTTAAAAAATTAGATACTATTTTACATAAATATAATATATATTTTTACTTGTTTATATTATTAATAATATCTTTATATTTTTACAAATCTAATGATACTCATATTTCATATTTTTTCATATTTTTCTTTAATAGTTATTTTTTTATTTCATCAAATTCTAATGTTCAAAAATTCTTCCTAAAAAATGTGAGTGATTCTATTCACACCTTATTAGTTACACATACACCCTAAATACTAAAAAATCATATTCCTCAAATCTCTCTCTTCATTCTTACTATCCACACCCTAAAATACTTCTTTTCATTCCTAAAATATCCTTAACCCCTCTTCCAACCCACCCTAACTGTGTAATTTTTTTCTGAAAAATTCTAAATGTTTGGTGCTAGTTTGCAACACCATCATCCTCTGCCTGCGTTTAAATACAAATCTCTCTGCATAAACTCCTTCTTCATCGTTTTTCTTTGCACCATCTCCTTCAAACAAGCCATCACCCCAGCAAGACTACCTTGCATCTTCTTGTTATACAATAAAATCACCATCATCTTCATCGCATAATCACTACCACCGCTACCTAGTCACCACTCCTCATCATAAGCTACTGTCAGTTTTGCCAAGAAACACTTCTTGCACTAGTCTGCTACCAAGACACTACCACCATCCATGACTTTGCTATTGAAATTCATCCCATCAACATCATCTTCACGTCGCCAGCAACCTTATAGCCAAACGAATCCATCATTTTCATCTTCATCTTCATCTTGCATATGAACATCTTGGCTAAAAAAAGAAAATCCTTTGTTGCTCCTAGCTGTGGATTGTCGAGAGCTTGAAACTTAGGATTTTTTGGATTTTTTTAAATAGAAAAATTGAAAAAAATTTATTGAATATGTGGATAAAATAGTTATTTTGTATAAAGGTATTTTTGTAATAAAAAATGTTTATTAATTTAGGGTGTGCTTAGCACCAAATAGAGTGTGAATAGAACCCTTCAAAAAATATTTATCCATTCAAGATAATTATAAATGCTAGTATTTTATATTGACTAATTTTGAAATGCCTTCATTTTGAAATGCTTCAAAATTTCAAAATTCTCCATCCAAATGCACTCTTAGACTTTCTAAACTACTTATCCTATCTCAACACAATAAAATCAACAAGATAAATATGCAACAAATAAAGTAAGAGTATAGGGAAGGGACAATGTACACAAGTAATATATAGAAATTCAACACCCTTACTTACATTCTCTACCTTGAGCACCTCTCAAGGTTTTCCAACAAATCCACTATCGAAATGGTTTATACACCTTCCCCTTTTGTAGGCTTAAGGAGAAAACCTTCTTTTTTCCTTAAAGCTTAAGGATAACCTTTACACTTTCCCTTTTTACAGGCCCAGGGAAAAAACCTACCCTTTCCTTTTGTATGCTCAAGGAAGAAACCTTTAACAATGTCTCCTTTTTATGACTCAAGGAGGAAACCTTAGCACTACCTATTTCTCCCTTGCAAATTAAGCTCTCTAGGGTACTCTCCCCTTACAAATGATAGGTTGGGTTTACAAGGTGTATTCTTAAGACCTCTAAAAGGTAGGATGAGTACGATTTCGGTATAAAAAAGGAATTACAAATGAGACTTAAGATTGGTGCAATGAAAACTTTGTTTCTTCTCTTCTTTTTTCTTTAATAAAGGTTTGAAAAGAGTATAACAAATAATATGGAAATTTAGCTCTTGTTCTTTGAATTCTTAGATTCTTCCTTTTATTGCTTCTCTTAAGTTCTTGGCCATTGGTGATGTAAATTTGATTTTCTTCCCACTGGTAGATTCAGATTTTAATTGTTGTTGTAGATAGACTTAAAGGTATCGATATATTGTTTTTGCATATTGATACTTCTTGAGGAAATCCTGTAAACTTAAACTAATGCGTATCAATATAAAACCTAGTCATATCGATACCTACACAAAGCATGAAGCTGTTATTTCATGGTAACGATAGGGTATTGATGCATCCATCAGACTAACCAATATTTAAACAAGAAGATATCAATACATATTCAAAGTGTATTGATACTATGAATGGTAAACATACAATATTGGCATTTCATACATGACAACTTCTAATCAAAATCATTAAACAACATGGATAATTTAACCATTCAAGCAAGAGCATATTTGGCAATTCATTCAACTTAAACCATGTAGCATGATTCTAAACGATCTATTTCAACAAGGTTTTGATATAAATCATGCTTATGATTAAAATTATATTCCTCTTAATTTTATGAGGAGTCATATCAAAATACCAAGTATTGCAAAGTCAACAAAATACAAACTCTATATAAAATAAAAAAAATACTTAAAATAGAACATGTGACAGTTTGTTAACCCCTCTTGTAAAAAAAAAAATTATTATTATTATTATTAGTAGTAGTAGTAGTAGTAGTAGTAGTAGTAGTAGTACTAGTAGCATATCAAATACGAATTATTTTAATAAACCTAATGGGGGGGGGGTCGAAATCTGTTACATCCCACTTTATTTTATCAACACAACTCTCTCATCTACTTTCTTACACTTGTATACTAATCACTAAGCATCAATTCATCTATTAATCCTATTCATTTTGTTTTGTAATCAATAAGATTTTTATATATACATTTTTAGGTCAAGCTCTTTTGTCCTAATTTCAAAGTTTATTTTTCTTTTGTATGTTTTAAATTATGTATTTTTAAGGATTTGATTTTGTATGAATTTTTACGGAATTATATTATATTATATTGTAGTTTTCTTTAAAATTAATAATTAACAAAAAAATTTTATAAAAATTCTAACTTTTTAAATTTTTTTCTTAAAACTTTTAACAATTCATAATTAAGAATTTTACTTCCACTTACCCAACTATAAGCGCATCAAGCCTATCTATATCAACCCTTCCCTTTCTTTTCCCAACTTTTGTTCCTCTCTTTGCTTATACCTTTCTTTCCTTGTGTATGACTAATTTTGGAAGTTTGTAAGGCGTACGTTAGGTTCCTTCTCCTCGCCCCCACCAATTCTGGGTATGACGCGCGTGCTTACCCCTCTTTTCTTTGTAGCTTCACCCCTTGCTTCTCTTTTTCTTTGTTTTTAAGTCTTCAAAAGTTTTCATAAATGGGTTAGTTGATGGCAGATGGTAGATGGGTTGGCCTATAACATCTCTTTTTGTCAAAACTTGGTGCGGTAAATGTAGACATCTTATTTTTATCCGAATGCTAATTTAAAAAAAAAACTAACTTGATTAATTAACTATCTTGCAATTAACATTAGATTAGGTCCTTGCATTATCTTAATCCAGTCCTTGTTTTCTCTTCATCATCATTCAACCGGATCTTGTCTCTTCATGTAACATCCCGTTACCACATTTTTCACGTATTTCCATACAACTTTACCGGTTGGGCTGTCTGCGATGCCATTAACATTCAACAGTAACAGTGATAAATGATAAACATTTATCTATTAATTATGGAATATGAAATTTCTTTTCATTATCCCTTTCATCTGACATCCCCTATTAACCTTTATTTCACTAAGGTAGTACTGTATACATATGTCTGAAATGTAAAAGAGAAGAGACTGTACCTGTCATATTTAACGTGCCATGCCTCAGTGCTTTAAGCATAGCTATACCCATCTGAGAGCTAATTCTCTCAACTCCGTGTACTTCTTATCTGTGGAGTTAAAACAAAGGGGTGAGCGATTCATACGCTCAGTAAAGGAAATATATGCTGCTTTAAACTAAGCAAAACTATATATCACAACACATTTATCCTTTTCTTAATAATAACCCAGAAGAAAAGACAATGGATATATAGTAAACAACTCTCTTAAAACACCATTCAAATCACTGGCTAACAGTTTACTTTAAAATGTAGTAAACACTATATAGGATTTCAACAAATCCTCACAGTAAACAGAAATTGATAAGTTGAGACTAGGCAATAAATAAATCATGCTATCATCGTTCCCCCTCCCCCTTGCGAGAACGGAATCTGCCGCTTTTGGGGTGCACCCGTAGGCCATTGCCCCTCACGGCTATCTCAGATCTATGGCCATAATCTATAGTGGTCCTCGGGTCCACTTGCCAAGTGACCTCGAGACCGCTGATGACTTGACGGGTCCATCAGCCCTGTGACGCCCTGAGGTGCACTCATTGGTTCATCGACCGAGCCACCGCTCCAGGCGGGTCACGCAACTACATGAATAATAATGCATGAATTCAGGGCCTAAAGTCTCAAAAAATCACTTTCATACCTCATGAAAAAAAACCTTTATGGAATTATTTCACCCATATTATCATTTTCTCAAAATGATTCAATTTCCAAAAAGATTTAGGCTTTCTGTTTACAAAACACCTTGAAAACATTCTAAAATCTCAACTTTTAAAATCAGCTCGCCCATGGTCAGCTCGCTCGATATGGCTCGCCCATGGTAGCTCGCCCAACGTGGAGAACCTGTGTTCGCCCGCCCTCTTGCTTTTAAAATCTGAAAACAAAACTGGCTCGCCCTCAGTGGCTCGCCCAGTAATCAACTCGCCCAAAAGATTTCATATTTCTATTTTGAAAATATTTAAAACGTCTTATTTTTCCTTTAAGAAATTACTCTTTAAAACTGTCGCCAGAGTCAGCTCGCCCTTCACGGCTCGCCCCTGACTAACTCGACAAAACGGTGAATTAGTATTCGCCCGCCACTTAGCTTTTCAAAACAACTACATCTCGTTGATAGCGGTTTGCCCGCCTTAAATTTAAAACAAGGGCCGCCCGCCCAAACACATTAAAAAGGGTTCGCCCAACTATGGCTTGCCCGGATTTTTCCTTTAAAACAAGGGCACTCGCCCAGTTTTCATTAAAGAGAGCTCGCCAAGTAGCTTTCCTATAAAAACGGTTCGCCCGCCCTTAAAATTAGAAACGGGTTATAAAAATTATAAAAGGGCTTGGCTCGCCCGCCAATACCAATTCGCCCAACATAAAAATCCAAAGGCTCGCCCAACATAAGAAAAACACAAGAGCTTGCCTGGCCTGTATCACTTCATCCAGAAAACAGCATAGGGGTCGGCTTTTAGCTCGTCCGAATCAAAATAATTATCAAATAACTTCCTCAAACAATGCATGTCAGAAAACAAAACTTTTAACTTAATGTTTTCATAAAATTTACTCCACAGGACATGCATCACTTCACACACATCTCCCTTACCTGGTTTAACGAAGCTTTGCTTCGCCCTGCTTCCTGCTTGCCAATCGCCATTTCCAATTATCGGCTGCAAATAATTATAAATTCTATTAATATTTCTTTTTATATCACTTGGCGAGATTGAGATAAATCAAATGACTACTCGCCCAACAGAACTCTAACTAGCACAATCGAGCTCGCCATTCAATAAATTTTTTACACGTGGAAGCTCGCCCGCCAGCCAACTCAGAGGCCCTCATTGGCTTAATTGTGGGAGTTCGCCCACAATCCTATTCGCCCACAGCCTCTGCATTTGAGCTCGCCCATGAATTCACTTCACTAGAATTGGGCATTCTCGCCCCTTGAACACAGGCTTTACCTTGGCGAGTTCCTTATTATCTACTCGCCTCATTGGCGATTACTAGTTTTCAACATGGGCGATCACTGTAGTCGCCATTGTCGTCACTTATTCCATTATTTTCCTTGTTTTCATGTTCTCTAAGGATCTAACTAAAAACAAGATTGTATCTATGTTTATTACTTCATAAAACATAGAAATCTATCATTGAGCATCAAGAACACCTCAGAAATATGAAACTCACCTCAATCAACTGCACTTCCAGAACAGATTGCTTTCCATCTCATGTTGGCCTTCCTTTGCCTATTCTTTTAGCTCATCAAGTTAAGAAGAAAAGGTTTGCAAGCTGATTTATGTATTTAACCAACTTAAGGTTGGAGTTTAGTAGATCGAACATGGCAGAGAAATGGAAGAAACAGAGAAATGGCTTTCGTGAAGAAGCTGGAATTGACTAACTCGTTTTTCCTCAATTGTTTCTGCTTATATAACCATGTTCAACCAATCAATAGCTACCGCCTGTCCCTTATCCTATTTCTTTCATCATTGTTCACGTCCTTCATGCATTTAAGGCATGAAGAAAACTGCAGCTCAAAGTGGCGTGGAAGTTTCCTTTTCACACGCCTTTTTCTTCTGCTGCAAACTTTGCTTAATTCCTCAACCAATAAGGCTGGTGCCTTTATTAACGTTAGCATTCTATCTATTAAATGTCTTCAACTGTATCACTTACAAGTCAATTTTGGCTGCTAATTGTTTTGAAGCCATTTTCCTTTGTCCACAAAAGCTGATTCCCGGTCTCCACCTCGTCTTGAGACCTCAGTTCGCCACACTACACCAGTTCGCCAGCCATTCAGCTTGCCAGCTTTATCTTGGCAATTAAAAGAAATTTTCTTTTTTTTTCTTGGCAATCATATTAAGATTTAGCAAGCAGCAGTTGCCTTTCTCGCCAACTAGGCTATTCTTTGCCTTTCAGTATGGCGATCACAAGTTCTCGCCCAATTAGGCGATCACCAGGTATGCTCAACTCGCCAACCTTGTTCAGATTCACCTCACACGTTGGCGAACACACCTATTCGCCCTTAACACCATCCAATTCACCATCACCATAAGCCACTAGCTGGCGAACTCACGTATTCACAAAAAGGCAATTGCATTAACCCGCCAGCATCAATCTCGCCATCAACCCTTGCAATGGCCATATCTTGTTAGCCCATTGGCGAGCTGTTTCATTATGATACTCGCCCATGGAGTATCTCACGGGAATTGCCCCATTTGCAACCAAAGTTAAAGAGCTTTTCACCAAAATGTAAATCTTTATTTATTATTTACTTAATTTTCAATATCCATTTTATGAGATTAAGGTCTACAGTAGGGTAGAATCAGATCTTACACTTCATCACAGCAATCCCCTTGCTATCACACGATTCACACCCTTGCCAAAAATCTCCTCTGTTTCATCTTCATCATACCATCTTCTTCCGCTGTGACACATCATCATCGTCACGACCGCTTTATCACCATTCACGGCATCCAAAAGCCAAGCTGCACCCGTGCCTAGCCATATACTAGCACACTGTTCTTGCATCGTCATCTTCACTGCTGTTCGCTTCGCATTGCCGCTTGAGCGCTGCCCTCTTCAGCTTCATTGCTACTGAACCATCACCTTCACCGCCTCTGCCTGTCCTGCACCCCCAAGGTTCCACCACTCCAAGCTACTGCCGCACCCTTGTGTCGAGCTGCTATAAGCTACCACTGCGACAGCACCTGCTACACCAGGCATCCGCGCTGCCCTTGCTGGCCAGCTGCATCTCCAACACCGCTACTTGTGCCTTCTCCCTAGTATCTGCGTGGATGTGAAGAAGAAGACAGAACAGAAAATGTGAGAAGAAAAGAATAGCAAGAAGGAAGAAAAGAAACGTGGCAACAGTGAAAAAAAGGAAATAAAAAAGAAAGAAAGCTTGAAAGAACCTTGAGTGCAAACCAAGAAAGAGAAATTAAAATTGAAGAGGAAAGAATAGCAGACCCCATCGACAAGGTAAGTTTATTTTTTTTATTATTAATTCATTAATTAATTAAATTGTTTTTTTTGGTACATAAGTAGCAGCTATCTGCCTAGTTTTGGCAAAAACGAAAAGTATTGACACCCCTATAATCATCATTTAGAAGACTGAACAAACTACTTGGTGGCTGAGATAGTTGAACTTCATCGTTAGGGCCCTTATGTGTTTCATTTGCCAAACAGTCTGCGCACTTATTGGCTTCCCTGAATACAGGTCGAATTGTACAAGTCTAGTTCCTCTTCATCAGTGACCTGCAAGCTTGTACAATTTGAAACAAAGGATCTCAAGCTGTAGGCGGCTGTAGAACTTTAGATACCGTAAAGGTTGAGTCTGATTCAATAACAACTTTTCTCCAACTAGATTCCCATGCCATCACTAGTCCAAAATAGATGGCATAAAGCTCAGCCCGAGAAATGGAACTGTTAATTAAATTAAATTGTTAAGGTACTAGTTAGTCTAATTAGTTTAATTAATTGTTAATATAACGTGTGATTTGATTATATAATTAACAGCTTAATTAAATTTAAAATAGTTTAGAAAGGTCAATATATGTCTAATTGATTAACTGGCATGATTGGAATTAACTTAACATGAATAATTAAATAATTGTATGGAAGTTTTGCATGAAAATTTTGTATGAAAGCCTTGTATGAAAATTATATATGTGATTATTTGTGTTTGTTTAAGAATTAGGATATATTAATGTCTTGTCAGATTTATAGTAATTTATATTCGTAAAGTTAGAGTCATAACTCTTTTAGAAAATTATGATCAAATTTTCCTTAAGATTAAAAATAAAAAAAACACTAATTATGAATATGAATTATTTCGATAATGAAATTTTTATAGTGTCATGAATAGTTGCCATTTTGAAAATTCTTAGATAAGAATATTCGTCTTAAATTTTACCAGCATGATGGAAGATTTAATATAAATGTTCAATATTAATAGTCAATAGTTATTTTTGAAAATATAAATATAAATATTAATAAACCATATTTGTTTAAATAATAAAATAAAATGTAAACTAGAGATTAATAATAAGAAATTAAGGAATAATGATTTATAATAAAATTAAAAGAAAAGAATAAAAAAATTGAGAATAAATGAAAGCTTATCCTGATGATGTAATTATAAGATGTCACGAATAGTTAACACGTTTAAAATTCTTAGTTGAGAATGACTTCTTTAAGTTTCACCAGAATGATGGAAAACCTAAAGATGTTTGTTCAATATATTTATAAAAAAATATATAACTAAAATTAAATTAAATTACACTGAGTAAAAATATATATTACAATAATAAAGTTTAGGAAAATATAGATCATATAAAAATTCTAAAGCTAATAAAAATAAATGCTTAATGAATCCGATGATGGAGCTCTTCTGAGAAAGACAACGACATTTCTTGGATACATTTGAGGTGAGGATGAAATTTAAGAAATTCCACCAAAATGGAGAATTTCTTAGAAATTGTTTAATATTTAAATATTTGAATTTAATAAAAACAAACACTACAAAAAAATGAATCTTCAGCGACGGAATTAGCGACGGAAAATTCCGTCGCTGATAGTTAAATTCCGTCGCTAATGGTCTTCAGCGATAGATTACCTACGGATTACCGACAAAAATTTTTATGTTGGAAAAATCGATGTCGCTGATGCTCACTCCGTCGCTAAAACTTCATTTCCGTCGGTAATTCCGTCGCTAATTAGCAACGAAATTTTTTTACATCAGCGACGGATTTTATGGCATTAGTGACGGAAAATTCCGTCGCTAAAAACATAATTTCGTCTTTTAATTTTCATGAAAATCCGTCGCTAAAAGGCATCAGCGACAGAATTTCTGTCGCCAAGTCCGTCGCTGATAATTTGTTATTTTTGTTAATTCAATAAATATTCTGTCACTAATGAGCATCAGTGACGGAAATTCCGTTGCTAATGTGATAAATTCCGTCGCTAATTTGATGAATTTTTTCACTTATTTAACAGATTTTGTTGCTAATTTCTATGAATTTTGTCAAAAAAATGTTCTGAAATTAATTATTTATATTTATATTTATATTTATATATATATATATATAGAGAGAGAGAGAGAGAGAGAGAGAGAGAGAGAGAAAGAGAGAGAGAGAGAAACATTTAAAATAAGCCTAATATTTATACTTAAATCCATAAACATTATCTTAAAATAAAGTAACTAAAAAAACAAAAATACATTATCTTCAACATCATTATCACCACTACCACCAGCACCTCACCGTATCATCATCATCATCTGTAAGTAAAAAACAAAAAACAAAAATATAAGTATTAAAGTTTATTATATAAAAAAATTGACAACATAAATAAAAAAGAAAAATAGAGTAAATTTACAAAAAAAAAGGAAAAAAATAAAAGGAAAGAGGGATAAAGAAGAAAAACTAAGAAAAAAAACGAGAAAATGGAAAAAAAGAAGATAGAGAGGAGTGAAGAGGAGAGAAAACAGAGAATATGAGAATATATAGAGTCTTTGGCGCGCATACAGAGGAATTACCAACAGAATTACCTACGGATTAGCGACGGAAATTCCGTCGCTAATGCTATGTCAAAATATTTCCCGCTACAGCTCAGGCGGGAAAAATTCAAATTTTTTTTATTTTTTTCGAATTTAAGGCATCAGTGACGGAATTTTTCCGTCGCTAATTCCGTCGCTAAAGGTCATTAGCTACAGAATTAGTGACGAAAAAATTCTGTCGCTAAGTTCTATACACTTATTCCACCGAAAAAGATGAAGAGAAATTAGCGACGAAATTTTTCCGTCGCCAATTCCGTAGCTAATGACCTTTAGTTACGGAATTAGCGACGGAAAAATTCCGTCGCTAAGTTCTCTACACTTATTCCACCAAAAATGATGAAGGGAAATTAGCGACGGAATTTTTCCGTCGCTAATTCCGTAGCTAAAGGTCATTAGCTACGGAATTAGCGACGGAAAAATTCCGTCGCTAATTTCCCTTCATCATTTTTGGTGGAATAAGTGTAGAGAACTTAGCGACGGAATTTTTCCGTCGCTAATTCCGTAGCTAAAGGTCATTAGCTATGGAATTAGCGACGGAAGTTCTCTACACTTATTCCACCGAAATGATGAAGAGAAATTAGCGACGGAAAAATTCCGTCGCTAAGTTCTCTACACTTATTCCATCGAAAATGATGAAGGGAAATTAGCGACGGAATTTTTCCGTCGCTAATTCCGTAGCTAAAGGTCATTAGCTACGGAATTAGCGACGGAAAAATTCCGTCGCTAATTTCCCTTCATCATTTTCGGTGGAATAAGTGTAGAGAACTTAGCGACGGAATTTTTCCGTCGCTAATTCCGTAACTAAAGGTCATTAGCTACGGAATTAGCGACGAAAAAATTCCGTCGCTAATTTCTCTTCATCATTTCGGTGGAATAAGTGTAGAGAACTTAGCGACGGAATTTTTCCGTCGCTAAGTTCTCTACACTTATTCCACAGAAAATGATGAAGGGAAATTAGCAACGGAATTTTTCCGTCGCTAATTCCGTAGCTAATGACCTTTAGCTACGGAATTAGCGACGGAAAAATTCCGTCGCTAAGTTCTATACATTTATTTCTTTGAAAATAATGAAGGGAAATTAGCGACAGAATTTTTCCGTCGCTAATTCCGTAGCTAATGACTTTTAGCTACGGAATTAGCGACGAAAAAATTCCGTCGCTAAGTTCTATAGACTTATTCCACCAAAAAATGATGAAGGGAAATTAGCGACGGAATTTTTCCGTCGCTAATTCCGTAGCTAAAGGTCATTAGCTACGGAATTAGCGACGGAAAAATTCCGTAGCTAATTTCTATCTATGTTTTGGGTTTAGCGACAGACAATTCCGTCGTTAATTCCGTCGCTAATAATTTGGCGCAATTGAACAGTATATCCCGCCATATTTAGCGACGGAAAATATTCCGTCGCTAATTACCGATGAATTTCTGTCGCTAATCTGTCGCTAATTCCGTCGCTAACTTCAGTATAAATTCCGTCAATTATCAGCGACGGAAAAATTCCGTAGCTAAATTTCCGTCGCTGAAAATCAATTTTCTTGTAGTGAAAGACCATTTGGTTAATAATTCTTTAGGATATCACAAAATTAATTGGTACCATTTTAAGATGGGCATTATGGGGATGCTAATATTTCCTCACACATAATTGTACTTCCGAACTTAAGATTTTTTGAATATAGACCATGACTTATCTTTAGACAAAAATAGGTGACCAATCACACCTATTAAATTAGAATGGTTGGTGACGACTCTTGAATTTAAGTTTAGTGAGTTAGGTTTTAAGACTTAACACCTTACGAGTAAATGAGAAAGTATTGTACTACTCGAAAAAAAAAAAGCTAACCAACTGCCCTGCACGTCTTTCTCTTTCTTTGGTCTTAGGGTTTTTTCTTTTATTTTTTATTTGCTTTTATTGAACACATATTTTTAGGTTATGAACATTTAATGAAGCTTTTTAGGATTTTGAGTCCTAAATCTATAAGAATAGAATAGAAAATCCAGAACCGAAAATAAACAATCCATACGTATCACCATTCATAAAAAAATCCTAGACAGAAAGTTTGAAAACCATAGCAAATACTTAAAAAATTTGGTGTTTCAGAAATCAAGTAATCATTAACTTTGAATTAGCTTTGCAGCCACAAAATAGAAACACAGTAGATAACCCAAAAAACCATCGTCAAGAAATCTAGAAACAAATCCCTGCAAAAACATAAAGCAAAGTGAGAAATAAAAACGTTCATATACAAGCCTATACACACACAAATGTGCATCACAACAATGGCAAACAAAAAAATAAAATAAAAACCGTCATAAGGTAGCAGAGGAGTTGATTTTTAAAAAACCTAGATATACTTAGATTCTTGGTTTTTTTTAGGAGATTTGAGGTAAGAATGTTTGGACTTTCGATTTTGGAGTTTTTAGGGGTGGTTGGGAATTGTACGTTGGCAACGCAACATGACAACTGATGGTGCAAAGGTGGAGTATGTCTGTATTCTGGGTTTGAATCGGCTGAACTTTTTTTGAGTAATTTTAAAGAAAGGTTAAAGTTTTTTTTTTAAGAGAAAGAAGTAAATCTGAAGAAGGTAAGAAAAAAAAAAAGGAAAGAATTAGAGATTTTACACTTGCACAAAACAACACTTTATTGAGGCAAAACTCTAGGATAAGAATAGTGCCACTTCATCCATTGTAAAGGAATTCGATCCACATTGTGTTCAATGACTCGTGCACCACTCCAACTTGGAACTCGACTCATATGTGCGATCACCAATTACTCAATTAAGAGTGCAAAAGCAATTTTTTTCAGTATAATTTTTTTGTTAGCTTGTCACGGGTTAGGTAGATCCTAACTTTCTGTTCTAAATTAAGTCAAACGGATAACATGCTATGACCTTTATGGTCCACCAAAGCATACAACATAATCATATCATACAACCAAGTCATATAATCATACATACTCATTTTGTGATATTGGCCTCATATGCCATTTCATGCACTTTATCTTTTTAGTCACTATTGCCATGTATACCATTTGATACCTATTTGTTTTTACCTATTTAGTAAAGTTGCCACTACTCCATTATGGGACTTGTGTAATTGCCAACTTAGTGTCTTAGCACCCTAATTGGTCATTCATGATAAATGTCACAAAATCATTCCAAATTGTGCATGTCAAATTCAACCTAATTAAATCAATTTGGCAATATTGGTTCTAACTTTACCAAATTGGTACCAATTAGTACCTAACAAAAAGATTATGCCTAATTAGTCAATTTCTTGGCATCTCAACGTCATCAGCGAGCACTATGTCATACCATTCATCATTATAACAAGATCAAAATCAACTTGGAAATTCCAAGCCATAATGGCATCACAAAACACAGCTAGTTTACTATCCATAACTAACTGAACAAACTCCAGACGCTTCTAACTTAACTTACATCCCTATATATATTTATTGCTCAAAAGTCACAAATATATATATATATAAATATATATATATATATATATATATATATTTATATACACACACACGTACACAAATACATAACAATAGAGGTTATACCTTAAAGCTGTTCAAAAAGTTGCTCCCAATAGATTGGGCAGAGAGTTCCACGAGGCTCACCAAGCTATCACTACAAGGATGAAATGCACCAGCATCAAGCTCAGTCTAAAATTCAAAGGGTAGACAGATTAATGAGCCAAGGTTCAGCAAATAATTTATTTAAGTATCGAGTTAGTAGCACAGAGGCTAGATGATAGGTAGAAGGAAAACATTTTAGGAAAGTAAAATCAAATAGGAAAAACATAAACCGAAAACAAATATGTAATCTAAAACTCTTTTTCAATCCAAAAGCATATGCAATGTCTTCATTTCAAAGTATAAGTCCAACAAAAAATTTCAAAAATCATATTGGAGAGCATGCAACAAGATTCAAAGCCATTCAATATCAATTTCCAAATCACAATGTCATGACATGTTTAAAGTATTCAAAGATCATTTCAATATTTCAAAGTTTCATAAAACACGCCATGTAGATTTTAGTATTCAAAAATAAAATACATGTATAATCCAATCAAAGTTCAATTTCAAATATGAGATTAGGCATTAGCTCCCTATGAAACATAACAATAAAGTTCAAACACCATTGTTACAATCAATGGTTCTAACTCCCATGAAGGCACTACCTATAGGCCAAAAGCTCAATAAATTCCCTAATCGTTCACCGAGAAAGGGTTCGATAACCTGTCTAACATTTTAGACAAGTTCTAACTCCTAATAGTCAAATCCATTAGGCATAATTCCAAACAATCAATACTTTATTGTAATTCATTCAAGATGTCTAAATCCCTTCATAGTTTCAAAATTCAAAGGCTTTCACAAGGAAAGTTCGATGTTCAATAAACCGATAGTTCGATATTTTAAACACTAAGGTTGGATCACACATTTAAAATAGTGTTATGACTTTCATATAAGCCAAGATCAAAAAGGCACGAATCCATTCAAACTTTATTTATTAAATCCAATATGCAATTGTGTATTAAGCACTAATTCAAATTATGCCAAAATATTTCAATTGAAATTTTCCTATTTAAAGTTTCAAACCAAAACATGTAGGATCAAAGCCATTTAAAGCTTCTTTCTCAAATCCAAATATGCAATTGTGCTTTAAACACTAATTCAAATCATGCCAAAATATTTTAGTTAACATTTTCATGTTCAAAGCTCCAACCCAAAGCATGTAGGATTAAATGAAATGTTGCAATTCATGAATTTGAATGCAAACCTAGCCTAGGCCAAACCCTAACTAACTCAATACCAAATTTTCAACATAATTCACATGTACCAAGTCAATCCCAATTTATTACCATGCTTAATTCAACATCATTTTTTTTAATTCCATCAAAACCAAGACATCCACATCATGCATGTTAACTTTGAAATCATCTTAAGGTAAAAATTCAAACTTAACAAGATAGGTTCATTAAAACCCAAAATCACCATTTCAACAACAACACCAGCTCTAGCAAGAGTTATGTAACTTGTGAACAATCTTGTTTACAGCATTCATATGGTAGTAACCTTAGTTACCCTCTGTGGATGTAAGCACTTTTTCCAAACCACGTAAATCCTTGTGTCCATTACCTTTGGCTAACACTACTAACACCCACAACAAAGAAATTAATGAATCTTTGCGAATTGAATTACATCACAAGGACAATGGGAAATATTTTTTTTCAACTTCCTTGCTTTTATGATTATGCACTTCAATCTTAAGAACCCCAAATTCCCAATTGAAAATTAAAGAACCAACTGCTTGAATAATAAGATGAAATCGATAGGTAGCTGATTAAGAAGAAAGAATAAAATTGTTGAGATGAAAATTAAAGCAATTGAAAACTTAAATAATTGAAGAAGAAATTGAAATACTTGCTAGAAATTTAATTAAACTTTGAAAGATAACAAGAGTGCATAAACCAAATTAAAAGAAATTAAAGGAAAACCAAAACTTTAAAGAACCAGTATATAGAATTGCTTTGACAAGAAATTTAAAGAAGAAAACTCCTAATGCTAAATTTGACAATGCTAATGTCACGATTCAGATAATGACACATAGGACTAACATTTTCTTTTACATTATGATTAGTTAAGTTGTCTGTAGTGTCCACACTTAATTTCAGTATCAATTAGTATATCACACTTCATAATTAACTCATCAATCATTGCTTCAATCCCAGAAACCGAAATATTCATTTCTGATACATACTTGAACGATCATAATTTAATTTAGATTAAAGTTCCATCGATTAACATTCTACGGTTATGTTCAGTATACTACCATATAGTTTACATCCCCTAAAAAAAATACATACCTAGTACTGTACATACATTATCTGAACATATCAAAAGTAAAATAGTATACCTCTACAGTCTCTGATAACTGCTTGAGAGATACTGATCAGATCAATCCTCCAGAAATAGAATAGGTCTATTGCAGATAATTTGGAAGAAAGATGGGGGGGTGAGCTTGCGCCAAATAAGAAATATATATAAAAGGGCTGATACTATGCATAACTATATGCGTGTATCATAAACATGCTCTTACACTCAAAATCACTATTAATGTAATTTTTACGCATTCTATCAAAAAAGATACTATAATCAGTTAGGTAACCAAGCTGAGTACAAAAGGATACTTTAAAGTACCTCACTTGTCGAAGTCCCTAGCTCGGACTATAGGGAATTTACTATAGTTTGCTCATTAAACAGTTTAGTGGTACGGTTTCCAATAAACCATTACTTAAGCAATTCAGTAAACAATTAACAGTTCATTCAGTAAATAGTACGATAAATAGTTTAGAAATCTATTCAATAAAACATTCAATAAATAGTATGGTGATCAATTTAGGAAATAGCGTAGTAGTTCAATCAGTAAGCAGTGCAATAATTAGTTTCGTAAGTAGTTTAGCAAATCAATCAATAAACAGTATGGTAGGCAGTTTCAATAAACAATATTGTAAATCAGTTCAGTTGATCATATTCAGTGAACATTCAGTAAAAAGTTTAGGAAAACAGTCCAATAATAGTGTAGTGGGGACTAGGCAACACCCAATAGAATCATACAGTTTCAGTATCCCAAAAAGGGAGTAACAGGAAGACATATGGTCATTGTCAATAGTGGTCCACAGTGAACACTAGTCAGGTGACAGCTATGGGTACTAAAAATGTGACTAAGGTCAATCAGCAACATTATAGTACACTCACTCAGTACAACATGATAAACCCAAAGACTACTTTAGGGCCAACAGTCTCTAAACAATTCATAAAATAGTGGAAACACTATTTAAAGATCAATTCAGTAAAACATATCTTTAGTCAGTCTATAATTTAGTAAAATCAATAACAATTGAAATAAAATAAAAATATTTGGCAAATATTCTCAGTTCAGAATCCAGTGTTCAAAATAATTTATTTACATACAAAAATGACACTAACACTCGTATATGTCTTGGAAACTAGGAAAATCATTAAAATCAGTATCAGAAATCGAGTTACAAATTTGGGCACTTTTAGCGACCTTTATGCAACTTTCGATTCATTCACTCTTTAACTTTCATTTCAATGACATTTACAATGTACCGTTACGATTTAAGGGTTTAAGGTTCGATTTATGAAATTTCAACATCATAACAGTACGATTAATCCTAACCCTCTTACACTAGAAACACAATTCAATAACCATAATTATAGTTTCCCGAATCTCAATCCATTTATAGTAATCAAGCACATACAATCTCAATTCAATAATTATTCATGCAACACAATATCCCTACGCCTCTTATATATATCTCTTATCACTCAGATTACACTTTGCTGCTCGTAGCACCAGTATTACACTCCTCACTTCCAAGTTGTGAAACATCACACAATCACTGTCAGTTTATCACACTTCAGTTATAAAAAGTATTTAACTCCTTAAGATTTACTACATTGCCTACTGCAAATGTAAATCTGGTTTACTTCATACCCGTGCTTACACTGCAACTATTGTCAAAACACCTTCTTTTTCGATTCTAACTTCACCAACAGTCTTGTATTAATTTATAAATTATTCTAGGACCTATTTTGCATAAAATTGGACATGGTTTCTCCCTCCCCTTCTCTTGGCCGAATTGCCTAAGCTTGGCCACACACCTCATTTCAATAATTTAAGGCCATAAACATGTTCTACTCATTCTCTATATTCATTCTACATCACTTTTGCATGAAACAACATCACATTCATGCATGCGCCATGTTTGGCCGAAATCCTATGGAGAGGATTCATTGAGTCTTGCTTCAATTTAAACTAAGTCATACCCTTAAACAACTTAAACAAATAGTATAATGCCATTAAAACACAAAAATCTATGATTTCTCTCACCTTTCCTCCTTGGCTGAATAGTGTAGGGTCCCAAACACTATGAAAATGGCCACTCCAAGGCTCAATTTGGAGGTATGTTGTAGAGCTCAGAGAGTTGAGCAAGTTTGCTTTAAACAATTTTTCGGTTTTACTGTGTTTTTACTAGGGTGTTAAGTTTTTCGATCAATAACGGTTTTACATGTGATTCAGTCTACAACTTAACACATTTATCTATGACTATCAATTGGTCTTTAATCAATTTAAATTGACCGTTATTTATGAAAGCTTTTCCGACCTATGGACTCAACCATCATTTTTGGAATTGTTGCATGCTTTTCAAAACATGCACTAATAAAGAAATTTTTAGATGTACACTCTTACCATCTCAGTATTTTATTTTCAATATCGATACTGTCAAGTTCTACCTCCATTAGAACAGTATAAGTCCTAGTGGGACCTACAGTCCAAATCTCTGTTACACCTACGAAACATAAGGCATATGAACACTTATGAGATAACATTTCTTCCTAACTTCATTAATAGTATATAAGAGTAATAGGAAGAGTGAATCTCATAGCTAAGGGAACTCCTTGGTTGTGGCTCCTCTTCATGGTTGCATAAGATATATATATCTTCCAAAATTAGGTCAAGATCCATACACAAGACCTAGTTCGAATCGATTGTGAAATTACACTTTAGTAACTCTCTAATAATTGATTTGGTAGATGTCGTGGTGCATGAATTCAATTCCAATTTGCTCATAACAATGCCACTAGAAGACTTTGTTGGATACTTGCTTCTGGGTCCTTCAGTATGATTTTGCCTTTTTTGCTTTATTTTCCTTCAAAAGTCCTCCAAACTTTAAGTATGTCATCTTCTTAACTAATTTCTGTATAACTAAGAAAAATAATGCATTAGTGAGGTTAAATGCTCCATCTGAATCATAAATTAAGCAAATAATCCTAAGAATAAGCCTATAAATTACTCTATTTCTTCTCTAATTCATTACTTTCAGCATCATTAATTGTCAAATGCTCAAAATAAATTACATGTGTAAATTCAAAAATACTATTAGTTTTAATATTAAAAAATATGCATATTTTACTACTTGCATTTCTTCATAAACTCAAGGTAGAATGTACATACGCATTAGGCAAAATGTACATACGCATTGGCAGATTGTACATATGCTATACATAAAACATACATCTTATTTTTCTTCACTCCAAAGCTTCAGGGTATTTGAATACCCTTCATAGGTATTCGAATTCCCTTAGTTTGTACACAGTACCAAAGCATTAGGTACATATGAACTAGACACTATGTACATATGCACCAAACTATATTTACAACCTTAATTCCTTCAATTATATTTTAATTCCTATCCCTTAGTATTTGAATGCCTTTGATTTTTTTTCACATAAGTTCTAAGCATAATGAACATATGCTTGAAGCAATATTTATAAATGTTATAGTCAATATTTACAACATGTTATTTTTTTTATTTTTAAAAGCTTGCTTTATACTTCCAAAACACAATTTTCTCAACATACATGCAACTATATGACACATAAACACTAATTTTTGGATCAAACACTTCATAATTAATTGAAAATCATGTAAGTTTGATAATATATATATATATATATAAATATATATAAAACAAATATGACAAAAGAGATCTTGGGATAAGAAGAATGCTGAATGGATTGTTGTTGAAAAGAAGGCAAAGACAAGGACATTGAAAAGCTGAAGATGAAAGGATTTATATAACTAAAAAAGAATAGATGAAGGACACAGAAATGGGAAAAAAAAAGATTTATATGGTAAGCCAACAATTTATTTCTATCTCTCTTTTATTTTTTCCATTTGTAGACCCTTCAAATTCTTCATGCAAGATTTAAATACTCTCATATATGTACTTTCAATATCTCAACCAAAAACAAAAGGCTCCATTAACATTAGTCTCAAAATAATCATGTCTAAAGTTAGAGGAGGTAAGTTCATAATTCTGATTTTCATCCTAGTAACATTCTCGAGCATGGTTCAACTTGGATTAGGATTTTCCTAGATAAGGAGATACCATGTTCACTTAGTCAATGACTTGTCTGACAATGTTAATCCGCTCATAGTTCATGTCAAGTCTAGAGATGATGATTTTGGGGAACAAACTGCTTGGAGAAACGGGGAATTTGAATTCAATTTCATGCTCAACTTTTGGGGAAACACTCTTTTCTTCTGTAGCTTTAGACATGGAAACAAATTAAAGGTGTTTGATATTTTCGTAGATGGTGGAAGCATTCTAAAGTAGCAATATGCTCGAAAACCTTAAGACAAGTTTTGGTAAAAGATGATGGTTTTTATCGCAGTTGTTTTAAGAAAGATTTTGTGAAGATTCATTATTAGTATGATGGGTAAATAACTGCAATAATGAGCATCATTCCCTATTTCTTTTTGCCTATATGTGTTGAATAAATGAATTGATATGTACGTCAAGGCAAAATAAATAAATTATAGCTTGCAAAGTGAGCCGTATTTATTAACTATTGACATGCATGCATCTTTGTTTTTGACATTGATGGAAGGTTATGATACATTAATGTGATATTTCTTTGTTACAATGAAATATTAATGTAAACTTCCAATTAGCTAGCCTACAAACATGCCTTGTATTATCTTGGAAAAAATCCAGTAGGGATGTTTTAAAATTGTCATGTACTTTTTTTATATAATAATTAAAATTAATTTATAACTTTCTTCATATTTACTTTAATTTCTATTGTTTTTAACTTAAAAACCATTAAAATCAATACTCCTAACAAATAAAAAAGTCTACGATACAAAACCTAATTTTCTTAAGCAGCATATTGTTGTAATAGGAATATTTAATTTATGAAACATCTCACAAATCAAAATTTTGATAATATTAAATATTTTATAAAATAATTAAAATTTATATTCTATTAATTTATGAAGACACTTTATTTTTAGTTTTGAAATAAAGGAAAACCCTTGATATCAAAATTATATCCTACAATTTTTCTAACACTATGGTAGAATTTAGAAAAAAAAAATTCCCACATAAGAATTTAAAAATATTGCACACTTACAAATTCACAAATTCCATATTCAGTTAGATTATCATTTATTTCTAGTTTTATTAAAAAAAATTATATGGAACTATTTACAAAATATTCATTATAATTTACAGTCACAACTCGAAGGCAGTGATTATACACGTAAGTTTTGTCAATTATAAATTTGTGGGTAAACTTTTTTCTTTTACATTAGGTTTGTCATTCAATTAGTGTAACCAATATCATCAAGCAGTTGACTACCTAATGTTTGTAGTTAGATTTTTTTTTCTTTCTCTTCAGTTTTGTTCTTTCCTAATCAAAATCAAACAAAGTCTTAATATTTTAAAACAATAACATACTCATATCACAAACATTGCTTTTCGACAATAGGTATTAAAAATTTTTAAGTTATAGAATAAAATTAATTCGAATGTTCTAATACCTTATAAATTTTGTCTAATTCACCTTGTTAGCTTTAAATTGACAGATATTTTGAAATGACAAAAACTTAAGTAATCTTAAATGCTTGATTCATATTGTAAATTTGCTTTATCAATTATGATTTTCACAAATCATATTAAGTGCTTTTATCAAATATAAAACCATGATTTAATTGATTATCTTTATTGGGTTTAATCAATTTAGAAAACATTTTTAAGTATTCGTTGAAGTAATTTTCTTATAGAATTATTGAATATATTTTAAGAAAATTACTTGATAAATTTTTGGACTCAAATTCATGTTTTCAAAGTCTTGTCATAATTAAAAATACTCAAAAATGGCTTTAGAATGTTTTTAATGCCTAAAAACCTGACCAACAGGTAGGTGAATACTGCCTGAAAGGATGGATCCCCTGACCAACAGGTAGGTGAATAGTGCCTGAAGGGATCGATCCCCTGATGGTAGAATGCTCCCAGAAGAAAAATTTGAAGCACGAGATTGATGGGATCGATCCCTTATGGCAAAGGATCACATTCAGTTTTGGCTCCTACTAACGTTCAAAAACCATCCAAGGGATTATAAAAAGAGGCTTGGAAGCTTAAGGAAGCAAGAGGAACAACTGAGCATCAATATTCTTCATCTTCTCCATCTTCTTCAAGTCTCAACAACATTTTCAAGTGCTAAAATTCCTCATATTCTATCATTCTCATTTTTCTTGTACAAACTAGCACAAATATTTTATAGGATTTATTTTGAGCTTAACCTTTGTAATTATTTGCCTATCTAGAGGTATCTTCTTGATTACACAAACTAGAAAACCCATTCACAATTTGTAAAAAGGAGTGAACCCTTGAGTGCTTCATTGTAAGTGAGGATTGGGTAGAAGGTTTTCTCCTTAAACCATAAAAAGGGAGAGGTTGTAAGGTTTCCTTCTTGAGCTCGGAAAAAGAAGGGGAAAGGTTTCCTCTTCGAGCTCGGAAAAAGGAGAGGTGTAAATGTTACTCTTGAGCCTAGGAAAAAGAGTGTAACAAATTCAAGCTAGTGAATTTAGGAAAAATCCTTAGGACCGTCTCAAGGTAGAGGACGTAGGCAAGGTTGCCGAACCTCTATAAATCGCTTGCGTACATTTCTCTTTCCTTCCTCTCTTTATTTACTTGCAATTATATTTGTGCTTATTGTATTGAATTTGGATTGCATGCTTGCATAGTTTAGAGAACTTAGAAAACTTCAATATAGGCTAGAGAATTTAGAAGAATCGAAAAATGAACATAAGGTTAGCTAAGAACCGATTCACCCCCTCTCGATTTAGCCTATAGAGTCAACGATTGGTATCAGAGCTTGGGCTCTTTTATTAGGATTAAACTCCTAAGAGTTAAACGATCCCTAGAATGGCTCAATTCACCTTAGAAAACTCTTGTTTGATGGCTCTTGATGATGATTTTGAGAGTAGCTCACAAATCTTAGAAGAATATTCATTTGATGAGCTTCAAGATGCATTTAATGAGTTAAGTGATGAATATAAATCAATGGATACAAGATATAAGAAAAAGTTAAATATACTTAGACAAGAGAATGAAATTTTGGTAGATAATAAGTTTGAGTTGGAGGAGAAAGTTAAAGAGCCTGGTTCAAGGAATGAAGAACTAAACAAGGTAAAATTAGAGTTAGAAAAGAAATTAGAAGACATTGTAGATAAAGTAGCAAATCCTAACTTCTTGACTATTGAGGATGAAAAGGAGAAACCTAGCTCTAGTAAATGTAATAACCATTCTTATGATGATTTACAAAATGCTTTTGATGAGCTAGCTAGTGAATTTGAATGCATGAACTCAAAATACAAGCAAATGATTACAAAATTAAAAATTAAAAATGAAAAATGATGAATTATTAAATGCCAAGCTTCATTTTGAAAAGAAATTAAAAGAAGCAAACTTAGAAATAAATGAGTTAAATGAAAAGAATACAAATTTACATAACTCATTTTCTAGGTTTTATATGGGTCAACAAAAATTCGATCACATGCTTGAGACCCAAAGAGCTTTCTTTGACAAAAATGGGTTAGGATATAATGCAAATAAAAAGGAAACTCATCTTAAGAATTTTCTTGCTTGCAAAAATTCTATGCATGATACATCACTCACATGCTCACTTTGCAATAGAATTGGTCACTCCTCACAAGCATGCACTTATAGAAAAACAACATTTAGAGGAAGAGTAGTTAGAAAAATATGGGTGCCAAAACATGCTATAACTAACAATGAATTGATCTTGAAATGGATCCCAAAGGGATCAAAAATTGTTTGCACTAACTCTCTAGGACCCAAGAAAATTTGGGTACCAAAACATGCTTGAATTTGTTTGGTGTAGGAGTGTTAGAGAATGGAGTTACAAAAAAAATAATGGAGTTTGAATGCTTTACACATCCATGGAGTTTGCTTATGCCAATGAAAAAGAGGAAGAGCTTGGGAATCCATCCTTGGCAAGGTCACAACAATTCTTCAAAGAATGGCTCAAGGTGGATTCAACAATTCAAGATAAAGCATTCTCAAGCAAGGAGTTTTGTAAGCTTAAATTCTATCTTTTCCAAACTCATATGTGTTAAAATTGTTTGTTTGATTTAATGAGGCACTTTGTTAATGATTCATGATGCACTGTGAGTTGAATGATTGAACAAAAGGCATGATAAATAATTTTTGATTATTTTGTGGACAATTCTTAATGATTGAATGAAAAGCATGTTTGATGATTTTGAAATGATTATTGGATTTTTGTAATTTGAGCAAGTTTGCAATGTGTTGATAATATATTTTCTTGCTCCAAAAATGTCAAATATGTCATTCATGCAAAATGCCATGTCATGGCATCAATGAGAAATATGCATGTCAGAAATTATGGCATGATGTTCACAAGTTGGAAGATTTAATGATATATGTGCTTAAAATCTATGTGAACATGTTTGTTTTGGCATATTTGTGTTTTCCAATACCTTTGTTTTGACAAAATATGCATAATTCTTAAAATGACCCCTTTTGAAACTAAAACTGCATTTTATGGTGCAAATTCTTCCAAAATTGCAAAACCCATTGTCAAATGGTTCTTCATTCATATTTCTCATTCATACAAGTCCAAAATCATGTTACACAAATGTTTAAACTTTTACTTGGACTTAAAATACTTAAAAACAAAGTTTTGGCACCTAAAAAGTTGAATTTTTTGTCAAAATTTTGCAAAAATTGGATGACAGATCGATCCCTCCACATATAAGATCGATCCTATGGGAAAAAATGTAGAAAATCTGCATTCTGGAATTAAAGGATCGATCCCTTTACTCTAGGGATCGATCCCTTTTGGCAAAATATGCCTATTTTGGGGTTTTAAGCAAAAACTGAGAAGTTTTCTTAATTTTCTTGATACCTTCTTTCTTCTCAACTTAAAATTCATTTGCTTAACCTCGTTTTAATGATCTTTTCAATTTGAATAATCATTTTTCATTGGTATCATGCCTCAACTTAAAATTTTGGTATTATTTTCAACAATCAATATCTTTTTCATTGAGCTCACATGTGTAAAATCATTTTTCTTGTTAAAAACACTAATGATTTGCATAAATCTTAAAATAATCTTGAAATATATTTTTAATAAATGCTTAAACATAATTTTCAATAATTATTTCAATGATTTGTGTGTATATTTGAGAATTTGATGAACTTGTGCATAATAGACATTTTTAATACTTTAGTTCATCTTAGTCAAGCATGTTTATAGAATTATGTCTCTTAGCTTGACACAACTATTCCACACTAGGTTTCATGGTAACTAAACATCTAGTGGAATATAAATAAATAAAGGTCAATACATATACTTGAATGATAAAATGATCAAAACTTGACCTTAATGTTTGAATCCAATTATGACTTTAGATAAAGTGTTAGGTATTTCAAATATAAAGTCATAATTGTCCTTGGCCTACAATTTGTGATGATAAATAGGTTTAAATATTTAATTGCATAAAAATTTATCATCCATGAACTTAAATTTCTCTTATGGCCAAATCTTTAAAGAACTTAGGCTTTAATGACAACATCAACATTCAAAGATAAATGCAAACTTGAACAAATGCACTTTGATTGATATACATGCATTGAATCTTGATTGTTTTGATGTTGAACTTGCATGTTTGCTTAAGTTGAATCAATAATCATGTCTATGAGATGAGAATATGGATGGGAAAATATGTTTTCATAAAATTATACTTGACCTCTCTTATAGATTATGAACTTTAAAATTAAAATATACTTAAGCATGATATTGATTTATTTAGGCAAATCCATTTTAGTTAAAATAGCATATACTCATTGGAACTTTAAATGTTAAAATTAACTAGGGATATTGCTTTGAATTGATTAAAATGGTAATTTTGAATTTTTCCTTGCTCATAATTGGTTAAGAACTTAATTGAAAAATTGAGCATAGGATTCTTTAGTCCCATGGAAGAAAATATGTGTTTGAATGTTATAAATTTTTTTTCTTCCATATAATTAGATTTGTGCTTATGAATATGGATTAATACTTTATGATAGTATGATAATGTTTAAATAATCCATATGCATATTTGATGATGTGTGATTGTGTTCTTGCATATTTAGCATGACTATTTTCTTGACATGAGCACACCACACATAACAATTAGCGTCATGCAAAATGTCTAAATCAACCATTGGTAACAATTGGTATGAGCTTTAAATTGACAATTCTTCTCATGCTCTTTAAATTGAAATGACAAATAGAGAAGAATTAATATAAGACGCTTTTACATGAGACACTATTGTGCTAGAATTTATGGTTAATTGATGTATGATTTAATTCTATGCACACTCTTTCTTGAAAATGATTTATGAGTTCATGCATATGATATTTTATATAATTTCAGCTCATAATCATGATGAATTACCATGCACCTTAGTTGGACCTTAGAGAACAATTGATATACTTAGGTGCTTGATAGAATTGAAATAAGCAAGTTATAGGACTTAGTAGATAATTTATAAATAACTTGCTTCATTAATTACCAATTAGGAACTTCTTGCAAAATTATTTATAAACAATTGGTATAGGAACATAAGCCATGTCCTTTGCATGAACAAACATTTCACACTCTTTATGGACATTGACTTATTTAATTGTGCTACGAGTCTCATGTACTAACATGTTTCTTGTTAAATGGAGCATATTTCTTTGTTCTCACATTTCTTTAAGCCATAATTTTAGTGGGAGCTTTAATTTGTTTTTCCCTTCTTTTTGCTATGACAAAAAGGGGGAGAAATAATGAGGTTTGAAAATGTGTTTTGAAACTATGCTTATATTAAGGGGGAGCATTACAAAATCATGCTTTATTTGAGGGGGAGTATTTTATCAAAGAATTTTCAAAGCAAATTTACCTTAAGTTTTGTTATATTAAAAAAAGGGATATTTTTAGCTTTAAATTGACATATATTTTGAAATGACAAAAACTTAAGTAATCTTAAATGCTTGATTCATATTGTAAATTTGCTTTATCAATTATGATTTTCACAAATCATATTAAATGCTTTTATCAAATATAAAACCATGATTTAATTGATTATCTTTATTGGGTTTAATCAATTTAGAAAATATTTTTAATTATTCATTTAAGTAATTTTCTTATAGAATTATTGAATATATTTTAAGAAAATTATTTGATAAATTTTTGGACTCAAATTCATGTTTTCAAAGTCTTGTCATATTTAAAAATACTCAAAATTGGCTTTAGAATGTTTTTAATGCCTAAAAACCTGACCAACAAGTAGGTGAATAGTGCCTGAAGGGATCGATCCCTTGATGGCAGAATGCTCCCAGAAGAAAAATCTGAAGCATGGGATCGATGGGATCGATCCCCTATGGTAAAGGATCGATCCCTTTTCACGAAAACAGTGCCCAACGGCTAGTTTTTGTGAGATACAATGGTCACATTCAGTTTTGGCTCCTACCAACGTTCAAAAACCATCCAAGGGACTATAAAAAGATGCTTGGAAGCTTAAGGAAGCAAGAGGAACAACTGAGCATCAATATTCTTCATCTTCTCCATCTTCTTCAAGTCTCAACAACATTTTCAAGTGCTAAAATTCCTCATATTCTATCATTCTCATCTTTCTTGTACAAACTAGCACAAATATTGTATAGGATTTATTTTGAGCTTAACCTTTGTAATCATTTGCCTATCTAGAGGTATCTCCTTGATTACACAAACTAGAAAACCCATTCACAATTTGTAAAAAGGAGTGAACCCTTGAGTGCTTCATTGTAAGTGAGGATTGGATAGAAGGTTTTCTCCTTAAACCATAAAAAGGGAGAGATTGTAAGGTTTCTTTCTTGAGCTCGGAAAAAGAAGAGGAAAGGTTTTCTCCTCGAGCCCGGAAAAAGGAGAGGTGTAAAGGTTACTCTTGAGCCTAGGAAAAAGAGTGTAACAAATTCAAGTTAGTGAATTTAGGAAAAATCCTTAGGAGTGTCTCAAAGTAGAAGACGTAGGCAAGGTTAATGAACCTCTATAAATCGCTTGCGTACATTTCTCTTTCCCTCCTCTCTTTATTTACTTGCAATTATATTTGTGCTTATTGTATTGAATTTGGATTGCATGCTTGCATAGTCTAGAGAACTTAGAAAACTTCAATATAGGCTAGAGAATTTAGAAGAATCGAAAAACGAACATAAGGTTAGCTAAAAACCGATTCACCCCCCCTCTCGGTTTAGCCTATAGAGCCAACACACCTGAAGTTGAAACTTCCAAAATGAAATTTAAAGTTAAATGTTACATTATATTGTTGGAATAATTACTAAATTTAGCAATTCTAGATACAACAAGATAAAACGACACAAAAGTGACATAAAAAACACATAAATGCAAAACGAACTAAAATTTGGTAAAAATTATATATGAACTAGATAAAAACTCAAAAACATGTTTTATATCTTACGTGTCAATATAAATTTTTTATGTTTTACAGGACATAATAGAAACAAATTACCAGATCTACAATCCAAATACCTTATGTGATGAAGGGGAAGTTTTGGATCTAAATTAAGGGCATGCTGTAAGAATGGTTGGTTGAACTTGAAATGTAGGTTAGATAAGGTTTTTAGGGCGAATAATGTTATTCTTATCTAAACCTTAATTGTGGTGGTCAAAGGAAAATCAGTTGAACTTGTAATGTACCACATGGAATATAGAATGACAAAGATAGAGGTTAAGGCAATCTAAACTATAAGGAAATGAAATGGTCAGCAATGACTTGTGAACCCTAATAGCCGTTAAGATGGCTCTTAATGGCTTTTTAAAAATGAAAAGGCTTTAACTAATCAAACTCAAATGTTAACAATTTCTTGACCTAATGATTAAGAATAAATTATAACATATTATAAATTTTGAATTTGAATCCAAACATCCTATCCTCAATTATTTAATATTACTCTCCTAACAAAAAAAAACCAACAAATATCAGATTTTATATAAGCTCACTCTTCAAATTTCCATGCTTTACTCGTACGTTTTAAATCATTAAAGCAGTTTCCAAATAACAATTACTTTCTCTACTCTCTTTTCTGTTAAGATTGCCTTCCCACAATCATTTCTGTATTTTTTTTTTCCTTTTTTAAAGCCACACGGTTGAACCTGGCTTTCTTGTGTGTCAAAATGCAAAGCAAGGCAAAAGCCAAGCCGTCTCTAGGTAATAATTCTTCCCATATCCAGCATGTTTCAGGGTTTCCCAGGTTTCATTTTGAGAGAAAAGAGAATTCTTTTGCCATCAACCTTCTTCCCTCTTGTTTCTAAATTATCGTTGATTGTTAAGAAAGAAGAATTGAAAATTGGGTTTTGTTTTAAACAGTGATTGAGTTTTATGATTCTTTAACAGAGAAAGGTTAAACTTGTAGAAAAATTGGTGTTCTAATTGAGGCTGGATATCTTGAGAATTAGGAATTGATCATTTTGTTCGTCTATCAGGGGCCCTGCTTTGAGGATTAAACCTGTTTCTTTCTGCAAACTACTAGGTACCTTTATTTCTTTTGGAGTTTCTCTTTTGGTTTTTACATCTTGTCAGTAAAATGTAATATACCTACAGTTAATTTTTTTTTTTTGAAAATATGATGCTTTTATAGGTACATTAATGGCGAAAGTCTATGTTGGTTTTTTTTTCCTTGACTCAAATCCTATTCATGTTTAAATTATCTTGGTAAAGTTGTTTGATAATTAATATTTTTATGCATATAAATATCTGCTTATGCTTAGGTTGTGGAATTTGAAAAATGATCATTTTGTATTCTTTGTGTGTGCTTATTTGTTTCCGCTCTCTTAATAAGGCATTTGTCATAACATATGTGTTTGCGTGAAGAAAATTCATATGAACGATTTAACGTGATTTCAAATATTGGTTCATGTAGCTTACTCAATCTATTAGGATAAAGGCTCTAATGATGATGATGGTATGTGTTTGCGCAAAGCACACAGTTCACCAATTTCTGTGTTCTTTTATTTTTCTTTTGTCATAACTTATTCTCGTTTTCAATTTGTTATTAACATGAATATATAAAGGAGTAACTATAATTTTTCAGAGAAATTTGGTTTGTTTGTCTTTCAGAAGTCTCTCAAACCAAGTCTGGTTGACATTGTAATAAGATGAATAAATGTACCATGGCTGGTAGTAGTGCAAGCTTGCCTATCAAGGAAACAGACATTACAGTTCTAAAGGAAACGCTTCGCTCTCAACAGCAACTTCTACAGAAGCTTTATGCCGAGCTAGATGTGGAAAGAGAAGCCTCTACTACTGCCACTAATGAAGCTTTGTCCATGATACTACGTTTGCAAGGTGAGAAGGCTACTATGAAGATGGAAGCAAGTTAATACAAGAGATTGGTAGAAGAAAAGATTGGCCATGCAAAGGAGTCTCTCACAATTTTTGAAGAACTTATGTATTAGAAAGAAATGAAAATTTCTTCTCTTGAGTACCAAATTGAGGCTTACAAGTGCAAACTTTTAAGCTTGGGTTGTGATGATTTGGATGATTTTGAAAAACAGTTTCTAGAGAATCCATTTGCAGAAAGAAAGGATAAATTCATTGGAGAAAAGGGCATTAAAGCCACTATGAGAAGGGTCAGCTCTCTGCCTGCAACATTACCAACAGATTTCTATCAAAAGAAGAGTACTAGTGATGGAGAAAACTATCCAATTCTAGAGCAAGATTTGAGTTCAAGCACGGAAGTTGGTAACTTCGACATGGGAGTTAGTGATCAAACGTTGGATTCAAAGACTTCATTACAGTCAGCAGCTGGGGACTTCAATTTTTACTGGGAACGGATCAAAATGCTAGATGAAAAGGTGAAAGAGATCTCAAGTTGTAAAAAGGTTGGTCAAAAGAAAATTTCAAATGTAAAGGTTGAATTAGTGTCCCGAAACACCAGTTCATTCATTGATCCATCCAGACTAAATCTTCCTCTTGAATGTCACAAAATAAAATCCTATGAAGATTCTTTAGAAAGACCCACTCCAAGTATTGCATATTCCTCTAGTATTGTTCATGATATATCTGAAGTCCCAGATATATTTGAAGTTTCAAAAAGTAGTGAAAAAAACAAAACATGCTTTAATGGGGAATATAGTCAGGGTAAGTTGATTTTGGAAAGTGATAGTAGGCTTATGAAGCCAGACTTGATACTAGGAGAAAGTTTTGAAGCACTTGCAGAAGATGAAATTGACTGGGTCAAAATGAACAACTTTCTTAGTGCAAAGCCTGAGAAAAAATCATGTAAACTGAGAGATAAGTCGAATGCTCACTGTAAATTACCTGTTGAATATGAAACTAAATGGGAAAAGATGAATAACTTGCAACGTGGAAATCATGAGAAAAGATTATGTAAACTGAGAAATCAGACAAATGCTGACTGCAAATCGGTTCTTCACCGAGCCAATGTTGTTACTGACTATCAATCTGAGTTGCAACAGCTTAATCAGAGAGTTGAGCACCTTGAGAGTGGGAGAAACAATACAAGGCATGAAATTAGTGAAGGAAGGGAAGAGGAACTGAATTTGTTGAAGGTTCTACGAGAAAAGCTTAATTCAATACAATCTGAGATGAGAAGTTGGAGACCAAAGAAATCTTCTCCTTCAGATGAGGTGACTTTACTTCCTCTCATAGAGGTATGACTTTCCTCTCGTTTTCTGTTTCTTGTGATTGCCTTTTTTCTTTTTATTGCTCTCTTGCATCCACATGCATTATGGTTGTGCTGCAATCACTTTGTAGCCAATGGGTGCAAAGTGATTGCACGTTGGCTGCAAGGTGATTGCACTTGTAAAGTTACTTTGTAACGTGAAACGTAATACCAAATGCCGTAAAGACTTTGCACCCAATTAAATTGCAGTGCAAAGTCTTCCCTTCCTGCATACCAAACACAACCTATATTCCTTTGATCTGCTTTCAAAAATTAATGGCTATAGCCCACAAGTATAGCAAAGGCTTACCTAGTCTTTTCTGCATTCTGGATTTCATTATGCTTGTATTCCTTTCCTTCAGAGATCGATGACGTGACTGATATATGTGCATAGGCAACGCTGTACTTTTGGATGTAATTAAGCAATTAATGTGGAACCAACTCAAACAGGCAGTGATGACATTAAGATTTGATGTACTGTATGATGGTATCTTCAGATTTTCTGATGGCTACTATGATTGAGATTGTTTTGCATTTAAAATGAACATATGACAAAAAATTAACATAACATGCATCCATCAGAAAAGAATGCATGTCTTCAGAATTCAGAGGTTGGTTTGAGCTTTTTCATGTATGTATTTTCCTCTTAAAATCGAGATGGTTTTGTAAAAGCTCAATAGTTTATTCATACATGCTTATTTATCTTTTAGTACTTTAAAGGGCTGTGTAACTCAAAATAGGGTATTATAATGGGAAAATAAAGCTATAAGGAGCCACTTAGTAAGTGCTTGAGAAGTATGAACACCGAAATAATCCTTTCCTAGTTCATTTTTAACAGATTTTGGGTTAAGGATTTACAATGGACCAATACAGTAGGGATCCTGGTGGGTAATGAAGAGAAATCATGCAATAATAATAACCATGAGTGTCACAGCTCATATCCATATTGCACATATTTTGCCATAGAGCACTTTTTTGATCTTGTCTTGCTAAATGGTCCTTAGCAATAATATGTGAAAGATTTTGTGGGTTAAGATTGGATCAATAATTATTGAAGTTGTTGGGTAGAAGCCGAGCTTACTAAATGTAACGATCCGAGTGTACATTATTACACAACATTTACTCATATTTTATTCATTTCTACCGTTTGGGCTGTCTGCGATATCTTCAACACTTGATCATTAATAGTAATAAATGGTAAACATTTATTCAATAAATTCGGAATATAAAATTTTTTTCAATATTCCATACACTTTACATCCCCTGTTTTTATTTTACAATAATGTAGTACTGTATACAAGTGTTTGAATATATAAAAGAAGTGACTATACCTTTAAATTTCAATGCTCTTTGTCCCAATGGACTACTCGCAGCTATATTTATCTGAAGAAGCCATCAAATAATCCTTGTAATTAATCTGAAAAATTTGAAAGTAAGGGGTAAACGAACCACATACTCAGTAAATGAGTCGTATGCTGCTTGATATAATGAAATCTATATGCTGAAAAATATTTATTTTTCCATAAATTTAAATGTAATAAATCATTTAATTTTCACCACTTCAGTAACAGTTCAAAACACATGATAGTTTCAGTGATAAAATAGTACAGTGAACTGTAGATATAAAACTGTTGAAACAGTAATTAGTTACTTTCAGTACAGTAGTTTGTAAATATCCAAAATCGTTGGATAAACAGTTCAGTATTTATTTCTATATTAGAAATAATTTTCATAATATCCTTTTTCAATAAACAGTGACTGTCAGTGCAGTTCAGTAAACAGTAATCAGTACGAAACAGTTCTGTAAAACAATGTTTCCCAATGCAGTACAGTTCAGTAAAACAATATTTCAGTATGGTTCAATTCAGTAAACAGTAATTCACAGTGCAGTATAGTAAAACAGGATTCAGTAAATCCCTTCAGTAAACAGTAATCAGTAAGTTGAGACTAGGCATCACCCTACATCATATCATGCTATCATCGTCCACTAAGGGACGCAATAATCATCCCCGAAGGGACACAGTAACAGTATACAGTGAGATCTATGGTCATGATCTATAGGGGGTTCTCGGTGTACACTTGCCAGGTGACATCCGGGACCGTTGATGATTGGCGAGTCAATCAATCACGTGACAGTAACAGTAGTAAGCATGAATCTCGGGGCCTAAGTCTCAAAACAGTATAAAAACCGTACCACAACCTTTATGGATCTTATTCAAAATAATTTGGAATATTTCATATTTATTCATAAGGCTCTCACATTTTCATATATCATCACCTTTATGGAATTTATAAAATAAATAAGATCAGTATTTAGTTCTATAAAGGTATAACATTCCTTCTTTTCCCATAAAAATACATTTAAGGAAATCCCATGAATCAAATCATTTATTTAAGTAATTATTTTCAAAAATGTATTTATTTCTCATTTCCACATACCGTAAATCAGTGGGTAAATATTCATGTATTAAGTGAGAACATAATAAATATTCATTTTGAATATTTAATATCATATAAAACATAATTAATTTCTCACTTTAATGAAAATATAAAACATGAATATTTAATTTTATAACTTTCTCATAATTTTCAATTTATGGAAAATTGGTGGAAATTATATTCAAAATTTCCCATTTAAATTATTTCATGCATCTAAAATATTTTACAATATTTTAGAATACTTTTGGAAATATTTTGACAGCATAACGGCTGCGGATTCCTAACCTCCTGCACACAATTCGCAGTATATAAGCCAGCTTATCAACCACAATTTTGCATGTTTTCAAACCAAATCATGCATATAATATTCTCATAAAATTTAGCTTAAGAAAACATGCAATTAATTATATCACTACAACTCACACACTCCCCCTTACCAGTCTTATGAAATCGATCGTCCCGGTTACGCTAATCGAAATCCGTCAACTCGGGCTGCAAAATAATTTTATCAAAATTTATTAATATTATTCTTGCTAATTTTAAGCCACTAATATTCATAAAATGCAGCTACTAATGTCATATGATAAGCACAACCAGTATAATTTATACTGGTGTGAAAGCTCAACTTTCTCATTTTTGTTCCTTTTTCGGTTTTAATTTCACCAATCCTTCTCTTTTAATTTCTATAATTATTTTCTACCAAAAGCCCTATTTTTCAGCATATTTTCATGCAAGAATCAAGTTGTGGCCGAAACCTCTCCTTGGCTAATTCCATGATTTTGTCTCTTTTCTTGCAATTTATTGTTTCCATTTGATGATTTCTTGCCTACATGAGCCAACCTTGTCTTTTTCTTGCATAAAGCCATAAATTCTCATTTACCCATGTCTAAACCGAGACCCTCTCTTCCATTATCAAATTTGGTTCTTTCACCATCTAAACTTTTAAACTATCTCTTCATTTTATCTAAATTCCTTTAATTATTTCTCATCATCCTTACTTAAATTCCAGCATAATTTCTTTGTTTTTCCTCATCTTATTCAACATCTCATGTTGTTCCAATTTTCATATTCTAACAAGATTTACTAAAAATAATACTAGAATCATGCTCCTCATGTTATAAAACATAGAAATCCATCATTTGATATCAAGAAAGCCATAGAATTTTAGGAGCTTACCTTGACCGAATGGTGCACTCCAAAACAGAACAAGTTTTTTGTTTCAAGTCAGCCACACTTCTCTTGTTTCTTGGCTATTTAAATGAGGAAGGAAGGTTGATGGTAAAGGCTTAGATGGTTATGTATCCTAGTGTATGATCTTGCTTAATTAATTTTTTTCTTCTTCTTGAAAAATCGGTAGCAAAACAGAGCTCCAAAATCCTTCAAACTTGGCTCTCGTAGATGGCATAAAACCGATAAAAAGATGATAAAACTTGCTAAGTTTTTGCTTCCATTTGGTCTTCTTTCATTCAAGGTATCCAATAACACTTTGCCACTTAGCTTTTTATCCTTTTCCTCATCATTTCCTTACCTTAATCAGCATTTAATTGTGCAGAAAATTGCAGCCAAAAGGAACGGCTGAGAAGGAGAATTGGGCTGCACGTTTTGACTTAGTTTCTTCTTCATTTTGCTTTATTTCAGCCAATAGAATTTCTTACATAGTAAACTTTGAATGCTCTATCTTTTAAGCATTATTTTCATTATATTTTATACTTTAAAAATTTATATTTCAACAGCCTTTAAATGGCTGAAACAGGAACGGTACAATAGCAGCACAAAAATGGTGTGGATGTCCACTTTACTGCACGGTTTTGTTTTCTTTCTTTGTTTACTTCAGCCAATCATATTGGCTTACATGTTAACACTAATTGCCTCTTCCTTTAAGTAATATATATTGTATTTTATACAATAAAAATTTGCTCTTAAGTCTCCTTTTGATGCTTGAACTGAACAGCACTCCAACAGCAAAAGTGGCGAGGAAATCTTTTGGCTGATCGGTTTGACTTGTCTTCCATTCCTTTTTGTATTTCTTCAACCAATGAAGTTTACCCACATGGTAACTTTAAATGCCTCTTCCTTTAAGCAATTTTTCTATTGTATTTCTTTTCCTTTCGAAACTTTCCAGCCATGAAATTCACGGCAGCAAAGGCAACGTGCAGTCCATATTTTCTACACCTTTGTTGACTCATCTTGTCTCTTTTGATAGCTACTTCAGCCAATTAAATTACACAATATATCCGATTGTAATAATTCCCTCTTTATTAATCATTATCACCAAATTTTGCACTATAAATTAGCATAAAAAACTGCTTCCAACCGTGTCTCATAGCAGTAGAAAATTGATGCATGGTTTGCATTATACTCTCTCTTTGGTATATTCTTCCAATCCATTTTAATCACATGTTCATTAAATAATTTTCCTCTCTTATAAATCACATATTTACATATTATACTATGGAAATATCACTTCCATGTATAAATTTCAGATTTACTTTTTTTATTTCTTTCTATACCTCCACTTCATCATGAAGTATTTATTTCACCTCTTATACACCATATTATAAATTATAAATCTAATAATTCCAAATTTCTAAGTGGAAAATCCAATTTAAATGTTTATTTAATTTTACTAATTAATTTATTTCCACTGTCAAGGATTTACAAATATGGTGAACAGTGTTATAAATCGAGTCTCACACTAAAAATAGCGGAAGCACAATCAAAAGATCTTTCTCATCTAATTAATCAAATATTTAACTATACTATTACAATGACACAGAAGCAATATATTTTCAGTAAATATAATTGGCCCAAAAGTCAATCACAAATAACAATCAAGAGACACTCGATTTTACATGGAAAACCACTTCAAGTCGAAGAGAAAAAATAACAGGACTTGAAAGTCCACTCAAAAGCTTCATTATCAAGAGAGTGTTCTTACAAAAACAAAGTTTTTAGCTCTTACAATGAGTACACAACTCCACTTTCAACAATCAACAAGTGACCACTATAAATAAAGAGAGAAAGGTTGAGAATGTCTCCAAATATGAGTACTATTTTGATCACATATTCGAAAGCTACAGTACTATATAGAAAATCTGACCGTAAATATCGATGTTTATAAGTCATCTACTTGCTGTCAAAATATCAACTCAATCAAACCATAAATGACCCTCCGATTGTAGGTTTGATGAAAATTGGGCAAGGTTGAAAAATTTTGCACTTCTCACATTTTTTTCTCTCTCCTATATCTATTTCACTCTTCACTCTCTCAGCCTAAATGATAGTAGCCAATAGCTCAGATTTTTATCATATAAGCCTTTGATTATTAAGGCTTGAAGGCGGGCTTACAAAAGCAAGCTAATAATGGCCCAAAATATTTTGGGTTTTTCCACATATAAAGGGACCTAAAGCCCTACAAATTTCCCCCTTCCAACTATGTGAAGGTGCTCGCCATCTCAACAATCAAGCAACAAGTTCCAAACTTTCTTCTGTGTAAGTCTTTAGTCTATATATCAACATAATTATCATGAGTATGAATTTTCTTAAGTTCTAATAATTTAGCATTTAGAATATGTAAGGACCCGACCCAGTCCACATTGTAAGGTCGCCCCTTACTACGTGAGATGGGCGGTCGCCCAACACTCACTCAACGTATTATCTGCTTTAGGCAATTGCTCACCTTCACGACTTTATTCCCCACTGGGACGCGTCATTCCATGTTCGAACCCAAGACCTCTTAAAGTATCTTGGTTCTACAACACTGATACCATTTGGACACTCATTCAACGTATTGTCCGCTTTAGGCGGTCGCCCACCTTCACGGCTTTATTCCCCATTGGGACGTGTCATTCCACGTTCGAACCCAAGACCTCTTAAAGTATCTTGGTTCTACAACACTTATACCATTTGGACAACTTGTCCAAATGGTATAAGTGTTGTAGAACCAAGATACTTTAAGTAGTTGTCCAAATGGTATGAGTGTTGTAAAACCAAGATACTTTAAGAGGTCTTGGGTTCGAACGTGGAATGATACGTTCTAATGGGGAATAAAGCCGTGAAGGTGGGTATGAGCGTTGTAGAACCAAGATACTTTAAGACGTCTTGGGTTCGAACGTGGAATGACACGTCCCAATGGGGAATGAAGCCGTGAAGGTGGGCGACCGCCTAAAGCAGACAATACGTTGAATGAGTGTCCAAATGGTATGAGTGTTGTAGAACTAAGATACTTTAAGAGGTCTTGGGTTCGAAAGTGGAATGACGCATCCCAGTGGGGAATAAAGTCGTGAAGGTAGGCGACTGCCTAAAGTGAACAATATGTTGAGTGAGTGTTGGGCTACCCTGCTGTGTGGATTGGGTCGGGTCCTTACAGAATATCTCGTATTTAATGATACCTTACATCGATATGTTTGGGTCTAGCATGGAAAATTGAATTTTTACCAAGATTGAACTTTGACTGTCACAAAACAACACTACCTCCCCTATGAAAAACCGAGTTCATGCATGAATCTCTTTATCCATAACAACTCCTTGTAAGAAAATCATATAGATAAATACACACAAGATCTTATGTTCAATCATCAAGAAAAAAAGTGATACATAAGTGTACCTGAATCCATTTGAATTGATTTCTTGGGGTTAGAGTCTTCACGTCTAAACCTTTTGAGAGAATCTATATCTCACTCTTTAATGGGATATGGGAATGAGAATTACCTTAAATTTAGACCGGGGACCATAATCTATTTATACTTAAAGTAGATTTTTTTTATTTTATTTTAGCCCATCATAAAAATAAAATAAAATATTGGGCTCTACATATTGCAAAGCCTATACTAAATAAGATGCCCTCAAGTCCAATAACTTAATCTTTATTTGATCACTTTCAGATGGACTAAATAATCAGATAGCCTGTATTGTATAATTAATTGATATATGTAGGCCCACTTAAAGAATTTCCTAACAATCTCCTAGTTGGGCCACGTATGTCGTTAGAGAATTGTACATTTTAAAATAAGTTAAAGAGGTCTAAACTTGCTATCTTCATAAGGCAATATCTCTAAACAATCTGGTCAATCAATTATACTAACATAGAATCAAAGCAATCTTCGTTACATATATTTTGTAACTAGACCCATCAATAGTCACATATATTAATATAATTAACAACATAGATCAAGTATGGATGTGTAGCATAGAAATTACATGCATCGTGATCTCTTAAACATGTCTATTTTCAACTGGTCTTACTTTCAAAAAACTTTATGCTCAACTGCAATTTGAAAGAATAAAACTTTATTTCAAAGTTTCAGCAATGACAATAATACTTTAGTCTGATAAAAAAAATGTCTCAATAACAAATGAATATAAATAAAATAGACTCCCACTATACAACCATATCATCAAAGTGAACCAGACCAATACAAGCTACATGCTCATGAAACACCTTAGGTGTACACCCTTAGTAAGCAGATCCAACAATCATGGAGTTTGTACTGATATATTCAATAGATATTTGAAGACTCTGAACTCTCTCCTTAACAACAAGAAAGTTAATGTCAATATTCTTTCGACAAACTTCTGTTGTTCTTAGAGTATAACTTTACGGTTTTATTATCACAATAAATCTTTAATAGTCTCTTAATGCCATAGACAATGTACAGCCTAGTGATAAAATTTTGCAACCATATTACTTGGTTCGATACCTCATGGCAAGCTATAAACTCTGCAAGCATGTGGAAGAAGCTATGAGTGACTGCTTTACACTCATTCAAGATATAACTCCTCCAGCTAACATGGAAATATAACCAAAAGTGGATCTTGTGCTATGAAGGCAACCAACAAAATTGGAGTCTGAATACCTAATGATCTCTAAATGATCTGACCTCTGATATGTGAGCATGTAATCTTTAGTTCTCTATAGATATCGCATAACCCTCTTTACTGCTTTCCAATGATCCATTCCAAGGTTACTTAAATATCTGCCAAGCATACCAACTATGTACACAATATCCAGATATGCATAAACTTGAGCATACATGAGACTCCCTACTGTTGAAGCATAAGGAATCTTCTTCATCTCTTCCTTTTTAATATTATTCCTTGGGTATTGAAGCAAACTAAATTTATCACCCTTAGCAATGGGTGTGTTTCCTGATGCACAATTTTTCATGTTAAATATGCTAAGGACCTTATCGATATATGCCTTTTATGATAAACCAAGATCTCGATGGATTTGTATGCCTAACACAAAAGATACATTCTCAAGATCTTTCATTTCAAATTTATTCGAAAGAAATCTCTTGGTCTCATGTAATAGGTTATATCGCTGCTTGCTAGCAAGATGTCATCAACATATAACACCAAAAGAATAAACTTGCTCCCACTGATCTTATGATAAATACATTGACTAACAGTGTTCTCCTTAAGACCAAAAAAGGTGATCACTTGATCAAAATTTCGATACCATTGATGGGATGCTTGCTTTAAACCATATATGGATTTCTTTAATTTGCACACTAGATGTTTCGATTCATCCAACACGAAATTTTCTGGTTGCACCATATAAATTGTTTCTTCAATGTCACCATTTAGAAACGCTATCTTTACATCCATTTTATGTAGCTCCATATCATAATGAGCTACAAGTGCCATAATAATTTTAAAAGAGTCTTTTGATGAAACAGAAAAGAAAGTCTCTTTATAATTAATGTCTTCTTTTTGAGTGAAACCTTTGGCAACAAGACGTGCTTTATATATGTTGACATTGCCTTTTGAATCTCACTTGGTTTTGAAAATCTATTTACAAACTAATTAGTTTCGCTCTTTTAGGTAATTCGACAAGTTCCTAAACGTCATTGTCTTTCATTGATTTCATCTCATCTTTCATAGCCTTTATCCATTTATGAGAGTGAACACTTTGTTTGGCTTCACTGAAAGATCTTGGATCATCTTCCATCCTATATCAAACCGGTGCTCTTGGAGATATACAATATAATCACATGGAATCACCACTCTCCTCTCTCTAAAGGATCTCCTTAGTGGCACTTCCAGTTGAGGTTGTTGTTACTCCTCCAATTGAATAGGAGTAGGCTTTTTAATTTGAGTAGGAGTTAACCTAGGAGTGTCTTACTAATTCAGATTTGCATCTTGAACAATGCCAGACATAATTGGCTGATCATTTTCAATTGCAACTATAGGAACAGTAAAATGTTCTTCCTCAAAGACAAAACTCCTGAGTTTAGCACTCTCTTCATATTCAACATTCTCAATAAACTTAGCATTTCCTGTTTCGAAAAATGATCTACTTGAGAGACCATAAAACATGAAACCCTTCAATCTTTCTAAGTATCCAACAAAGTAGCAGCTTACTATTCTTGAGTCCAGTTTCCTTTCATTAGGCTTGTATGGCCTAGCCTTAGCTGGACAACCCTAAATATGTAGATGCCTAATAATAGGCTTCTTTTCTGTCCATAACTCATATGAGGTTTTAGCTACTACTTTGCTTGAACTTGATTGAGAATATACACTGCTGTCTTTAAGGCTTCTCTCTAAAGTGACTTTGGCAAAGACGAATGACTAATCATATTTTTAACCATATCCTTTAGGGTCTAATTTCATCTCTCAGTTACACTTTTTTTACTTGAAGTCCTTAGCATGGTGTATAGAGGAACAATGCCACATTCTGCTATATACCTTGCAAAAAGTCCTAGACATTGTTCACCTAATCTGTCATATCTGCCATAATATTCACTGCCACAGTCAGATTTAATGGCTTTAATTTTCCTACTAAGCTGATTTTCTACTTTAGCTTTATAGGTCTTGAAAATATCTAATGATTGAAACTTCTTATGAATCAAGTATAGGTACCCATAACAAAAATAATCATCTATGAAAGTAATAAAATATTGTTGACCATTCCAAGAAGCTGTAGGGAATAGACCACAAATATCAGTATGAGTTAAATCCAATATGTTTAAACTCTAGTTAGCACTAGTTTTCTTGATATTTGTTTGTTTTCCTTTAATACACTCAATACAAATTTTGAAATCTGAAAAATCAAGGGAATCGAGAATTCCTTTTGACACAAGCTTCTCTATTCTTTGTTCAGAAATATGTGCTAAATGCCTATGCCATGACATAGAAGAATTCTCATTAACTAATTTGCGCTTTGTACCACAATTACTTATATGTAAGGATTCACTAATGTGTGAGGCATGAAGGTCAATTTATATAGATTATCAACTAAAGAACCTGTACCAATAAGATTTAAATACTGAAAAAGACTAAACTTTCTATTTCCAAATGAGCAAGAATATCTTGATTTGTCCAAATAAGAAACAGAAATCAAATTTCGTCTAAATGACAGTACACAAAAAGTCTTGTTTAAATCTAAATAGCAACCATATCCTAACTTTAATATAAATAGACAAATAGCCTTAATAGGAGCCCTTTCGTCATTTTCTACGTAGATGAATCTTTTAGCATCAATTGGCTTTTTGCCCCTTAGACAACCTTGTATTATCACACTTAAGTGAGTAATTGCACCCATATCTTTCCACCAAGTGTGATTAGGTACTAAAGCCAAATTAACTTTAGAACAAACAAAGTTGAGAAGTTTACCCCTTTTGGCAAGCCATTTTTCATACTTGAAACAATTCTTCTTCACATGACCACCTTTACGATAAAAGAAATAGGTGATCACCTTATTTTGTTTCGTTGCCCCTTAGGCTGTGAAGTTCTAGTATTTACAGTGCCTTTTCCTTGTTCCTTTTCCTTTTCTGTCGGCAGCATTATCATTGTCATTGGAGGAAGATGCTAAGTGAGCACTTTTTATCTTCTCTTATTTCAACATCTCTTTCTCTTGCACACACTTAGCAATGAGCTCATTAAGAGTCCATTTCTCCTTTTGAATATTATAACTTATCTTAAAAGAATTGAATTGTGTAGGAAGAGATATTAAGACCAAGTGCTTAAGAATGTCCTCAGACAACTCTAACTTTAGTGTCTTTAGTCTTGTAACAAGATTAGACATTTCTATAAAGTACTCCTTTGTGTTTCCCTTGCCTCTATACCGCATTAAAACAAGCTTAGACAGGATGGTACTTGTTTCGACCTTTTCACTTGCAACGAATTTGTCTACTTTGCTGTAGGAAACTTTTAGCATTTTCTTCCTCAAGCATTGTGCCCTTAATGGTATCTAGAATTGAGTGCTTCATGATCATCAGACTTATACAGTTTGAACGCTCCCGTTTCTCATAAAGTGCCCTTTCCGTAGCTGTATTATTATCAGTAGGAGTGGGACGTTTATCTAACCTGATCGTATAGTCTAGATCTATACATCTAAGCATAATGGTAATGTGTTGCTTCCATTTCTCGAAGTTAGTGCCGTTAAGCACTAGAATATTGTTCAAATTGACAGATATAGAAGGAACATTTACTGAAAGTAGAAAATAAAAAATAAAAAGCTCACAATTAACAAACAATAATTTGGGGCCATATAAGATACCAAGCACAACATTGAAATTTAGTGTTTGGATAGATATTTCAATTTGTAAGTGGTACTCTTAAACTTGATAAGTGAATATTGATAACCAAATCCTGCCAACAACATGCTTTTCTTTGGATCGACATATTGCATGCATGGTAAAAAATAATTTTAGCACATATATTTACTACCTTATTATGTTTGTTATCCGGCTAAAAAATAACATTCGTTTGGGCCAATTATTTTCCATAGAGATTAAAAACATAGTCATTTAAATTCTTAAATAACAGCCTTAATTTTTAAAATAAATAAATTAACATAAAAGGTGTCATTTGGGTGGCATTTGATATTAATTCAATTTATTTTGAACTTTATTTTCAACACATTATGCACATATACAAAACATCGAAAGTACACAAATTTATTCACATCAACAGAGAGAGTGAGTACTAACAATCATCTCAGAATATCATGAAGTATTTTATCATGAAATAAAATGTCAAAAAATATATACATAATACATCGGAACACTAAAATTACCATAAATATTAAATAATAAATATTTAACAGTGTCAAAAAAATTCCAAAAAAAAAACCAAAAAATAAGAAATAAAATTCCAAGCTATTCTGGAAAAATCAGTGATGAAATGCCATTGGAAGGTGAAGCATGGATCACACGCACCGCCCTTGCGCGTGGGGGAGATTCTTGAAACCCAGAATTGACCTATTCAAGTCTGTTCTGTATTTTCCTTAAATATAACCTTTTTATGATGAGTTTTGTTGAAATTAAACTTATAATCATGAAATTAACTCTTTATTCTACAAAATCCATGGAAAAAAGAATCAAAACAATAAAGATTGGTGTTTAGTTTGATCAAAATTTCAAGAAAACTCCATGAAATTGGAATTAATTTCTTGGGGTTAGAGTCTTCCATGTCTAAACTTTTTGAAAGAATCTGTATCTCACTTACTGATGGGATATGAAAATGAGAATTATCTTTTATTTAGACTGGGGACCATAACCTATTTATGCTTGAAGTATATTTTATTTTATTTTTGGCCCATCATAAAAATAAAATAAAATATTGGATCTCTACACATTGCAAAGCTTATACTAAAAGAGATGTTTTAAAGTCCAATAACTTAAACTGTGAAAACTGCAAATTGCATACAGAATTTGTGAAATAAAAGAAGGAATTTAAATGAATTAAGTATCGAGACGTAGTTCGAAATTATTTTAGTAATGACATCGAAGATGTGAGTAGTACATTGGACTATAAACGATTAATATATATATCTTATATTATATATATAGGTTTGAGATATATTAATTTGATAAAGAAAATAAATGATACTTTTATATAAGAATGAAATATGTTAATGATTATGTAAGTATAGTTATAAATCTATGTACAAGTATGTGAGGGATTAAATAATTAAAGAATATATATATATATAAGTGTATATAATTATTTAATTAAATAAAAAAAAACATATGTATATTAAATTAAATGTGGTATACATGTGAATAATTCAAATAAGATATATAACTGTTTAAATGTTTATATATATATATATATATATTAAGTATAATATTTATAGGTTTCAAATTAAAGATAAAAGAATATATATATTTTAAATATATATATATATATATATATATATATAAAGGGAAAGTCGGATTTGGCTTCCCTGGGAAGCCACTGACTTCCCTCACTTATTCCCACGTTAGTGGGAGATGGAACCCACAGATTTACAAAACCGGACAGAGGCTCTACCTCTTTAGATAAAACAAAACCAGCCTTTGTTTCTTTTAAACAAAACAGAACCCGATTAAAAATAGAAAAGAAAGCAAAGAGAGAAAATGAAAGAAGAGTAGAAAGAAATGTGAAACAGAGCCGGTAGAAGCAACGAGAGAAGAGAGTAAAACGAGGGAGAGAAAAAGAGAAAGTGGTGGCCGAAAGGAAGGAGAAACTGCAGCAAAAGAAAATCAGGAAGGAGATCAAGACTGAGAGAAGAGGAACGGGAAGAGGAAATAACTGCAGTAAAAGGAAATGTTGAAAGCGAACTGAGAAAGCTAAGGTGTGAGTGAAGTGGGTTGGAACAGCAGCAAGGTTACGTGAAGGAAAGGCAGAATAGAGACAAGTCGAGGGCCATCTTCAAGCTGCTGTAAACCAGAACAAGGATAAGGTAATTCGGCTAGCATTTTTGCAAGATTGTTTGAGGCTAAGTTATGTAACAATTACAACCTAGAACTAATGGTTTTGGTTTCAGTTATCAACATGAAGCAGTGGTGAAACGTAAGGGAAAGGTGAAACGAGGCTACCGAGCAAGGGAGGAAGGGCGTGACAAGAAATAAAAGACAGAGGCTGACGTTCAGGGAGGCTGGAGGCAGTGTTACGGGGCAAAAATAAAAGGTATATGTGGCTGTGTTGACCTTGACCAGAGATTGATTATAAACTGAGTTTGGACGTTAGTTTTGGTGGCTACTTTTGGACTGTCTTGAAGGTTAAGGACCGGAGAACATTGCTGCTACAAGTGGCCTAAACAGTGGTTGAAGGAGGGCGTTTTGAAGTATTGAAAAGCCGCTATACGAGGCTGGTATAGGGGCTGTTCGGGTGTGGCCTTGAAAGCAAAGGAAGATAAGTAAACAGGACAGACAATGGGCTACTTGTTGCCGTATTGAACCAGCCAAGAGACAGGTAAAGAAGGACAAAAATAATAATAATCATAATAAAAATAGAAGAAGAAAGAAAGGAAAGAAAGAAAGAAAATAAAAGAAAGTGTTATTGTTGGGTTAGTTTGTGCCTATATGTACATACACATGCATAAATATATATTTGTTATGGTAACTAGGATTTAAAATATTTTGTAGGATTTGAATAAAGATATTAAAGAAGAGGAGATTTAAAGAGAGCTTGAGGAAGACTTGATTTTGAGGATCTTCAAAGGTAAGGATGTGTTACTTTGATTTGAATTTAGAGGAAGTAATTGGGAATATTTTAATATGGAATAGGTAAGCAATGTGCATGGAGGTGAATTAGAATTACTTTTGCCTTATAACATGATTAAATTTTATTGCTAAAGAATAAAGAGATTAAGATTTGTTTTGAGACGGTGATGATTTTGATTTGTAGTGTCTTGGAGCAATTAGGAGCTCAAACCTTAAATCGAAAACTCGAAGGAGATAATTGCTAAGCGTGTAAGGTAAGGGATATGTATAAGGAACGTAGGAGATACTGAAATGATTTTAAGATCAAGCTTTGCAAGACTTTAGAAATTTGATACCGTCATGCTATCGAATTTTCGTAAGAATATTGATTTCTGCGATTTCGGCTAAAAAGCTAAGAAAACCTTTTAAGAATAAAACTTTTAAGGAATTCAGTCTTGGAAATATTAAATTGCATGATTTTAGTATATTCATGAATTTTCAAAGTAAATTTTATTTTATGAAAATTACCTAAAGTTAGTGTTTTAGAAATATTTATGAAAAGTTATGAAGTTTTCTGATTTTTGGAATTCCGTGCATTTTAATTGATTTTCGGAACCTTTATGAGTTTTGAAAATACTCCTCCGAATTTGGATTTATAAAACTCTGCATTAGCTTGAATTGTCTAAAGAATTCAATTTTTATTGAAAGCTTATTAAATTGCATGATTTTAAAGACTTACGATTTTTTTAGCTTAAATTTGATTTTATGGATTTATTATAAATTATGGTACTAAAAACCTATTTCTTTATATATTTTGGAAATTACTAAGTTTTTGAATATTTGGAAAATAATTCTGATTTTATGCAACAATTTGCTTTATGAACTCTTAATTCTGATTTTATGCAATAATTTGTTTTATGAACTTTTATAAATATTTGTATGTTTTGACTTACGAATTTGAACTCTGAAACTATGAAACTTATGTTTTGAGACACTGGCTAACCGTCATCTTGCAGTATCTGGACTGCTGTATATTTTGGATCCAGCAGTATCTGGCTGCAGTGTGACCTTCGGGGCCTGCAGTATCCGGCTATAGCGTGACCTTCGGGGCCTATAGTATCTGGCTGTAGTTTGACCTTTGGGTCTTACAGTATTTGTATTTGATATGAATTTTGTGCACTATGTTGCTGTGTGATTTGATCCAGTCCGCAGCGGTCACAGATGACACCTGATCAGTGTTCACTGTAGACCACTTGGACTATGGCCATACGTCTATCTGTTATTATCCTTATAGGATATCTTTGCTGCTTGATGTATACCGAGTTACTGCCATGTCTCCACTTTCTGTTATTTTCTGATTTCTAAATGATTTTTGAATATGAAAATGATATGATACAGATTGATATGATTAAATTTTGAAGTCTTAAGATGATTTTGTACGGATTTTTTTCTTTATGATTCGATTTGAAATATGATATGATTTCTGAAGACGACTGTTTACATATTTGCATGGCATGACTTTGTTAAAGTGATCTGTTGTATTGATTTGGTTTACATATGATTTTCAAAATACACGAATTTTTACTGGATAAGATGCCATATTTTAGAAATATCCCTTATGATTTAGAATTTATTAATCGTTTTAGAATACTTGCATATAGCTTACGGTATCGGTCTCTTTATATGTATTCCTTATTGGGCTTTCCAAAAAGCTCACCCCCCTCTCTCCACCATCCAGATTATTTGCAGTAGGCGATCTGTACGAGAGGTTCTGACACGTCCTTTGAGGTTTTTGTATCGCCCTTGAAGGTACATGATGTACAGATATCTATTTTCTATTCAGACTTGTTTTACAGTACTTTTATAGTAGGGGGATGTAATTAAAGGAAACACTTAGTATATTCATGATAAGAAATGATGCATCCAATTTTGATGGACATAAATTTTGTTAAGTAATATAATTTTAATACGTGACTGTATACTTAGTCGAAAAATTTGAACTGGGACAAAAACGTTTATAAGATATTGATTTAGCTAATGTACATTTAGCTTAAGAATAAATCTGAGACACTAAGCACAGCCCAACCAAAAGTAAGTGAAAAAAAAATTTGGCTCATAATTTTGGCAAAAAGGGTTGTTAAATAAACTTTATTTGATCACTTTTAAATGGACAAAACACTTCAAATAGCCTATAAGGTACAATTAATTGATATATGTAGGCCTATTTAAAGAATCTCCCAATACTCCTTGGATGCGTCAATCTTTGCAATAAACTCTGACTCAGTAGGAGACAATGCAACATACTTTTGCAATCTAGATTGCAAAGCCACAACCCCCTGCATGTAACCCAAAGTAGATTTTCATGTAGCCATGCTCCCCCACAACAACTCAAACTTCTTATGCCACTATCTCGGAGCTTGCTTCATACCATACAGGTTTTTCTTAAACTTATACAAAAGGTCCTCTTTCCCTTTTATACTAAAACCATCTAGTTGCTCCATGTAAAGCTCCTCCTCCGAATCATCATGAAGAAAAGTTGTTTTCACATCTAATGGCTTAACTTCTAAATCATAATGGGTTGCTAAACTCAATATGGTTTTGATAAAAGACTTTTTTACAACTAGAGAGAACATTTCCTCAAAGTCAAGCCCTTTGTTTTTGACATAAACCCTTGACAACCAATCTAGCTTTGTCCCATGGACACAAAGAATTCTTTTCTTGCTTCAGCCTATAAACCCATCGATTTTTCAAAGTTCTTTTGCCCTTAGTCAGTTTTAGTAGTTCAAATGTGTGGTTGTCATGTAAAGGTTTAAGTTCATCTTTCATATCATCAACCCACTGATCTTTGTGTTCCCTCCCTATAGCTTCTTCATAACACTCTGATTCTCCTTTATCAGTTAAACGAACATACTCATTAGGAGGATTTTTCATATAAGGATGTCGATCTCTAGTAGATCTTCAAAGTGGAACTGTTGGTGGAGTCATAGTTACATGGTGTTGATCATCCACATCACCATCCATAGGAGCATTAAACTCACCAATACCACGTTAGTCATCATGAACATCTTCTAACATGTCATTCTCAATTAGATTTGATGAAGGAGTCAAAAGACTAGGATTCATACCAGTCAAGATATCAATATTCTAAGGGGTTGCTTTCTCTACCTTATCAATGTCTTAAATGGTTTGATCCATAAAGAAAACTTCATCTTTGCTTCTAACAAGCATTTTCCCTATTGGATCACATAATCTGTACCCAAATTCATCTTAGATATAACTAAGAAATATACATTGATGAGTCTTGGCATCTAACTTGAACCTTTCATCTTTCAGAACATGTACAAAAGCCTTGAAGCTAAACACATGTAAATAATCATAAGAGGCATACTTGCAAACCAAAGATTATCTAGAACATTACCTTACAAAAGAACACTGGGAGGCAACTTAATCACATGAGCCACCATATATAAAGCTTCACAGCATAAGGATTTATGAAACTTTGCATCTAAAAGCAAACATTTGATTCTCTCAGTCAAAGTCCTGTTCATCCTTTCAGCCAATCCATTCAACTATGGTGTCTTAAAAGGTGTCATTTGATTCCTGATTCCCTATTGGCGATAATACTCATCAAATTGTCCACTATACTTGCCACCATTATCAGAACAGATCCATTTTAACTTCTTTCCCCGTCTGCCTCTCAACTGAAGCTTGAAACTTCTTGAACACATTAAGGACTTGGACTTTTGTTTTCAAAGCATAGACACCTAAAAAGGACCACAAACATCTAATTGTACCAACTTTAGCAAATTTGATTTTCTTAAGGGAGGATGACTCTAACTCTTAAATGAAAATCTCCTCTACTTACCAACTAAGCGATGAGGATAATTCTCTAATGTAGCACTCTTTAAGTTGATTTTTCTTTACTAAGTAGTTAAGAACCTTTTAACTTATGTGATTGGCTCATTTATGCCGCAACTTAGCTGAATTTTCATTCACCATCACATTTACAATGCCTCTAGAAATTGAAGCTTACATTAAATACAAGTTTGAACACTTCTTTCCTCGAGCCACAACCAATGAGCCTTTACTTATTTTTCACTGCCCATCACAAAAAGTGTTACAATATCCCTCCCCATAAAGCTTTACTGCTGAAATTAAATTCAAACGGATATTTGGTGCATGCCTGACATTTTTGAAAGTCAACTTTGTTCCATTATTAGTCTCTAAACAAACATTCTTCATGCCAAAAACATGTGACAAGCCATTATTACCCATCTTCAATACACCGAAATCACCAGGTGTATAAGATGTAAAGAATTCTTTCCGTGATGTAACTTGAACTGAAGCTTTACTAACTATCACCCAACTTGTCTCATGGAATGCTAACTTGATGACATCCTCATCACAAACAATTAGCAAATCACCAGAGCTAGCAGTAGCAACACGAATATTATGTTCATGATCTTTCATCTCTTGTCTATGATTAACACCCTTGTTCTCTCTCCTCTATAGGTAGCAATACTTCTTTATATGGCCAATCTTGCCATAATGATGAAACTTAAGATTTTTATATCTTGACTTCGACAAGCTTCTCTACTGCTTTCACTCTTGTTTTTATTCTACCGCTATTTTTTGTGATAAGAACCTCGGAATGTGATGAAGAACCCTAAGACTTTCTTTTCACTTCCTCATTCAAAACACCATTCTTCACAAGCTGCATGTCACAACAATATCAATAGCAGAATTCATAAGTGAAACCTAAAATGTTTCTCACGAATCTGGTAGAGTAGCAAGTAACCAAAGCCCTATAGCCTCATCATCAACTTTAAATTCCATTCCAAGTAGTTGATTTATTACTCCTTAAAATTCATTCAAGTGATCAACCACAAATATTCCATCTTTATACTTTAGTTGTATCATTTTTTTAAGCACGAATAACTTGTTAATGCTACTCTTTGAAACATATAAGTCCTCTAACTTATTCTTTTAGTCCTTGCATTTGTCTCTTGATCAACATGATTGTAATATTTTCTTCAACAAAAATACCGAATAAACCCACAAACTTGCTGATGCTTAAAATCCCATTCATCATCACTCATGGATTTAAGATTTCGAGTAGCAAAAGTTCATCAAAAATCAAAACTTAAATTTCCCATATCAATTCAAAAAACCCATTCAGTTTATCCAAAATGCCAAATCTTAGCAATAATGAGCATTTAAGCTAGAATCTCAAAATCAACCAAAGTCTAGCAAAACAAAGGTTGTGTATACCATGTTGGAACAGACACAATAAACAAAATGGATTGGTTTGTGAAAGAAGAAAATGTGAGGAAAAGTGAAGAGATGAAGCTTTTAGCAGAGAGAAAAAAACAGAAGGAAAGAAGAAGAAAATAAAGCGGTCAATAAAGAGATGTAAACCAGAGAAATAGAGAGAAGATGAAATCTAGAATTTGGCTTGAAGGTTGGAGTGTAATTTTTGCATTTGTCTAAGGACACACTTGGAAAAAGATTTCATTAAACCAATTTTGAACAGTTGGGATAGAAAATTTGGGCATCCTACTCATAATTGCTTTTTAAGCCATGACTGGAATTAAGGTATTCCATGGAATTCTTTTTCAAAGATTCAATCTAAAGCAAATAGTGAAAGTGGTGGACCTAGATGGATAAAGGTCGCAAAGGAGTAGATTTTCAGTCCAACCAAACAGGCTCTAAGTTCAATGCCCTGTGAACAAGATTAAAATTTCGATTGGTGTTTACACTCAGAAAAATACAAGTGGCTTTTTCCATAAAGTTCCATCTCTCACTTGAAATGTCTCTTTTAATATGTCAAAAAAACTTTAGATTATTTTCAAGGGTTGAAAGCATTGTAAATTCATCCAAGGAAAGGTTTGGTAAATATTTTTCGACTTGATCATGTGAATAAAGAAGTTATACATGTTTAGCAATAAGCATGGCTATGAAAGAATATCTTCATTCTCACTTGTGATAACGAATTGACAATGTTAGACAATGGTTGAAAAGATCCTAAAAAAATGTTTTTAGCCATTGAGCTTCTAACTTTTTTTCACAATCAATTGAGCCTTTACATTTCAATGTTTACTTAATTGAGCTCTTTCGTGGATGGAAACTGTTAAATATATACAGTATATGTGGTAAAAAAAATAACAAATCTAACGATTTCTGTCAAAAAAAGATTCAATAGAGTGAAATTGAAAATATGAGGGCTCAATTGATTGTGAAAAAATGATATAAGGGCTCAATTATGGAATCTTTTATTATTTAAGGGCTTTTTTGACCCTTGACCGTAGATTTTTAGTCCAACCAAATGTGCTCTAAGTTCAATGCCTTGTTGAACAAGTTTAAAATTTCAATTGGTGTTTACACCCAGAAAATACAAGTGGCTTTTCCCATGAAGTTCCATCTCTCGCTTGAAATGTCTCTTTTAATCTATAAAAAATACTTTTGGATTATTTTCAAGGGTTTCTAAAAGCATAATCATGCAAGGAAAGGTTCGGTAGATATTTTTTGACTTGATCGTGTGAGTAACAAAGTTATACATGTTTAGCAATTAGCATGGCTATGAAAGAGTATCTTCATTCTCACTTGTGATAGCGAATTGATAGTGTTAGACTTTCAAGCTAAAACCAATTGGTAGTAGGTAGAATGGCTCAACTCGAATATAAAACATTAGTAAATAGAAAATTTAATAGATGTGGGATAACACGACTTTAATAGGCTCTCATCATATATAGATAAAGATATAAAAGTCTTTCACGTTATAATCTTGAAAGGAGTAACGAGTAGGAATCACAGAACAAAACTTAAGCTATAATACAATGTAAGCCATCCAATCTAAAATCAACTGACGATAGGGGGAAAAGTTGAAATTTAATATATGATCACATGAAACAGAGTACTTAATATATGTGGCATAACACCATTTTAATAGATAGGTGGAGAGCACCAATCTCGATTCACTACAAAAATCATACGTTTTAAGGGAACATTTTTCATGGGGGTTTGAAAAACCGCCAGCAGTTCCAATAATTCATTTGGCTTTCTCGGCGCAATCAAAACCGTCAGTATCATTTTACCTTTTCCCGGCACTATAGCACTATGGAGTTGTTTGGTATAAAGGAAGTGAGATACATTCCTTGCATTTTAAATAGTCGTAATGTGATTGTAGTGTTTAGTTCTTCTTCAAGGCAGCAAAATAACATTGCAGTTGCAATTAAAATACCACTTGATGCTGCAGTCAGATTGCACCACTCCCCCTATGTAAAATAACTTTGCAGCAACGCTACAAAGTGACTAAAATTCCCTTTTCCAAAAATAACCTGAGACGTGAGAGTGAGAACAAAGCTCTATGAAAGCCATTTTGTCTTAGCTGTAATGCTACTTGGGATTGCTACTCAATATCGTTTAGATCTGCTTGAGAGAGAGACGACAGGGAAGAAGGTTTTATGATAATGAGAATTGAAAGTGAGATATGCTAGCCTGTCATCGATCTTGGGTGGGTGGGTGTTCTTGAGAGAGATGAGCAAATTGAGGTAGCAAGGAGAGTTAGAAAGAAAGGAGAGACCGAAGAGCTTAAACAAGGATAAGGGAAGGGAGAAAAGTAGGGGTTGGGAGATGAATCATGGAGAAGATTGAAAGATGATGGTGGGACATTAATTCAAGGGAATTTAAGACAAGTGGAAGTTTTAGAAAATTAAATAAGAGGGAAATTTAGGTAGGAAAAAATTGAAAAAAAAAGAATTAATATTAAATAGATAGGGATATTTTAGAAGAAAAAGTTTGATGAAAATTTATGAAATAGAAAATTTTTTTGTATAATTTAAATGGAAAAATAAAATAAAATAATTATATATTAATTTTATTTTTTATTAATTTATGTTTTGATATTTGAATTTTAGTAATTTTTTGTATTTATATTTTTGTTAATAATTATTTATTAATCTACAAAAGAATTATAATAGTTTTGAAAAATAAACATGAAAAAAATCCACTTCAACTTCAATTTCCATAACAATATAATAATTACATTATTAACATTTTATTAATTACATTATTAATATTTTAATATTATAATTACATTGTTAATATTTTAATATAATAATGTGTCCAATTTTTTTCATATTTAAGGGCATTGTTGGAATTTAATATTACATTGCTAACAATGTGTTAATTTACCAAACACTACAATGTTACTTTTCTTGCATTTTAAATAGAATTGTACCATGCATACCAAACATTGCAATGCTATCTTCCTAACAATCATTTTCTCGACAATCACTTTCTCAGCAATCACATTACATTGTAAGACACCAAACGGTTCTTATATGTCAAATTTCAAATTTCATCTTCCTTTCTCTTTCTTCTCTCTTCAATTTTGCTTTTCATTTTCTTTGTGTTTTTTTAAAACCTTCCTAACTTCCTTCAGATCAAACCAAATCCCTAATTCTGAAAATCAAAATCACTACCTCTCACTCTCACCATCTCCGCCACCATTATAACCACTACTCACCATCACATCACTTCTTAATTACATCATCTCTGCCCATCCCTCACTGGATTTGGATGCACACCGACAATACCATTCGATTTTTTTAAAAAAATATTTATTTCTAATTATCTTCTTCTTTTAGCTTTTAATTATTTTAACCTTTTTGCAGACATGATGCAAATCATAGGCATCGGCGATCATACGAAGCTTGGATTTTGAGGTTCTTAGTTAATGTGTTGTTACTCATAGTTTTTTTTTTAAGGTTATTGTGTTGCTGTTAAAGTCAATGATGATACAAATATTTAAATTAAGTACTACAGTTTGTGTAAGTAACTCGTACGAATTTTTTTAAAGAGCTTTTCTTTAGATTTCAAGTTTTCTTTCAATTATTATTCGAATCGTGGGTTATTCTATGATGATTTAAGTATAATTTTTCTATGGTAATTTTTTTTATTTTCTATTCTTCTGTACTTCTAATTTAAATTTTGTTTCATTGTTAAGGTTAGAAACCAATTAATTTTCAAAACTTTTCTCCTTTTCATTTAAACTTGTTGTTTGAATCTTTTTAATGACTTCCATAGCTTTATTTTACCTTTACCATTGTAGAACTCTATTTAATTGTTTTTGAATTATACTTGCAGGATAGTCGCCTTGTATACAAGCATTTTGCTACTCTTTACTTTATCTTTGCATTTGATAGTTCTAAAAAATGTACTAGCCCTGCTTGACGGGATACAAGGTTTGAATCTATTTTTTCTTGTAAAGTTACCTATCATGGAGTAACATTTTTGAATTTTGTCAATTTGTTTAAGATGTGGTAGCTTTAACAACTAATTTTTTTCTTGAATTCTAAGCAAGCCTAGGTTTGGCCAGTTTGGGTGGTTTTCTTTATAGTAATAAGTGCTGTCTATGATTACTCTTTGGTATTGAGCTAACTTAGGCTTTCTTTTGAATAGGTTCTTCATGAAATCAAGTTTAGAAGAAAGAGCATGTTGAGAAATTGATGGAATACTAGGTTTTTGATCTATTCTGTCGTTTGTCATTGTTGCTATTATTTTCTTTATATCTTTTATTTCATTAAATACATTTCTTTTGGTGCTACTTTCGTATGTTATACTTCCTATTTTTGTCCATGTTAGATACTTGAACTATGGTCAATCTTCTTGGTTTCAACGATGAAGATTTAAATTTTTGTGCATGGAAATGGTTTCCATAGAAAATTTTGTCATTGTAGAAATGGACATGAGACATTATTTTCAATAACTTCCAGGTTGTTTATCTAGAATTATAACTTGATTCAGATCCTAAGCATGATTCACACCGTTTTGAGGGTATGCTTGATAAGGCAATAGCTACAGTGAGGTTTTCTTCCACCTTTTATTTACACAAGATGGTTAGAGATTCCTTCAATGAAAGTAGTGTAAATATCCATTTGCATAAAAGCTTTGAGATTATGTGCTGTGAAATTATGTAATTCTTTTACATGTCTAATTTAAATTGTTTCACTTTTCGTGTTGAAGTATCCAAAGTTAGGTTGTTATGTGTTTCCTTTTTCATTTTTGTTTTACTTCCTACCATCTTATCTACCTTTCTGTTCCTTGTTTTCTTATACAAGGATGTTTTGTCACCTTTTGCAGAAAGCTGGCAAGAACTTATCAAAAAAGTTAAGTCCAAAGACATGAGACTTGGTGTGGCATTAAAGCCTGGAGCACCAATTGAGGAGTTTTATCTTCTGGTATGAATTCATTCCTCTTCTTTGATTTTTGTCACGACCCGAAGGCGTGACGTATACTTAACACTCAGACTTTATTTCCATTTATCAATTTTACGAACTAACTTTTTCTTTTCACTTTGGGGTTTGTATTCGGTGTCAGTGTCCTCTCTCAATTACTTTCGTATTCTTAATTTAATTTACATTCACCTTTTAATTTACCATTTCTTATAACCATTTCACTTACTTAATACTCTCATTTAATACTAGACTAATAAAAGAAAAATGTCGAAAACTCTCCCTTATATAAAATCGACTTTCCCCAGCTCAATAACCTGCAATAAAACTCAACTATATTCAGCCGCATTTTACCAATCCATAGTTTCCAGTTTAATTCATTATATACTACACATACTTCCAAAATCATCACATGTTTATGTATGGTAGTTTACAACTCATAATGGACTAATTTTACTTCTCGGATCATCAACGACATAAGCATGGCATTTCATAACTTATAGTCTTTACAATTCATTTCTCGGATCGCACTCGATAACCATAGATGGCTACAATAATCCAGAACGATCCTAAGTTACATCCCAAAAATATCTATAAGCATGTACTGTGCAATTTAAAATGTCATACATGGATACTAAAATAATCCTTTTTCATACCTCAAGAGCAACAAAAACAGCACTCGGAGGACTCAAACTAGTATCGCTACTTTAAGTCGTCCTCGAGGCCTTGCTCCAAAAACTCCAAGCGGGAGTCTAGCTTGTATGATCTGCGATGTTATTAATAAGGGGTGAGCAAAACCACGGCTCAGTAAGTAGCTTAAGTAAACAGATACTAGGCTCATGTCGGTCTATATATACATAATTGCATGGTAGCAGATGACATAATATATATATGCATGACATTATATTTTATGCACTAGTGTACTCACATGAAGCCTCAAATACTGAAAACATTATAATCACAAACAAATTTTGGTTACACTTACTTCGAGCAGAGAACGATACTAAAACTGATGATCAATCACTGTATGCACGAGACCTAAAAGTACTGAAACTCATGCAAATATCAAAGTAGAGTTCTGATGTATTTTCTTCAAATCGATGACTTTACAGAAAACTGATAATTTATCCAAATTAGGCATAAAGCCTTAAATATGAAATTGAAACTGAAATCCAAAACCGATACTGATAAATAAACTGAAACGAAAATCCAAAACGGATACTGATAACGTTAGGCATAAGCCTCAAACAATTGAAAACTGATACTGATAAAGTGTAGGCAAAGATCTCTGATAACTGATACTGATACTGATACTGATATCCATCCTAGCTAGTGATGGAGTAGGTGTCGCTAGCAACACAATACCTATGGCCATAGATTATGCTCCAGTCTCGCTGATCAGTCGAGAGCTGGAACTTGCCTGTTAAATTCTCAGACAAGCCTGATAATGCCTAGAGCTCGAGGCTCGTAAGGCGCAGATACTGATACTGATAGTCTAGAGCACAAAGCTCAATAGACGGGTAATAGAACCTAGAGCAAGGCTCAATAGGCTCGAGTGACCCAAAGGTCAATGGATTTGCCCGCACTCGAAAACATATCGGAAAACAATTCTTTCGTGTAGCTCTTAACTTTCATAGATTTCAAAATACTGATGAAAATATTTTCGAGCTTAAATATACAAGGTTTTCGAATTCATCTCGGGGTTGACTTAAACCAGAAAATTCTTAATTTAAACTGTAAGCAAGTCATTATACATAAAAGAACTCATGGATAAAACAGTTTGTATTAGAACACATTATATGTAAATGCATGTATGCGTTCGTGAAAGTCTCTTTATGCATAATGAGTTGCTACTACATGTAGTCTATTATGTTCCATGCACACATGTACCTCTAGCACAACAATAATTTCGTATTAAGATCTCAGAACTAACGTTTTTCACGTTATTTAACATGTGGCTTGGCTAGCTACAACATACAATACAGAAAAACGATATTTCAATTTCAGTCTGAGCATTCTTTTCAACTTTATACGTTAAACCTTTCTTTACGTCTTACCTTAGTAGCTCGATCGATGATATCTCGTCCTTTAATTCATAAGCTAACTTAATAAATAAGGAAATTTAAATGTTCCTACAAAATGGTACTAGTAAAGCTTACTTAACCCACTTACCTCGAGGCTTAAAATTTTCTTCCTCGAGCTTCAGAATCCTTACTCAAGTCTCCACACCGCTCCAATTCACTAGCCTCGCAGGACAGCCTTCAAGCTCCCATTTGGAAATCAACCCCACGTCTGGCACTTGAGGACTCTCCAAGCAACCACCGAAAACTTCTCACCAACATAAATTTCCAGCCCTCTTTTTCAGTCACCGAAACCCCCTGTTTTGGCACCAAAATGTTTAGTCCAAACCTCTTACAAACAGCTGAACCATGCAGGAAATTTCCTGATCGAACTCTATTACTCAAACACCACTCAAGTCAGTATTTGGTTGCCCTTGTTATTGCCTTTGGAGGTGTTCTGTTTTGAGTAGCAGAATGTGTCTTTGGTCAGTTCGGTTGGCTCATGTTCTTGCCTCCTTCACAGCCAAGTCAAGCCTAAGTTACAGCTGGTTCGTGAACCACCAAAAGACCTCTTCCACAGCCTCATAACTGATCCAAATGCAGCCACTGATCAGCCTTCATTCACGCATCTAGCTGGTTTTTTTTTTCGAACCCCTTTTTTTTTCACGCAGGTTGCTGCAGTTTCGGTCTTCTTCTTCTTCTGTTTCTCCTCGCCACTTCCTGCCCTAATTGAACTACAAACACTCTCTTTCCCTTCGTTTTTCCTGGTTCTCTTCAACCCTCTTTCTCGTGCTTCTTGCTCTCTCTTTACTGTAGGTTTTCTTCTCTCCCTCGTCTCCCTTTTTCTTCTTTTCGTTTTGCTGCAGAAAGCTTTTCCTCCCCTCTCTCAGTCCACGCTGATCATGGCTGGAGACAAGGGTTTCCTTTCTCTTCTTTCTTTCTCTCTTTTTCCTCTTCCCTTTTCGGACCGAGATCTCTCTTTTTTTTCTCTCCTTTCTTCCTTTTCTTCTTTTCCTTCTTTCCTTCTCTTTTCGATCGAGTCCCTTTCTGTTTTCGTTTGGCAGAAGCTTAGCTTCTGCCCATTTCTTTTCAAGACAGACCTGCTCCTCACGTGGGAGCAGGTGATGTCTTTGATTGGCTTCCTTAGGAAGCCAATCATATATATTATTATATATATATATTTAATATATATTACATATATATGTTATATATTTATTTCCTATTCAATATTTATATATACATGTACTTTTATATGTATATATATATATAAATACTAATATATGTTTATCATTTCTTATATATATATATATATTTTATACATTTTGCTATATTTTATTTCATTTTATTAATATTATTTCTTGTATTATTTAATCACATTTCCCATTCCAGTTTATAGGCATATACATATATTTTTCTTATATTATATATATTCATCTTTATTTTCATACATATACATATATCAATAATGTCCTTAATTTAAATTTATTTTCTTTATTAAATTAACGCATGTCTTGAACTTAATTATATAAATTCTAATTTATGCTAGCACTCATCATTTATTGGTAATTGCTCCTAAGTAGAATATCCGTTTCCATTACTAAAGAAAATTACAAGTACAAACTAAATCTCAATTTCTTAACTTAGTTAATGTCTTCTATTTATCTACAAAAATAAGTACGAAATTGCAGCCTTCACAATTTTTGAGCTTTTGAATATGCTATTTTAGTTTGTTGTTGGAATTAAATGGGGTTGTTTTATGAAGAGTTTTGAAATATAGTTGAATAGTTTTCTTTCTGATAAATTTGTTGTAATGTGCCTTTTTTTGGCAAGTATTGATATTGACTATTTGAATAGTGAATATGATTTTGTCTTATGAATTTTCATTCTAAAATGTTCTATATTTTCCATTGTTGCATGTAATATTTATTGATTTAAAATTTTCTGTTTGGTGCATAAATTGATAAAAAGTAAATTTAATTTTGATTAGAATTCTGTTGTCTGCTATTTTCCATAGCTATTGTAAGTATGATTATCAAAACAAGAGTTTTACATGCTGATAACAGTAATATAAATGTGATAAATCAGGTTGTGAATGCAAGTATGTTTGTTAAGTCAGAATTGGTTGATTTTGGGATCTTTCTATACTTTTCTTTTGCACTCCTAACATTTGGAATCTCCACAACCACATCCAAATAATTTACTCAATTATTTGTTAGATAACAATTAAGTTATCTTTACTCAATTCTTTGTTTTGTGATGAACTCTATTACTCCCTTGTCATTGTAGTGAACTTGCTATTCCATCCTCCTCCTACTTGTTCTCTGTCCTTGGCAGAGTGCTAACTCAAGCATGATGCATGTTTGGTGAAACTTGAGCGCCTGACTCTTTATCTATGTATTTACTATTCACCATCAAATCCGTACTTGTTGAGCTTAAAACATGCTATTAACTTCTATCTCTATTGTATCATAAGTGTTAGAGAAATCAACAATGCAAGCATGAATATGAACTCTGATGATTAATGAACTTTTTGGTGCATATTTTTATTTGCCCCAAAAATATTTCTTTGCTTCAATGAATTACACTTTTATCTTAATTAAATCTATGAAGATTTGGAATTAATGGTTTATATATATGGAATTCTAAGAATCAATGGTTTAAGCTGATTCATGTTTCTAATGCAATTCAGATAATGATGGTTTAATTTGGTTATATATTTAGCCTTCTATAATGTGATGTGATGATCATAAGCTGAAACTTCAATGATAGATGATTCAAGGCAAATTTTCATTTGCTTAATAATGCACTCCTAGCTTTAGGATATTATTCTTGCAATGATCTGAAGTAGATTGATTGAGCTATTGAACATGTACTAGCTAGATAGATCCATTGATTGTTTTGAGAAGGTGAGGCTTATCATTGCTTGAAGTTGATGGATTATTGTATGAAACGTTTGAAAAAGGTTTTCAAGGTTTGATTGCTAGCATTTATACCTATATTTCAATTATGAAGATAAATCTATTGCTTGAAACAATTTACTCTGTCTCCTACACCGCCACACATTGAGCATAAATGCATACATCTCTATTAGTGATATAGGAAATCAACATTAGGAAGTCTAGTCCTTATCCCATGCTACTACTAATATAACATTAGCCAAGTGGACTATTCATACTGGTTTTCTATCTAATTAACTGATATTACAATTAGCATTAAAATGGAGAGTAGACATGGAGAATGCTCTTGGTGTGTTTACCAAGATATCTCATTTTGGATGCTGTTGGGGGTTTATAGCATGTTGATAATAGTTAAGAGGTTCGGTTCTCTCTTATTGTAGGTTTTAGACGCATCTAGTTCATTAAGGTCACTACGTGTAAATACTTAAGTGAAGATAGAAGTTTCAAGGATGATAATCGGTATTTAGCTAGAAATTTTATGCTTGTATTAGACTTCCAGGAAGTTTAGAAAACTTTGTGACTGTTTTAATTGGTTCTTGAAGACATTATTGGTTACTTTGTGAAGTTAATTGTTGCTTTATGGATGATAATAGGTATTTTGATAACTTTTTGGTTATAAGCACTTTGAATTGAACTTTGAACAAATCAAAGTCACAATTGTTAGGAAATTGTTAATGCATGTGAGTGTTACAGTGCAAATAATTCTAACTTTCTCTTTTCATTAGTGCAATGGACATGAATTAATTGAATTACCAAATGAGGCATGTTGCCAATGCTTCCATAAATACTATCCATGCATTAACAATTATTTTTAACAAAAAATTGCATTAACAAATATTTTATTAATTTGCATTGAAAAAATTTGAATTAAGAGTTAGAATCATTTTATTATACTATCAGTGAAAAATGGCATAAACACAAAGAATTAATCAAGCTTTTAATTTTAAAATAAAATTCAATAAATATAAAAATTTTAAATTTCAAATAAGATTTTACCGGCACATAAAAGATTTTAAATTTAGAATAAGCTCAATAAATATAAAAATTTTAAATTTCAAATTTCAAATAAGATTTTTGCTATTACTTTAAAGTACCAGTAAAAACTTTTTACTTTTAAAAGTATTTACAAATGCCAGAAAAAGTCACACCGCAATTTATCAAACCTTTGCCGACACTGGAGTACATCACTGTCGGCAAGTCTTGATCGACATTCACTTGGTCGGCTGTTAATCAGCAGTTCATTGACTGCCAATAAGGTTTTTACCGGCGGCTTATTGGTTTTTTATCGACACTTATAAGTGCCGACAAAAGTTAATTGTCCTGTAGTGATTGGATTGATTTGAATATGAGAATGCATAATGTGTTAAGTGCCCAAAACTCTTCTTCCCACTTTTAGAAAAAGACTAAAATAGTGATTACTAGCCAGCATTTTCCAGAGGTAGCATGAATTTTGCAACTCCATGATTCATTTCTTTAAGAGCTAATTTGCCTGAAAATAGTGTGAAAATGACTTAAACCTTTAAACTGAACCCACCTGCTTGGTTTGGATAATCAAACCATTATTAAATATATATCATCGTCATCTATGTCTTTGTCATTTGAGATGGTTCAAACTAATAGCGACTCTCATTTAACGAACCAAATCAACTAATTTCCAAAATTCATTCTCTGATTCATTGTTTCCATGCAAAGAGATGGGAACATAAAAGGATTCAAAGATTGTTGCTTCTGCCTAGGAGATGCATATTTGACCAGTAACATTATTCCCATCAGCTTTTGTTATTTAACATCAGAAGAGAGAGCACCGGCTTTTGCAACACATATCCTAATTTATTCTAGAATAACTCCAATCTCCTGAAAAATCTGATGTTGTTGCTCAGAGATACATTTTCTTACCGTTGCTGATCTGCGATGGCTTTAGAATAACCCCTGGAACTAAAACCAATAAGGTTTCAAAAACTAACCTGTCAGTCAATAATGTCACGAGGCCAAGAAGTATCTGTGATAATGGCAAAAGAGAGGGTAAAATCAATAGGATTTGTATTTGATGTAATGTCAGTGTATAAATGTCACACATTGTTATGGAATCATATCATAATATTTGATTAATTAATGAATTTTAAAATGAAAAATTTTTGAAAACAAATATTATTAAATTCACTAATTAATTAAGTTTTATGATATGATTCGATAGTGTCTGAAATTTATATACTAACAACCATGCATCAAATATAAACTCAAATTAATAATTACACAAAGCAATTACACCTAAATGCACGTCTTATCGTAATACCTCAGTATCTTCTCTTCCTAGGTAGTTCTGGAATCACGGAGGAAGTATTAACTATTTATGAACAATTTATATTCATTTTTTAAAAGCATGAAAGATATATGACCAAAATTGAAAAGAAAATGAAAAAAAGAGTTAAATTGTAAGCACATTTATACAACTTGGAAAATTATTTATTCATTTGCTTCCTACTAGATCACAAAGATTGGATTACTTTTCACAGTCATGAGCAAAGACGCTTTTGGATCTTCTCCTTGATCTTGTATTTCCTTATAATCCATGCAGTTTAATGATTCATCTATTTGAAACCAACATTGATTTATGCTTCTGTAACAGGATTCACAAATAATAAACTGCAGGACTTGTGTTTTACATGTTTGCTTTTATCACTCTAGTCTTCTGTCCCATTACACATGTACTGAGAGACTTAAGTAATATTCCTTGTGGAGGTCCTTGTCTTGGGGCATTAGATCACACTTCCCCTTTATTTAATTTTTCTTTTTGTATTTTCTTAAGCATGAGTGTGTGTGGTTTGCTTCCTTTACAACAAGTGGGATCAGCACTATGTGAGTGTGTTTCTTTTAAGTATTTCTACCTACTTTGGCTCATTACAATATCTGCCTGCTAGAATTCAATCAATAATCATTTGTAATTTAGAGTCGAGAAAGTAAACTGTTTGTGATTTTTTTATACTTCCTGTCCAAATTAACATTCTGCTTCTGTTATCAGTACATTCTGCAAAATATGATTCAAATGCTTGTGAATGCATCACGGATTGAATACCTAGTAATGCTTAGAATAAGTAGCTAACTAAATGTCTACTAAATTTTATGAAAATTTCAACATCCACTCCCGTCTATTTAGTTGGCATTTTTGAACATTTTAGCTATGATGGGGTTTCGTACTTGTATGCTGATACGAATCTGGGTTCTTTATCCATGTTACTTTATCTTCTACTAAATTTAATTTGTTGGAAAATGACACCACAACATATCATAAGAAAGAATGCTTGTCCGCAGTGTGGTTTAAAGACGGATGCAACCCTGCAAGGGAATGAAATGCTTCCATTTTTGTTGAACATACCGATATACACATATTAACTGACATGACATGAATTCTGATAAGAATAGTTGTGCGATTGAGGTTGCGAGAGGCAAAAATTGGCATCAACTTAAATTTAAAAGGTTAAAATATTGAACCCCCGAAAGAAAGAATATACTACATCTGTTAAAATTTATTAGGACGTTGACATTTGATTGTAACTTCATGCAAAATTGATTAAAAGAAGTAAAAGTAAATTTTTTTATAGATATTTGGACATAGTTTGAATCTGAGTCATTACTGTTGAAAAGATTTTATTGTTTATCATTTTTGACTCAAGCAGAATTAATTTCAGATCGTAAAATAGATAAGAATACTTATAATTACAAAAAAAAAAAGACATCTGCTTTCAACTTTCCAGGAAATTGTATGAAAGAGAAATAAGCTCTTCTGAAGTCAAGGCGCATGCATTCGCACTTCAGCATTTTGGGTAGGTTTAGGTCGAGTGTAACATTACTTGTAAATGTGTAGATGTACTGTTGTAGTGGTGCAAAAGGCCTAGTGATTTTATAACCATATATTATTCAAACAAAAAGGAAGGGAGAAAGTCCTTATATAGCAACAGATTGGCTAAATGTGTTTTCTTCCCAAGTTGACTAGGATGTTGATTTGCATTATCACCTATAAATTATTTATCTAATCCCTGCTTAGTGGTTCCTATCTTTTCTTTTGCCAGAGACAATTTGGCCTACTGCAATAAGCAGTGGTTTTATGATTTCCGATCTTGATGCTCGTGAAAGGTTGTGAATGACAACATTGATTGCTTAAGGTGGATTTTTTTCGATCATATTGAAGTGGGAATAAAATATGGCTACAACCATTCACTACCATCTAGTTGTTTTAGGCAATATTAATTGCTATATCAGTGGTAGGCTAAAAGAGACCCGACTGCAAATTTCTATTGTGGAAATCCATCCGCATTGGTTGCCACAAAAACAAGGCTAATATTTAAAGAGAAGCTTATATAAATATATTTATATATATGTATATATAATTGGACAACCATGATCTGATGGATATTATTTTTTTATATATAAACCACGATAAATGTTTTCATATCACATTGGATATGAGCCTAATCACAGTTTGCGCTAATCTAAAAGAATTTAAACTAGTAAGGATTCCAATAAAAGACATCTCATTATATATTGACTTCACTAAAAAACTCAGTGAAACTTTATACTGTTGAGCCAACCTTTTGAATTTATCAGATTGATATCATTAATAAAGGAAAGGAATTTTTATTTTTACTTGGTGGAGGAGCTTTTTGGGTGGTGAACATAGTCATCTGCTGTTCACTTCACCTCACCTGTAAAACGTTACGCACAAAGCAATAGTGGTCTTAGCTAGAATTAACATAATGAAAGGAAACAAAACTATGGTAACTTTTGGAATTTGATATAGATTTTTTTGAATACCTTTACCAAGAAAGGAAATAATTTAAGTGAAAAAAAATCAAACAAAAGAATACAATGATGAAACTGTCTTGAAAATTCATGGCAGCAATTTCTGTCATCGGTCTTTGATCAAACGGCATCAGCCTTAGAAGAGGCTTCAGGGGTCATCATTGAGGCAGGATTAGCAAGATACTGCTTTAGCTGCCCCATTTCCAGGGCTACATCTAGCATGGTTGGTCTTGTTGAAGGATTGTACTGCGTACACAGAAGGCCAAGTTCAACCAGCTCCAAAATTACATCGCGCCATATTTTGTCATAATTTTCTGGCATTGCAGCAGGGCTGCACCTAGTCAACGCTTGCTTTACTATGGGTTCAAGCTTATGAGGATAGTGACTTTTTACCCATTCGTGCAAGCTTGAACCTTCATGATCAGTCGGTCGCCTTCCTGAAACAATTTCCAACAGAAGGACCCCAAAACTGTATACATCCCCCTGAGTGCAAGCGCGTTTTCCCATTCCATATTCTGCATTCAATCAAGTGCGACAGAAATGATGAGATGATGGCTTTTATGATTTGATTAGATTAAACTATAACAATATATATATACACACACACACACATATCATGTTTACTATACTTGATTCACATATCAGTGTAATGGCCTGGCCATTCAAAATGTTGCAGCTAGCTTGATGTGATCATCACCATTGGCACTTTTAATGGTAACTTGCAAGTAGATGAGGTTTTCAAAACCACTAATTCAGAACGGTTTTACTTTCTGGAGATAGTTTAATAAATGAATTTCCTGAGTTACTATGATGAATCCAGTGGGATAGCATTAATACACAATTTTTGATGATACATACATACGTCCGTACGTACGTATATGAGACAACCATCGGAATTTCTTAGTTCTTCAAAAACATTAAAATAAATAGCAACTGGATAAATTCACTAATTACAAAAGTGGCATAAAATAAGGAGAAAGTAGATGTTTGTCACGTTATTCCTATGGAACAAGTTATAATTCTAGCAAAATAAAACAATAAGAAAGAAGAAAATACGTACCAGGAGCTATATAGCCAACAGAGCCGCATAGCAAGCCATCTGCTGAGCTAAAGGGGATTGAATCATTTGCAGAAATTCTATCATCAACACCTCTGACCAATCTCGCAATTCCAAAATCTGTGACCAAAGCAGTCATGTCTTCGTCAAGAAGAATATTGCTTGGTTTAAGATCGCAGTGCACAACTTTGACCGGTGAATAATGGTGCAGATAAGCAACAGCTTCAGCTACATCACTGCAGATGTTCACCAACTGAATCAAATCTAAGCCATGTCTTAATCCGTGGCTTGGGTATAGATGCCTCTCTAGGCTCCCATTCGGCATCAGAGGAAGGACAATAGCCTTGAAATCTGGCTTGCTGCAAATTGTTATGATCCTGATCAAATTTCTATGCCTGGTTCTCTTTAGAACTTCACATTCTCTTTTAAAGCTACCTGAAATTTCTCCAGCTGTCTTTGTATCCAAAACCTTCACCGCTATTCTTGTGTTATCCCCAAGAGTTCCTTCATAAACATGACCAAACCGGCCCGAACCAATTAAGCTTGAAGCACTGAACCCACCGGTGGCTTCAATGAGTTGTCGATATGAGATTCTTGGGCACTTGAGCTCTTCCCTTTCTTTTTCCTCATCTTCGAAGTTCTTTCCACTGAATACAGCCAGTCGATTTCTGAACTTTGACTTGAGCACCAGAGGGCATACAAACATAAACAATAAGGGAGTTACAAACAGTGAAATGACAATAGGCAAAAGTATAACCAAACGAGAAGCACGTTTCTTTCGGCAGTTTGTCATGCCTTGAATCGAACCACAAAGACCAGCATTTCCCATGAAAGAGTCTATAGTCAGAAATGAAAATGCCCCTTTGTCTGATATGTTCCCGTGGAACTTATTAAAAGAAAAGTTCATTTCCTTGAGAGTTGATGATGCCTGAAAAGCTAGCGGTATCTCTCCAGTCAACTGGTTTAAAGCGACATCTAATTCTTTAAGGTAAGGCAGCTGTCCTATGGAAGCTGGAAGTTCACCTTCTAAGAAATTACCAGAAAGGTTGAGGTACTCGAGAGCAATGCAGTTGCCAAGTTGCCATGGGATTGTGCTTGAGAGGTTATTTGACGACAGATCAATTGCTAACACCATATCCATTTTACTCAGCTCTAGTGGTAAAGCTCCATGAAGGTGATTTCCAGATACATTCAGGTATAACTTCAAGCTCCTCAATCCGGCAACATCACCGGGAAGTATCCCTGAGAGTTTGTTATGAGAGAGGTCTAAAATCTCCAAGTTGACACATTTCCCCAGACTCGAAGGAATTGTTCCTGAAAGCTGATTTCCGTAGAGTAGGAGTCTTCTTAACTGGAAGAGATTGGCAAAACTATCAGGAATTGAACCTGAAAGTTTGTTTCTTGACAAATCTACCAAACCTAAAGGAGAAATGTTTCCTAGAGCTGTGGGAATCTCACCAGAGAGTGAATTATTTGACAGATGAATTCTCTCTAGTTTTTCCATTCTGCATAGTTCAGGTGGGATGGTTCCACTCAAAAGATTGCTAGACAAGTTCAAGAGGGTAAGATTCCCAAGGTTTGAAATGTGAGGAGGAATCGAACCGTATATAAGATTATCATCCAGATGAATCTGTACAAGATTGATGGAAAGATCACCAATAATAGAAGGTATCTCTCCACGAAGATTATTTCCGGCTAATTCTAGTTCTTCTAAGTCAGAGGAATTGAGTAAGGAAGCAAAGAAAGGTTCGAGATTAGTGTTACCGCCGTGGCTAACAAACTCATTATCGGACAAATAGAGGAACTGCAACTGTGGGATTTTTCGTACAATATCAGATGGCAAATCTCCACTTAATCAAGCCATTGAAGCTTTGAGGAGTTGGAAATGGCTTGAGGCACCGGACCAACAAGTTTATTCGACCAAAGTAACAGAAACCTCAACTCTGTAAGTGCACATTCACTCTTCAAAGGAATCTCACCACTAAGAGAATTGTTAGAAAGATCTATATATTGCAAAGAATAAGATTCATTGCAGAAAAGAGAAGCTGGAATGCCTCCCACAAGCCGGTTACTCGCCAGATCAAGATACTCTAATTGGTGTAGAAAACCCAACTCATAAGGAATGTTTCCTTCAAGAAGGTTCCATGATAAACTAAGCTGTGTGAGCTGAGCAAGAGAACCAAGCTCTGCTGGAATATGACCTTCGAAGAAGTTCTTTGACAAATCAAGAACTGCCAAAGAAGAAAGGTTAGCAAGAGCGGAAGAAATGGTGCCTTTAAGTGACCTTCCACTAAGGTCAAGCTGCACAACTTGATCTCTAGCATGGTTGCAAACGACTCCTGACCAGTTGCACACATGCACATTTGTTGCATTCCAATTTTCCAGGGCATGTTCAGGGTCTAAAACAATGCCTGACATGAACAAAATCAACGAAGCTCGATCCTTCCCAATTCTAGCATTCTCTTCAGCAGTACATGCAAAGACAATGCAGATCAGGAAAAGAAAACTAAACTTGGAAAACTTGCAAAACCGCATGTGCTCCTTGTAGTGAAAAAATTAAAGAGCTGTTGACACTTGACATACACAAAGTGTTATTTGAACCACCAAGTTTTTAACAAGATGGAAGCTCTGGCGTTGAGATAATATGCAATATATATACACAAAGAAAAGGGTAGCTAGAAAATTTGATGGCTGTGCCTAACTGCCGTTGAAAGAGTGAACGTACATTTGTCGCCTATTATCTTTGACTATAAAGTAGACCAATATGAGGTCAAACAAGCGAGGACACATGCCTCAACACATCATCAACGTCATGAGCCGTGCAGCTATGGTGGTTTAAATGTCAGCAAATAGACCTAACACTTTTGGCCAATGTTGTTTGCTTGCGAGTTTGGGACAAATTAGTGGATGTTGCGTTGTTAAGGAAAATTAAAAGATAATCTAGGTTAGCACTTACGATATAGACAAGGACATGCTTTGGGGAAAAAAGGTGATGCTGGCAACTCGGTTTGTTGCCGTTGTTCTTCGTATTGTTTTGGAGCTAATTTGAATAAGTGGTGCAATTGAATCCAGTGAAATTTAAAAAATGACAATGACTATTAAGGACTGAAGTTCATCCTGTTTGTGAATCCTCTTGGTGGTCTTGTCCCTTATCTTCAGATGAGACTAGTTTTTTTATCTGTCAAAGACCGACTGCTGTTTGGCGTCCTCCAATCAATGGATTCCTGAAAGTTAATGTTGATGGCTCGGCAAGAGGGAAACCTGGACCTGCAGGATGTGGAAGAATTTTTAGGAATTCAGAGTCTAGGATTGTGGCGCTCTTCGTTTTGTCCATTGGGAGTCCATGATTCTAATGTGGCTGAGGTGTTGGCAATTAAACGTGCACTTGAATGCTTCCTACGTTTTGAGAATAGAGATTTTAAGGGTCTTATTGTTGAATTGGATTCATTAGTGGCTCTGAAATGAGTAACAGATGCAGATTCAAGACTTTGGAGACTTCATCAAACTCTTTTGGAAATTGACACTCTTAGAGACTTGATCCCACGTGTTTCTTTTGTGAAGATCCTTAGGGAGGCTAATGGGATGGCTGACTCCCTTGCAAAGGCAGGGGTTGATAGATGTCGACACCAAATTTTGTCCGAAAAACTTAAATTAAAAAAATTTTAAAAAAAGAAAAAAAATAAAAAATATAATAAATAAATTAAACTCATCCTTCAATGCCCATGCATCATGCAAATTCAAGGCAAGGTTGACTTGAGAGATTTAGACCAAATATGAATAAGTCAATAAAAGGAAAATAAATCATGCAAAAAAGGAAATAATTAAATGCAATAAAAGCTGCAAATAAATTACCAAAAATAATACAATGAAAAAAGGAATAAAAAGATAGGTCAAATAAAAATAAATGACAAAATAAAAATTCCCTAATCATGGGGTTAAAACATTAAAATCAAGATTTTTCTTTCCTAAATAAAGAGGGCTACATAGTTATAAATGGGGGACCTTTTTACATAGAAAAAACAGGGAGGAGAAGAAAACCCTAAAGAATTTTGCTACTACTCTTTATTTTTTTTTCCACTGGGGACGGCCACTTCCACGATTCATCATCATCTTCAACTTAGCTTTACAATATCATCAAACCTCCCCTGCCTTGCTTTCATCATCTTCAAGCCCTGTCCTCATCTCTAAACCAGATCACCTTCAAGCATCCATCCTACATCTATTCTTCGCTGCACCACCACCTTCTCACTCCACCATCATCTGTTGCCATTCCTACCGCTGTTACTCGGGACTGTCCACTGCTGCCATGTAAGATCCGATTCTACACTACTATAGAGTTTAAATTTATAAAATTGACAATGGAAATTAAATAAATAATGAATGTTAATTTTTCAAAAGGGTGAAAAGCTCTTTTATTTGAGATATGAACAGAGCAAATTATAAGAAATATATTATGGGCGAGTAAGCTGGTAGCTCGCCAATGGGCGATCAAGAGCACATTCGCCAATGATCACGGTAAGTTGGACAAATGGCGTGGGCGAATAGATGAGTTCGCCAGCTATTTGCGTGAGGTGATCGCCCGAGTGGGCGAGGACATCTAATCGCCCATATATATTAAATAAACTGGAACGGGAATTAGCAAAGACAAATGAAAAGAGAATCAAACCATTTGGCAGCCAAAATTGACTTATAAGTCACACGGTTGAAGAGAATTAACGGATAAGAGGTTGAAGTCAGTAAGGAATTTACCTGATTGGTTGAGAAATAAAACAAAGTCAACAGCAGCAGAAGAAAAAAAATGTGAAAGGGAGACTTTCACGCCACTTATGCCTCAGTTTTCTTCATGCATTAAAGACGTGAAATGATGAAGGATACAGGATAAGGGACAGGCGGTAGATTCGGATTGGATTAGCATGGTTATATAAGGAGAAAGGCTTGAGGAAAACTCATTTGGCAAACTTCATCTTCTTCACGAGAGCTTATGTTATTCCTCCCGTTTCTGTCATACTTGATTTACTGAGCTTCACTCTTCAGTTGGCCAAAACACATGAACCTGCTTATAAAGCCTTTCTTTCATAATTGGTGAGCTGAAGGAATAAGCAAAAGGAAGGCCAACATGAGACAGAAAGCAGTCTGTTCTGGAAGTGCAGTTGGTTGAGGTGAGTTTCATATTTTCTGAGGTTTTCTTAATGCTTAATGATAGATTTCTATGTTTTATGCAGTAATAAACATAGATACAGTCTTGTTTTTGGTTAGATCTTTGGAGAATATGAAAACAAGGAAAATAATGGAATAAGTGACGAGAATGGCGACTATTGTGTTCGCCAATGATGAAAATTAGTAATCGCCAATGAGGCGAGTAGATAATAAGGAACTCGCCAAGGTAAATTCTGTGTAAATGGGCGAGATCGCCCAATTCTAGTGAAGTGAAATAATGGGCGAGCTCAAATGCGTGAGCCATTGGGCAAGTATAAATGGCGGGCGAACTCCCACATATAAGCTAATGTGAATGGCGAGTTGAGTTGTGTTTGACGCCCACATTTAAGACAATATATGAGGGCGAGATGATGTGGGTAAGCCATTGAAGAATGACGAGCTCGAAAGGGCGAATAAGACCTCTTGCGGGCGAGCGATTTGATTTTAAGTCGTACAATATATTGGAAATTTGGAAAAGGAAAATATTAATAATTTTAATAAATCATTTTTATAGCCGAGAATGGGAAATGGCAATTGGCGAGCAGGAAGCAGGGCGAAGCAAGGCTTCGTTGGACTAGGTAAGGGAGATGTGTGTGAAGAGATGCATGTCCTGTGGAGAAAATTTTGTGAAAATATTAAGTTAAATGTTTTGTTTTCTGACATGCATTGTTTGAAGAATTTATTTGATATTGGGCGAGCTACTAAGCCGACCCTTATGATATTTCTAAACCAATTGGTACTGGCGGGCGAACAACCCTTGTTTTAATAAAAAGCGGGCGAACCATTTGGGCGAACCCTTTTATATTTTGTTTGGGGCGGGCGACTCCTAATTTGAGAAATTTGTTGGCGAGCCACTGAGGTTTAGCCACTTTTACTTAATGTTTTAAAAGAATGATTGGCGGGGGAATACATGTTCACCCGTTTGGAGTGACCATGGACGAGCTGGGCTGGCGAGCTGACCATGGCGAATTGATTTTCGGTGGTATTTTTCTTGAGGAAAAATTAGCCGTTTTAACATTTGAAAATGGAAAATATAAATTCTTGGTATTGGCGGGCGAGCCAAATCTTTTATAAAATTGTGGCGGGCGACCACTTTTGTTATGAAAGCTGAGTGGCGGGCGAAGAATAGTTCGCCGTCTTGTCGAGTTAGTCAGGGGCGAGCCGTGAAGGGCGAGCTGACTCTGGCGAACAGTTTAAAAGAGAAATTTCTTTTGCGAAAAATAAGATGTTTTAATATTTTGAAAATAGAAATAAGAAACCTTTTCTGGGCGAGTTGACTAATGGGCGAGCCACTGAGGGCGAGCCAGTTTGTTTGTCGATTTAAAAGGGCGGGCGGGCGAACACATGTTCTCCGCCATGGGCGAGCTGCCATGGGCAAGCCATAACAGGCGAGCGGACCATGGACGGCAGGTTTGAAAAGTTGAGATTTTTGAATGTTTTCAAGATGTTTTGTAAACAAAAAGCCAAAACCTTTTTGGGAATTAGATCATTTGAGTAAATGATAATATGGGTGTGATAATTACATAAAGGTTTTCCTGTGATATGAAAGTGATTTTGAGACTTTAGGCCCTAAATTCATGCATTATTATTCATGTAGTTGCGTGACCTACCTGGGGCGGTGGCTCGGTCAATGGACCTAAGAGTGCACCTCAGGGCGTCACAGGGTTGATGGACCCGCCAAGTCATCAGCGGTCTCGAGGTCACTTGGCAAGTGGACCCGAGGACCACCTATAGATTATGGCCATAGATTTGAGATAGCCGTGAGGGGCGATGGCCTACGGGTGCACCCCAATAGCGGCAGATTCCGTTCTCGCAAGGGGGAGGGGGAACGATGATAGCATGATTTATTTGTTGCATAGTCTCAACTTGTTGATTTCTGTTTACTGATAAAATTTATTGGATCCTATGTATTGGTTACTGCATTTTAAAGTAAATTGTTTAGCCAGTGATTAAGTGGTGTATTGAGAGTGCTGTTTTACTATATCCACTGTTTTCATATTCGATATGATAATCAAATATGTTGTGGTATATAGTTTTGATTTTATAAAGCAGCATATATCTCCTTTACTGAGCGTATGAATCGCTCACCCCTTTGTTTTAACTCCACAGATAAGAAGTACACGGAGTTGAGAGAATTAGCCCTCAGATGGGTATAGCTATGCTTAAAGCACTGAGGCATGGCACGTTAAACGTGATAGGTACAGTCTCTTCTCTTTTACATTTCAGACATATGTATACAGTACTACCTTAGTGAAATAAAGGTTAATAGGGGATGTCAGATGTAAGGAAATATGAAAAGAATTTTCATATTCCGTTTTTGGTAAATAAATGTTTATCATTTATTATTGTTACTGTTAAATGTTAATGGCATCGCAGACAGCCCAACCGGTAAAGTTGTATAGAAATACGTGAAAAATGTGGTAACGGGATGTTACATGCCGCGCCTATTGCACACCTATATCGGCTACTAGCATCATCCATCCTGCTTCACTGCCTTGCGTGCTGCGTCTTCTTCCCTGCACTTCACCATCGTTGCTTGCTGCATCGCCTCAAGCCACTCTCGCACTGCTGCACGTTGTTGTTGCACCACCTATCTCTGCTGGCACTCCTATCCACTGCACCATTCTCGCGTGAAGACCCTGCTCGGTTTTGTTCCTGCCCAACGTCACTTCTGCAAAGCCAGGAAGGTTGCAACCTGCGTTGAGAAGAAAGATAAAGAGATTGAAAATAGGTCATCTTGCCAAGGTATATTCCTTGTCTCATGCTTTGTAAATTCTGTTTGATGCAATAATAGTGATGAATAAAAAAGGAAAACGTAAATAACAAAAGTTGACAAGTTTATATATATTTTACTTACATGCATCATTGTTTGTACGTATCCATGCACTTAGTTTTAGGTTGGATAAAAGAATCTATATAAAAATATATTTCTTTAGAAAAGAGATTAAAAAAAAAGAAGAGTTGTCTTGTATTTTAAGTATGTTAAAAATTTCACATACGTAATTTTTTGTTGTTAAGAGAGTTTTTTTTTTTAAAAGTAACAAATAAAGCAATAAAAAAATAATAAAACAATTAAATAAAAGATAAATACAAATAATAAATTTGGATTTCCGATGATAAGATTTTGAAGAAATCACAAGTAGTGATTCTTCGATAATCTTTAGGATCGAGAAAATTCATTAGATATTACCAGCGTATTGGAATATCTAATTTGTTTATCTCGACATCAAAGTTCCTTATAAATATAAAAAAAGTAATAAAATAAATAAAAAGGGGTAAAAAGTAAATAAATATAAACTTAAAATAAATAAATTTAAATATAAATTTTTAATAACAAATCTCAAATTTCCGATGCTAAGATGTCGAAGAAATCACAAGTAGTGATTCTTCGATAATCTTTGGGGTCGAGATAAAATCTTTAATGTCACCAGCGTATTGGGACATTTAAATGATTTTATTCCGATATAAAGAAAATATTAATAAGATTTCTTAGTATAAAAATATAAATATAAAGATGGTAATAAAAATAATAATATAAAAAAATAAGTAAATATGAGAAAATAGTAAGCGAATAGAAATTAAAAAAAAAGGCTTTTAAATAGGTAAAAATTTAGGAATTAAAATAAATAAATAAATATACATCTTAAATATAAAGGGATTCCCGATAATAGGATTTTTTAGAAATCACAAGTAGTGATTCTTTGATAATCTTTAGCGTCGAAATAAAATACTTGAATATTATCAGCGTATTGGGGTATTCAAGTAATTTTAGTTCGATGCTAAGATTTCTAATATAATTAATTTGTATAAAATAAACTAACGCTTAAATAATAATAATAATAATAATAATAATAATAATAATAATAATAAAATAGAAATTTTAAACCAATAAATAAACAAGACTTCAATATAAAGAGTAAAGCAATTTAAAAATAAATAAGATATAAATAATGTCCGATGATGAGATGTTACGGAATTCACAAGTAGTGATTCCTAACTGATCTAGGTGAGAGAAATATGCTAAATGTTACCAGCGTATTGGAACATTTAATATGATTTTTCAATAAAAATAAAATTTTATAAAATCAATAAATTTCAAAAGCAATAATATAAATATAAAATAAAATAATATATTTCTCATGTGCATCATATTTATTTTGTTTGCATCATTTGCATTCATGAAATTTCAAAAAAAATAAGTGCGAATATCCCGAGGATGAGATTCTATAGAAATCGCAAGTAGCGATTCTTAAGAAATCTTTAGGTGAGGAAATTATCCGAAATGCTACCAAAAGTATTGGGGTATTTTGGAATAATTTTTAATACAAAAGATTCTCATTTATTTCAAATAAAAAATAAATTTAACATAAATAAAAATAAAATTTAATACTTCAAATAATAAGCAAATAACAAATTGATTTCAAAATAAATGAATTTCTTTTTTTAAATGTTTAATTAAGACCATTTTATTAAGATCAAAAGATAATACATGATTAAGTGGTACCGTTTTCTAACGGGCGCTGTGGGGGTGTGTAACATCCCAAAGTTACTGTATAACATGATACTTACTCATAACTTACCGGTTGGGCTGTCTGTGGTGCTTAACAACTTCTACTACATTCTTATGTAAATATGAATTATTAAAGTCTCTTTCTTAAGATGTATCTACATTCCCATCTATTTAAAGTAGTACTGTACAACTTTGCTGAATATATAAAAGAGTCTAACATACCTTCGATATCCAATCTAAAAAAGGTAAGTCTCTTAGCCCCAAATCAGTTATCTGTGGAGTGGAAAAATAAGGAGTGAGCGACAATGTGCTCAGTAAGGAAGGTGTATGCTGCTTTATAAAAATAAAAGCTATATTCTCAAAACTATTTAATTATCCTAACGATCAAACTCATTAGGAACAATAAATATAGTAAACATGAAATAGGATTTACCAGATCCTTTCATAAATCGTTTAATTGAGACTAGGCAACAATTTAAATCATGCAAAGAACACAAGTCATCCGCTTTTGGGGTGCACCCGTAGGCCATCGCCCCTCACGGCTATCACATCTAGATGTATGGCCATAATCTGTAGGTGGTCCTCGGGTCCACTTGCCAAGTGACCTCGAGACCGCTGAAGACTTGGCAGGTCCATCAGCCCTGTGACGCCCTAGGGTGCACTCGTTGGTCTATTTGACCCGAGCCATCGCCCTAGATGGTCACGCAAAGTATATGAATGATAATGCATGAATTCATGGCCTAATGTCTCAAAATCAAGTTATCTTTATATATCATTTTCATAAAATGATTTGATTTCCAAAAGGGCTTATACAACCATAAAACAGCCCGTAACTCCAACATTTTCCGTGTGAGAAGGTACGGTTTAGATTGGCTCGCCCATGGCTAGTTCGCCCATGGTAAGCTTGCCAAAACTCAACTCGCCCATTGGTCAACTCGCCCAAAGGTCAACTCGCCCAGTAGTCAACCCGCCCATCGGTCAACTCGCCCCAAAAGATTTCATATATTTTTTTGAAATATTTAAAATAATTCATTTTCATTTTTCATTTGTCGTTTAGGAAATTACACATTAAAACCGTTCACCAGGGTCAGTTCGCCCTTCACGGCTCGCCCCTGACTAACTCGATAAGACGGCGACTTTGTACTCGCCCGCCACTTAGCTTTACAAAACAAAAGTATGGCTGGCTAATAACAGTTCGCCCGCTTTATATTTAAAACAAGGGTCGCCCGCCCAAACACATTAAAAAGGGTTCGCTCGACTATGGCTTACTCGGATTTCTCCTTAAAACAAGGGCACTACCCTAGTTCCACAAAAGAGAGCTTGCCATTAGGCTCGCCCGAAAACAAAACTACTCGCCCGTCCTAATCAGTTCGCCCAACAAAACAACATATGGCGGCTTGTAGCTCGCCCGAGATCAAACATTTTATCAACCAATGCATGTCAGAAAATAAAAACAATTTCTTATATTTTCTTAACATTTTTGACTCCACAGGACATGCATTTGCATCACATACTACTTCCTTACCTCGTCTAATGCAACCTTGCTTCTCGCCCGCCTTTCTCAATTCCCGTCTGCAAAAACATTTATTCAAACTATAAATATTTTCCAAAACGATTATATTTTCCCTAATAATAGTGGCACTTTGGCGAGGTAACAGCTTGCCATTCGCCCAACATAGCTTGCTGTCCATTAGCGGCTTATTCATGGGAGTTCGCCCAACATAGGAGCTCAACTCGCCATGCTTATCAATTCAGTTCGCCACTCGTGGCTTTTCACTCATAATTGGGCTCGCCCATGAATTGGATAGCCCTTGGCTATCTCGTCCTCTTGAACAACACTTTGGCGAGTTCTCTATTTCCTTCTTGCATCATTGGCACTCATCATCATTTCACATTGGCGATCACTGTTATCGCCATTCTCGCCTTTTGGCGATCATGAGTTCTCGCCCGCCCGGACAGTCACTCTGACTATCCCACAAAACTGGCGAACTCACATAACAATTTCTCAAACTCGCCCTATCCTTTGGGCGAGTAGTCACCCATTTTGACTAGCAACTTCCTACTCGCCCATCGTGTTTCCTTACTCATTCTTAGTTATTTTTCCATCTAGTTTTCTTATATATTCAACAATTTTCAACTACAACTAGGCTATATCTATGATTAAATATCAAGAGAACTGCAAAACTATGAAACTCACTTTTACCAAGTTACTCCTCCAACAACAGAATGCTTTCTTATCTCTCTTAGCTTTAGTTTGCTTGTTCCTTAGCTTTTCAACACTGCAGAAGGGTTTGGCTAGCTAACAGATGAAATTGCATGGCTCATTTATGATGAAAACGGAGGAATGAAAGATGAATATGCAGAAAACAGAATTGGGCGAGGAGGTTATTTGAGAGGATGAAGTTGACGACATCATCTTCCCTCACGTATTCCTTTATATAGCCATTTGATCCTGTTAGAAACTACCGACTGTTTTCTTATCACGTTTCTTTCATCATTACATGCATTAAAATTTGTGGAAAAACTGCAGCTAGTGGACGGTGGCAAGAAGAAATTTCTCTGCATGTTCTGAAAATTTTCTTTCCTTTTTTCCTCTTTTTCCCCCAGTCCACGCCACTGCCAGTCACTCTTATTGGCTTGCTCCTCTTGCTATTAAATGCTTAGTCTCCTTTGTCAAATGAAGCAACCGGCGAGAAGTCCACTGCCGCCCCTTTCCTGGACTTTTTCTATTTCCTTTTTTGCTCTTCTCTTCACCCATGTCTCTTCCAGCCAACGTTGATTGGCTAACTCCCCATCCTTTTCTTTGTTTTGTCTTCTAGCCCTTAATTCTCTTGTCATTCTTCTTCTTCTTCTCCACGCCAACGTTAGCCACATTATTAACTTTGTCTTACCTCCTTTAATGCTTCCACAATTCAACTAATAAGGTTCTTTTTTTTTGCATTTCTTTTTCAACCAAATGCATATACACCATAACTTAAAATGAAAAATGAGAATTCATATTTAATTGTTTTTTTTTTTAATTTTACTCAAACAATTTATTCCCACCATTATTCATGTACAACTATGGTATTTAGTATAATAAAATTTGGATTTTACATTTCTCCCCACCTTAAGAAATTTGGTCCTCCAAATTTAACTCGGACCTCTCATTGAAAAAGCTCTGGATACTTTTCGCGCATAAGGCTCTCTAATTCCCAAGTAGCCTCCTCCTCTTTATGATATTGCCAGAGCACTTTAACCAAAGGAATCGTCTTAGATCGCAACACCTTATCTTTCCTATCCAGAATTCGCACCGGTTTCTCAACGTAACTCATATCCTCTCTGATTTCTAGTGGCTCGTGTCGAATCACGTGAGAAGGATCTGGATGGTACTTTCTCAACATCGAGACATGGAATACGTTATGCACACCTGACAAGTCTGGTGGTAGTGCTAACCGATATGCCACATCTCCCACACGATCTAAGATCTCATAAGGCCCAATGTACCGAGGACTCAACTTTCCTTTCTTCCCGAATCTCATTATACCCTTGGACGGTGAAATCTTTAAAAACACATAATCACCCGCTACAAACTCCAATGGTCGACGTCTAGTATCTGCATAACTTTTCTGCCAACTTTGAGCCGTTTTGAGCCTCTCACAAATTGTCTGTACATCACGAGAAGCCTGCTCGACCAAGTCAGGAGCTAACAGTTTACGGTCTCCCACTTCTTCCCATGCTATCGGGGATCTGCATCGTCTGCCATACAAGGCCTCATACGGTGCCATGCCGATACTCGTATGAAAACTATTATTATAAACAAACTCTGCCAGGGGTAAGTGATTGTCCCATGAGCCTCTAAAATCCAATGCACACGCTCTCAACATATCCTCGAGCGTCTGTATAGTACGCTCGGACTGTCCATCAGTCTGTGGATGAAAAGCGGTGCTAAAACTCAACTGGGATCCCATAGCCTCCTGAAATCTCTCCCAAAAATGAGAGGTGAAGCGAGAGTCCCTATCAGAGGTAATACTCACTGGAACACCATGTAACTTCACTATCTCCCTGACATACAACTCGGCTAAGGCACTAACTGAGTCTGTAGATTTCATGGCTAAGAAATGAGTAGACTTAGTCAATCTGTCGACTATCACCCAAATAGCATCATATCCCTTCTGGGTCCGTGGTAATCCCATAATAAAATCCATAGTTACATGCTCCCATTTCCACATAGGAATCGATAATGGTCGAAGCATACTCGCCGGCTTCTGATGCTCAATCTTAATCTGTTGGCATGTTAGACATCTAGCAACAAACTCAACGATGTCTTTCTTCATCTTAGGCCACCAATACACTCTTCGGAGATTTTGGTACATCTTAGTACTACCCGGATGTAACGTGTATCTAGAGGTATGAGCCTTTGATAAAATCAAGTCTCTAAGCTGTCGATCATCGGGAACACATATCCGACCTCTAAACCTCAGTATCCCGTCTGTGCCAATCTCAAAGTCTAACATAACTCCCATCTGAATCTGACTGGCAATCCCAATACAATAATTATCCCTCCTCTGATTTTCCTTGATTCGATCCATCAAATCCGGCTCTATACGAAAACTAGCCGTAAACCCATACTGGTCAGAGGAAACAACTGTCAGACTGAGGTTAGAGAATTGCTCTATCAACTCATGCTCCCTGATCATCATGTACGATATCATGCCAACATGCTTACGGCTCAGTGCATCAGCTACTACATTAGCTTTACCTGGGTGATACAAAATCTCACAATCATAGTCCTTTAACAGTTCCATCCACCGTCGCTGTCTCAAATTCAACTCTTTCTATGAGAATATATACTTCAGACTCTTATGGTCTGTGTATATCTGAAATTTCTCCCCGTACAAGTAATGTCGCCATATCTTCAGTGCAAACATTACCGCGGCTAACTCCAAATCATGTGTCGGGTAATTCCTCTCATGATCCTTCAACTGTCGAGAACCATAGGCTATAACCCGACCATGCTGCATAAGTACACACCCTAAACCTTGAGCGGATGCATCGGTATATACCATAAATCCACCTGATCCACTAGGAAGGGCTAATACAGGAGCACTAGTCAATCTCCTCTTAAGCTCACCAAAACTATGCTCACACACGTCATTCCACTCAAACTTTACATCCTTACGTGTGAGTCGTGTCAATGGAGCAGCAAGTCTAGAAAATCCCTCCACAAACCTGCGATAATATCCGGCAAGACCTAAGAAACTCCGTATCTCAGTAACCGTGTTAGGCCTCTCCCACTGAACAATGGCTTCTATCTTGGACGGATCAACTAATACCCCGTCCCTCGACACTACATGCCCGAGAAATATTATATGGTCAAGCCAGAACTCGCATTTACTAAGCTTAGCATACAGTTTCCGCTCTCTGAGGGTCTGTAGAACAATCTGCAAATGCTGCTCATGCTCCTCTGGAGTCTTAGAATAAATCAGAATGTCATCTATAAATACTATGACAAACTTATCCAAAAATGGATGAAATACCTCGTTCATCAAACTCATAAAAGCTGCAGGGGCATTTGTCAACCCAAAAGGCATCACTAGAAACTCATAGTGGCCATAGCGAGTCCGAAAGGCTGTCTTATGCACATCCGACTCCTTAATTTTCAACTGATGATAGCCTGACCGTAGGTCTATTTTGGAAAACACCTGTGCACCCCTGAGCTGATCAAACAGATCATCAATTCGAGGTAGTGGATACTTATTCTTGACGGTAGCCCGATTCAACATCCGATAATCTATACACAACCGGAGACTACCATTCTTCTTCCGAACAAATAGTACTGGAGCTCCCCACGGTGACACACTGGGACGTATAAATCCCTTATCTAATAACTCTTGGAGCTGCTTCTTGAGCTCATCTAACTCTGTCAGTGCCATCCTATATGGGGGTCTAGAAATCGGCTCCATACCGGGTACTAACTCGATCCTAAACTCCGTCTCTCGATCTGGTGGTAACCCTGGTAAGTCCTCTGGAAATACATCCGAGAAGTCCTTAACTACAGGAATCTCTTGGATCTTTGGATGCTTCCTCTCAACATCCTCCACACTGGCAATATATCCTTCATAAACATTCATACACAATCACAATTTCAGTACACATATCATCTCATAACATAAATTCACATACTTTTTATTAATTTACAATAACTTTACAATGTACTTTTCGGGATGAGAGAAGGTAATAAACTTAGTATTACAATCCAAACTAACATGGTTTGCAGCTAACTAATCCATTCCTAAAATGATATCAAAATCATTTATATCCAACAAAATTAGGTTAGCTGTCATAACCTTCTCTCCTATAGTCAATTTACAATTCCTATATATAATATTCGTCCTCTGGAATTCATTAAAAGGAGTTTTCACTTGCAAAATATACTTTAACAACTCCGGCTCTACTGGGGTCTTGTTGGCATATGCAGGCGATAAGAATGAATGGGTAGAACCCGGATCAATTAAGGCAATTACGGGGATATCAAAAAGATAAACCTTACCTTTAATCACATCAATAGAGGCGTCGGCAGTCTCCTGATCTAATGCGTATACCCGACCCTGAGTCACAACCTTTTTACCCTTCTCTGCGGCTGTCGCTCACCTAGGCTGTGAGGGTGTCGCTTTCTCTGGCTCACTCTGAGCTGCCGGGGCCGCTATCTGAGGTGCTGCAGGAGGCCTAGTAGAAGCAGTTGACTCTTTGAGCATCGGGTAATTTTTGATGAAGTGCCCCGTCTATCCACATCTAAAACATACCCCAGACATTAAAGGACAAGGGCGCGATCCATGCGACCTTCCACAATGTCTACATAAGGGCGCAACACTTCTCTGAGTAGTGGTGGGGCCACTAGCAGGAGTTGAAATTGCCGGTCTATCAAATTTGCCCTTTGAAATCTGTATGCCCGTAGATCTAGTCTTCTTAGATTGCTCTCTACTCGGTCTGTCCTCCATGAACCTCTTAATCTTTCCCTTTGTTTTACCCTTACTCTTACTACTGAAATCGAGCTGGAACTGCTCATAATCTCTCTCACATAGCTGAGCCCGTTGAACTATCTTATCATAAGTCTGTATAACAAATGGGGCTAGCTTTACTCTGATAGATGGCCTCAAACCAGCTCTAAACCTCGAAATCTTATATCGGGTATTCTCACTAGTCTGTGGATCAAAACGGCTCAATGTAGTAAATTTGGCCTCATACTCGTCCACTGACATGCTACCCTGAACTAAACCCATGAATTCCTGCTGTAATTTTTCCTGAGCAGTGTCAGTGATATACTGCCTTCTAAAAGCTTCCACAAAAATATCCCAAGACAGATCCTGATGCTGAGCAAATAATACTGTCTGGGTGGCCTTCCACCAATGTCTCGCATCATCCGCCAACTGGAACACTGCTAAGCCTACTTTTTCTGTCTCGAAACATCTCATAATCTGGAGTAATCTATCGATCTCAATCACCCACTGCTCTGCCACCAATGGATCCCTAGTACCTTTAAACTTAGGTGGATCCAACTTCTTAAAGGATTTCACCAATGCCACATTACAATAAGACTCCGCATTTCGTGGCTGCTGAATCAGTGGCTGTGGTGGACCGGTGGCTGAGGTGCTGGTGGTGGAATAGTCTCAGGCTCAGGCACAACTGGTGCCTCTACTGGGGCTGCAGGAGCTGTAGCTCTCTCCCTCTCTGCCTTATCAGCGACTCTATCCGCCAGATACATAGTCATAAAATCTGCTATTAACCTCTCCACCTGAGTTACACGATTATCAATGCTCTCTAGCTATATAGGACGTGGAGGTCTTGGGGTAGGTTTCGGTGTCTGTGGTTCCGGGGTTTGTGCCGCCCTACCTCGGCCTATACCTCTCACTTAGCGCATTCTCCTTCTTCCACTCATATCTGTACCACAGAAATCATTTATCATTTACCATTAACATATCAATTATATATTCAGACTGTACAATACTATAGGGAATGTATACTGTTTACTTTAAGCATCACTAGACATCCGACCAACCCTGCTCTGATACCATAAAATCTGTAACATCCCAAAATTACTGTATAACATGATACTTACTCATAACTTACCGGTTGGGCTGTCTGTGGTGCTTAACAACTTCTACTACATTCTTATGTAAATATGAATTATTAAAGTCTCTTTCTTAAGATGTATCTACATTCCCATCTATTTAAAGTAGTACTGTACAACTTTGCTGAATATATAAAAGAGTTTAACATACCTTCGATATCAAATCTAAAAAAGGTAAGTCTCTTAGCCCCAAATCAGTTCTCTGTGGAGTGGAAAAATAAGGAGTGAGCGACAATGTGCTCATTAAGGAAGGTGTATGCTGCTTTATAAAAATAAAAGCTATATTCTCAAAACTATTTAATTATCCTAACGATCAAACTCATTAGGAACAATAAATATAGTAAACATGAAATAGGATTTACCAGATCCTTTCATAAATCGTTTAATTGAGACTAGGCAACAATTTAAATCATGCAAAGAACACAAGTCATCCGCTTTTAAGGTGCACCCGTAGGCCATCGCCCCTCACGGCTATCTCATCTAGATGTATGGCCATAATCTGTAGGTGGTCCTCGGGTCCACTTGCTAAGTGACCTCAAGACCACTGAAGACTTGGCAGGTCCATCAGCCCTGTGACGCCCTAGGGTGCACTCGTTGGTCTATTTGACCCGAGCCATCGCCCTAGATGGTCACGCAAAGTATATGAATGATAATGCATGAATTCATGGTCTAATGTCTCAAAATCAAGTTATCTTTATATATCATTTTCATAAAATGATTTGATTTCCAAAAGGGCTTATACAACCATAAAACAGCCCGTAACTCCAACATTTTCCGTGTGAGAAGGTACGGTTTAGACTTGCTCGCCCATGGTAAGCTTGCCAAAACTCAACTCGCCCATTGGTCAACTCGCCCAATGGTCAACTCGCCCAAAGGTCAACTCGCCCAGTAGTCAACCCGCCCATTGGTCAACTCGCCCCAAAAGATTTCATATTTTTTTTTGAAATATTTAAAATAATTCATTTTCATTTTTCATTTTTCGTTTAGGAAATTACACTTTAAAACCATTCGCCAGGGTCAGTTCGCCCTTCACGGCTCGCCCCTGACTAACTCGATAAGACGGCGACTTTGTACTCGCCTGCCACTTAGCTTTTCAAAACAAAAGTATGGCTGGCTAATAACAGTTCGCCCGCCTTATATTTAAAACAAGGGTCGCCCGCCCAAACACATTAAAAAGGGTTCGCCCGACTATGGCTTACCCGGATTTCTCCTTAAAATAAGGGCACTCGCCCAGTTCCACAAAAGAGAGCTTGCCATTTGGCTCGCCCGAAAACGAAACTACTCGCCCGCCCTAATCAATTCGCCCAACAAAACAACATATGGCGGCTTGTAGCTCGCCCGAGATCAAACATTTTATCAACCAATGCATGTCAGAAAATAAAAACAATTTCTTATATTTTCTTAACGTTTTTGACTCCACAGGACATGCATTTGCATCATATACTATTTCCTTACCTCGTCTAATGCAGCCTTGCTTCTCGCCCGCCTTCCTCAATTCCCGTCTGCAAAAACATTTATTCAAACTATAAATATTTTCCAAAACGATTATATTTTCCCTAATAATAGTGGCACTTTGGCGAGGTAACAGCTCACCATTCGCCCAACATAGCTCGCTGTCCATTAGTAGATTATTCATGGGAGTTCGCCCAACATAGGAGCTCAACTCGCCATGCTTATCAATTCAGTTCGCCACTCGTTGCTTTTCACTCATAATTGGGCTCGCCCATGAATTGGATAGCCCTTGGCTATCTCGTCCTCTTGAACAACACTTTGGCGAGTTCTCTATTTCCTTCTTGCATCATTGGCACTCATCATCATTTCACATTGGCGATCACTGTTATCGCCATTCTCGCCTTTTGGCGATCATGGGTTCTCGCCCGCCTGGATAATCACTCTGACTATCCCACAAAACTGGCGAACTCACATAACAATTTCTCAAACCCGCCCTATCCTTTGGGTGAGTAGTCACCCATTTTGACTAGCAACTTCCTACTCGCCCATCGTGTTTCCTTACTCATTCTTAGTTATTTTTCCATCTAGTTTTCTTATATATTCAACAATATTCAACTACAACCAGGCTGTATCTATGATTAAATATCAAGAGAACTGCAAAACTATGAAACTCAACTTTACCAAGTTACTCCTCCAACAACAGAATGCTTTCTTATCTCTCTTAGCTTTAGTTTGCTTGTTCCTTAGCTTTTCAACATTGCAGAAGGGTTTGGCTAGCTAACAGATGAAATTGCATGGCTCATTTATGATGAAAACGGAGGAATGAAAGATGAATATGCAGAAAACAGAATTGGGCGAGGAGGTTATTTGAGAGGATGAAGTTGACGACATCATCTTCCCTCACGTATTCCTTTATATAGCCATTTGATCCTATTAGAAACTACCGACTGTTTTCTTATCACGTTTCTTTCATCATTACATGCATTAAAATTTGTGGAAAAACTGCAGCTAGTGGATGGTGGCAAGAAGAAATTTCTCTGCATGTTCTGAAAATTTTCTTTCCTTTTTTCCTCTTTTTCCCCCAGTCCACGCCATTGCCAGTCACCCTTATTGGCTTGCTCCTCTTGCTATTAAATGCTTAGTCTCCTTTGTCAAATGAAGCAACCGGCGAAAAGTCCACTGCCGCCCCTTTCCTGGACTTTTTCTATTTCCTTTTCTGCTCTTCTCCTCACCCATGTCTCTTCCAGCCAACGTTGATTGGCTAACTCCCCATCCTTTTCTTTGTTTTGTCTTCTAGCCCTTAATTCTCTTGTCATTCTTCTTCTTCTTCTCCACGCCAACGTTAGCCACATTATTAACTTTGTCTTACCTCCTTTAATGCTTCCATAATTCAACTAATAAGGTTCTTTTTTTTTGCATTTCTTTTTCAACCAAATGCATATACACCATAACTTAAAATGAAAAATGAGAATTCATACTTAATTGTTTTCTTTAATTTTACTCAAACAATTTGTTCCCACCATTATTCATGTACAACTATGGTATCTAGTATAATAAAATTCGGATTTTACAGGGTGTTAATCTTTCCCCACGCGTAACCGAACTCCCGAACCCAAACTTTGTTTTCGCAGATCAAAAATTATTTTTTTGATAAAACTTAATTAATTTTAATATTTTATTAAAAAGATAAATAATTTTAGGTGACCAATCACACCTGGACAAAAAAGATTGGTGGCGACTTCTCTTTGTGTTTTTTTTCCAAAATCGTCTAGCGATCGGGTCCTCGGACGAAAATCGTTACGACAGCTTGGCGACTCCACTGGGGAAATTAGAGAGTCGAACCATGATTAATCATGTTTTATCCAAAATCTTAGTTAATGGTCTTAATAAATATTTAATAAAACTTTTCATAAAAAATAATTAAAAAAACAAAAAAATACAAACAAAAAAATATAAACAAAAAAAATTTGTGAATCATCTTTATCATTTGCATTTTGTTATGATGCACTTTAAATTGTGTTCCTTTGCATACATGACATATTCATTGCATACATCAACCCCACACCCGGGTTTGTCCCTTTTAGGAGAGAGTATAATACCTTTGCTCTCGTGAGGTGATAACCTCCGCAATGGCAAGCGAAATACTCTCACTCAAGTTGAACCATTTCCGTTTGTAGCCTGTCATGGGTGAGGATTGGGGTGCCTTACTAGTCTAGTGTGGACGTCAGTAAGGAACAATTTGAGAACCTTTTACCCTTTAGAGGCTTAAACCAAGCATGTATTGAGCCATAGAGAAACTAACCTTAGCTAGAGCTATACCAGCATTTTGTGAGGGTTACCTTAAATTATGCCACATGAATGAATACTTTTATGTAACACCTTTATGGGAAATATAATAAAGTGAATGTTGAAATTGTGAAAAAAATAAAAATAAAAACCCTTCTCATTCAATTTTATTTGTGATTTCAATAGCATGCATATTCTAAAAAAAAATATTTTCATTTTTTTTAAAAAAAGAAGGTGTTTTTGTAAGATTTTAAACTTGATATATGCATCTCATCATATGTGCAATAGCTATTGAATTTCATGCACATACATGCATTTAGCATGCATACATACATTCCATCTTGTGCCCACTTATGAAAATTTTTGGTGATCATAAGTAATGACATCAAATCTTGGAAGTAAAAAGTTAAGATTTTTAAAATCCTCACCAGCGTATTGGGATGATTTTAATAGTCTTTTCTTTTATGGCACAATTTCAAACAATAATATGCTCTAAATTGCGGTAAACAAATGTCAGAGGTGCCAAAATAAAGAAGCCACCGCATTCTGAACCACTTATTTGACATCGTTATAGTACTCAATCAAAGGCCAAAGCCATGGAAAATGAACATGTTGAGCGAATGGAAAAGATGAAAAGAATTCAGCAAGAGCTAGCTAAATCTCAAGAAGAATCTCAGAAGCAAATGTCGAAGATGATAGAGATGATGATGACTTTGATGAAAGGCAAAGAGGTCACGGAAGGATCAGGAAATGAGCCTCAACCTATGAGAGAGAATCTACTGTACCCATCGAAGTTTATAGCCCCTCAAACTCAAACTTCCCAAAGAGCTTATCCCCAAGCTCATGTTTTTGTGAATCAACAATTAGACCGAGGACAGCACTCGAGATCTAGCCCTGTTGATCCTATTTTTGTTCCAAATTTACATGATCCCATGGAGCAAGAAAAGTTGAGGAAAGAAAGTGGCGAGTCACAACAAAAATATGAACTGTTGGATGAAAGGTTAAGGGCAATCGAAGGAATGGATTTCTTTGGAATTATAGATGCTAATGAGCTTAGTTTGGTCCCAGATCTAGTAATTCCACCGAAATTTAAAGTACCTGAATTTGAGAGATACGATGGGACCACATGCCTAATAGCTCACATCACTATGTTTTGTCGAAAAATGTCTGGGTATACAAATAATGATAAGTTGCTCATCCATTGCTTCCAAGATAGTTTAACTGGAATAGTAGCCAAGTGGTACAATCAGCTTGATCGGAGTTACGTTCGCAAATGGAATGACCTGGCAAAAGCCTTCTTGTCCTAGTATAAGCACATGACTAACATGGCACCAGATAGATTGTCTTTGCAAAATATGGAAATGAAGCATTCTGAAAGTTTCAAGGAGTATGCCAATAGGTGGAAGGGCCTCGCATCTCAAGTGCAGCCTCCCCTTACTGAAAAGGAAACCACGGTATTGTTTGTTAATACTTTGCCATCATCATATTATTGTAGGCTTGTGGCGAGTGCTACAAAAAAATTTGCTGACCTGGTAATTTCTGGAGAAATGATAGAGAATGCCATTAAGAGTGGTAAAATTGATGATACTTCTGCTTCAAATAGAGTTGGGGCAAATAAGAGAAAAGAGGGAGAAACACAAGCTGTTACCATTGAAAATCAACCACCAAGGAGTTTCGTTCCTTTTCAACCCTATACTGCACATCCCCCATATCCTTATTATCCAACTATAGACAACACTACCCATAATCCTTTTGTTTATCACCCAAGTTGGCAATCAAATTTTCAAGTCCCTACTCAATCAAACAAACCGGTGGGTAGTCAAAAAAGGGTGAGGAACAATCAAGGGAGAATCTCTGTGGACCCAATTCCTATGACCTATACAGAGTTATTTCCACAATTGGTGAGAGATAATCTTGTTGCACCTGTTTATCTAGAACCATTAAAACCTCCATATCCTAAATGGTATGATGCCACTGCTCGATGTGACTATCATTGTGGGAATGTAGGCCACTCCATAGAGACTTGCCTTGCTTTTAAATATAAGGTGCAGAGTTTGATCAATGTTGGCTTGCTAAATTTTGATAAGAAGGAAAAGTAAAATGTTGGTGGGAACCTTTCGCTGTAAAAAGGCATAGATTTTGGAGGACAAGTGTTCTATGAGGAAAGGCCAAAGTTTGTCACTTTTGAGTTATTCTAAAGTAATGAAATTCCTTAAATGCTTACACCTATAAGCTTTGGGGAAATTTTTATGCATGAGTTAGTTTATCTATTATCATTTGAATAAAATGACAGATGCATTTGCACTACATATCCTCTTCCATACAAATCTTTGCTTTCATCTCTTTGTATTTCAGCCACACTTAACTTCCCAAAAAATGAATGAGCAGTCAATTATGACAATAGTCTGGGATTTTATTTTGAAAATTCTATTTCTATTGGCAAAGTCAGTGATCATTCTTGTCCCTTAAATTGCTAAAATTGTTGAAGCAATAAAGAGATAGCTCCTATCAAGAGAAGTTAAAATCGCATGAAATGACAAAGAAGTGAAGCTCTTGTATCCATTGTGTTGTTCTTGTTCAATAAATGTTCTTCAATAAGAGTATTTACATTTGAGATGAGAAATGACCGTCTTTGATCTATCCTTCGTGCATGAGTAAAATTATCCATTTGCCACCCTTATTGAGCCTATCATGCTTTTTTTCAAAACAAACCCACCAAGGATCACCCTTCACATTGAGGGGCAAATTTTGCAAAAAAAAAAAACCTGTTGACAAATGAAGAAATTCAGGTCATGAGTCATGAAAATAAAAGAGAAAATACCCTTTGATGTTTGAGTCCTCTTGTAAAAAAAAAGAGAGGTGAAATGAAAAGTTGAAAAAAAAAAGAAAATGATGAAAATAAAAATCAATTAAAGCAAGCGACAAGCATGCTTTGCACGATGATAAATGATCCTTTGGTTTTTAACCCTTAAAGAAACAAATTTTGAGCCTGATTATATCCATTTTTTTTCATAACCCATCACCAGAGCCTACATTACGTGCCTTAAAAGTCCATTTTGATCAAATGTGAATACTTGAAATTGGAGAATCATGCATTGAACTTAGACATACTTATGATGCCATCAAGAAACAACAAGATTGCGATTAGTTTGTTGGGAATATTAGTGAAGTTGAAAAAAAAAAGAGAATGAATGAGAAAATGAAAAAAAAAGAAAGAAAAGACAAAAAAGAAGAAAAGAAAGAAAAGAAGGATAAAAGGGGGAGGCTCAAATTGAAAACCCGAAAAGGCGGTTTGAGTTAAAAGAATGATAATCTAGTTGAAGATTTGGGAAGATGGTTTGACATAAGGAGAACCAGCATCATTTGAGAATCTCATGGTGTAGGGGGCAACTCAATTTGATCGAGAATGTCAATTGAATAGATTTTTCAAAGAATCCTGACTAGTTTGTCAAAATTGTCTGGTTTTTCATTGAGAACCTATAATTGTCATTTGCTTTAAATTATCCAGTTTCTTAATTGAGAACCTATCATTGTTATCCACTTTGAATTGTCCAATTTCTTATTAAACTTTATTAAGTTTGTTCTTACATTTCTTTCTTCTCCCAAGCTTTCTAATGTTCTTTCCCAAAATGGATTGAGGAAATTGGTGACTGAACTGCATTTGTCATGGAATTGGAATGATAATAAATAAATGACAATTATACGTAAAAATCTTTAGCATTACTTTAGAAAAGATTCTAAAGATGACAAAGGGCCATATACAAAAAGAGAGCAAGAATGTTGAATGTAGCTGACATCTGTGCTTCTATGAACGAGATTGGAAATAAAGAAGAGAATCTTTGTGAGAAGAAGAAATGATCCTAATGAAGAAAGCCATGGATTTTTGGCACCGAAAAAAAAAAGAGAGAAATTTTGAAACAAGGAGACTTCTGTCATTTAGGCATTCACATCATTATAAAAGACACATGTAACATGGTTTTTAACTATTACATTGGGGCATATTCCAAGAAAGCATTTGCATTTATCATCATTGTGATAGACTTTTTTTTAGGGGGCATGCATTTTGCATTTGCATCATTGAAAAAATAAAAGAAAAAAAAGAAAATGAATGAATAAGGAATGCAATGGGGTTAGTTGTTCCTTAAAGAGTAAGAAAATTTTCTTTAAAGAAAAATGGTGCAGTCATAACAAGAGTTTAAGTCTAATGTCACTGGCATCGTTAGATGGTTTCAAGCCCAATGAAATTAGCTTATGAGTAAATGAGAGTTAGTTGGCTTCATTGTAAAATTGATGCATGATAAGGCTTAGATATTCTATATTTGATTTACAAAACCAATGAACACTTAGGATGAGAAACTCTAAGTCAAGATGTGAAATTCGAAAGATGAGAAATTCTTGGGATGTGAATCTCTAAGTCAAGATGAGAAACTCTTAGGATGAGAAACTCCAAGTCAAGATGTGAAACTCTTGGGATGTGAATTTCCAAGTCAAGATGAGAAACTCTTAAGATGTGAATCCCTTAGAATGCGAATATTTGAGTCAAGATGTGAAACTCTTGAGATGTGAATCTTCGAGTCAAAATGGGAAACTCTTAGGATGGGAATCTCCAAGTCAAGATGAGAAACTCTTGGAATGTGAATTTTCAAATCAAGATGTGAAACTCTTAGAATGTGAATCTTCAAGTCTAGATGCGAATCTCTTAGGATGTAAATCTTCAAGTTTTTCTAGATGCGAATCTCAAAATTTTTGTGAATCATGGAATATTTTCTTTGTTCCAAATATGTGAATTTCTCTAAAAAAAAACAAAATTTCTCTTATTGAATTCACTTTTTCATAGTGGATCAAGCCTTGGTAGGGAGTCAAGGTATTATGTTTCAAAATCGAATTCACTTTTTCGAAGTGGATCGAGCCTTGGTAGGGAGTCAAGGTATCATGTGTTTCAAAATCGAATTCACTTTTTCGAAGTGGATCGAGCCTTGGTAGGGAGTCAAGGTATTATGTTTCAAAATCAAATTCACTTTTTCACAGTGGATCGAGCCTTGGTAGGGAATCAAGGTATTATGTGTCAAAATCCAATTCACTTTTTCGAAGTGGATCGAGCCTTGGTAGGGAGTCAAGGTATTGTGTTTCAAAATCGAATTCACTTTTCTAAAATGGATTGAGCCTTGGTAGCAAGTCAAGGTATTATGTGTTTCAAAATCAAATTCACTTTGTCGAAGTGGATCGAGCCTTGGTAGGGGGTCAAGGTATTATGTTTCAAAGTTGAATTCACTTTTTCACAGTGGATTGAGCCTTGGTAGGGAGTCAAGGTATTAGGTTTTAAAGTCGAATTCACTTTTTCAAAGTGGATCGAGCCTTGGTAAGGAGCCAAGGTTTCATGTGTCAAAATCGAATTCAGCTTTTCAAGGTGGATCGAGCCTTGGTAGGGAGTCAAGGTATCATGTGTTTCAAAATCGAATTCACTTTTTTTTTTCACAGTGGATTGAGCCTTGGTAAGGAGCCAAGGTTTCATGTGTCAAAATCGAATTCAGCTTTTTCGAAGTGGATCGAGTCTTAATCGGGAGTCAAGATATTATGTGTTTCAAATCAAATCCATTGTTCCCAATGGGTCGAGCCTTGGTATGGAGTCAAGGTATTATTTTCGAGAATCAAAACTGAATTTTCCCAAAAAATAAAAAAATGAAAAAAAAATGAAATGACTTCAGACAAAATTGTTGTCTAAAGTCTTTGCCATATTCCTGATTCTCAACAATGTGCAAAGAGGGGCAGCTGTAGACACAAAATTTTGTCCGAAAAACTTATATTAAAAAATTGAAAAAAAAAGCAAAAAAATAAAAAATATAATAAATAAATTAAACTCATCCTTCAATGCCCATGCATCATGCAAATTTAAGGCAAGGTTGACTTGAGAGATTTAGACCAAATATGAATAAGTCAATAAAAGGAAAATAAATCATGCAAAAAAGGAAATAATTAAATGCAATAAAAGCTGAAAATAAATTACCAAAAATAATACAATGAAAAAAGGAATAAAAAGATAGGTCAAATAAAAATTCCCTAATCATGGGGTTAATACATTAAAATCAAGATTTTTCTTTCTAAATAAAGAGGGCTACATAGTTATAAATGGGGGACCTTTTTACATAGAAAAAACAGGGAGGAGAAGAAAACCCTAAAGAATTTTGCTACTACTTTTTATTTTTTTTCCACTGGGGACGGCCACTTCCACGATTCATCATCATCTTCAACTTAGCTTTACAGTATCATCAAACCTCCCCTGCCTTGCTTTCATCATCTTCAAGCCCTGTCCTCATCTCTAAACCAGATCACCTTCAAGCATCCATCCTACATCTATTCTTCGCTACACCACCACCTTCTCACTCCACCATCATCTGTTGCCATTCCTACTGCTGTTACTCGAGACTATCCACTGCTGCCGCGCCTATTGCACACCTATATCGGCTACTAGCATCATCCATCCTGCTTCACTGCCTTGCGTGCTGCGTCTTCTTCCCTGCACTACTTCACCATCGTTGCTTGCTGCATCGCCCCAAGCCACTCTCGCACTGCTGCACGTTGTTGTTGCACCACCTATCTCTGCTGGCAGTCCTCTCCACTGCACCATTCTCGCGTGAAGACCCTGCTCGGTTTTGTTCCTGCCCAATGTCACTTCTGCAAAGCCAGGAAGGTTGCAACCTGCGTGGAGAAGAAAGATAAAGAGATTGAAAATAGGTCATCTTGCCAAGGTATATTCCTTGTCTCATGCTTTGTAAATTCTGTTTGATGCAATAATAGTGATGAATAAAAAAGGAAAACGTAAATAACAAAAGTTGACAAGTTTATATATATTTTACTTACATGCATCATTGTTTGTACGTATCCATGCACTTAGTTTTAGGTTGGATAAAAGAATCTATATAAAAATATATTTCTTTAGAAAAGAGATTAAAAAAAAAAGAAGAGTTGTCTTGTATTTTAAGTATGTTAAAAATTTCACATACGTAATTTTTTGTTGTTAAGAGACTTTTTTTTTAAAAAAAAGTAACAAATAAAGCAATAAAAAAATAATAAAACAAATAAATGAAAGATAAATACAAATAATAAATTCGGATTTCCGATGATAAGATTTTGAAGAAATCACAAGTAGTGATTCTTCGATAATCTTTAGGATCGAGAAAATTCATTAGATATTACCAGCGTATTGGAATATCTAATTTGTTTATCTCGACATCAAAGTTCCTTATAAATATAAAAAAATAGTAAAATAAATAAAAAGGGGTAAAAAGTAAATAAATATAAACTTAAAATAAATAAATTTAAATATAAATTTTTAATAACAAATCTCAAATTTCTGATGATAAGATGTCGAAGAAATCACAAGTAGTGATTCTTCGATAATCTTTAGGGTCGAGATAAAATCTTTAATGTCACCAGCGTATTGGGACATTTAAATGATTTTATTCCGATATAAAGAAAATATTAATAAGATTTCTTAGTATAAAAAAATAAATATAAATATGGTAATAAAAATAATAATATAAAAAAATAAGTAAATATGAGAAAATAGTAAGCGAATAGAAATTAAAAAAAAGGGCTTTTAAATAGGTAAAAATTTAGGAATTAAAATAAATAAATAAATATACATCTTAAATATAAAGGGATCCCCGATGATAGGATTTTTTAGAAATCACAAGTAGTGATTCTTTGATAATCCTTAGGGTCGAAATAAAATACTAGAATATTATCAGCGTATTGGGGTATTCAAGTAATTTTAGTTCGATGCTAAGATTTTTAATATAATTAATTTGTATGAAATAAACTAATGCTTAAATAATAATAATAATAATAATAATAATAATAATAATAATAATAAATAAATAAATAGAAATTTTAAACCAATAAATAAACAAGACTTCAAAATAAAGAGTAAAGCAATTTAAAAATAAATAAGATATAAATAATGTCCGATGATGAGATGTTACGGAATTCACAAGTAGTGATTCCTAACTGATCTAGGTGAGAGAAATATGTTAAATGTTATCAGCGTATTGGAACATTTAATATAATTTTTCAATAAAAATAAAATTTTATAAAATCAATAAATTTCAAAAGCAATAATATAAATATAAAATAAAATAATATATTTCTCATGTGCATCATATTTATTTTGTTTGCATCATTTGCATTCATGAAATTTCAAAAAATATAAGTGCGAATATCCCGAGGATGAGATTCTATAGATATCGCAAATAGCGATTCTCAAGAAATCTTTAGGTGAGGAAATTATCCGAAATGCTACCAAAAGTATTGGGGTATTTTGGAATAATTTTTAATACAAAAGATTCTCATTTATTTCAAATAAAAAATTGTCACGACCCGAAGGTCAATGACGTCCACTTAACACTTACTTGATTTCTTATGAAAATTTCGAACCAAATGTTTTTTTTCTTTCTCTACTTACGGTTTGTATTCGGTGTTAGTGTAGTAGCTAAATCCAATCCTATCTTACTCATATTATTTCTCGAACTATGTCACGTTTCTCAAGGAGGTTTTCCTTATGATTTTCGTCTTATTTTACTATTCCCAAAAGAAACAGGTCGAAAACCTCCCCTTTGTATTTTATTAATTTTCCCAGGTAAAATTTCTTGCACAAAACACATTTTAAATAACATAATATGGCAGCTGGTGGTTCTCCACAGTTTCACGCAATCACGTATATCAAGGATTTCAAGAGTTGAATCATTACTAAGTTCACTTATATCACTTCATCCATATATAGTTTAAACATACATTTTGACCCGGATCGGACTCGATAACCACCTAGACTCACATAATCATCTAGTACGATCCAAGGTTACATCCCATATTCTTTCCTAGTACTGTGAAATTCAACGTACACATGATTATCAAAGTGATATACTAGCAGTATACCTCAGAATACAAAATGCTAGCTCCGGAGAACGCAAAGGAGTACCACTACTAGGTACGGTTTCCCGGGAGCCTATACGAAGTCTGAGCCAGCTATCAACTCGTATGATCTGCAGATGTTAAATAAAGGGGTGAGCAATCCACGGCTCAGTAAGTAGTTTAAATAAAACATACTAGGCTCATATCGTAAAATACGATCATACATGCTTGAGTTATCGTAAATTAGCATGTATGGATTATACTAAGGTATATTACCATTTTGTAAGTGCACACACGTCATAAACTTGTTCACGCTTACTTTTCATCCTTAGTTACACAAGGCATCGTTCTTATTAAAAGTATAATTATGTGTGGAAGCACGAACATTCAAGTAGCACATGTTCAATGGCGTATATAGACATAACTCAATAATCGATAGAAATGAACATTCAAGTAGCACATGTTCAAATGGCAGATATAGACATCATCCAATAATCATATACATCATGTGTCATATGCCTAAGGTCTATTTCATCCTTCGACATTCGTCGCATTCACGAATCACAATCACTTACTTATAGTCACAATATCCTACGATTTCTCATATTTCGTCGAAACTCGTGTAGCACTTAGTTCCCGAAGGATTCTAGAGGTGGCTCCCACGGTTCGAAATTCGAGTCTTTGCTCGGCTAGGCCTTTAACACATCGAAGCTCGTGTAGCACTTAGTTCCTGAAGGATTCTAGAGGTGGCTCCAACAGTTCGAAATTCGAGTCTTTGCTCGGTTGGCCTTTAACACATCGAAGCTCGTGTAGCACTTAGTTCCCGAAGGATTCTAGAGGTGGCTCCCACGGTTCGGAATTCGAGTCTTTGCTCGGTTGGCCTTTAACACATCGAAGCTCGTGTAGCACTTAGTTCTCGAAGGATTCTAGAGGTGGCTCCCACGGTTCCAAATTCGAGTCTTTGCTCGGCTAGGCCTTTAACACATCGAAGCTCGTGTAGCACTTAGTTCCCGAAGGATTCTAGAGGTGGCTCCCACGGTTCGGTATTCGAGTCTTTACTCTTGGCACATAAGGCTAGGTGCTAATTGAGGTCTATGCACTCAACATAGGGGCGATATGTATATTTGGTACTCAACTCACGTATCCATACCCAAAGCATAACAATATGTTAACATGTTCAGTAATCATAAGAGTGCCATAAAACATACAATATGTTAACATGTTCAGTAATCATAAGAGTGCCATAACACATAACACATTACACAATGCACGACAAAGATTACTTTTTAAATAAGGGCATTTCACAGGCACATTATGTTCAATTTAAAACTCTTATATAATTATTCTAGTTATCTTACCCGTAATGCTCAACCAATATCCTATATAATTTAATTAATTATTTAATAAGGATTCCTTCATCTCTTACGAGATGATACTAGTAAGATTTATTTAACCCACTTACCTCGATGCTTGGTAGGTTACCTTTCCTCGATCCTCAACTCAAGCTAAACTCCTACACCGCTCCAAATTCACTACAATTAAATCAAATGATGTTTTAATAACACGTCCTAATTACGTTTTGATCACATATCAATTATATATCTTAGAATCTTGACTATTCTAACTCATTTCTTTGACGAGGAACTAAATTCTTTATGTGTCTCTCGAAACATTACTTATTCGATTTAATAACTCTTGACTTATATTCTTTATAAGATAATAAGAGGTTTATTAATTTGTATACGCTATTTTCCTTTCGTTAGATATATATTTATATATAATCGAATAGTTGTATAATTATAACTATATCTTAAACACTTATACAATTATACTTGTATTTATATCTTAACAAACCTCTTTTTCCTTTCTTTGCACTTCTTCTCTTTGTCTCTTGTTTAGTTTTCAAGTGAGTAGCATAAACATATATATATATATATATATATATATAAGTGATATATGTGTACATATATATATGGGTATTTGATACTTGTGTAATCTAAATTCTTAGATTTTAGTCTTTCATTTCTAAATATACAAATACATATATATATATATATATATATATATATATATATATATATACACACACACATTTAAATATATAGCATTTACATGGTATAAATTTTCAATTTCAAATTTCAATTTCCTTACTTTCCTACATCTTTATATATATATATATATACACATAAGTATCTATATATGTATTTTCACCTATATATATATATGTACCACATATATTTTTTTATATTCTTTTTCCTTTTTCTTTTATTCCTTTTCTTTTTTTTATTTCTTTTGTTATTTCTTTCAAGACCTATTTCTATGCACATTGCTATCCTCAAAATCCATTAAAACATCAACCAAGAAATGTCATTTACCTTAGTTAAACCCTCCAATTTTTGGCTGCAAGGTCAGCCCTCATAATCCCTCTCTCGGCTTGGATAATTTCCAGCCAAAGTGCCTTGTTCCACCCTCTTTTCTAGCTTTTTGTTCTGTCCCGTATGTGTTGAGGGGAGGGTTTTTCCTGCACCAAATGGTCTGTTGCTGTAGCCTTCTTGCCCAGCCAAGTCTCCCCCTTCGTTGCCCTATCCTGAAACCGAGAGAAACACTAAGTGGTTCCTTAGCTGCTTCACGTTTCTTGCCCTAACTTTCCTGACGTTTTATAGCATCATCTAAACTCCATTTCAGCACCTCAAAACCCTGTTTCAATGCTTAGACCCAGCTCTGAATTACAGCCCTGTACAGTCCGATTTAAGTGCCTTTACTTCAGAAATTGCAACCCGTTTTCCAATGCCACAACACTAGCCAATAGCCATCATTTTGGTCCCTGTACCGACACTAGACTAGAAACCTTAGCTTCAGCTTTGTTTTTGCTATTTTATCCGGCGCCCTAGGCAGTAGCAACGACACTCATGATTCACTCTTTCCTTCTAACTCTAATTCGTTCTCCTTCATTGAACGCCTCTGCTAAATTTCCTTTCTTTCCTTATTTGTTTTCTTTTTGGTTTTCTTCCCTCAGGTTCAATTTAGGCAGACGAAATGGGGTGTGGGGGTTAACGACAGATGGAGTTTCCAGGGCAGTGGGTTGGCTCTCTTCCTTTACTCTCCTTTTTCCTTGTTTTACTTACAAGGCTTCTTTTAGAAGCTTGATTGTTGGTGCCGGCAAATGTTAGTGGGGTTTGATGGGAGAAAGTCCCATCAAACTCCACTAACACATACTTAAATTTTTTTTATTATTATAAATATATTTCAAATATCTACAATTCCTATAGTTTACAATTGTCTTTAAATAATATATATTTATCTATATACCAATCATATATTCATATGTATTTATTTATTTTATTATACTCTTTACATTTAATAGGTAAATATACCTATGTTCAAAACCTTAATTATTATAAAATGTACATTTATATATACATATATATATCCATATAAATATATATATGTGTATACATATAATATTTTCATATTTAGTATATTTTTTTTGTATGGTATGTGTATACATATGAATTCTTCAATTTATCTTAATTATTTATTATTCATGCATACTACATTTCCCTTTTTTATACTTGTGTACTTGTTTTATTAAAACAACCTACCTATGTATTTGGTGGAATTTATGCATCTAATCAGTTCATATTTAAATTCTTGAACTTAGTTATGAGATTTTCCAAAGGACACAAAAGTATAAATTATTTGTTTTCTAATTCCACTAATTTGAGGTTTCATCCTCATTACTTGGTATAAGATTATTACTTACAACATATATCATAATACTCAACTTACTCTATGTCTCTTATTTATTCGCAACATATGGTACAAAGTTTGTAGTTTTTACATCCTCCCCACCTTAGGAAATTTGGTCCCCCAAATTTTCTGTGTCTATCTGAAATAGGTGAGGGTATTTCTCTCTCATTAAGCTTTCCAACTCCCATGTGGCTTCCTCTGAAGAGTGGTGCTACCAAAGCACTTTGACTAAAGGGATTGTCTTAGACCTCAGTATCTTATCTTTCCTGTCTAAGATCCGAATTGGTCTCTCAACATAGCTTAAGTCCTCTCTAATCTCCAGTGGCTCATACTCGATCACATGAGATGGGTCCGGATGATATTTCCGTAGCATCGACACATGAAAAACGTTATGCACACCTGATAGCTTTGGGGTAATGCTAGTCGATATGCTACGTCACCCACTCTCTCTAATATCTCAAACGGACCAATGTATCGAGGACTCAACTTCCCTTTCTTGCCAAATCTCATTATGCCTTTAGACAGAGAGATTTTCAAGAACACTTTATCACCCACTTAGAACTCTAAAGGCCTCCTTCGATAGTCGGCGTAACTTTTCTGTCTGTAACCAATCACATATGGACTTTATCTTCTCAGAAACTTTCTCTAACATACTTCTATGTTAAGGCACTGACTGGATTAATAGCCTTTATAGCTAGGAAGTGTGAGGACTTGGTTAATCCCTCAATAATAACCCGAATTTCATCGTGACTCCTATGGTCTTAGTGTGCCCTATGGTGAAGCCCATAATTACATGCTCCTATTTCCGAGTTGGCACGTGTAAAGGATTGAGCAACCCTATTGGTTTCTAGTGCTCGATCTTAACTTTTTAGTACGCTAAGCATCTGGGCACAAAAGTCACTATATCTTTCTTTGCACCAACCCAAAGATACACTTCGTGCAAATTCTGGGGCATCTTTGTATTCTCGGGTGCATCGTGTACCTGGAAATCATGTGCCTCTTTCGTTACTTTGTCTCTTTATGACTTCACTATTTGTAATGCATATCTTTTCATTATACCTTAGTAAACCATCTCAATCGATTCATAAGTATAGTACTAACCAAAATGCCTATCACCACTATAATCATCTATTTCAAACACCTCAACATGATTTCCACACCATGCTAAATACATTCGTCACATGTTATATCAAAAAGGTCAAAATTTTATGTCTTGTATCCACGTTTCTTATGCACTACACAAGCTTATATGTGCTCATTAGTCAATGAGAGTACACAATTTTTATAAACATATACTTTTACATAAGCATCCTACATAGTAGGATTCACAAAATGTCGTAATTCAATATTTTCTCAATCTTGTTACTACAATAATGATCAAAATTAACAATTCTCCATGGCCTCAATGAATCTGTCACACATCAATTTAACTGTCTCTCAACAATACTGTTTTCAAGACATCATTATCGTAGTGTCATAGAGTAACTAACCTGTGTAACCTATTTCCACAAGGTCACACTCCAAGTTTTTCCCACTTAATTTACTAGATGGGTCATGATTCACTTTTCCACAAGAAAGTAGTTCACCACAGGCACCTCACGTTCTGTAATCATTGATTATGTTCATTCATGATCAGGTTTCCACTTTCTTACAGACAATTCATTTGCACCAACTATTGCATAGTATGATAAAATCATACGCGTCAATTCCAGTCCATCCCCACATGAGTCTTTCACTTCCTCAACAATCCACATAATAGCATAATCTTAACTCCGTTCTGGTAGCCAGTGTTGCTACTCCTCATGTCTGAGCTCATCAGGCGTGTTCTCCTTTGTCTTTTATGTTTCTTTGATCCCTGTAGCATTGCTTACTGTAGTTGGTGTTCATGTGTGATGACCTCTTGTATCTTTTTTTTGCCATAATGAAATTTCCTTCCTTTGGCTGAGCAAAAAAAAACTACTAAGGATCTATATTCTTAATAAAATAATAATAAAACTTAAAAAGTAAGGACGGAAGGGTAAAATTACCCTTCCAAATTTTTGTCCTTTTCCTCCCATTTCCCACCGCATCACCCTCAATCGGCCTCAATCAAGGATGCAAGTGGACCCTTGATATATGAGATGAATCCCAAAAAACTTTAGGAAAAAACAAGCCTAAAGTTAGTGGGCAGATACAGATATATTTGATTGATTTTATTGGGTAAATTTGCACTAACATTAAAAGGTTTGAGAATAAGTATCTAGCTAGCTGACAGACCATGCAAATGCAACTAACCTCCTATGGAAAACATTTTACTACTCACTACGTGTATCTTTTTTGTGAACATGAAATTTTACGTGTTGCATGAAATCAGCTCGAATTCGGCGAGGGGAAGTGAATCATAGTATTGGTCAGCTAGCTAGCTACAAACTTTTTGAGATGAGTAGAGTTTGGGAAGGTAATAACTGTAAGTTCCCCACATAAGTTAACTACTTAGTCAGTAGTGTTTTATAGGAAATAAAAGACTTGAGGTTAATTTCACAACCTCTTAAAACTTCCTATTGTGGTCTTATATTTTATTATCATTATCTAATAAATTTTAAATTATTTATCCATATCTACAAGTGATAACTGCCCACAAAATTGAATTACGTTTTTAATGGGAAGACGTATATAAAGAAAAATACAGGGTATTGGGTCCCTAATCTGAGCATTCTGAAAAACACACCATCAGTGAGTTTGCTTAAGATTAGAAGATTAAATACGAAAGGCACGCAATTTTATCGCAGCTCAATATTTTTCGGTATCAATGACTGGAGGTTAATATCCTGTTCCGCATTTATAATCTATGATGTGTTGTTTTCGGTGTCAACACATTAGATACATCAATTCAATATTTCTTACAGTTGGTATCAGAGCCATTAAAACCTCTGTCTTGATTTTGTTTGAACAAATTAATTGTATTGTAGTATAGAAGTTGGCATTTAAAACGTAAGATCTTGTTTTTTGTGCAGTAGTTTCTTTCTTTGATCGGAAAAAGCGACTTCTGTGCATTGAAAAAGCTAGTTAAATTAGTATATTATTAAGGCATAAAAGTTTTGAGAAATCTGACTTCTCAACGTACAAACCACAAAAGAACTAAAAAAAAAGAATGGAAAATGCATTGTATGTGATCTGTGAAACCTAAAAAGATATTAATTATAATTATAACGAAATATGACAACGGTGATGAAAATTAACTTGGGAAACAAAAAGGTTGATATCCCTTGTTTAATTGTTTATTACTTTTATTTATTTATTTATTATTATTATTTTTTTGTTGGCTGGAGAAAGTGAGCCTTTGAAATTTCATAGCTATTTTGAATCTGCCATTCATTACACAATTGGAATTGCAAATTCATTCTTTTCATTAGCTTTTATTTTCATGGGGCATTTGATTTAGATTATTCTTGTTGTTTCAAACATTACAATAAATCTTGCATTGTGGATATGGGCAAGAATTTGACAGTGTTAATTATTAAATTAATCATAAAAAAAAGAGGCTTATATCATTATTTGATTCATAGTATTTTTTGTATGCTTGAATTTTATGTGTAAGTAATGAATGTATGTATACAATATTTTCTGTTTATAATATGTTGATTGTGTACATGATTGAAAATTATTATTTATGCATAAAATTTGATGTCATGTGATCCATATAATTTTTCTTGATCAAGGAATAGCCACAGCATCTTTGATTAAGTTAAATTATATATCATGTATATTCGGTCACATATAGAAAAATGACATTAATTGTAATTAATCATATTTAATATAATAAATTTTATCCCACATGAATTTTTGTTATATTTGTGTGATTAATTAGGATGAAGTAACAAATTATTTTTCTTAGTTTACCCACAGGAGTTAAGAAAAGGAATATAATTTGTTAGTTTCATTATAAAGTTTATATATGAATCTGTTTAAACTAGAACTTCGCCCACAAGCAGTTTTATATGTTATTTGATTCATATTTTAATGCATGATTTACATTGGTAAAGCATGATATTTGTTTATTTGCCTCAAATTTGTAACATAAGCGTGAATGTTTGATTTATTTGTAGTTATACAACCTTTGAATTTTTCTGATGATAAATGTGATGTTCCCTATTTAAGTGGTGATAACTATAAGATATGGAAGGAGAGAGTTCTTCTTCAATTAGGGTGCATGGACATTGATTATGCTATTAGGAAGGATGAACCACCTGTACCTACTGAAACTAGCCCTCAGGGTGCGATTGCCCTATATGAACGATGGGAGCGATCTAATCGCTTAAGTATGATGTTCATAAGGACACGTATATCGGCTAGTATTCATGGTTCAATCCCTGAGTGTAAAAATGTTAAGGAATTGCTGAAGGCTATTGATGAACAGTTTGAGTCTTCGGATAAGGCACTAGCTAGCACCCTAATGACAAAGTTATCATCTATGAAGCTCACTAGTGTTAGAGGTGTGCGTGAGCACATCATGCAGATGAGGGACATAGCGGCTCAGTTGAAGTCTCTTGAGGTTGAGATGTCTGAATCCTTCCTTGTGTACTTTATTTTGAATTCCCTTCCACAACAATATGGACCTTTCAAAATTTCTTACAACACACATAAGCAAAAATGGTCAATAAATGAACTCCTGACCATGTGTGTTCAAGAGGAAGGGAGGTTGCTAATGGAAATGGGTGAAAGTGCACATATAGCAACACAAGGAAAGAACAAAGCGCAAGCCAAACAAAAGGGAAAGGGTAAAATACCTATCCAGACTGAGAAGAAAGAGTCAAAGTGTTTTTTCTGTAAAAAGAAGGGACACATGAAGAAGGACTGCAACAAATATAAGGCTTGGCTTGAAAAGAAAGGTAATCCAATCTCACTTGTTTGTTATGAATCTAATATAGTCGATGTTTGTCATAACACTTGGTGGATTGATTCTGGTTCTACAATCCATGTTTCAAATACCTTGCAGGGTTTTCTAAACCAAAGGAAACCAATGGCCAGTGAGCAATGCATCTATTCAGGAAACAAGATGCGTTCTCAAGTGGAAGCAGTAGAGATGTGCAGATTAGTTTTAGATACTGGTTTTGTTTTGAATTTGGAAAGAACCTTTTATATTCCATGTTACTCTAGAAATTTAATTTCAGTTTCAAGACTTGTACCAGTTGGATTTTCTTTTGAATTTTATGAAAATGCTTTCCGCTTGCTTTATAAATCTAGTGTTGTTGGAAATGGGATGTTGATTGATGGTTTATTTCGAATTCATTTACAAAATAATATTTCAAATAGTATAATGCACGTCCAAGACAATGTAGGTATTAAACGATGTGTTATGAATGAAAAGTCCTCTATATTGTGGCATCGGAGATTAGGACATATCTCCATAGAGAGAATTAAAAGGTTAGTGAATGATGGAGTACTTAGTATTTTGGATTTTACTGACTTTGATACTTGTGTGGACTGTATAAAGGGAAAGCAGACCAACAAGACAAAGAAAGGTGCCAAGAGGAGTTCAGACATATTAGAGATCATACATACGGACATTTGTAGTCCGGATATGGACTCATATGGTCAGAAATACTTCATCTCATTCATAGATGATTATTCACGATACATGTATCTCTACTTGCTTCATAATAAGAACGAAGCATTAGATGCTTTTAAAGTTTTCAAAGCAGAAGTAGAGAAACAATATGGAAAACAAATTAAGATCGTGAGATCAGATAGAGGTGGAGAATACTATGGTAGATACACTGAGGATGGACAAGCACCTGGTCCATTTGCGAGGTTTCTTGAAGAGCATGGGATTCAAGCCCAATACACTATGCCTGGATCTCCAAACCAGAATGGTGTAGCAGAAAGAAGAAACCGAACCTTGATGGACATGGTACGGAGTATGCATAGCAACTCCAAGCTTCCTAAATCCTTGTGGACCGAAGCTCTTAAAACGGCAGTGTATATATTAAACCGGGTTCCAACTAAAGCCGTTCCAAAAACACCTTTTGAATTATGGAAAGGTTGGAAACCGAGTTTGCGACATATACGCGTTTGGGGATGCCCGTCTAAAGTAAGAGTTTATAATCCACAAGAAAAGAAATTGGACCCAAGGACTATAAGTGGGTATTTCATTGGATATGCTGAAAAGTCTAAGGGTTACAGATTTTATTGTCCATCACATGTCACTAGAATTGTGGAATCAAGAAATGCAAAGTTTCTTGAAAATGACTTGATTAGTGGGAGTGATCAATCTCGGAACGTAGTTTCTAAGAAGGATCATTCAGATATTCAAGCTCCCATTTCAAGTGACAAATTGGTTGTTGTTCATAACTTCCCTCAAGTTCAAATGGACGTTGAACAACCAATCATTGAAGCTCCACAAGTTGCTGATGACAATCCAGTAGATCCAGTTGTTCAACAATTACCAGAGACTGTTGAGCAACCAGTTGTGCAACATACTCCACAGGAGGATGCTGACACAACATTAAGAAGATCAACTAGAATGAAGAAATCATCAATACCTAGTGATTACGTTGTGTATCTACAAGAGTCTGACTATAATTTTGGAGCCGAAGATGACCCTGAAACATTTTCACAAGCCATGAGTTGCAGTAAATCTGAATTATGGTACAATGCCATGAAAGATGAGTTGAATTCTATGGCATCTAATGGAGTCTGGGATCTTGTTGAGTTGCCTAATGGTGCAAAGGCCATTGGATGTAAATGGGTCTTTAAAACAAAGAAGGATTCATTAGGCAACATTGATAGATATAAGGCAAGACTCGTAGCTAAAGGATTCACTCAAAAGGAAGGAATCGATTACACAGAGACTTTTTCCCCTGTATCAAAGAAAGATTCTCTTCGTGTTGTTATGGCATTGGTTGCTCATTTTGACTTGGAACTGCATCAAATGGATGTGAAAACTGCATTCTTGAATGGAGACCTAGAGGAGGAGGTTTATATGAAACAACCGGAAGGATTCTCCTCTAGTAATGGTGAGCATTTGGTATGCAAGCTTAAGAAATCCATATATGGATTGAAACAAGCCTCCCGTCAATGGTATTTAAAATTCCATGATGTCATCTCTTCATTCGGTTTTGTAGAGAACATCATGGATCAATGCATATACCACAAGGTTAGTGGGAGTAAAATTTGTTTCCTTGTCCTATATGTGGATGATATCTTACTTGCAACCAATAATAAAGGGTTGCTCCATGAGGTGAAGCAATTTCTCTCTAAGAAATTTGATATGAAGGATATGGGTGAGGCATCTTATGTCATTGGCATTAAGATCCATAGAGACAGACCTCAAGGTATCCTAGGACTGTCTTAAGAGACCTATATCAATAAGGTTCTTGAGAGATTTCGGATGAAAGATTGCTCACCAAGTGTAGCACCAATAGTAAAGGGTGACAAGTTCAATTTGAACCAATGCCCGAAAAATGTACTTGAAAGGGAACAAATGCAAAACATTCCATATGCTTCAGCTGTTGGAAGCCTAATGTATGCTCAAGTTTGCACAAGACCCGACATTGCATTTGTAGTCGGAATGTTAGGAAGATATCAGAGTAATCCGAGTATGGACCACTGGAGAGCTGCAAAGAAAGTAATGAGGTACCTTCAAGGGACCAAAGATTACATGCTTATGTATAGACGAACTGACAACCTGGAGGTAGTTGGTTATTCAGATTCAGATTTCGCTGGATGTGTTGATTCACGAAAATCAACATCTGGATATGTTTTCATGCTTGCTGGCGGAGCCATATCTTGGAGAAGTGCAAAGCAGTCTTTAGTTGCTACTTCTACCATGAAGGCTGAGTTCGTTTCTTGTTTTGAGGCTACCTCACATGGTGTATGGTTGAAGAGTTTCATATCTGGGCTTAGAATTGTGGATTCCATTTCAAAGCCATTAAGAATATATTGTGACAATTCAGCTGCGGTTTTCTTGGCTAAAAACAACAAAAGTGGTAGTCGAAGTAAACATATCGACATTAAGTATTTAGCCATAAGAGAACGTGTTAAAGAGAACATAGTGGTCATTGAGCACGTTAGCACTGAATTGATGATAGCAGATCCTTTAACAAAAGGCATGCCACCAAAAAGTTTTAAGGATCATGTAATGCGAATGGGACTTGGTTCCATCTTGTGAATTGGTTGTATGGACAACTATTATTTGTAATGAAACTCTTATTCATTTGTTTTGTTTTCTTAATATTTGGTGCACGTATTGGTTATTGAGAATAACAATAAATTTTGGACCTAGAATAAACATAAGGTTTATTCATTAAGTTATGTTATCACATATAGGCTGATATTGAAGAGATGAAATATATTGTAATACATGGAAGATATTACTTATTCTTAGAGGACTTATCGCCATGATTCATGTATTTTGTTTCTTTAATTTAAGCATAAGGATTCATAGATTATGGATGGAATAGCAAGTATAATAAAATATACAGACCAAGTGGGAGAATGTAAGTTCCCCACATAAGTTAACTACTTAGTCAGTAGTGTTTTATAGGAAATAAAAGACTTGAGGTTAGTTTCACAACCTCTTAAAACATCCTATTGTGATCTTATATTTTATTATCGTTATCTAATAAATTTTAAATTATTTATCCATATCTACAAGTGATAACTGCCCACAAAATTGAATTACGTTTTTAATGGGAAGACGTATATAAAGAAAAATATAGGGTATTGGGTCCCTAATCTGAGCATTCTGAAAAACACACCATCAGTGAGTTTGCTTAAGATTAGAAGATCAAATACGAAAGGCACGCAATTTTATCGCAGCTCAATATTTTTCGGTATCAATGACTGGAGGTTAGTATCCTGTTCCGCATTTATAATCTATGATGTGTTGTTTTCAGTGTCAACACATTAGATACATCAATTCAATATTTCTTACACTTAAATTCTGAAGTTTTATCTAAGAATTATTACCTTAAACCATAAGCATGATTATGTAAAAAAAAAAAAACCATAAGCATGATTTTTTCAAATCCAGTATGATGCAACAAACTTCTCAAAAACTAAATTTTAAGGATAGCAATGGCAACGAGAAAGTGTTTACCAAAAAAAAAATGGCAACGAGAAAGCTACATACGACCAACATATTAAAACAAAGTCAATTAAGAAATAAGTAAATGATGATCATTTTGAATAAAAAAGGAGGTGTCTGTCCCCAAACCTAAAGAATTAGAATGTAACAAATTGAACATACTCATAAGATGAATCTTACGAACGTGCAAGGCACATGTATTTAACTAAAACAAAATTAAAAGCTCTAAAAGTCTCCAAAATTTCAATTTTTACAAACTAGAAATCTCCAAATTACACTACAAAAACCATAATTTTTAGTGGTACTTATAAGTGTCCGTAAAAAACCAAAAAACCGTTGGTAAAAATATTATCGACAGCTCTTTGACTGCTGGCTAAGTGAATGCCGGCAAAAGTTTTCCAGCGGTTGACTACATTGACGACAACATTGGAGCTGTAATTCCCAACACTTTCAAAAGCTGTTAAAAGTGAAAGAACTTTTATTGACACTTTAAAGTGCTAATAAAAGACTTATTTAAAATTTAAAATTTTATATTTATTTAGTTTTATTTTAAATTTAAAAGTTTTTACTAACACTTTAAAGTGTTAGTAAAAATCTTATTTTACATTAAAATTTTTTATTTTTATTGAATTTTATTTTAAATTCAAAAGTTTTACTGATATAACTTAATTATTAATTTAATAAAATTTTCATCCCGGCTTTTTTTTCTTTTAATCAATTGAGGCCTTAAAATGATTTTTACTATAAACCTAAACAAAATACTTAAACCTCAACTTGAAATTATAAATACAATAGCTAATTAATCCTAACTAATTAATTAATTCCAATATAATTAACTTGTCTTGTTTATGTGTTTGTCCTTTCTTTCCGAAAAGAAAAAGGAAAAATTTTCAATGTATTGTATGTATGAGACAAGTTTAATGAATGGAAGAAAATCAGACTTAGAAATTTTATTCCACAAACTTGTTCTGTGAAGCGCACCCCTTGATGTAGGTTGCCAAGATAGTCAAGAGCATGGTTTTAAATTGCGGTCGCGACCGCGTTTTTGATCGCGTTGCGTTTGTCGTAGTTGCGGACATAGCGGCGGTCTTTGCGTCGCGGTCATCGTGGTCATCGTGGTTGTGAATTTCTTTTTAATTTCACACAATTCTATATAAAGTATAGTAATTGTAATTATAATCATGTAAAGTATTATTTTATAGTTTTTAAAGTAATTTATGATGCCTCAAGTCTATTATTTATGTGAAAAAAAGTTATTTATAATTTTTTGAATTATAATAAAACATTCATATTTAAAAAATTACTTATGATAATTAAAAAATAACAAATATTGAAAATAGAGATAAATAATTATGTACTAATAAGAATTAATGTACTAATTATTTAGTATTAATTATTTTTTATCTAAATTATTAAAGAATTTTTTCAGCTAAAATTTTGTCAAATCTTTTTGCATCAAAATTAATTATGTCAATATTTTTCTTTTTTTTTTCCTCTTCCACATGAATTTCTACAAAAATTAATAATTAACAAAGAGAACTTGTTAAATTCAATTCAAGGAAACTAAAAAAAATACACTTTAAATCTTACCAATTACCATATAGTGGAATGACAAGGAGCATCAAATTCTCCCTCTTCACTTTTAGAACCATGTCGACTCGATCTCTGTGACCTTTGTCCAAAATTCGAACCATATCTTTGTTCTTGATACATTTGTGGTGGTGGTGGATACATTTGGGATGGTTGATATATTTGGGGATAATAGGGCATATGATAATTAGGATATGGTTGGGGTGGATAATAACCATAAGGAGGTTGAAAATGTAAAGGTGGTCTTGATGGATAATAGCCTTGACTACCAAACGATTCATTACTAGAAGCTAATCTTCAAGATGAAGAGCCTCCAGAAGTATCATGTTGGTGCTTCTTGGCTTTTCGCTTTAATTGAGCTTTATCTCTACTTCTATCCCCACTAGATTCAACAAATGGATGTACTACGTATTCTGACAAATCAAGGAATAATCCACCGGTAGCAGCAAGCCCATATTCTCCGTCAAGTAGACTGAAAGGCCTATTTTCATTTGCACCACCACTATAATCAGCACCATTACCATCACCATCGGGTCCATCACCACCAGTTAGACTTGAACCCTCATCATCATCAGTCTGAGTTGGTGATCAGCTTGTACTTGAGTAAGGTAGATTTTGTTTTCCTGATTGATGTGATTGTTCAACATTCATTTCATCATCAAAATTATCAGGAGGCAACCAATCAGAGTTTTGCCCATCTAGCAGAGGATTTTCTTTCTCTTGTATCTATTCTGAAAGCAGATCATCTTCTTTAAAGATATGATCTAGGCTAATAGGATTGAAACTATCATTTATCTCATTAATACATATTCTTTTTTGATGTCTCATCCTTAGCCTCATATTGTAATAAGTGTATACCATCTTCTGACGTCTTTCATATTTCAACCTGTTTCTGGTCTTGGTGTGTATATAGTTAAACATGCTCCAATTTGTTTCATAATTAAATGCAGAAGTTGTCTAACTAAGCACTTTAATTGCTAGTTTTTGCAATTCAGGAACACATGTGCCATATATCATCCATCATTCAATTGCATAAAATAATTTAAAATAAATTTTATATCCAATATAATTAAATAATATTAAAGAAATTAAAATTATTTAATTAACTATTTACCTAGATTCATTTGCTTCCAAGTTCTCTGTGCTTGTGGCGTATCAAATGTTTCTCTTTTTTCTTGAAATACAAACAACTACATTGATAAAACATTACAATTATTAAATAAATGCAAAAAAGTAATTATATTTCTGATACATAAAGTAAATTTTTCAAGTATAAAATAGTAGTAAACACTAACCGATTAATCATCTGGATTTGAATATCCATAGAAGGTTCTAGTCTTTTCTATCACTACTTTTGTACCTTCTCTTGTTTCTATTAACACATCCGACGAAGATTTCACACTATATTGAAATTGGAGATTAAGATAATAACCTAAACATAGTTCACAACAATAAGAAAAAATAAGCAATAAAAAATAAATATATAAGCAATTTATGCATATAACATAAAAATGTTATTTTAATTATAATCTACATTCTTAGTCTACTTATGAGCTGAATGCAGGTGAGAATGCATAAATGTCCATCTATTGTCGATAATCCTTTCATATTCAGTGAAGTATCGACATTCTTGTGCAATTGCCCGTTTAGCTCTATCCATTGCCTCATAAATAAAGTCCATTGTTGGTTTTTCATCACTATCCACAAGGCGCAATACTTTTACCATAGGCTCATAAACTTTTATTATTTCACTTGCTTTTTTCCAAAAATCTTTTCCCAAAATAATTTTTTTTTGCTTCATAAGCAGGTCCCAACTTTTGTTGCCTCCATTTAGATTCTTTAAATTCCTGTATATTTTAAATTAAGATTTAAACCAGATATCAAAAAAAAAACTAGATTTAAATAATTGTACTAATTATTAAGGGCTAACCTTTGAATTGAACATTTCTTTTAGATCTTGTTTATGCTTTGTTATTTCTTGCAACTGGATGAAATGGGTGGCAAATTGAGTGAGAGCAGGATGAAGTGTTTGCTTTCCTTGAGTATATTTCTTCATCAAGTCAACTGTCCAAATATGATTATATATAAAACAAGTGACTTTCTTCACCTCCTCTAATACTTTTTCCACGCTTTGCTTCTTCCCAATATCTTCAAGGCATAAATCCAAGCAATGAGCTGCACAGGCAGTCCAATACAAATGTTTTCTTTTCAACATTAATTTTTTTTCAAGCAGCCTTAAGTGCTACCTCATTGTTGATGACTATTTGAACAATATATTGCTCTCTGATTTCTTCCACAACTTGATCTAATAATTTGTAGTAAGATTTAGTATCTCTAGTCTAAACACTAGAGACATCAATACATTTTCAAAAATGGTCCCTTTACTACAATAAACTAGAAAATTTATTATATGCATTTGATTCAAGTTGTTAGTCCACCCATCACACATTAAGATAGCACCTAATTCACTCCAGTGAACCTTTAATCCTTCAACTCATTCTTTGACTTGTTGATACTTTGATTCTAAATATACATCAGAAACCTCATAAGGTGTTGGAAGCTTCACATTTGGCCTAATTTCTGCTACTACAAAAACTAATTTGTGCAACCATGAAGAGTTTGCTAATTGAAAAGGAAGTCGATTGTATATCAAAAATTTAGATACTGATTCACCCCACTTTTCTTTCTTATTGTCTTCATAAAAGAATCACTTAACTTTGGTTGTTTTAAACTCTTGCTTCTAACCAATTCAAGTATTACTCCCCTTAAAGAAAATTCAGTCACTTGGAGTGGATTTCCTTATTCTTTGATCAAAATAGTCAGCAACTGAGCCATGAGAGCTTCGTCCCTCTTCATAAATATTACTGAAACAACCAGTTCTTTGCCTAAATTCTTACCTCATATGCCACTCATGTTGTGATTGAACACTTTCTTGCATGGCTTATCTTATAGCAGCATCTTCATCTATGAATCCTTCATAATCATAATCTTCCTCTCCTCTTAATTGAGAAAGGAATTCATCTTTTCTATTTTTGTTACCATTTTTTTTTACTTTGTTGGAGGAGTTTCATCATACTTTCTCTAACAATACCTTTTAATGATACAGTTAAGAAAAATAAAAAAAATTAGTTGTACATGTTAATGTAATTTTATAATCTTTATTGAAAAATTAACATAATATTTATAACATATCGGTAACATTGGGGCATGGTGCAACATTGCCAATCTTATGAGCAATATGCTCCTTGAAGCGTGTTATTCCTCTTACAATTTTTTCACAAAGTTTACATGACACATTTCCTTTTGAATTTGGTATGGGGATTCCGAAATGCCAACTGATATCATCACTTGTTGCACCTTCTAGTCCTTTACTTGGAAACTCCTCACTTGGTAGTCTGCCTAACATTTTCTATTAAACAAATAATTATAAACAAATGAGATAGAGTTATCACATTTTTTATACATAAATAAAAATTGAATTAGAATCATTAAATAATCACATTTTCAACCCTTTAGTAAGTAATAATAATTTAATTCATTACATTTAAATTATCAATATTTTTCTTGAATTACAATAATGTTCGACTATATTAAAAATTTAATATTAATTTGCCACAATCAATTAGCTTAAACAATCATATTCATATATCAATATCAAATTATCGGTATTAATTTTTTTACTTAAGTTGTAATAATATTTAATACTATATATTTAATTACACTACAAATTTTACTTTAAAAAAATTAAATTAATAATCTAAATTCAAACTTATCTATTTTTTTAAATACAAATTACTCATTATTTAATATATTTTATTATGATTCATTAATTCTTTTATCACTAATTAAAACATATTAAATTTTTAAAACAAAATTTTTAGAAACAACCCATTATCGCCCACCCAACCCTCACAGTCTCCTTAGTCACCCTCGTCCCTCATCTCACCAGTCACCACCAGACTCACCACTTGCCTCCTCCCCTAACCCCTCACTCGACGGTGACGCCCTCACCAGTCACCTCAACCTCGCCTTTCCCTCCCTCGGTTTCACGATTTCAATCATTCTCGCCCTCACCTCACCTCTTTCGGCTTTCATGAATCACAATTTCACCCATACCTCGTATCAGTCACCTTCGTACCCTCACCTCCTTTCCTTTCAGCTCGGCTTTCATGCAGGATTTCATGCAGCCTCATTCCTTACCTCCCTCAATTCCCCCCTTCGTGACCTCATGCCACCAGCCGCCAACACCAGGCCCAAATTTGATCTCAGATCAACCTCGCCATGTCCATCAGCGACTGGCGACTCCTTTCCTTTTGGCTTTCACCTCCTCACCTCTCCCTCCCTTTCTATGACCCCTTTAGTCCTCACTCTCACCTCAGCCTAGCCATTCATCGCCAGCCACCAGCGCGACCTAAGGCTGTGACAGCCCATGGCACCCTCGCCATCACGCACACAGCACGCCCTTTGGATGAGTGATGATTGATCTAGAATCTAGATCGAAGATTCAAAGCTAAAAAAATAAAATAAAATTTACTTGCTTAGTTGCTCTGCTTACAAGTTACCAGTTACCAGTTACCACTGCTCTATTTGCAAAATTGCTTTGACTCAAAACTCAGTGACTCTCTGTAAGTGTTGCTTTGCTTGTTGTTGTGACTTGTGATTTTGGGTTGGTTTTTTGCTTAGTATGGGATTGTGAATTTCCACTGTGAATTTTTTAGGTTGTGTGACTGTGATGAACTGATGAATGATGATTGATGTTTTGATTCTTTTGAATTTGATGTTTGCTTGTGTGACTGAGCATGCCATTTGTACTTGGGGAATCTAGCCACTGGTTGTCTTCTGTTGAATCTGTTCTGTCCTTGATTCTTTTGAGTTCTGACTTTGAGTTTTGAATTCTTTTTTTTTTATTATTTTGTCTAAAACGTAACAGAGGATATCGGTAATAACGGGCTACTATCACCGCTATCCTCCGTTACGACAATTTATAGCGGTCGTTATTGGCCGTGATAGTGTGATCCGTACTCACACCCGTTATTAAGGAAATAGCGGCAGTGGCCTATGTCGCTACTGCGAGATAGCGACCTCTATTTGAAACCCTGGTCAACAGTCTCTAAGCTCTCTACCCTCATTTCATTGTTAATTAGTACAAGAACAGAATCTATTAATCTGTGATAAGCAATTAAGAAACTAAAAGTCTTGCAATTGATATTTCTGAGGCATGATAACAAGCCAAGATTCTCATCTGTTGTCAAAGATACTCGAAGACAAAACTTGAAAGTGAAAAGGGTAAAAATCAATCATCAATAATCATAATCACAAATAAACATACTATTAATCTCCCGCTAGATTGATAAAGTCAAGAGATTAAACGTGTAATGTTAGTTAACACTGTAAAGAAGTTGCTATAGCATAGGATAACTGGATAACTCTTTCTAAGCTTAATTGTAAACAATTAACAGTTATAACATCAGCAAATTTGATAGTAGTTCCTAAGGACTTGCAGGTTTGACCTCACCTCTGTGGCCAGATCTTTAAATCATCTTTTGGTGGCTTTAGTAGTATAGGCCTTAGTAGTGGAATCATTTGGATGCAATTGTGGTGAATTTTCAACAATGATCTATGTCTAATTCTTGTCAAACCCATGTTGCTCCAGTGATTCTTGTTGACCAAAACTAACATATTGGAACGAAAACCAATCAACCAAATGCATAGCCTGATAGAAAACTGATACATGTAAGCACCAAATTCTAAGCACTTATGGGAAGCATATAAGTATTCCTCCTCACCCTGTATATGGTGGCGTGAAGATTGCCTACAATACATGAATATGAAAATCATATGCTAGCAATAGAGCACAAATGACTAAGAGAGCAGATAATAATGTTACCTTGCTACTTAATAGCTGCAATAAGCATCCTTGCAGTAGATCAAACTAATTAACAACTGCAAGTTTTTTAGGAGATAGCATTATTAGTTTGCATAACACTGAAAACTCTATGAAAATAGAATTATTTTTATGCTTAATTGCTTAATTATTATTTAAATTCCTTTATGAAATTGTTAGTTACTTTCCTAATTTTGTTAATTTCCTCACATTTTGCACATATATAAATTTCAAATAAATTTCAATCAATTTGGTAGAAATTAGACTAAAAAAAGCAAGAAAAGAAACTAAACCACTAGAAGACAAAATGAAAGGTGGAATTTCATCTTATAGCACAACTCATCATCTCTCTCTCTCTTCCACCTAGCATGCCACATGTCAGCATCCTATTCACTCTTGGAGGATAAGAACAAATTAAGGACATATGGCCAACACATGAAAGATACATGCCACTACTATTTGGATGCACATGTGGATAATAAGACAAAAGAGGAAGGTACTAAAAGGGATTAGGTGTCCATGGCTAATGTGGAGGCTTAAATGATATAGAAATATCTTCCAAGAGGAGCCAATTACATGTTTTTGGTAGATTAGAGCAGCCACTACTTTACTTGTTCATGTTCTTAAATTTTCTTAATTAATCTAATTGTTTTCTGTACAATATCTTTTAAATTTCTATTACTTTCTTGCAAGCCTCCAATTAATCTTGTTAGATCTTTAAATTTCTAGAATATAAACTCTTTTTCTACTCCTTATTCTTCTATTTTTTATTTTGATTGAGTTCTAAGAGCATGGGAATCTTAAGAGGTTGAAATATTACCTTCATATTTCTTGCGTGTGAGCTTAATCCACATTTTCTCATCTTGGTATTAGTTTACTATTCTAAAAATTTTATTTGTTGTTTGAGATTTTATTTTATTATTTTGATGTTTATTTTACTGTTTTAAGTCATATTTGAATGTTTTAAAATTACATGAAACAAATTTACAAAGTTAGGTTTCATAGAGTTAGGTGGCGTCAAATTTGACTTCCTTGTAAGTTCGATTTTCTTCATTCTGTCCAGCACTAGGTGTCTGTTTTAAGGTCTGTTAGTTTCTATTTTTGAGTCATTTGTAGTGTCACTTAGGTAGTCTTTAAGTTACATTAAGTCTCATGCGTTTAGAGGTAGTTTTTGATAGGTGTTTGATTTAAGTTTCATGTTGCATTTCATTAGTTGTTCATGCATGTTTTGTTTTACAATTTCTGGTTCTGTTTTACATTACATATAGGGGTTATTAGATGTCTGTTTTGGCTTAGTTTAAGGGTCATTTAGGTGTCTTAAATTCATTTTAGGGTCATATAGTAATTAGGTGATTTGTAGTATTTAATTAGGTTAGTTTTGATATCATCTTCATGACATTTCATTGCATTTCCTTCAAACTTCCTGATCAGCATTTTAGGTACTGCCTTAGTGGTAAATGTTGTTTGGTATTCATTTTAGGTCCATTTCATTAGTGTTAAAGCATTTTAGTGTTAAGTATTCATTATATAATTTTTAGGAAGCATGCATTAGGGTAATTTTTCTTAACATTTTACATTGCATTTTTACAATTGCATCTAGCTTAGCGTTCTTTGGCTATCTCTGTCCAGAATTTTTGTAGTTGCTATTTTAATTAGTTTTAGCTGCATTTCTATAGTTTTTGGCCCATTCTAAGGTCATACATTTAGGGGTAATCAGTTAGCTAGAATTAGGTTTAAGATTCTTGGCATTTTAGTAGCGTTCTTTTAGCTTTATTTTGCATCAAATACTGTTATGAGTCCAATTAGGAACTGTTATAGCATAATTTTACTAGTCTTAGGTTAGTATAATTATAAGCTTTAAGTTACGGTAAGGTAGAGTAAGTTTCCATGCCATTTTCCTTAGCATTTTCCATGCATTAGATGCGATTCCATGCATTCCATGTTACTGTTTTTATAGGCTTATTAGTGGCTGCATTTTAGGTGCTGTTTTAGATTGGTAAATGCATTAGATTAGGGTTTAATTAATGCAATTAGGGTTAAATGAGGGTTAGGGTTAATTAGTGTCTTGTTAGTTCATTTCGGTTCATTGTTTCAAAACTCCATAAATATATTTTCTTTCATGCATTTGTTAGATTAGTTAGCATTAGGAAACCATGCATTTAATTAGTTTAGGGTCTCATTTCATTAGGCATTAGTTTAGTATTACGATTTGCTGCATTATAGGGTTTATGCATTTAGAGTTACATTTGGGTTACAATTAGGGTTTAGCTAAATCAAGCATTAGTTTCCAATTTTGTTAGTTTTAAATTGATATCTGATTAGTTCATGCATTTTTATTTTCATTTTAGGATTTTCATGCATATTTTTACTATTTTGCATTGTAAACACCCTATTTTGTCTAAAAATTTTGTCAGGAGCCTTAGTGGATTGAATAGTAAATAGGACTTGAACTATAGGGTCATTTTAGGGTAGTTTTTTTAATTAGTTTATTGTGATTAATTAGGGTAGTTCAATTAAAAGATTATTATCCTATTCACTACCAGAGAGTTTTTTAACTCCACAACTGAGGTTAAGATGATGATTTGTGTCCTTTAAGAATATTAAAAAAGTAAAAATAAATAAAATAGGACACATGTCATCATCCTAACCCTACTTGTGGAGTTAAAAAACTCCACTGGTGGTAGATAGGATAATAATCCTTAATTAAGTAAGTCGTTTTTTATTATTTGATTCATTTGGTAAATTATGAAGTTAGATTAATTTGGTAAATTAGATTAGTTGGATTAATTGGGTTAGTTAGGATTGGTCATATTAATCGAGGTTTATGATTAAAATAATTAGAATTAATTTAGGATAAATAGGTTAATTGATATTTTTAGATTAGGAAACTAAAATTAGGATTGTTAGATAAATTAAAAAATTCGGATAATTTAGGATATATTAATAATTAATTAGGATTTATTTGGTTAAAATAGGATTGATATCTGAGATCCACATTTCCTTATTAATGTTAAAATCCACTGTTTATAAAGTTAAGAATATTGGATACCTTATATTTATTCTAATGTTGATGTTGTGGGTACGAAAGGAAACCGAACAATGGGTCCCACTAGATCTTTAGTGTCCAGATGAAGATGAAACCTAGTAGAAGTGAAATTTTGGGGCTAAATAATGTGATAGTAAGATTTTACACCTTAAACTCAACTTTTACGATGTGTTTCGAAAAACGTGAATCAATTTAGGAAATGATGGTTAAGCCGTTGGAATTTTCGTGAATAACAGTCAAACCAAGATGACTTTTGAGCAATTATCAGCGATGAAATGTTTTCCATGTAATGAGGTTTATGACTATGTGGATTGATAGAATAAATCGTGTGTAAAAGTAGAAATTTACGCTATTTAACGATTATGGGTATTTTAGTAATTTCACTCAAATGATCAATCGAAACTCAATAAAGGCTTCACCAATGATTAGAACAAGTCAAACAAAGGTGTTTTATGATTAAATGAAGTATTTAGAAGATTTGACAGACTGTTTTTTAACTAAGCCAGTCGCTAAAGGCAAAATTGAAAGATTTCTTTAAGTATAAGGACATTTTGGTCATTTGTATAATAATATTCAAATTTTATGGAATTTTCCAGCCCTTTTCTTCTTCATTTTGGCAGCCATCATTTTCCTCCATTTTTGAAAGCTTGGGAGAGAGAGAAAGTCATTAAAACATCCCCTTAACCACCTTTATATTCAAAACATTCTTCATTAAACCTGTAATGAATTCAAGGCTCTACATCTTGGTATCTAAATCAAAGCCTAAAATGGCCATTTGCATAGTGAGAGATTCCTCAAGGAATTCAGCTAATGTGAAAAAGAGAGGAAAGCTTGATTTTTCTTTTGTTTTCATAATTGTATAGTTAATGATTAAGGTGTTAGAATAGATGTTTAGCATGAATTGAAGTGGAGCCATGAAACTCTCTCTCTTAGTGTTTTGGTCAATGTTTTTCAAGTATATATATGATGTGAAAATGATGTAGAGTTAATGTAGAGTTAAGGCAAAGCATGAATTTAGGCCTAAAAGTTAAAGAAATAAAGTAAATGATGAAATTGGAAGCTGAATTTCCAAGTTGGAAAGCACTCGGTTTGGGAGCTACCGACTGTCTTGTATAGCAGTCGACTGCCTAAACACAAAATTCGATCATTTCTATCTTATCCAACTTAGACAAGTCGATGCCCCTAAATAGCAGCCACTGCCCCTGTAATCAACATAAGACAGTCGACTACCTTAATACTAGTCGACTGCATTTTACTCAAAAACATTCTGTTTGAAAATCAGTTGACTACCCAAAGTAACTAGTCGACTGCCCACTGTACAGACAACTTAGAAAGAAGAAATACTAAGATCAGTTTATAATTACAAGAGTAGTACAATTTTCCTAATTGAAGAATCAAAATTGATGGTATTTGAATATTGAATTTGCAGTTCAAAAGTCAAGAAGTGATATTGGTGCTAACGAATGGCATTATGGAAATTTAAAAGGTAAGGGATATATGTGAAATGTAAGGATACTACATTACATTAATCTAATATATCTACTTTTGGATTTAGAAGCGTTGCTTTGATTTGGAATTATGAAACTGGACTTATGGTTTAAGCTATCTTTTGTGCAAGAAGTTAAGGGTAGCAACCTAACTCTTCAATTTTATCACTTGGAATGGTTTTAGATGTGAAAAAGTGTGCATACTTATTTTGAAATTAAGCTTCCAAAATGTTGCATATGCATACCAAATTGAAACTCAGCTTTCAAAATAATTTTCACTACTTTTCATCCATTATGTGAAATATTCCTATTTATATGATATTACTGTATGCAAATAAAATATTTTGAACATTTGTTTATCGAACTAAAAATATTTGGTGAATCTTTATACTTCAAGTATGAGCATTTTTAAATTTGATGCTTATGGATTTACTGAAGATATGAATTTTTAAATTAATCTCCGTAAACACATTTAGAAAAGATTTATAAAATGTGTTGAGACTGTTGGCCCTGTAACTACCTGCGAGTATATGCTTTTCTGTTTCGTTTCGATTGCTGTTGATCCTAGCCTAGTCTCTAGCTCCCACAGGTGTTACCTGGCTAGTGCACACTGTGGCAGCTTTGACTATCCCAAAGTCTATAGCATAAGTCTATTGGGTGAAGCCTAGTCTCCACTGTATTATTTTACTGGGGTGGTAAATCCCTAGTTAATATATATCTAAGCACTCCTAGACTTGATTAGTTTCTAATTTTGTTTTATATGTTAAAGATGCTTTATAGTTATGATCTGCTTTATGATTTATAATTTTTGAATTTGTTTACCTGAAAGTGATTTGTGTTGGTTACGGAGTGTTTTAGAACAAAATTTTTGAATGTTTTGTGAAATTGATGATAAACACTATGGGAAATGTTTACTGAACTTGGTAATTAAATCAAATATTATTGAACTCCCTATAGTTAGAATTGGATGTCGAGACAAGTGAGGTGCTCCAAAGCATCCTTCTATACTCAGTCTAGTTATCTAATCCACTATAGTATCTTTCCAGAATTCGTGCCAACGATTAGTGTTTTTCAAATATAAGAACATGATTTTATACTATATATAGTTATGCGTAAGTATCAGCTTTCGTATATATATTTCTTATTAGGCATAAGCTCACCCCTTATTTTCCTTCTAGATTATCTTTAGTAGATTTTGGTCTGCTCAAGAAGACCTGATTTTGGTATCCTTCAGGGGGTTTTCCATTTTCAGTGAGGTATACAAGTTATTTTTATGTATTCAGACTTTTATATACAATGCTACTTATATTTAATTAATGTTTGGGATGTAAATTTTGAATTAGTTTATTAAATGAAATTTCTAGATCAATTATATTCCTATGTTACTACGCAAGAATTTGAATCCTGAGTTTGTATGAAAATGATAAAATTTATTTTGAACATATGTCAACACTGCAGACAGCCCAACCAAAGGTGATTAAATTATGTGAAATAGTATGAATAATTAGTATTTCGGTATATGACAGTAAAATTGGTATCAGAGCAAGATTGGCATGATGTCTGTCAGTATCTTAGGGTTAAAATGGTGTAATCTCAAGTACTACTAAACTTGTTTGAATGCACATTTGATCCGTGTAACTGAAAATAGTTTTATGTATTATGTTTTGGTACATAATAAGCGATAGGTTAGGGTTAGGGATGCCCGAGGAGTATATAACCCTCTCTAGAGCCATATTTGGAGCTGATGCTAAAGCCAACTCTCCCTCCACAGCGTAAGAGCCCTAATACACGAATCTCCAAGCTGGAAAGAGTAGTGGCAGACTTTATCGCTAGTTTTAATACCCCAAGCACCAGCACCTGAAGCAGCACAGCCTCCATCGCGTCTAGTAAATGTTTAGCCCGTATCACAGCCACAGCCGGTACAATCCCTACCACAACCTTAGCCTTATATTCCAAAACATCAGAGGCCAGTTCCTAAGAGGGGTTGGATGTAACATTACTATGGTAGTTCAAGAAATTGGATTTGCTAAAGTTTAGAGATGAAAAGGATCTGATGACTATAGAGGAGTGGGTTAATGAGGTGGAAAAGCTGTTTGCTTACATGACACGTATCGAGACTAAAAAAGTAGGGTTGGCTATTTTCCTTTGGAGGGCGACGCTGAGTATTGATGGAAGTCCACCAAAATAGTTTTGACAGCCAGACATCTAGTAATGACCTAGGGTGTATTTTTGGAGGCTTTTAATAGGCAGTATATTCCCCATACAACTCAGAGGAGATTGAAGTCGAAGTTTTTGAATTTACGTCAGGGGAGCATGACAATCGATTAGTATGAGTCAAAGTTCATTGCACTTAGTCGTTTCGATCCAGAGACACTCAGAAGTGAAGAACACAAGATCGAGCAATTATTGGCTTGTTTGAGATTTTCTATTAGGAATAGCTTAGCCCCTTTCGATATCTCTACTTATGCTAAGGCTATCCACCGAGCTTAGTTATGTGAGCTGAATTATAAGGCCCAACAGGCGAAGTGTGGTTTTCGAGCGACGGGTAAAGGTAAAGAGAAAGTACGATGGGGTTTTGCTAATAGAGGAGATACGAGGCCAACAAAATGGCCCACGGGTATTGTGATTAAGAAAAAGGCTGTTGGAGATAAATCTGTGAGGCTTACCGACACTGGGAGATCTACTACTCCTCAAAAGGGTTATGCAACCAGGTGTAAACAGTGTATGAGATTGCATGGTGATAAACCTTATTATTGGACTATGGGAGCTTGTTTTAAGTGTGGACAAAAGGGGCACTTAACTAAGGATTGCCCTTATGATAAGGAAACAGTGCCACCAACAACACCAGCATTAGCAGCTAAGGAATTAGAGAAGGCTACAACGTTCACACTGAGAAGAGCGATAGCTAAAGAAAAAGGAAAGAAGGTGATGTCATAGGGTCGAGTGTATGCCACTGATAACGAGTTTGTTGATACTTCATCTAATATTTTTAGGGGTAAGATCTCTATTTTTGATATAACTGTACTTGTATTAATTGATATGGGTTTTCGCATGCATTTATATCCTCTGCATGTGCTGCTGAGATATCAGTAAAACCTGAACTTTTAGGATATTCACTGCAGATTAGTACACCTTTTAAAGAATCTCAAATAACTGATATTATGTATCGAAACTGAAAATTAAGGATATGAGAAAAAGAAATAGTAGTTAACCTAATTTTGTTGAATATGTATGATTTTGATGTGATTTTAGGAATGGATTGGTTAGTTACGAACCATGTTAATATAGATTGTTACACTAAGTACATCACTTTCTCTTATCCTGAAAAATATATTGTAAAACTCTTAGAAATAAAATTGAAATATTTTGTTGAAATTTGAATGAGCTTGAAAACTCAAGAATATGTTTGTTATTGAAGGGTTTATTGCATATGTAGAGGATGTTGAAAGAAAATATTCGCCGTTACATGAGATTTTTATGGTTAGGGATTTTCCAGATGTATTTTTGAATAAATTACAAGGACTCCCTCCTGATTGAGAGATTGAATTCACTATCGATTTAGTACCCGGTACTAAACCTATTTCGAAGTCTCCTTATCAGATGGCATTGGTCGAGCTTGATGAGCTCAAGAAACAACTCCATGAGTTATTAGACAAGGGTTTTATCTGCCCAATATCTCTTTTTGGGGTGCACCAGTTCTTTTCGTTTGAATGAAAGATGGTAGCCTGTGACTTTGTATCGATTACCGGTTACTTAACAAGGCTACTATCAAGAATAAATATTCTCTTCCCTAGATAGATGATTTATTTGATCAGCTCAAGGGTGCTTAAGTGTTCTCTAAGATTGACCTCAAATCGGGATATCATTAGCTTAAAATTCAAGAAAGAGATGTCCTTGAAGCTACTTTCAGAACTCAGTACAGCCACTACGAATTTCTAGTTATGCCATTTAGGCTTACAAATGCCCCTGTAGAATTTATGAATCTAATGACTAAGGTTTTCAAGCCCTATCTGGATAAATTTATCATTGTATTCGTCAATGACATTCTAGTATATTTTAAATCTCGGGAAAAGCATGAGCAACACTTATATATTCTATAGACCCTTAGAGACTGAAAACTTTATGCCAAGTTTAGTAAATGTGAACTCTAGCTAGATCATATTACATTTTTGGGGCATGTAGTGTCGAAAGACTGGGTGTCAATTAATCTATCTAAGGTAGAAGCTATTGTCCATTGGGAGTGACCAAAGACAGCAACTAAGATTCAAAGTATTTTGGATTTAGCCGGACACTATCGTCAATTTGTTGAGGGTTTCTCTCGATTAGCTACTCCTCTAATGCGTCTCACATGTAAGGATGTGAAGTTTGAGTGGATTGATGCTTATAAGCATAGTTTCCAGGAGCTGAAGCGGAAATTGACTACAACACTGATCCTTCCCATTTCGTGTGGTTCGAGAGGTTTTTTCGTATACAATGATGCCTCCTCACTTGGTTTAAGTTGTGTACTAATGCAAAATGGGAAAGTGGCCGCTTATGGTTCTTGTAGTTGAAGGACCATGAGAAGAATTATCCCACTCATGACCTGGAACTTGCTGTAGTGGTGTTTGCTCTAAAGATATGGCCGCATTATTTGTATGGTGAGAAATTTCAGGTGTTGACTAACCACAAAAATCTTAAGTATTTGTTCTCAAAAAGTGAGTTGAATATAAGGTAGCGTAGATGGATAGAGCTGCTAAAGGATTACGATTGTGAGATATTATACCACTCAAGGAAAGCGAATGTGGTGGTAGATGCTTTATGAAGGAAGCACTTAGGCATGGTCTTCTATATGACGATTTAGGAATATGGACTGTTGGAGTAGTTTGCGAGCCTCATTTTAGATGTTACTCATTTTGAGAGATATGGGCTGGTAGCTAGTTTTTATATTGAACAAGATTTGATGGATCGAATTAGAAGTGCTTAGATGGAGGATGATACATGTACTGAGATAGCCAGTCAGATTCAGTTAGGGATTCAAACAGAGTATGTGATTGGCACATATTGTATTTTGAGGTTCAAGAATCGAATTTGTATTCTCAAGGATAGGCAGTTGCAAGTGTTGATTTTGACAAAAGCCCATACTTCGAAATACACTTTACATCCTGGCAGTAACAAGATGTATCAGAATCTGCATAGAGTGTACTGATGGCCTAGTATGAAGAGGGACATCGCTGAATTTGTTGCAAGATGTCTCCCTTGTCAACAAGTAAAGGTAGAGCATCAGAAACCAATAGTATTGTTGCAGCCTTTATCGATACTAATATGGAAATGGGAGCACATCACCATGGATTTCATCATGGGTATGCCGAAGACCAGACAAAATCATGATGTGATTTGGTGATTGTTAACAGATTGATGAAATCCGCCCACTTTCTGGCTATTAAGTCTACAGATTCCTTAAGTACCTTAGTTGATCTTTATGTCAGGGAAATTGTGAGATTACATGAGGTTCTAGTAAGCATTACTTTTGACAGAGATTCCCAATTCACCTCTCATTTATGGGAGAGATTTCAAGATGTTCCGGGATCTCGATTGAATTTCAGCACAACTTTCCATCCGCAGACTGATGGTTGTTTGAGCACACTATTCAAACACTCGAGGATACGTTAAGAGCTTGTGCACTAAATTGTAAAGGCTCATGGGATGATCATCTTTCATTGGTAGAATTTACTTATAATAATAGTTATCATTCCACTATCAATATGGCACCTTTTGAAGCTTTATATGGCCAAAGATGTTGTTCCCCTATTGCATGGGAAGAAGTTGGTGATAGGAAAATTCTAGCTTCCAATTTAGTTGCACAAGCTTCTAAGGATGTATTCTAGCTTCCAATTTAGTTGCACAAGCTTCTAATGATGTCCAACTTATTTGTGACGAATTGAAGACTGCTCAGAGTCGGCGGAAGAGTTATGCTGATGTTAGACGTTGACCTTTGGAATTTTCTACAGGAGATTTGGTATTTTTGAAGGTTTCACCATCTAAGGGCATAATAAAGTTCAGGATGAAAGGGAAATTGTGTCCTCAGTGTATCGAACTTTTCGAGATCTTAAACCAAGTGGGAGATGTGGCATAATGATTAGCATTACCACCAAAAATGTCCGTTGCCCATAATGTGTTCCACGTGTTAATGCTTCAAAAGCATCATCCGGATCCGTCTTATGTAATCCAATATGAGCCACTAGAAATCAGGGAAGATATGAGTTATGTGGAAAGACCAGTACAGATCTTAGATCGAAAAAAGAAAGTACTACGGTATAAAACAACTCCTCTGGTAAAGGTTCTCTAGCAATACAACACAGCGAAGAAGCCACTTGGGAGTTAAAGAGTTTAATGAAAGAGAAGTATCCAGAGTTATTTGTCTGATTGGTCTGATCAAATTTGGAGGACCAAATTTCCTAAGGTGGGGAGGATGTGAGATCCACATTTCTTTATTACTGTTAAAATCTACTGTTTCTGAAGTTAAGAATATTAGATACCTTATACTTATTCTTCTGTTGATTTTGTAGGTATGAAAGGAAACCAAATAGTGGGTCCTACTAAATCTGGTAAAAGAGAAATTTTTTAGCTAAATAATGTGAGGACAAGAATCTGCACCTTAAACTCAATTTTTAGGGTGTGTTTCAAAAAACGTGACATGTATATAGCTTTGAAATGAAGCAAAACCAATTGTGGATACTCTTTAGGGTTTTGATTAAGAGAGGGTTCATAGAGAAGTTGAATAATTTACATGCTTGGATGGTGTAGAATGAAAGTAGTGAGTGAAGGAAATATGGCTATGGGGTTGGTACTAAAAGAAGTTAAGTTTAGCACTTAGGGTGCATTTGGTTTGGTAAGAACAAAAGGTTAAGGTGTTGAGTTTGATGTTTTGAGGGTTATAGGATGATGTTTAAGTGATAGGAAGATGGTTGGATAAGTTAGAAAATGTGGTTTCATGGAAGTTGTTATGGTTTTGCAGCTTTAGCTTTGGATAACTAAAGAAAGATCATTTGGTGCTGCAAGTTACAGTGTTATTATGGTATTTAAGGTAAGAGATGTATGTAGTAAGGGCATAAGGGTACTATGCCTACATGTGGTTTATTTGTTGGATGTAAAATGAAATTGTTTTATAAGTGTAAGAAGTTTGAAATTCGGTTTAACTTCTAATATTGATTCTATTTAAAAGCAACCGACTGCCCTACAGGGCAACTGACTACTCCAACACATACATGACGTACTTATTTCTGAGACCGACTTAAACCAGTTGACTGCCCTCTATAATAGTCGACTGCCCATCTCTATAACTGACTTAAAACCAACTAACTGCATTAAAGATAAGTCGGCCGCTTTTGTTCCATAACATTCTGTTTCAAAGCCAGCCAACTACCATGTAGGCCGTTCTACTGCCTTTTTCCCATAAACATTTTGTTTGCACACTAGTCGACCGCTACATAGGTCAGTTGACTACATTTTCTTCGGAAGCATTCTGTTTCAAACAAGTTGACTATCCAAATGGCCAGTCTACTGCCCCTCTTTGTATTCAACTTTTAAATATTTTGAAATTAATTTTAGAAAATGAATTGATTAATTGAAGAAAGTGCATAGCAATCAACAGCCCTTTTTTTTTAAATGTTGCTTTGAAATCCTTATTTGGTACAAATGTATTAAATTACGATCTAGGTATTTCAAAAAGGGCTTTAAAATGTATTGATGATTTTAAAAGTATTGGTTTGATAATAATGTTTTGAGATTGTTGGCTCCCGTATCGTGCATTCAAATTTTATTGATTGATTGCTGCATGAGTCAAGTTATCAACTCTTGCAAATGTCACCTGACTAGTGTACACTATGTGATTGTTCACCGATGGCTATTAGTCACTATATTTGTAGGATTAGATCATTAGGGGTAAATCGCTAGCCCATACCCTGGATACGCCATTTCCTATATTATATTGCCAGTGCATGATTCTACTGGGAGGTTGACGTCTCCACTGAATGTTTACAGTTTGACAAATTATAGATTTAAATATGCTATGTTTAAAGAAATGTTGGATCAATTGAAATGCTTTATGATTGAAAGAAAAGTTTAATTCTATTGATTTAAGCGTATTTGAAGTATATTTATTCTTTATGACTATGTTATAGTCATAATTAAATGACTGTTTTAAATTCGATTTTAAAACTTTAGCATTCTTCGAATATTATATCGTTTGCCTATAGCCGAGTTTAAGACTCAGGAGAAATGAGGTGCTTCAAAGCATCCTTCCATACTCAGCCTAGTCATCCTAATAATTTTTAGAATTTCCTTAACTGAAAAGATTGCATAAATATTGATCGTTTTATATCATTGTAAAGCCAAGTAGGGATCATGCATTATAGTTGCGTAGTATCGCACTTTTATATACATCCTCTTACATAGCATAAACTCACCCCCCCCCCCTCTTTTCCTCCTAGATTATTTGTAATGATCCCACTCGCTTTAGAAGAGCTTATATCTTGGGACACAGTATTCCTTCAAGGGTGCACTTACAGTTCTTTAAAGTTATATTGTATTTTTATTTTATATTTCAGACTTTTTCCAGTACCAGATCATAATTTTATTGTAGTGGGGATGTAAATTTGTATAGAGGATATTGTGAGCAGTAAATAGAATGCTGAACTTGATTAAGTATCATTATGTAGCTGTTAAATGATTAATGAATCTTAGTGTTAAAGGTTGTCTAACACTATGATGGGTATGGATTAAATATGAGGTAATGAAATAGTCTTAATAGTATAGGTAACGTAAGAAAGAAAAACTAATGACACAGCAAACGGTCTAACCAAATTGATAGAAAAAGGAAAAAAGTTAGCCCGTATTTTGATAAGAACCGGATGTTACATATATATTAAATATATGTATGTAAGTATTATTTTCTTATAATTATATCTTCTATTTAATTAAATATATCTATATGTGTGTGTGTGTGTGTGTGTACACACACATACCTATACCTTAGTGTCTTTAATTGTCTCACAACATATATATATATATACATATATATATACACATACAGGTTTAATGAGTGCATATATTTATATATATTCAATTTATTTAATTTATTGTACAAATATCTATATGTTTTCTTCATTTAACTAATATGTGTGTATATATATCCCTTATGTATTTATATATACATTAATCGTAGTTATTCATTCTTTTTTTTATTTCTCCTCAATTGCATCAAATTCAAATTCCTAATTTCATCACTTCACAAAAATAAAAATTTTAAAAATATGTCTTAACACTTAATTTATTTCATTTATACATTTATCTACAGATCAGGTTTGGAAGATTGGCGATCTTCATAGGAGGTGTCGGAGGTGGTTTTGGAAACTCAAGGCATTCTTTTATGGGGGTTTCACAACGGAAGGCAGATCACCACTAGGGGTGTAAAACGGGCGAGGCGGTGTGGGACGGGTCAATACGGGTACGGGTTTTAAACGGGTATGCCTGTTTAAGCCCGCTTTTAAAATGGGTCGAAAATTGGTAAACCGGTTCGGCCCCAATACGGGCCGGATCGGCCTACGGGCTTACCACATTTGAAAGGAAAAAAAAGGCCTAAGAGAAATGCAAACAGGAGGATCTTCAAAAAACAAACAGGAAGAACCAAGATCGGTCCCCATCTTTGCGAACTTCAGGCTACGTCGACTATAGGTGAACTGCTAGCTCCAAGCTCAAAATTTTAAGACCTCCGCCCAAAACAAACTGCTTGGAAGACTTGACGAGGGGCTGAACAAGGCACGTAGCTAAGTTGAGTTGTGAAAATGGTAGATGAGTCAAGACGAAGCGACAAGCTACGTAGATACTTAGATTCCGACATTTACCAATTCCCGAATTCAAACGCCGTCTTCTTTGATTTGGTTCGCCTGTGAACTGATCTTAATTCCTACACCTAGTTTAGGGTGTCTCGTTCTGCCTACTATTCCCGTTTCTTAGAACCCAAACCCTCCGCTCAAGAATCCACCCTCAACTCTAATCCTAAGAAATGAAAATGAAAGCCGATGAAACAACCTCACTCTCTCAATGAGAAAGAACAAGCTACAGATCAAAACCACCACGTAAATCATCCATTATTCATGGAAGCATTCTTTTAATATATATATATATTTAATTTCCTTCTGCTGTTTGGGTTATAGGAGGCGAGGCCTTTATTATTAAAGGCGCATGAATCTTTACTTGGAGCAGCTGATTTCCCAGCGATTATGAGCAAATTAAGAAGCGATTTTTGTTCTTCAATGGAGTTAACCGGCGGTGAAGAACATTCCTTCATTGAGCTTAGAAGAGTTTGTACTTTGTCTCATTTGATCCATTTGCTGCTACAGGCTGTTTTGGACTTTGGATAATTAGATTGGGCTTTAATCAATTCAGTAAGCGGAGGCCGACTGCTTTGGCCTTTTTTTGATTTTTTGGACTGACCCGCCGGCTGCCCTTATCAGTGCGGGTCAGATCGCACGGATTACCAAGCCGTCGGGCTCAATCCGTTTAGGCCCGTTTTTAAACAGGCTTAAAATTAAAAATTTGGCCCTTTTAAAACCCGCATTTTTAATGGATCGACTCGCGGATTGAGGCCCATTTTACACCCCTAATCAGCACCCCAGTTATGACATTCCTTTCTATTGCACCTAAAATTCTATTTCTGTTAACACTTCACGTATGGTTCCTCTTTACTAATAAAATACAAAGGGCTTTTTTTCCATGTTTAGTAAAATCAAGCTTTTCATTTTAATGGTAGTAGGTTCTTGTTGGGGTAGGGCACTTGTGAACCTCTCTTTGATGCCATATTTTTTATGCCCCCTCAACCTCCCAATGACAAAACACTGGCTGGAATCTGGTTTATATACATATTTAAAATATTTTGTTCATATTTTTACATATTTTTTAATATTTTAGAAATATGTATATTTACATATTTTTACATATATAAAATAATTTAAATATTTTTTTCATATTTTTAAATATTTTTTTACATATTTTTATGTATTTTTAAATATTTTTACTTATTTCTAAAAAATTTTAAGTATTATTAAATGTTTTTAAATTTTTTAAAATGTTTCGAAAGTTTTTTAAACTTTTTTACGTATTTTAAAATATATTTTAAATAAAAAATAAGGCTAATGTGGCCCACAAATGATGTGGCATTTAGTACCACGTGTTAATCTTTAATTGGTCAATTCATGCCATGTCAGTTTTTTCAAAGGTACTAAAGTGTGTAACGGAAGAAAACTTTATATGCCAAAGTGATAATTAAATTTCATTAATTACCAAATTGATAAAATTGATATAGTTTAAAAGCCAAGTTATACATTAATCCTGTATATATACACATATATAATACATATATATATATATATATAAACATATATATGTATACCTATATATGCATATACCTATATATATGCATATTATGTACGTATATACATTTAGATAATATACAAATATATATATATATATAGAAGATTTTTGATCAAGGAAAGCTCACCCTCTCAATTAGACCCCTTTCTATGGTTACCACTTTGCAATCGAGAAGCCACTAAGGCTTTTTTTATCCTGACCAGTAGTGAAGGGCCAACAAGAGCCTGGTTGCTATTCCTACATGAGAGGAAAGAAGGAATTATCCCCCTTGTTGCTGTGTATTTCCAAACATCGGCTAATCTATATGGGGTCCAATGGGGGTTTGAGTCTAAACTTTTAAGGCTTTTGTAGTTTTAAGCATACAATAAATATTTTTATCATATATTTTAAATATAGTTTAGCCCCCACTAGGCTAAAAGATGAAAATTTTGAATCTTTATATTTTATAGTGTCACGCTCCAATTACCAAAAATCGAAACTAACTTTTTCCTTTTTTACTCAGAATTTTACTCAGTCGATTGGAATATGTTAAGTGTCCTCACTTAGATATCATATTGAGCTATATAACATTTAACTATTCACATCGATCCCAGTACAGTCACTTATAATACATATTTATTTTTCCATGCAATAACCCATAATAAAGACTATAGTAGACACTCAGAATTCTTTAATTTACTGTTTACATCCCTTTACACACTAAGGTACTGTACAATAAATGTTTGAATACCATAACTATAAGATAGGACATCAAAAATACTCGTAAGCATCTTATCAAAATCTTCTCTCAACAAGCAACTATTTTTGTAGATGAATCTAGAAGGTAGAGGGGGTGAGCTTTGGGAAAGTCCAGTAGGAAATATATATATATATATATATATATATATAAGAATTGATACTATGCACACCTATATGCATGCGTCGAAAATATGTTCATAACTCACAGTCGTTATCAAAACAATGTTTGGGCACTCTATCGAAAGAATACTATAATCAGTTAAGTAACCAAGCTGAGTATGGGAGAATGCTTTGGAGCACCTCACATGTCCCGGTCCCTAAATCCGACTATAGGAAATGTCAAAACTTCACAGAGAAGGAATTCACGTGTATTAAATCCATATCAAAACCTTTCAATCTTTTAGTAAACCATTAAGTAAAACACTAGTGAAGCACTTAATAAAACGGTCAGTAGTTCCTCTGATAAACCCCTTAGTAGACAGTTTAATAAAACATTTAGTAAATCCTTTAGTATATATTTTAACAAAACCTTTTCAAAATACATTCAATAGATAGTCAATAAACGATTAATGAAATGTCAAAAAACCATTAATGTACAATCAGAAAACCATCAATAAATAATCATAATATGATCAGTAAACATTTGAAAAATGATCAGTAAACAAATAGAAACCATCAATGGACAATCAAAAAACAGTCAGAAAACGATCGGTAAAACAAATCAGAAAGCGATCTATAACAAGTGGAAAACGATCAGAAATCAATTGGAAAAAGATTAGAAAACAATCAGTAAATGATCAAAACACAGTCACTAAACGATTAGAGTTCAATCAGTAAACAATTAGAAAACAGTCAGTAATTGATCGAAAATCGATCAGTAAATGATCATAAAACAATAAGAAAATGACCAAAAAACAATTCAGTAAACAATCAAAGAATGATCTGTAAACGATCAGAAAAAGATTAGATAATGATTAGAAGATAATCAGAAAACAATCTATAAAAGATCAAAGAACAATTAGAAAAATGATTAGTAATAACCGATCAGATTTAATAAACACTCAATATATCAAATTAATCGAACAAATTCAATAAACACTTATCAAAATAGATTTAATGACAGAATAGTGGAGACTAGGCTACACCCAAGAATATCATGCGTGAAACAGAAATTCCATAGGGATTAGAAACAAAAATCTGAGAGGGATTAGTAAAGACATATGGTTATAGTCAAAGGAGTCCACGTGTACACTTGCCATGTGACATTTGCGGGGCTAAATGTCACATCCCAAGTACACAATATTTTACACTTTTTACACATTTTCACCACACATGAATAGGTTGGGTTGTCTGGGATATCTTAATTTCCACATTTAATTCACTGAAAACACGATTTCGTAATTTAATATAGTTAACGGAAATAAATATTCACAATTTGTATTTGTGATCAATACTTATATCCCCATAATTAATACAATATCGTAGTACTGTAAATCATAAGTCTGAACATATAGATTAAAATAATTATAGCTCCGGGATCTAGAAGCGCTACCTCGGGTGCTCAATACGCAGCTTCTAATCCTCAGATGAAATACCTCAAATGGTCACTGCAAAATATCTGGGGAGATAAAATATTGGAGTGAGCAAAACCACGGCTCAGTAAGAGATTTGTATGCAAATCTTGATACCTCGAAGACTACATGCAATAAAGCCTTTAGTTTCCTATTTATAAACTGGCACTCTACAAGGGAGTGATACTATAGTCAGTGGGAAATTCAGATGGAGCATGAAAGGTATTTTGAAATACCTGTTTTATCCCGAAAACCCAGAGCGACTACAGGGAGTAAAAATTTATTTTAATATAAACTCACTAAAATATTTACTGCATATAAAATATCACATGGTTAAATAAAATAATTTATTAAATCATGTGAACAACACTTGGAAATTATTTGATTTCCACCATTGAAATCAATCACTTAAAACACATGTAGCAATAAAACACCCGTTCACTTATTTCACTAGTCAGTGATAAAGCATCACAATAAACAGTATATTTCGATAGTTATCATCAAAACCAATAATAACACGTGGAATAATAGTGGAGACCAGACAAAACCCTGATGATATCATGCTATAAGTCTCGTAGGGAATAATAAGGTACAAATAGATCCTTGTAGGGACAGTATAATAAACAAATGAGATCTATGGTCATAGTCTATAAGCGTCTTCGGTCGTACACTGAGCGAGTGACGCCGGGACCGCTGAAGACGGCTCAATGTCAACAGCACAACACATGAGAAGGTACACATGAACACGTGAGCATGATATGGGGCCTAATAGTCTCAAAACAGTATATGTGAATTTTTGTTACCTTTATGGAATTAAGTAAAATCAATAATATCTTTCAGAAAATCCATAAAGGTATAAATCGCAGTATCGTACAGTGAAAATAGTTTTATAAAGTAACTTCATTGTGAAATAAAATTCTCATAACTGTACCTTTTCACCGTAGTACACATATACACATGTTTCCACACTTTCCTTTTTAGAACTTTAAATTCAAGGTTATAAGAAATCATTTCCAGTAATTTCATACTTTTTGGGAAAATAGAAATATTTATTTTCCAAAATTAATAGTAATTTCACCAACACATTTCATGCTATAAAACACGTGCATGACAGTTTAGTCTCAAAACAATAATTTCAAAGTGTTGAAGCCTTTATGGAAATCATTACACGTGATGAAATTTATTTTATCCATAAAGGAAACCATAAATAAAATAGTGTAAATCATCCTGAAAATAATTATAAATATTCACTATTCACCATTTCACTTCACCAATCACACCTTTCACTATAAAACACGTGAGATGAATTTTCAGTAGTGAAACCTTTACTGAAATCGATATCATAAATATTTAATCACTACTTTTCGAAAATTCCACCATTTATGAAAAATATTTAATTCATCCCTTTCGAGGCTAGGAAAATATCAATAATGCACCAAAATAATTTCTAACATTTTTAGAAATATTTTGAATAAATTTTGGCAGTATAACAACTGCCCGAATCCTAGCCCCCTGCACTTATAAACACAGTTCACCAACCAGAAAACCACAGATTTCATGTAATTGGAGGCAAACCAATATTCCATAATTCGTATAAAAGTCATAGCACGTAAATCATGCATTTGGATATCCCTACAAATCTACACACGCGTCTCTTACCTGTGTATCAAGATCGTGCTATTTCGTGCTCCACACAAACGCCGAACTTCCGACTCAGTAGCATTGTAGAGATATGCTCTAATTTGCACCACTATGCTTCTTATCTCACCGGATTATAATCTGTGAAAATAACAGTTTACTATAATTAATTTTCGATGTAAAATATATAAAATTCCTTTCCTTATTTAACTCTCATTTGAATCATCATTACTTAGAATATTTAAAATTTCCTATGATTTTCTCATGGTAAATGAATATTTCATTTACTTTTCCTTTTTCTGGTTTGGCATTTTTACCTCTTCGCAACGTCAAGGTTATCATCCCCTTTTTAATAACCAAACACCATTCTTCATGTATAAGCCTACTTGGCTTATGTCCTTTATTTTCCATGTTATTATATCTATATATTCTTGTACATTTTTCTAGCCACCAAGTCTGCCAATTTCTACAATTTTCTACTCTAAATCACGTCACCTCTCTTGTCCCATTTTGATGGCCGAATGTCCCTCTTAAATTACTAAGCCTATTTGGCCTATAACTTCTATTTCCTATAGTAATATATTTGTATTATCCTTGTATATTTTCAGCCCCTTTAAGTCAGCCAACTTCTTCCATTTTCCACCCATTCACGTCACTTTTCCTTATTCACCATTATGGCCGAATGGCCTTACATAGTTTAGGTGGTTTATCCATTTAAAATGCATATATATATATATATATATATATATCAATTAAATTGATACTTTATTCTACCATTTAATCAAGTCAACCTAACCCCTTTTTCTTTTCTTTTCTTTTTCTGATGTTGCTGTCCAAACCGACAACTCTCTTTCCTTTCTGTTTCAACCCACGTTGGCTTTCAATTTCTGTCTCTATATTGTGGCTTTACTTATTACATCTTAGGTTGCCAAAAAGTCTAGTCTTCACACACACAAAGACAGCCAAAACCAGCCAAACCATTTATCCATTCCTTCCATTTTCGGCTACCTCATTCAGTAATACATTGTTTCTCTATTTTCGGCTGTACAAACAGCCCAAATTTTCCACCAGCAACCATCATCATTGACCATATTTGTAAGATCCGATTCTACACTACTGTAGAGTCTAATTTCATAAAAGTGATAATGGAAATTAGACAAATAAAGAAGGTTAATTTCCAACAAGGGTGAAAAGCTCCTTGACTTGAGCGAGAACGGAGCAAATTATGAGAAATACATTACGGGCGAGTAAGCTGGCAGCTCGCCAATGGGCGAGCAAGAGGACATTCGCCAATGGCCACGATAAGTTGGACAATGGCGTGGGCGAAAAGATGAATTCGAAAACTAGTTGTGTGAGGTAATCGCCTGTTGTGACGAGGGATCTGATCGCCCAAGGAATGAGTAGGGCGAGTTGATTCGTTGCCTCTTTGGTTTGGCGAATAGGTGAGTTCGCCAAGGCTGTTGATAGATGATGGCCCGCGTGTGGCGAGGACTGAGATCGTCAATGTATTTGGCGAGTAAGGTGGTCGCCCATATAAAGGGGCAAGTGAAAGGCCAAGTTGTCGAGAAAGGCAATAGCTACTCACCAAATCTCAATGTGATCGCCAAGAGAAGGAAATTCTCGTAAATGCCAAATTTAAAGTTGGCATCATGATAAAGTTGGCAAGCTTGATGATTGGTGACATGAAATTGAGATTGGCGAGCTAAATCCTCAAGATGAAGAGGCGAACTGGAATCAACACTTGTGGGCAAAATGAAAATAGATTCAAAACATGCTTGTAGCCAAAATTGACTTGGCAAGTCGGACTGTTGGAGACAATAAATAGAGGAAAGCTAAAGTCAAGAAGGGAATTAGCCTTATTGGTTGAGAAGTAAAACAAAGTCAATAGAAGTAGAAGATGTGTGTGGAAGGAAGACTTTCTCGCCAATGTAAGTGCAGTTTTTCTTCATGCATTAAATGCATGATAGACGTGAAATAAATGCTGAAAATGAGATAAGACCAAGAAGTGAATTATGATTGGATAGTATGGCTATAAAAGGAGAAACAAATGAGGATAACAGAGTTAGCTAACTCCAGCTTCTTCAGGAAAACCATTTCACTGCAAGTTATGCTCTGTTTCTTCCATTTCTCCACCATGTTTGATCTACTAAGCTTCACCTTAAGTTAGCCAACAAGTAAACCAGCTTGCAAACCTTTCCTCCTTAGTTTGATGAGCTGAAGGACTAAGCAAAAGGAGACCAACGTGGGAAGGAAAGCAATTTCTTCTGGAAGTGCAGTTGGTTGAGGTGAGTTTCATATTTTCGAGGTGTTCTTGATGCTCAATGATAGATTTCTATGTTTTATGAAGTAATAAACATAGATACAGTCTTGTTTTTAGTTAGATCCTTAGACAATATGAAAACAAGGAAAATAATGGAATAAGTGACGGGAATGGCGACTACTGTGATCGCCCACGTTGAAATTTAGTGATCGCCAATGGGGGAGTAGGCAATATAAACTCACCATAGTTATTGTTGAAGGGGCGAGGTTGCCCAACGGCAGTTTAAATTATAGGCGAGTCCATCTCTGAGTAGAAAGCCACTTATGGCGAACCTAAATGCATAGGCTTCGGGCGAGTTGATTTGGGTGAACTCCCACATTAAGGCCTTTGTGGCATGGCATGTTGGTTGAGGGCGAGCTCCCTTTGAATAGCCAAAATATAGTAATGGAGAGTAATGGCGGGCGATCTCCCACGTGTAAGCCATTTGATGGATGGCGAGCTCGGTCGAGCGAGCTAGTTAGAGCTCTGTCGGGCGAGTAGTCATTTTATTTATTGCAATCTCGCCAAGTAATATGAAATGAAAATATTAATAGAATTTATAAATTATTTGCAGCCGGGAATTATGAACTCGGTAAATGCGATTTGGAAGGCGAGAAGGAAGCAAGGCTTCGTTGAATCAGGTAAGGGAGATGTGTGTGAAGTGAATGCATGTCCTGTGGAGTAAATTTCATAGAAATTATTGAGAAATTGTTTTGTTTTATGACATGCATTATTTTGATAACTGTTTTGATTTGGGCGAGCTAAAGGCCGACCCTTATATTTTGATTGGGCGAACTGGTACAGGGCGAGCGAGCCCTTGTGTTTTAATGTTGGGCGAACTAGTGTTGGCGAGAAAGCCAAACCCTTTTATAAATTTTAAGGGCGGGCGATCCCTTGTTTTTCTAATGTTAGGCGAATGGTCATGGCGGGCGAGCCAAACCTTTTAACATTTGGGCGAAGGAACCCTTATTTTGTGAAATGGGGCGAATGACCCCTGATTTATCAAATTCCGGGCGAGCCAATGGATGGTGAACCTTTTTTTTTTCTACACCTTGGGCGAATGACCCTCTTATAATGCATATGGGGCGGGCAACCCCTTTGTTAATAAAGTTGTGGGCGAGCCACTGAGGGCGAGCCAGTTGACATGTTGTTTTTTTAGGGCTAAGGTTGGCGGGCGAACAACTAATTCGCCACGTTGACGAGTGGACCATTGGCGAGCCGAATGGGCGAGCTGACCATGGCGAACAGGTTTCTCTTTCTAAATGTTTTTCAACGGAAAATGAACTATTTAAATAGCTTTGAAAATAGAAAATATGAAACCATTTTCGGGCAAGTTGACCATGGGTGAACTAGTCATGGCGAGCCAGTTAACCCGGGCCTTTCTCACACGGAATTCAGTGAGATTGCGGGCTGTTTCTAAAACCTTTTTGGAAAGAAAATCATTTTGAGAAAATGATGAATTTATGAAATAATTCCTTAAAGGTTTTTATGAGATATAAAAGTTATTTTTAAGACTTTAGGCCCCTAGTTTCATGCATTGTTATGAGTTATGAGGCTGATGGACTCGCCAAGTCATCAGCGGTCTCGAGGTCACCTGGCAAGTGGACCCGAGGACCACCTATAGATTATGGCCATAGATCTAGCAGAGATAGCTGTGAGGGGCGATGGCCTACGGGTGCACCCCAATAGCGGTAGATTCCGTTCTCGCAAGGGGGAGGGGGAACGATGATAGCATGATTTATTCATAGGGTGATGCCTAGTCTCAACTTGTTGATTTTTGTTTACTAAGAGGATTTGTTAAATCCTATTTACTGTTTACTACATTTTAAAGTAAACTGATTAGCCAGTGATTTGAATGGTGTTTTGAGAGTGTTGTTTACTATATCCACTGTTTTCCTACTTGATATGAATTGAGGAAAAATAAATATTTCGTAGCATATAGTTTTGCTTTATATAATGCAGCATACGTTTCTTTTACTGAGCGCATGAATCACTCACCCCCTTATTTTAACTCCACAGATAAAAGACACGGAGTTAGAGAATTAGCTCTCAGATGGGCATAGCTATGTTTAAAGCGCTGTGGCATGTTATGCTAAACGTGACAGGTACAGTCTCTTCTCTTTTACATTTCAGACATAAGTATACAGTACTAGTTAAATGAATTAAGTCAATAGGGGATGTCATATGTAAGGAATAGTGAAAAAGAATTTTCTATTCGGCATTTGTTGAATAAATGTTTATCATTTATTATTTCGTTGTTAAGTGGTAATGGCATCACAGACAGCCCAACCGGTAAAGTTGTATAGAAATACGTGCAAAAAAAAGTGGTAACGGGCTGTTACAGATTTAATGGTATCAGAGCTTGGGTTGGTCTGATGTCTGTTGATGCCTTTAGCCCAGAAAGTGTTGAGATAGGTTAACATCCCCTGTAGTACTGTATAGTATGAATGTATAGAGGAGTTAAGTGACTGTAAATTGAGTTAAATGTTTCAATGAGGTGAAAGTTGATGAATTATGGGATACAGATAGAGATAGTAATCCGAAAATTTTGCTGGAGATAGGCGATCTTACCATCATAATGTCAGATCTATTCGGTAACGTATAGTGAGGAACTCGGTGAGGGCCCCGCCAGGACTTCTCTGTCCATATCGAACTAAGATCCTAAAATGATGATATTGAAATAAAAAGGAATACTATTAGTGTATAAGCCCTAAGATCTCGTGTTTGGAGGTATATTAAAGAGAGAGAATTAAAGGGGAATTTATGAATATACCATATATTGAAATGCTCTATTTAAGTCATGAATGACTAAATTGATTTAAAATAGAAATTGATGGTGAAATAGTATGTGATGGTGTAAATGATGATCCTTACTGTGGACCCCACTGATATTTTGATAAGTAAGGCGACCCAGAGTACAAGCTATGAGAGGTCGCGAGATAGTCAGCCCTGTTGTGGATTTTAGGGTCTGAATTACAGTGAAAACATGGATTATATTGATGAGAGATTATTGAATATTGTGAAAAGTGATGTACTTATAAAGTGTAAACTAAAAGGTGAATTGTGTGGAAAATGATTTAAAATAGACGATAATACTGATTAGATATATACTCTTTATGTTTTATGAGAATGAATATTAGTAGCAACTTGACAACTAAAGAAGTCACGTGTTCGAGTCACTGCGGATGCGAAAGAAAACCTTGAGATGGGCGAGCTCGAGCACGGTTGGAAGGACCGGGCGTCGAGGTGATCGCTAAAGAGGACAGTAAGGATGAGTAGCATTGTCACAGCAATCATTGTCGATGGGCCCACAAAGGGGTTGCCATGACCGATTGGGCTGGTCCGTTATGATACCCATAGAACCAAGATATTATGAAATTTATGTGAAATACTCAACGGGCGAGAACTATAATTGGACAGCTCGCCAATCGACATACAAATGAATGATCGCCAATGGTAAGGGCGAGCTGGAAGATGGTGAGGGCGAATATGTGGATTCGCCAATATAACATGAATTGCTCAAGTGGGCGAGGACCCTGACCGCCCAAATAGTTCTAGTGATGATCGCCCAAAGAGTATGGCCAGTAATCGGATCAACAAATTGTGGTATAAATCATAGCAAAGTGGCGAATTGAAATAGAAATTGTTTGTAAGCTCTTACCAGTGAATTAGCAGAGCTTAAGAAAATACTCAAGAGATAAATGAGTAGAGAATAAACTGTTTTGGTATAACTGGTGAAAACGAAAATTATATCGTTTTGAAAAATAATGGGATTAGTACTCTCTACAGTTGCTTCTAGGTTCCGAAACAAGTATGGTATTTTAAAATACCTACCATTATTCTATCTGGATCCCTAGCCGACTGTAGTATCCTTCCTATTTGTGTGCCTAGAGCTAACTAGGATGATAGTAAAGAAAATAAATATATATTGATATAAGTAATATTATTGAATAAGGTATGGAAAAACCTTACTGTTAAGTCAGTAAACATGAGTTCTAATTGAACTATATACATTAGAGACGAGAGGTCTCAAATGATGAAGTGGACATCGAAATTAATTGAGCAAAGGATCTTACTATGGAAGTGAGATTTAAAGTGTGGTTATTAGGGTATAGAATTTATGAGGTTTACCCGTATAGCATAAATGATTTGTTGAAGAGCTTGTAGAATTTGCTATCTTACTTATGTGACATATTCATGTGAGAAAGTGGAAGTGAATGGGTATGTATGAATATAGTATTCAAAATGGTTATGTGATAGTAACAGTAAAGTACTATATTAAGTGGGAAAAATGACAGTGCTGATAAATGATATAGAATGGAAGTATCTTAAGAGATAAGTCATATGATGACTATGGAACACGAGTGATGACGTAGTTCCCAAGTATAAGAATAAATGTGATTACCTCTGACCATCATGTAGTTATGGCTGGAATTAATGACAAGCCAGAATTGGACAGATGAAATTGTCATACTCAGAGGAGCAGATACAAGAAATACTGCTAGTCCTGAAAAAGGATATACATATGTGTATACATGTACTAGTAGAATAGAAGAGATAAAGTGATAACTTGATATAAGAGAAGTTATCGAGGGGAAAATGATTACCTGAGGCGTAATCGATGGTTAGTATTAAAGTCTGTCAAAAGAAAAGCAGTTCTAGATTAATCATGAAACAATCCCTGTGAGATGGTGGAGAATCCGAAAGAACCATGAGGTTATAGTAGTGAGTATGGATTGAGTAACCAAATTATTTCACTTCTTCATCATCAGGTTTCGTGATGTAATGAGTGCCTTGGTCGATATATATTTGTGAAACAGAAAGAACATATGTGAAGTTCCAGTGAGTTGGTACTTGTGATAGGGATCCCTGATTCGCCATATGCTTTGAGAGAATAGCAAGAGGCTTGGGATTCCCAATTTGCTATTAGCACCACCTCTGATTGATATAGATATCCGAGCGTATTGTGTGGACGCTCCGGGATATATGGAGAGCGAGTGCGTGGTATTTCAGAGACTACTGGGACAATTACATACGAGTGATTAAAATTATCTATACGATAGTCACCAAACTATTATCGACTTAGCACCGAATGAGATGATAAGTGATAAATAGTACAGATGAATTACTAACTCCTAAGGATGATAAAAGACTTGTGGGAGTGTAGATTGGTTTTGAGAGAAGAAGCCTGAGTTCTTCAGAACCTTGAGCAAAATCCGGGATGGCGACCCACGAATAGGGCGATCGCCTAACAATGGATAAGATGTTGTGAGATGTGGGCGAACTATTTAGTCGCCGACTCACTTGAAAGAGTAATCGTAGAACGCGGGAGAGCGCCAAAGGAATGATTATTGAAGGCCTGAAGAGACGGGCAGTACTCTTAGAGACAATGAGTAGTATAAAGAAATATTCGTGGTCTTATGTTAGGGACGAGAATAAATAAAAGTTAAAAATATAATAAGGAAGAAAGATACCGATGTTGGTGGTACTACCTATAGTAAGTGAAAAATTGAAAAGAGTAAAATGCTATCTGGATAGTTGTGGATATATTGAGTAAGTCTGCTTATTCCTTGATTATGAAATTTATTGAGCTAATTAATGCCTTGGCTAAGTTATATGTCAGGGAAATGGTGAGGTTTACTGTATTCCAGGGAGCATTACGTTTGATAGGGAGTCCCGCTTCATATCTCAGTATTGAGAGAGATTACAGAAAGCTATGGGATCCCGATTGAGTTTTGCACCGCAATTTATCCGCAGACTGAGAGATAGTTCGAGTGTATAAGGGACGCTCGAGGATATGGTGTGAGCGTATGCAGTTGATTTTTAGGCTCCTGGGATAATTCTCTACCCTGGCAGAGTTTGCTTATGAAAATGGCCAAAGGAGAGTATAGGCATAGCCCTTGAAAGAGTTTATTTAGCAGACGATATAATCCACAATAGCATGAGAAAAGGGGAGACCGAGAATTATTTTCGACTTGGTCGAACAGACTTCTTGAGATATACAAGAGATTATGTATATTAAGGTCTCACCATTAGGATGCATAATGAGAGGGAAATTTAGTTCCCGATGCATTAGATCGTTGGAGATCTTGGATCGTGTGAGAAATGTGCACTACCTCCAGAGTTGTCAGGAGTGCATAATATATTTCAAGTCTCAATGAAGAGAAAATGTTATTCATATCCTTCTTACGTGATTCGACGTAAGTCCTAGAGATTAGAGAGGACATGAGTTATGTTGAGAAACTAGTACGAATTTTGGATAGGAAGGATAAAGTGTTGTGATCTAAGCTTAATCTTTTGATTGGATGCTCTGGTAGTAGGAGGCTCCTTGAGAATTAAAGAGCCTTATGTGTAGGAAATATTCAGAGTTTTCACACTGACAGGTCTGGTTGAAATTTGGAGGACCAAATTTCTTAAGGTGGGGAGAAAATGTAAGATCCGATTCTGCACTACTGTAGAGTCTAATTTCATAAAAGTGATAATGGAAATTAGACAAATAAAGAAGGTTGATTTCCAACAAGGGTGAAAAGCTCCTTGACTTGAAGGAGAACGGAGCAAATTATGAGAAATACATTACGGGCGAGTAAGCTGGCAGCTCGCCAATGGGCGAGCAAGAGGACATTCGCCAATGGTCACGATAAGTTGGACAATGGCATGGGTGAAAAGATGAATTCAAAAACTAGTTGTGTGAGGTAATCGCCCGTTGTGACGAGGGATCTGATCGCCCAAGGAATGAGTAGGGCGAGTTGATTCGTTGCCTCTTTGGTTTGGCGAATAGGTGAGTTCGCCAAGGCTGTTGATAGATGATGGCCCGCGTGTGGCGAGGACTGAGATCGCCAATGTATTTGGCGAGTAAGGTGGTCGCCCATATAAAGGGGCAAGTGAAAGGCCAAGTTGTCGAGAAAGGCAATAGCTACTCACCAAATCTCAATGTGATCGCCAAGAAAAGGAAATTCTCGTAAATGCCAAATTTAAAGTTGGCATCATGATAAAGTTGGCAAGCTTGATGATTGGCGACATGAAATTGAGATTGGCGAGCTGAATCCTCAAGATGAAGAGGCGAACTGGAATCAACACTTGCGGGCAAAATGAAAATAGATTCCAAACATGCTTGCAGCCAAAATTGACTTGGCAAGTCGGACTGTTGGAGACAATAAATAGAGGAAAGCTAAAGTCAAGAAGGGAATTAGCCTTATTGGTTGAGAAGTAAAACAAAGTCAATAGAAGTAGAAGATGTGTGTGGAAGGAAGACTTTCTCGCCAATGGAAGTGCAGTTTTTCTTCATGCATTAAATGCATGATAGACGTGAAATAAATGCTGGAAATGAGATAAGACCAAGAAGTGAATTATGATTGGATAGTATGGCTATAAAAGGAGAAACAAATGAGGATAACAGAGTTAGCTAACTTCAGCTTCTTCAAGAAAACCATTTCACTGCAAGTTATGCTCTGTTTCTTCCATTTCTCCGCCATGTTTGATCTACTAAGCTTCACCTTAAGTTAGCCAACAAGTAAACCAGCTTGCAAACCTTTCCTCCTTAGTTGGATGACCTGAAGGACTAAGCAAAAGGAGACCAACGTGGGAAGGAAAGCAATTTGTTCTGGAAGTGCAGTTGGTTGAGGTGAGTTTCATATTTCCGAGGTGTTCTTGATGCTCAATGATAGATTTCTATGTTTTATGAAGTAATAAACATAGATACAGTCTTGCTTTTAGTTAGATCCTTAGACAATATGAAAACAAGGAAAATAATGGAATAAGTGATGGGAATGGCGACTACTGTGATCGCCCACGTTGAAATTTAGTGATCGCCAATGGGCGAGTAGGCAATATAAACTCACCATAGTTATTGTTGAAGGGGCGAGGTCGCCCAACGGCAGTTTAAATTATAGGCGAGTCCATCTCTGAGTAGAAAGCCACTTATGGCGAACCCAAATGCATAGGCTTCGGGCGAGTTGATTTGGGTGAACTCCCACATTAAGGCCTTTATGGCATGGCATGTTGGTTGAGGGTGAGCTCCCTTTGAATTGCCAAAATATAGTAATGGCGAGTAATGGCGGGCGATCTCCCACGTGTAAGCCATTTGATGGATGGCGAGCTCGGTCGAGCGAGCTAGTTAGAGCTCTGTCGGGCGAGTAGTCATTTTATTTATCGCAATCTCGCCAAGTAATATGAAATGAAAATATTAATAGAATTTATAAATTATTTGCAGCCGAGAATTATGAACTTGGTAAATGCGATTTGGAAGGCGAGAAGGAAGCAAGGCTTCGTTGAATCTGGTAAGGGAGATGTGTGTGAAGTGAATGCATGTCCCGTGGAGTAAATTTCATAGAAATTATTGAGAAATTGTTTTGTTTTATGACATGCATTATTTTGATAATTGTTTTGTTTTGGGCGAGCTAAAGGCCGACCCTTATATTCTGATTGGGCGAACTGGTACAGGGCGGGCGAGCCCTTGTGTTTTAATATTTGGTGAACTGGTGTTGGCGAGCAAGCCAAACCCTTTTATAAATTTTAAGGGCGGGCGATCCCTTGTTTTTCTAATGTTAGGCGAACGGTTATGGCAGGCGAGCCAAACCTTTTATCATTTGGGCGAAGGAACCCTTATTTTGTGAAATGGGGCGAATGACCCCTGATTTATCAAATTCCGAGCGAGCCAATGGATGGCGAACTTTTTTTTTTCTATACCTTGGGCGAATGACCCTCTTATAATGCATATGGGGTGGGCAACCCCTTTGTTAATAAAGTTGTGGGCGAGCCACTGAGGGCGAGCCAGTTGACATGTTGTTTTTTTAAGGCTAAGGTTGGCAGGCGAACAACTAATTCGCCGCGTTGACGAGTGGACCATTGGCGAGCCGAATGGGCGAGCTGACCATGGCGAACAGGTTTCTCTTTCTAAGTGTTTTTCAACGGAAAATGAACTATTTAAATAGCTTTGAAAATAGAAAATATGAAACCATTTTCGGGCGAGTTGACCATGGGTGAACTAGTCATGGCGAGCCAGTTAACCCGGGCCTTTCTCACACGGAATTCAGTGAGATTGCGGGCTGTTTCTAAAACCTTTTTAGAAAGAAAATCATTTTGAGAAAATGATGAATTTTCGAAATAATTCCTTAAAGGTTTTTATGAGATATAAAAGTTATTTTTGAGACTTTAGGCCCCTAGTTTCATGCATTGTTATGAGTTATGAGGCTGATGGACTCGCCAAGTGATCAGCGGTCTCGAGGTCACCTGGCAAGTGGACCCGAGGACCACCTATAGATTATTGTCATAGATCTAGCAGAGATAGCCGTGAGGGGCGATGGCCTACAGGTGCACCCCAATAGCGGTAGATTTCGTTCTCGCAAGGGGGAGGGGGAACGATGATAGCATGATTTATTCGTAGGGTGATGCCTAGTCTCAACTTGTTGATTTCTGTTTACTAAGAGGATTTGTTAAATCCTATTTACTGTTTACTACATTTTAAAATAAACTGATTAGCCAGTGATTTGAATGCTATTTTGAGAGTGTTGTTTAGTATATCGACTGTTTTCCTACTTGATATGAATTGAGGAAAAATAAATATTTTGTGGCATATAGTTTTGCTTTATATAATGCAGCATACGTTTCCTTTATTGATCGTATGAATCGCTCACCCCCTTATTTTAACTCCACAGATAAAAGACACGGAGTTAGAGAATTAGCTCTCAGATGGGCATAGCTATGTTTAAAGCGCTGTGGCATGTTATGCTAAACGTGACAGGTACAGCCTCTTCTCTTTTACATTTCAGACATAAGTATACAGTACTACTTAAATGAATTAAGTCAATAGGGGATGTCATATGTAAGGAATAGTGAAAAAGAATTTTCTATTCGGCATTTGTTGAATAAATGTTTATCATTTATTATTATCGTCGTTAAGTGGTAATGGCATCGCAGACAGCCCGACCGGTAAAGTTGTATAGAAATACGTGCAAAAAAAATGTGGTAACGGGCTGTTACAATATTAAAACTTAGCATCCATTTTCCACATAGCTATCATCTCCCTTGTAGTTCACGTAAACCCCTGTCTATTTCAAAACCTCAACCTCTCTTGACAGATTACCTACTCACGTTGTTATTTCTTTTAGTTTTCCTAGCTGTTTCGGTTTTCATATGCAGTCTGCCTCTCATGTAAATCATCTCATCAACATCATCTTACTTTCATTCTAAACCCTCTCAACTGAACTAGGGTTTACTCATACTTAGTTTTTATTTCCAAACCAAAGATATAAGCAGCTTGTACATGAGCAATACAAAATAAATTAAAGAATAACAAGCTAAAAAAACTGATATTGAATGTTACCTAAACAGAACAGAATTTTGGCCACGTGATTCAGCTTCTGTTTAAGGTTTTTAAGCTGACTTCTTTGATGGTTTTGGAAGCTTGTGAGGTGAGGTTAAATTTTCTTCCAAAGCTTGTTGGATTTTACTGAAGAAAAATGGAAGATCTGCTATGGAAAGCTGCTGAACGATGGAAGAACAGGGGATGATTTTCGGTGATGATGGCTGGAATGGAGATCATGATGGGGCTAGCAATTAAAGGCAGAAAAATGGTGTGTGTTGGCTGTATCTTATTAGCCAAGATTAAAATTTAATTAATATAATTTACTATAATTATTATAATTTATTTAGCCTACTTTTCTTGACTAAAGCTCCTTTTTAATGCCACCCTAATAAATTCTGATTTTCCAAATCAGAATTTTTCCAAGATATTAATATTTTTTTTAATTTATTTGGTTATTTTTTTATCCCTTTTTGATCAATTTAACCAACACTTGAGTTTATGAAAATTAATTTCATATTAAATCTTTAATTTTTCCATTATGATTTTATTTCATCATTTATCTACTATTTTCCACACTTAGAATTTCTTCTAACTCAATAATTTTCATGTGAGAGCCACCTTCCTTATTTTTTTTAACTTGTGTAAAATCTTATCAATAATTTCCTTCATTGATAATTAACCAAATAAATGTACATATACTACACAAAATAACGAGTTCTCACACTAAAGACTTAGTAGGTCTAACAGCATATAATTTATCACTCAGAATGCATGAAGTGGGGTCAACAGTCTCAAAACATTTACTTGATTCCTCTGAAAACAATAAAATCAATGCTTTATATTTTCCAAAACATAGTATAGTAATGTAAATGCATATTTTATTTTGAAGACTGAGAGTGCCAGGATCCATGTTAGCCAGGGATTTACCACCCCACTAGTCACAATATAAATCTTTAGGAACCAAGTTTTCATTTAAAATCGTATCATTTGAAATTCAATATATATTTTGTTCAATACGTTTGGTTAAACTCAAAACATTTAACTTAAATCAAAAAATGAACATTTTCAGTAAGCAGTCAATAATTTCAAAATATTAAAACATTTACTTCAATCAGACAAAATAGAACTTTAACTTCAGTTAAACACACAAAGCAATTTACAAATCGATAATAACACATTTCAAGATTTGTACAATAAAACAAATTATCACTCAATTCATAAAACCATTAAAATCAAAATATTAGCAATTCAAGTGTCACATCCCAAAATGTACAGTATTTACCATATAATAACACCACACGTGACGATTGGGCTGTCTGCGATGTCTTTACTACTCACTTTTGAAAAAAACAATAACTACTATTATACTTAAATTAAATCAGAAGTCGATAAGAATATTTATTGCAATATATATATACAGTATGTACATGTGTTCTACATCCCCGGTACATGAATTATACAAATGTAGTACTGTACAACTATGTCTGAAAACATATAAAAGAAATACTACCTCCAGGATCCACTAAGTGCTGCCTCGGGGTCAACTACACCACAGCCAAATCCGTGGAACGAAATCGCTGAAGATAGTCTGTGGAGTGAGAAAATAAAGGGGTGAGCTAACGCGCTCAGTAAGAGAATTGTATGTAAAACTGATACTATAAAATCTATAAGCTAAAAACATTTGCATCCTAATAGCTCACTAAACTCAAAACAGGATGGATAGTATAGTCGGCTAAGAATACCGGATGGAGTACGAAAGGTATTTTAGAATACCGTACGTGTCCCGGCTCCTAGAAGCGACTATAGGGAGTAATCGTTTTCTCTTTATATTCAAATCCAAGTAAAATATTAAATATTCACTTTTTCTCTTTATATTCAAATCCAAGTAAAATATTAAATATTCACTTTCACACTTGTAAAACACTATATAATATTTAGTTCAACACGTGGTATATCAAAAGCTTAGTAGCTGCAATTAATTTAGTACCAGCTAAAGGTTCAGTGAAAGGTACAATCATCATTACAGTATCATGGAGACTAGGCAACACCTTAAATATATCATGCTATAGTAATATCCCAAATAGGGAAAATAATAACACATGAGATCTATGGCCACAGTCTATGGGATCCACAGTGTGCACTGATCAGGTATCCACCGAGACGCTGATAATAGGATCAATATTTATCAGCACTAACACGTGACACGTGAGCATGATATGGGGCCTACCAATCTCAAAACAGTAAACACGTGATATAAAACCCATTTTTGAAATCAATTTCACTGAATATATGTTTAATCAATCCATAAACATTCATAAGGAAAATATTTTTCATCTTATGAATAACAATTCATAAAATATTCATACTGTAATAATCGTTCCAGAAAATGTTCTAAATATTTATAGAACATTATAAATTACATACCGGTACTTTCACATAAATAAAATTCCTTAACAGGAATATTTAAGTATAGTTTTTTCGTAAACTATAAAATTATGCAATTTAATGAATTTCATGAAAATTTCCCAAAATTTCACTTATTTCCACTTTAGAAAAATGCTAGAAATATTTTCTAAATATTTCGATAATTTTCGGCAGAATGACGGCTATTTCTAACCTAGCCTTCTTGCACGAAAATTACAGTTTAAAACTTCAACAGCAGCCACAATTTCACCACTTTCAAAGGCAATTTATATCCAATTTATTTTATAAAAATAGTGTGAACCAAACTATGCATTTACAGTATCCCTACGGTTCACACACACATCCCTTACCTGCAGGATGAAATCTAATCGTCCGATAGCACCACATACAAATTACCTCTCCCGGGCTGCAATAAAATTCACCCAACATCACTATTCACCCTAATTAAAATTCTAATAATTTTTTTTGCACTTAATTCTACTACTTTTTCAGTAGAAAATATTAAACCGATATAATTCGCACCAATGCTAAAACCTAACTTCATCGATTTAACTCCGAATCGAATTTCAACTTCACCATCAGTCTTCTTATAATTTCTACAGTCTCTTAACACCTTAACATCATAATTTGAAGCATTAAAACCCCTCCCATCTAGCTTGGCTGAAAATGGCTTCTTGCCATTTTCATTGTTTTTCTTCCATTTAGCCATTATACCTCAATTAATCATGCTTAATCATCATTTTAACGTCAATTTTATGCATAAAACACTATAAATCCCCTTAATACTAAGCATGGCTGAAACCCCACTATAGCTTGCATATGATTTAATTGAAATCAAATAAAATAAACTCTTAAATCATGCTTAGGAAGCTTAGTTATCCCAAAATCAATAATTAAAATTCAAAAAATATAAAAGCATGAAAATGGGTTACCTTGACCGAAATTAAGGGGCTGATTTTCTCTTGATTTAGCCACTTAATCAAAGGGCTATTGGTATATTTAGAGAGAGGAAGATAAGTAGAGCAATTTTTATAGAAATAGCTTAATGAAATTATGGTGTTTATGGTGAGTTTTTGGAAGCTTTTATTTTCTTTTCTTTTAGTCTCCCATGGGGTCATGAGAATGAGAGGAAGAAGAAGCTGCAACAGTGCCGACAGCAGTTGGAAATATATAAAAATATTTGGACATATTTTATAAATGTTAAAAATAACAAAAATGCCATTAATGATAGGTTTTTCGGTCTTTTTCTTCCAGAATTTTTATAACTAGGCAATTGAACTCCAAAAATTTATTTTTCATCACCAAAAATTGATATTAAGTGTATTTTGATAAATGGTGGTGGTTTGGTTCAGGTTTAACCTTTTCGAGAAGGTGAAATTACAAAAAATACCCTTACAGGGTAAATCACATAGAGTTCTAATTTGACTACCGATTCGGTCCATCTATTTACATAACCCCGGGCTTATTTTCATGTAGAATATCCTTATTTAATCACTAGATTAAATTCTCATTTATTTTGACCTCAATTTACGAAAATGCCACCGTCTATATACTTAAACGTAATTTCCTGATTTGTTTTCATACTCTCCAAAAATAATCTAAATGAGGAAATTTAGGCTCAAAATTCATACCGTATATTTATTAGACTCTCTTTGTATTATTTGTCCGGTCTCACGTCCATCGAGGCACTGTATAACCTGTGGGGCCCACCACACTGTACTGGCTCGTATCTACGAAATTCACATGAATTGAACAGTATGAGTGTCCTTACATGTGAAACAGTATCTGAATACAGGGTTCTCACATTCTCCCCACCTTAAGAAATTCGGTCCTCCGAATTTAATCGAATCTGTCACTAAAAGAGCTCTAGATACTTCTCTCGCATGAGACTCTCTAATTCCCATATAGCCTCCTCATCTGAGTGATACTGCCAGAGCACTTTTACCAGTGGAATCGTCTTAGACCGTAGTACTCTATCCTTCCAATCCAAGATCCGTATTGGTCTCTCCATGTAACTCACGTCCTCCCTAATCTCCAGTGGCTCATATCGAACTACGTGAAAGGGATCTGGATGATATCTCTTCAACATCGATACGTGGAAGACATTATGAAACCCTGATAACTCCGAAGGTAATGCCAACCTATAAGCAACGTCTCCTACATGGTCTAAGATCTCAGAGGGCCCGATGTAACAAGGACTCAACTTGCCTTTCTTACCAAATCTCATAATACCCCTCGACGATGAGACCTTAAGAAAAATAGAATCCCCCACTGAGAACTCTAATGGTCGGCGTCTAGTATCTGCATAACTTTTCTGCCGACTTTAGGTTGTCATCAATCTATCCGAAATCAACTGTGCACTCTGAGAAGCCTGTTCAACTAGATCAAGAGCTAATATCTGACGATCTTCTACTTCGTCCCATGCAACAAGTGATCTACATCTCCTGCCATACAAAGCCTCATAGGGTACCATGCCGATACTGGATTGATAACTATTATTATATGTGAACTCTGCCAGTGGCAAATGGTCATCCCATGAGCCTCTAAAATTTAGTGCACATGCTCTCAACATATCCTCGAGCATCTGGATAGTGCGCTCAGACTGTCCATCAGTCTGCAGATGGAAAGCGGTGCTAAAACTCAATTGGGATCCCATCACCTCCTGAAATCTCTCCTAGAAATGAGATGTAAACCGAGAATCCCTATCAGAAGTGATACTCACTAGAACACCATGCAATCTCACTATCTCTCGAATATACAAATCGGCTAAGGCATTGAGGGAATCAGTAGACTTCATGGCAAGAAAATGAGCGAACTTTGTCAATCGATCAACTATTACCCATATACTATCGTGATTCCTCCGGGTTCTCGGTAAGCCCATCACGAAGTCCATAGTAATGTGCTCCCACTTCCATGTCGGAATCTGTAGAGGCTGTAGTAATCTAGCAAGCTTCTGGTGCTCAACTTTTACCTGCTGACATGTGAGACATCTAGTAACAAACTCCGCGATGTCTCACTTCATCCTAGGCCACCAATACACTCTCCGTAAATCATGGTACATCTTAGTACCGCCCGGATGCAGAGTGTACCTGAAGGTGTGAGCCTCTGCCAAAATTAGATCTTTCAGCTGCTGGTCACCGGGAATACATATCCTATCTCTGAACCTCAGTATCCCATCGCTACCAATCCCATAATTAGATTGAACTCCCATCTGTACCTAACTGGTAACCTCTATACAATCAAAATCACTCCTCTGAGCATCCCTGATCCTATCCATCAGATCCAGCTATATCCTGAAACTAGCTGTAAATCCATATCTCTTAAAGGAAATCTCACTCAAACTTAAGCCCAAGAATTGCTCAATCAACTCATACTCCCGGACCATCATATAAGCAACCATGCCCATATGCTTCCTTCTCAAAGCATTTGCCACCAAATTAGCTTTCCCTGGGTGTTAGAGGATCTCGCAGTCATAATCCTTTAATAGCTCCATCCATCTACGCTGTCTCATATTCAACTCTCGCTGCGAGAATAGATACTTCAGACTCTTATGGTCTGTGTATACTTGGAATCGCTCTCCATATAGATAAAGCCGCCAAATTTTCAATACAAACACCACTGTGGCTAACTCTAAATCATGGGTCGGATAATTATTCTCATGCTCTTTCAACTGTCTGGAACCATAAGCAATTACCCGACCATTTTGCATCGAAACACACCCCAGTTCTAAAGCGGATGCATCACTGTACACTGAAAAACCACCAAATCCGCTAGGAAGAGCGACGATAGAGCACTAGTCAATCGTCGCTTCAACTCTTGAAAACTACGCTCACACGCATCTATCCACTCAAATCTAACATCCTTACGTGTGAGGCGCGTCAGTGGAGCAGCTAGTCTCAAAAACCCCTCCACAAACCGATGGTAATATCCGACTAGACCCAAAAAACTCTGTATCTCTGTAACTGTACGAGGCCTTTCCCACTGAATAATGACTCGATCTTAGACGAATCTACAGATACCCCATCTCTAGACACCACATGCCCCCGAAATATAATGCGATCTAGCCAGAAATCACACTTACTGAGTTTGGCATAAGGCCTCCGGTCTCTAAGGGTTTGTAAGACTATCTGGAGATGCTGCTCATGCTCTTCTAAAGATCTGGAGTAAATCAGTATATCATCTATGAAAACAATCACAAATTGATCTAGGTATGGCTTGAACACCTCGTTCATCAGACTCATAAAAGCTGCAGGGGCACTAGTCAATCCAAAAGGCATCACTAGGAACTCGTAGTGGCCATACCGAGTCTTAAATGTAGTCCTAGGGACATCAAACTCTAGTATCCTCAACTGATGATACCCTGATCGAAGATCAATCTTAGAAAATACCACTACACCCCTGAGTTGATCAAATAAATCGTCGATCCTGGGTAAAGGATACTTATTCTTGATGGTAGTCCGATTAAGCAACCTATAATCAATGCACAATCTCAAGCTACCATCCTTCTTCCGGACGAATAGTACTGAAGCACCCCAAGGAGAAATACTAAGGTGAATGAAACCCTTATCTAACAACTCCTGGAGCTGCTTCTTAAGCTCTTCCAACTCCGTTAACGCCATTCGATATGGAGGCTTAGATATAGGCTCCGTATTGGGTACTAGATCAATCACAAAACTCTATCTCCCTATCTAATGGTAACCCTGGTAATTCATCTGGGAATACATTTGGGAAATCCCTAACCACAGGAATATCCGACAGATCTAGACGTTTCTGTTCCACGTCCTCCACATACGCAATGAAACCTTCAATCACACTAAAATAACATTTAAACAATTTTAGTAAAATACCCCACTTTATTTATTTATCAAATAACTTTACAGTATATCATTCAGGATGAGAGAAGGTAATAAACTTGGAATAACAGTCTAAACTAACAAAATTCATAGCTAACCAATCCATCCCTAGGATTACATCAAAGTCAAACATGTTTAACAAAATAAGGTTCGATGTCGTCTCCTTCTCTCCTACAGTAACCTTACAATCTCTATACACCACGTCCATCATCTGAGACTCCTTAAATGGTGTACTAATCTGCAAAGTGTACCCTAAAGGTTCAAGTTCTACTAGTATCTTATTAGCATATGCAGGTGATACAAACGAATACGTAGAACCAAGATCAAACAGTACTAATACTGAAATATCAAAAATATAAATCTTACCCTTAATTACATCTTCAGAAGTATCAGCAGCCTCCTGATCTAATGCGAACACCTGTCCTTATGTCACAGCCTTCTTACCCTTCTCGATGGCTGTCGCGCGTCTAGGCTGTGAAGGGGTCGCCTTATCTGTCTCAATTTGTATCGGGGCTGCTGGAGGAGGAATAAGAGCTGAAGCTATAGAAGCAGTTGCCTCTCTCAACTTTAGGCAATCTCTGACCAAATGTCCCGTCTGTCTACATCGGAAACACGCCCTAAATATCATATGGCATGGTCTAGTACCGTGTGACCTCCCACACAATGTACACCTGGCCGCGGTACCTCTCTGAAATGTACTAGGGCTAGTAGTAGTAGGGGCAACTGTAGCAAATTTAACTGGTCTCCCCTCTGTAATCTGTATACCCAATGTCCTGGCCTTCTTAGGCTGCCATCTACTAAATCGATCACTGGTGCTCCTCGTCGGCTGCTCTATGCCTTTACCCTTACCCTTAGACCCAGACTCTGTATGAAACTGCTCATAATCCCGCTCGTATAACTGTGCTCGTCTCACGGCCTCATCATATGTACGGATGTCTAACGGGACTAACCGGGTCCTAGTAGAGGGTCTCAAACCCGCCATAAATCTATCTATCTTATGCTGATCACTCATCTGAATCTACGGGTCAAATATGCTCAAGGTGGTGAATCATGACTCATACTGATCCACCGACATACTCCCCTGTACTAACTCCAAAAACTCTTGCTGAAGCTTCTTCTTTGCTGTATCGGGAATGTACTGTCGGTGAAAAGCCTCCATAAATATATCCCAGGTCACCACCTGATACTAGGCCAACAAACTATCTGTGTGGACTTGCACCAGTGCTCCACATCATCAGTCAACTGGAACACTGCTGTCCAACGCTCTTTGTCTCTATGCATCGCATATACCTAAATAATTTCTTTGTAGCCTCAACCTACTGCTCTGCCACCAGTGGATCCTTATCACCTTTAAACTTCGGAGGATCCAACTTCTTAAACGACCGTATCAAAGTGACATTACAGAAAGACTCAACACTACGCGGCCATGCTGGTGGTTGAGGTGCTACTACGGCAGGTGCCTGTGGTACTGGTTGAGGGGCAGGCTGTGGCTTGAGATGTACTGGAGGTGGTACTACTGGCTGTGGTGGGGGTGGTGCTCCTGCGGGAGCTGCTGCTGCTGCTCTATCTCTATCTCTCTCAGTTCTGTCAGCATTATACGTGGCTATAAAGTTTGCCAACATCCGTTCTATAACAGTCCAGTAACACAGTAATACACATATTTCTACACAATTTTGTCGATTGGGCTGTCTGCGATACTTTACTTTTCCGTTACATTTAATCAATTTCATATGCATTTATAATATGAATTACACCCCCTATCTTAATTCACAAGAAAGTAGTACTGTAGATAAGTTTAAATACGGAAAATAAATGATCGTACCTCATGTAATAAATCAAGCTGTCGCATCATCCTCAAATGCACTTCCGAAATCCTTAGATATTAGACTCTCAGTCCTTGAAAAATCTGAAATGTTAAAATTACGGGGTGAGCAAACTACGGCTCAGTAAGAGAGTTATATGCAACACTTGATATTCAGCTATCTATATGCTGAAAACTTTTTCACTTTCTTTAAATCTTCCTAAAAGGCTCTAGGCTCCCATGTAGGAAGGATACTACAGTCGGCTAGGGATCCGGATGCAGTAAGGTAGGTATTTTGAAATACCGTCTTGTCTCGGAATCTAGAAGCAACTGTATAGAGTATTTCATAAATTGTTCTCAAAACGATTTAATATTCGTTTTCCATAGATTAAACCATTTATTTCTCTTCACTTCAATATGGTTTAAAACACGGACAGTTCAGTAGTAAAACAGTGGTTTACACCTATTCTCTTCAGTACAGTTAAAAACACGTGACAGTACAGTAGTTTGTGAATATCCAAATCATTGGATAAACAATTTTGTAATTATTTCTATCTTAGAAATAATTTTCATGTTATTTGTTAGCTTTAAATTGACATATATATTTTGAAATGACAAAAACTTAAGTAAGCTTTAATGTTTTAATTCATATTGCAAATTTGCCTTATCACAAATGATTTTCTCAATCCATTTTCAAGTGATCATATCAAACATTAAGACCATGATTTAATTACATATTCTTATTGGTCTTTATACTTTATAAAATGTCTTGAATATTTTAGAAAATTACTTGATGAATATTTGGACTATGTTTTCATTTGAGAAAGTCAAGAAAAACTCCCACAAAAATTCTAAAATGTTTTGGGTTAGGTTAGGATCAAAGGCCATATCATTTCTAACCCAAAAGTGCAGGAAAAATGCCCTCTGGAAGCATGGAATCGATCCCATATAGAAAGGGATCGATCCCTTTTTGACAAAAGCACTCCAATGCATGAAATGAAGGAAAGGATCGATCCCTTTGGTGAAAAGATCGATCCCTTTACACCAGAAAGTCCCCAACGGCTAGTTTCTGCGAGATACAACGGCTAGCTTCTGCTTTGGCTCTAACCAATGTCCACAAACCATCCAAGCGACTATAAATAGAGGCTTAGAAGCTAAAGGAAGCAAGGGGAACTACTCAGTCAACTCCAATACTCATTTTCCTCAAATCCTCAAGCCTCAACAACAAATCAAGAGCTACAAAGTCTTCATCTTCCATCATTCACATATCTCTTGTATTGTTTAGCACAAATATTGTATAGTCTTTTCTTTGTGCCTAATTTCTGTAATCACTTGCCTACCTAAAGGCCTTTCTTTGATTACATCTCTTGTAAACACAAACATTCCTTGTAAAAGGGGAGGTTTCTCTTCAGCCTAAGAAAAAGAGGGAGGTTTCTCTTTAGCCTAAGAAAAAGAGGGAGGTTTCTCTTTAGCCTAGAAAAAGAGGGAGAAGAGGTTTCTCTTGAGCCTAGAAAAAGAGAGAGGTTTCTCTTGAGCCTTGAAAAGAGGGAGTGTAACACAAATTCAAGTTAGTGAATTTGGGAAAATCCTTGGGAGCGTCTCAAGGTAGAGGACGTAGGCAAGGTAGCCGAACCTCTATAAATCGATTGTGTAAATCTCTCTCTCCCTACTCTTTATTTACTTGCGATTATATTGTGTTTATTGCATTGAACTTGGATTGCATGCTTGCCTAGCTTAGAGAACTTAGAAAATATCAATCTAAGCTAGAGAATTTAGAGGAACCGAAAAACGAACTTAAGGTTAGCAAAAAATCGATTCACCCCCCTCTTGGTATAGCCTATAGAGCCAACATTATTCTTTTTGAATAAACTTTAATTTCTCTTTAGTTCAGTAACCATATCTTACAGTTTAGTAAAACAGTAATATTCAGTTCAATACTATTCGGTAAAACAGTATCTTACAGAATAGTAAAACAGTGTCTTGATACGGTTCAATCAATAAACAGTAAACAGTAGCTACCGATTCAATAAACAATATACGGTAGCTTTCAGTTCAGTAAACAGTAAATGATAGCTTTCAGTTCAGTAAAACAGTAATCAGTGGCTACCATTTCAGTAAACAGTATACAGTAACATTACAGTTCAGTAAAACAGTGTTTTGGCACGGTTTTGCTCAGTAAACAATAAACAGTACAGTAATTCAGTAATCAATAAACAGTAAACAGGATTCAGTAAATCCTTTCAGTAAACAGTAATCAATAAGTGAGACTAGGCATCACCCTACAATTAAATCATGCTATCATTGTCCATTAGGGACATCAGTAACTGAGATCTATGGCCATGATCTATAATATGTCCTCGGTGTACACTTGCTAAGTGACAATCTAGGACGTTGATAACTAACTGGTCAATCAACCACGTGACAATAACAGTAATAGTACAATGCATGAAACTCGGGGCCTAAGTCTCAAAATAGTATAAAATCGTACCATAGCCTTTATGGATTTTAAACACAGTAAATCGAAGTATTTCACAATTATCCATAAGGCTCACATATAAATATAATCACCTTTATGAAATAAATAAAATAAATAACATTTTCAAAATATTTCATAAAGGTATAAATCATTATTTTCCATACAGTGAAAACCATTTGTAAAATCATCACACTGTAAAATATAAAGGTCATAACTGTCCTTTTTCACCGTAAAACATGTACGCACGTTTTTCCGCGCTTTTTATCGAAAACATGGTTTTCAAAGTTATCGGAATTCAAATCACTTGTTTTTAGGCATTATGAAAATAAAATATTTATTTTCCAATTTCAAAATCCTGTCACCATGTTTTCCTCTGTAACACGTGTAAAGACCTTCTCGTCTCAAAATGCCATTTTTCATCTTTAGTTAACCTTTATGGAATTTCTATAAATATTTATTTTCATAATTAGAACCATAAAGGTTATTTATGAAATCAGTGGATATTTGAAGAATTACTAATAAAATATCAACTTTGTATCTTTTTATCTTCCATCTCATTTTACGTGAAATGTACACCTCTAGAGGAATTTTCGGTGATTTCATTTTCCAATTTCTCGAAAACATGAATATTTTAAAATTAGATTTTTGTATATTCATGTTTTATGAAAAATCATCGATTTCTCGATTTTCGTGGTTGAAAATCGTTTCTCGTGAAATCAAATCAATTATTATGATTTTCAGTAATTTTAAGCAGTATAACGGCACCCGATTGGCTAGCCTCCTGCACGGAAAGTACAGTTTATAATTCAACCGGCACATCATCACAAATTTCCAACCAATCATTATAAACAGTATTTATAAAATTAAATGCATAATTAAAACATGTATGCCGGATATCCTTACAGGCTACACATGTCTCCTTTACTTGTCTCGGGTCGGCGACTTCCTCACTACCGTCGCACCATATTCACCTCTCCCAATTCCATCGTCTCGGTCATCGAGGGTGATTTTCTGGAAATAAAAGTCTAAAATTTAGAATTTTCCATAATTTATTAAAAATCACTCGAAATTAATTTCCAAAAATTTCTCACCGAATTTTCATAAATTTTCGAAATCTCGAAATTTTCGAATTCCCGAAAATTTCCTTTTTTCTCTTTTTTTTTCCTTATTTTCTCTTTTTCTTTTCCTTTTCTTTCTTATTTTTCTTTTTCTTTTTCTTTCTTTTTCTTTTCTTTTTTTTCTAGTCTGAACCGGTTCGGACCGATTAGACCGGTTCACCTTCTTACCGCCGGTTCGGCCATCGTCAGCCACCATCGCCGACGGTTCAGCCACTCTGGGGTGGCAGCGAGGCTAGATCTGGCCTCCGTTTCTCGCCACCGACGGCGACGGCGTCGGCATCGGATCTGGGATGGTGGCTCTCGGCTACTTTTCTCTTCTGTTTCTTCCTTCCTCTACCGTTTTCCTTCATCGTTGGCCGTCCTCATCACTTTCTCTTACCTCCGCCGAGGTCGGGGATGAAGTGGAGGTGGCCGAATCGGCCGGCACCGCCACTTGCTATTTTCCTTTCTCTTTTCGGCTTCGCCGATTTCTTCTCCCTTTCTCCTTTTCCTTCCGCAACCGATCAGCTTTCCTTCTCTCCTTCTGCGGCCGGTGACTGCCTCCCCTCTCTCTCTTTCTCCTCCGATGCCGCCGATAGTGGTCAACTGACTTCTGGGTTTTTCTCTATTTCTAGAAACAGAAAAAAACGGGGGTTGGTTATAACAGACCCTGTTTCTGTTTCCATTTTTAATAAGAATAATTTTTTTTATAAATATCCTTCATTATATTTATGAATATATAATTATATTTTATTACAAAATGTATATAATTATACCATCAATAATTATATATATTTTGTGTCTATCATATATATATATATATATATATATCCATACATTTTTACGTAAAATACCATTTGTATTTCATATATATGTATATGTATATTTATATTATATATATATCTATATATAATTATGTATAATAACAGTAATCATATATTTTTATTCCATGATATACATGGTACATCGACATATAATATATACATATATTTTATATATGAATATATATTTATATTTATGTGAAAATATATTTATATAATATCATTATATAAAGATATCAAAATACACACTTTTATTTCTTATTAAATTTGGATTTCTCAATATCCAAATTAAATTCCTCAGATTTATCCTTTCATCGATTTTCTGAAATTCCTCTACAGTCTTCTATCTCATAAAAAATTTATTTATTTATTTACTTTAATTTCTCTATTTGCATTTAAATTTAATTTGCACATATTTAATATCCATATACTAAAATTCGCGGTTATCACATTCTCCCCACCTTAAGAAATTCGATCCTCCGAATTTAACTTAAGTCAAAAGGTGATACATTCCGTATACTTACGACTTTTGTCCTTTAGATCAACTTTCAGATAATACTACCAGCATGTTTTTTTTTATAATCAGAATTCTTGTGACCACTACATATCGTCTTTCATCATACATTTATACTCCCATAAGATTTCTTACCAATTGGGAGTTATCAATTTCATTTCTCTTTTCACTCAACAGGTGGTTTATACCGTTCATCGTCCATTTTCTCATTTGGTGCCAAGTCAATATAGTTTGATAACTATCATTTACACATGTCAATCAATTGTATGTAATTTTCCCAGTAGCTTTGAAATCTCATGTATCCGCTCTCTTAATATCATGGAGCGTTTACACATCACGCTCATATATTTACCTCAGTACGGAGCGGTGCTATCAGTACATTTGGGATCTCAAAGCCTTTTGCTATTTTCTATTAGCATATGGCAACTCAGAGACTCCCATCACATGTAATGCTCACTGGAACTGTACATACACATTCTCATTGTTTCACACTTATATTCCGACTATGGCACTAGAGAATCTAGGATTCTAATAATGGAAAAGTGATCCCATTTGATAATCAGTCATTGATCACTTCCATATCGTCATATTATCTATACAATTCCACCATTTCTATCATTTCGAGGTGGTTATATGTATAACTATTTTCCATTTATATACTGGCAGTAAAATAATACATATCATTCGTCTCACTCCTTTGAGTATCATCAATTTCACTTGTCAAGTTTGGCTTGATTTTTACATCTAGCCACAGTCGTGTGATAACCAACATGAAATCACTTTTAGTCTTAATTTCGGGAACTATTTTATAGTTATGTTCCCTTTTCATCATGCAATTTATCTTCTTATTATGTTTTCATATTTTCACTCTTATCATTTCAGTCGGTTTTCTCAAATGGTATGGTACTCTATTGTTAAAATCATTTAATATTTGCATACCATCTTTTTTTCACACTTATCTATTTACCGACTTTAACTTCTTTAATTATATCCCAATAGTAGAGCAGTTACTCCCATAACTTTTTTATAGACTGGCAATAGTATCTAGCTAGACTCATTAATTTTGTATCTCCATCATTATCTCTTTATCATAGACAAATTCATTGTCATTTTGTCATTTCGAGATTATATATCTCAGAAAGAGACACTGTCTAGCCAAATCTCTTATCTGCCAAACTTAACACAAGTCCACAGTCCTTGAGAGTTTGAAGGGGCATATACCATAATGCTGCTCATATTCCATTTGTATCATTAACTATTTTAGTATCTCATCAACTTATTCTTATATGGATGCCTCATTCAATAGGCTTGTACACATCACAAGCTAATTCATTAACCTTGTAAACCTCTATAGGAACTCGTAAAATTTCATCGAGTTCTACTCATTATCTTATAGATCTCAGTACTCCAACTTTTATCTAATGACGCTTTATACAGAGGCTAGTCTTATGAACTCCTCATATATCTCTGATTAGATCAATAAAGCGTCCATTTTCATGTAGATGAATACTTGTTCTTCACAAGAACTTTATTAAATAATCAGAATTTAATACACCATTTTAATCCATTTACATATCAAGGTTATCTGTGCTTCTCTCATTTACTCTTACACAGATAACTTCATTATCCTCAATTTACATTATCTGTATTTCCATCAATCCCACTTTTACAAGTGAATTTCATTATTCACACCTTTTCCAGAGTTGTTGTAAAGCTTTTCGGATTCTTTCTATATTTTCAATATAAGCTTAGAATTAGATTTCATATAACCAATCAAGTCAATGTTAGCTCGACTTCTCCAATCGATACAACTTTGAAAGTTTTTTGAGAATCACATCCGATATTTTCTTTGATCACACATCTCTTATCATTTTAGACATTCACCTCTATGTCTTATCATTTCACTGTACATCCTCAAGGCAGAGACACTAAATATTCAAATCATTTTGAATTATTCTCCACCTTAATTTCATTATCTACTCATACTTCACAACATTATGAATCTCAATCTAGTAAGCTGTATCAAGTACAACAGTTATCAACACATTTTACAGCTAAGCAATTTATTATTGCTGTGATTTACTTTAAAATCAATCTCCTTTAATGATTTCAGGTTTAGTTCCCTTGAGCATGTTATCCACGAGGTTCGAACCCTGGCACCCTTACGTACCTAGTTCCTTACACTCGTGTTACCACTAAGATAATTGTAAGAGCCCCGCCCGTTCGAATCGACCGTCAGCAAGCATCTCCTAGGCGATCCTTTCTCCCCAGTTTACCCTTACAAGTGAGTCGGCGACCACGTAGTTCGCCCACACCTCACAATATATGGTCCGCTGCTGGTCGCCCATCACGGTTTAGTCTCAAGGGTCCTGAAGAACTCAGATTAGCTGTCATCTTCTTCTTTTTATCACTTTACTATTCTTATGCAAATTCTCCCATTTACAGTACTCCTTGCAGTACATCAATTTGCAAGGTATATCTCAAAATGCTCCGATTCTATAAATAAATATCCATTTAATACCTCAGAAATAGTATAAATGTATAGAACCAAAATTAATTGTACTGCTATGGATTTCATTATCGGTACTATTCACCTACTCATTCCTTTCTGTAGTCATTTCACTTTTCATAATATCCAACGATCCCGTAATAAACATCCAATTCAGTACACTCTTAATTTAGGCCCTTACAGTCAATACCGGGCGAATCGTCTTGTGATATTCCACTATACTTATGGGATCACATCATGTAAGGCCCCGGCCCGTCCGCCGTCCACCTTTACACATCTATACAGTCCTCTTTGACGAGCACACTGGCCCCCTCGAGGTTTTGTCGTGAGGCCCAGTCCGTTGACTAGGTCACTCACAATTCGCGTCCATAATCTCAGTGTAAGTGGGATCAGTAATAAGGATCGCTATATTCATATTACATCCTCTAAGCCATTAATAACTACATTACCATCAATGGATTCAAGATTAACTTGGTTTTATCACTGTTCAGGACATAGTCAAACATAGGGGCGTTTTCGTCATTTCGACATTTATTTATTTCTCCTCACTATACATATAAACCAAGGATCTTATAATTTATATGCTGATAGTATCCTTTCTCATACTAATATCAGCAGTTTAAGATCTTGTTCGATTTCGACAGAGAAGTCCACTAGGATCCATAATTGGATTATTTTGTAGGAAATGCAGCTTTACATCATCAATTTCTCTGTCAATTCAATCAATTCCAACTTCTGTTGGTCTATTACGACTCCCGGTAAAATTTTGAAGGTAGAGGTATTTTGGTCATTTTTGGTAAAAAATTTTCTCTCTCTTCAAAATACCTTCAATCGGTGATCTTAAAGTCTATTTAATGATGATATTTCATTCCCCTCCTTTATATCATCACTTTCAGGTCTCAGTTCGATCCCGATAGAAAAGTATTATTTCAAAATATTTCATAAAGGTATAAATCATTATTTTTCATACGGTGAAAACGGTTTATAAAATCATCACACTGTAAAATATAAAGGTCATAACTGTCCTTTTTCATCGTAAAACATGTACGCATGCTTTTCCGTGCTTTTTATCGAAAACATGATTTTCAAAGTTATCGAAATTCAAATCACTTGTTTTTAGGCTTTATGAAAATAAAATATTTATTTTCCAATTTCAAAATCCCATCACCATGTTTTCCTCCGTAAACACATGTAAAGACCTTCTCGTCTCAAAATGCCATTTTTCATCTTTAGTTAACCTTTATGGAATTTCTATAAATAATTATTTTCATAATTAGAACCATAAAGGTTATTTATGAAATCAGTGAATATTTGAAGAATTATTAATAAAATATCCACTTTGTATCTTTTTATCTTCCATCTCGTTTTACGTGAAATGTACACCTCGAGAGGAATTTTCGGTGATTTCATTTTTCAATTTCTCAAAAACATGAATATTTTAAAATTAAATTTTCATATATTCATGTTTTATGAAAAATCATCGATTTCTCGATTTTCGTAGTTAGAAATCGTTTCTCATGAAATCAAATCAATTATTATCGGTAATTTTTGGCAGTATAACGGCAGCTGATTGGCTAGCCTCCCACATGGAAAATACAGTTTATAATTCAATCGGCACATCATCACAAATTTCCAACTAATCATTATAAATAGCATTTATAAAATTAAATGCATAATTAAAACATGTGTGCCGAATATCCCTACAAGCTGTACATGTCTCCCTTACCTGTCTCGGGTTGGCGACTTCCTCACTACCATTGCCCCCGTATTCACCTCTCCCAATTCCATCATCTCGATCATCGAGGGTGATTTTCTGGAAATAAAATTCTAAATTTTAGAATTTTTTCATATTTTATTAAAAATCACTCGAAATTAATTTCCAGAAATTTCTTACCGAATTTCCATAAATTTTCGAATTCCCGAAATTTTCGAATTTTCAAAAATTTTCTTTTTCTCTTTTTTTTCCTTCTTTTTCTCTTTTTCTTTTCTTTTCTTTTCTTTTCTTTCTTCTTTTTCTTTCTTTTTCTTTTCTTTTTTTTGGTCTGAACCGATTCGAACCGATTCAGATCAGTTCAACCGATTCACCTTCTTACCGCCGGTTCGACCATCGTCAGCCACCATCATCGACGGTTCAGCCACTCCGAAGCTTGCTGGGGTGGCGACGAGGCTAGATTAAGCCTTCGTTTCTCCCCACTGACGACGGCGGTGTCGGATCTGGGACGGTGGCTCTCGGCTCCTTTCTCTTCTGTTTCTTCCTTCCTCCGTCATTTTCCTTCATCGCTGGCAGTCCTCATCACTCCCTTTTACCTCCGCCGAGGTCGAGGATGCAATGGCGGTGGTCGAATCGGCCAGCACCACCACTTGCTATTTTCCTTTCTCTTTTCGGCTTCGTCGATTTCTTCTCCCTTTCTCCTTTTCCTTCCGCAGCCGGTCGGCTTTCCTTCTCGCCCTTTGCGGCCGGCGACTGCCTCTCCTCTCTCTCTTTCTCCTCCGGTGCCGTCAATAGTGGTCGACTGACTTCTGGGTTTTTCTCTGTTTCTAGAAATAGAAAATAACGGGGGTCGGTTATAACAGACCCGTTTCTGTTTCCATTTTTAATAAGAATAATTTTTTTTTATAAATATCCTTCATTATATTTATGAATATATAATTATATTTTATTACAAAATGTATATAATTATACCATCAATAATTATATATATCTATATATATTTTGTGTCTATCTCATATATATATATATATCCATACATTTTTATGTAAAATACCATTTGTATTTCATATATATATATATATATATATATATTTATGTTCATATATATATATATATATATCTATATATAATTATGTATAATAACAATATACATATATTTTTATTCCATGATATACATGGTACATTGACATATAATATATACATATATTTTATATATGAATATATATTTATATTTATCTGAAAATATATTTATATAATATCATTATATAAATATATCAAAATACACACTTTTATTTCTTATTAAATTTGGATTTCTCAATATCCAAATTAAATTCCTTAGATTTATACTTTCATCGATTTTCTAAAATTCCTCTACAGTCTTCTATCTCGTAAATAATTTATTTATTTATTTACTTTAATTTCTCTATTTGCATTTAAATTTAATTTGCAAATATTTAATATCCATATACTAAAATTCGCGGTTATCACACGTTCCATCCTATTCATTATGGTATTCGGACTCTCAGGCTGCGGAAGGAGTGCGGTTTCTGGGGTCGGCTCCGGTGTAGGCTCTGGAATAGGTGCCGCCCTACCGCGTCCTCGACCTCGTCTACCCCTGCGTCCACTCATTTTTACACAACACAGACATTTCAAAACAGTGTTCAGTCACTTGAATCACTTAAATATGTTCAGATTATACAATACTACAGGGGATGTATTCTTATTTAAACCCAAGGACACCGACAAACATTAGACCAAGCAGCTCTAATACCAATTTAACTATATCACATCTCAAAATGTACAGTACTTACCATATTATAACACCACACGTGATGGTTGGGCTGTCTGCGATGTTATTACTCACTTTTGAAAAAAACAATAACTACTATTATACTTAAATTAAATCAGTAGTCGATGAGAATATTTACTGCAATATATATAGTATGTACACGTGTTTTACATCCCCGGTACATGAATTATACAAATGTTGTACTGTACAACTATGTCTGAAAACATATAAAAGAAATACTACCTCCAGGATCCACTAAGTGTGCCTCGGGGTCAACTACACCGCAGCCAAATCCGTGGAACGAAATAACTGAAGATAGTCTGTGGAGTGAGAAAAATAAAGGGGTGAGCTAACGCACTCAGTAAGACAATTGTATGTAAAACTGATACTATAAAATCTATATGCTAAAAACCTTTGCATCCTAATAGCTCACTAAACTCAAAACAGGATGGATAGTATAGTCGGCTAGGAATACCGGATGGAGTATGAAAGGTATTTTAGAATACCGTACTTGTCCCGGCTCCTAGAAGTGACTATAGGGAGTAATCGTTTTCTCTTGATATTCAAATCCAAGTAAAATATTAAATATTCACTTTCACACTTGTAAAACACTGTATAATATTTAGTTCAACACGTGGTATATCAAAAGCTTAGTAGCTACAATTAATTTAGTACCAGCTAAAGGTTCAGTGAAAAGTACAATCATCATTACAGTATCATAGAGACTAGGCAACACCCTAAATATATCATGCTATAGTAATATCCCAAATAGGGAAAATAATAACACATGGGATCTATGACCATAGTCTATGGGGTCCATAATGTGCATTGATCAGGTGTCCACCAGGATGCTGATAATAGGATCAGTATCTATCAGCACTAACACGTGACACGTGAACATGATATATGGCCTAACAGTCTCAAAACAGTAAACACGTGATATAAACCTCATTTATGAAATCAATTTCACTGAATATATGTTTAATCAATCCATAAACATTCATAAGGAAAATATTTTCATCTTATGAATAACAATTTATAAAATATTCATACTGTAATAATCGTTCCAAAAAATGTTCTAAATATTTATAGAACAATATAAATTACATGCTGGTACTTTCACATAAATAAAATTCCTTAACAGGAATATTTAAGTATAGTTTTTCCGTAAACTATAAAATTATGCAATTTAATGAATTTCATGGAAATTTCCCAAAATTCCACTTATTTCCACTTTAGAAAATTGCTAGAAATATTTTCTAAATATTTCTATAATTTTCGGCAGAATGACGGCTATTTCTAACCTAGCCTTCCTGCATGGAAAGTACAGTTTAAAACTTCAACAGCAGCCACAATTTCGCCACTTTCAAAGGCAATTTATATCCAATTTATTTTATAAAAATAGTGTGAACCAAACTATGCATTTACAGTATTCCTACGGTTCACACACGCATCCCTTACCTATAGGATGAAATCTAATCGTCCGATAGCACCACGTACGAATCACCTCTCTCGAGCTACAATAAAATTCACCCAACATCACTATTCACCCTAATTAAAATTCTAATAATTTTTCTTGCACTAAATTCTACTTCTTTTTCAATAGAAAATATTAAACTGGTATAATTCGCACCGATGCTAAAACATAACTTCGTTGATTTAACTCCGAATCGAATTTCAACTTCACCATCAGTTTTCTTATAATTTCTACAGTCTCTTAACACCCTAACATCATAATTTGAAGCATTAAAACCCCTCCCATCTAGCTTGGTCGAAAATGGCTTCTTGCCATTTTCATTGTTTTTCTTCCATTTAGCCATTATACCTCAATTAATCATGCTTAATCATCATTTTAACGTCAATTTTATGCATAAAACACTATAAATCCCCTTAATCCTAAGCATGGCTGAAACCCCACTATAGCTTGCACATGATTTAATTGAAATCAAATAAAATAAACTCTTAAATCATGCTTAGGAAGCTTAGTTATCCTAAAATCAACCATTAAAATTCAAAAAATATAAAAGCATGAAAATGAGTTACCTTAACTGAAATTAAGGGGCTGATTTTCTCTTGATTTAGCCACTTAATCAAAGGGCTATTGGTATATTTAGAGAGAGGAAGATGAGTAGAGCAATTTTTGTAGAAATAGCTTAATGAAATTATGTTGTTTATGGTCAGTTTTTGGAAACTTTCGTTTTCTTTTCTTTTAGTCTCCCATGGGGTCACGAGAATGAGAGGAAGAAGAAGCTGCAACAGTGCCGACAGTAGCTGGAAATATATAAAAATATTTGGACATATTTTATAAATGTTAAAAATAACAAAAATGCCATTAATGATAGGTTTTTCGATCTTTTTCTTTCGGAATTTTTATAACTAGGCAGTTGAACTCCAAAAATTTATTTTCCATCACCAAAAATTCATATTAAGTGTATTTTGATAAATGGTGGTGGTTTACTATTTATCAAATTTACGAACTAACTTTTTCTTTTCACTTTAAGATTTGTATTCGGTGTCAGTGTCTTCTCTCTACTAAATTTGCATTCCTCACTTGATTTACATTCATTGTTTAATTTACCATTTCTTAAACCATTTGACTTAATATTTTCACTTAATATTAAACTCATAAAAGAAAAATGTCGAAAACTCCCCCTATATAAAATCGACTTTCCCCAGCTTAATAACCTGCAATCAAATACAACTATTCCCAGCTTCATATTTCAATCCACAATTCTCAGTTCATTCTACTAGATACATCACATACTTCCAAAATCATTACATATATATGTATGGCAGTTTACAACACATAATTGACAAAATTTACTTCTCGGATCATCAATGACATATGCATGACATTTCATAATTTATAATCTTTACCATTCACTTCTCGGATCGCACTCGATGATCATATGAGGCTACAATAATCTAGAACGATCCTAAGTTACATCCCAAAAATATCTCTAAGCATGTACTGTGCAAATTTAAAATGTCATACATGGATAACAAAATTATCGTTGTTATACCTCAAGTGCAACAAAAACAGTACTCGGGGGATTTAGACCGGTATAGCTACTCAAGATAGTCCCCGAGGCCCCGCACCCAACTCCAAGTGAGAGCCTAATTTGTATGATCTGCGATGTTATTAATAAGGGGTGAGCAAAACCACGGCTCAATAAGTAGCTTAAGTAAACAGATACTAGGCTCATGTCGGTCTATATGTACATAATTGCATGGTAGCAAATGACATGATATATATGCATGATATAGTATTTTATGCACTGGTGTATCTACATGAAACATTCAAATACTAAAAATATTATGATCACAAACAGATTTCGAATTCACTTATTTCGAAGCAGAAAAAGATTATTAAAAACTGAAAAATCAAATCACTGTAGGCACGAAGCCTTAAAGTATTGAAAAGTAATACAGACATCGAAATAGGATTCTGATGTATTTTCTTCTAATCAATAACTTTACAGAAAACTGATAATCTATCAAGTTAGGCATAAAGCTTTAAATATTAAACTGAAACTGAAATCCAAAACAAATACTGATAAATAAACTGAAACTGAAATCCAAAACGGATACTGATAATGTTAGGCATAAGCCTTAAACAATTGAAATTGATACTGATAAAGTGTAGGCAAAGATCCCTGATAACTAATACTGATACTGATGTCCATCCTAGCTAGTGATGGAGTAGGTGTCGCAAGCAACACAATACCTATGGCCGTAGATAGGGTCCAGTCTCGCTGATCAGTCGAGAGCTGGAACTTGCCTGTTAAATTCTCAAACAAGCCTGATAATGCCTAGAGCTCGAGGCTCGTAAGGCGCAGATACTGATACTGATACTGATAGTCTAGAGCACAAAGCTCAATAGACGGGTAATAGAACCTAGAACAAGGCTCAATAGGTTCAAGTGACCCAAAGGTCAATGGATTTGCCCGCACTCGAAAACGTATCGGAAAACAGTTCTTTCGTGTAGCTCTTAACTTTCATAGATTTCAAAATACTGACAAGAAACGTTTTCGAGCTTTAAATATACAATATTTTTTTTTATTTCAAAGTGGGCTCAAACCAGAAAAATCTTCTGAGTTAAATAGCATGCAAGTCGTTATACATAAAAAGAACTCATGCATAAAATAGCATGTATTAAAACGTATTACATGTAAATGCATGTATGCATCCGTAAAAGTCTCTTTATGCATAATGCACTGCTACTAAGTGTAATCCAATATGGACCATGCACACATGTACCTACTTTACTCAGATACAGTAGCAAGTTCATACAAGGATTTCGAACTAGCGTTTTTCATGTTATTCAACATGTGGTCTTGGCTAGCTACAACATACAATACAGAAAAACAATATCTAAATTTCAGCCTAAGCATTCTTTTCAACTTTATACTTTAAACCTTTCTTTACGTCTTACCTTAGTAGCCCGATCGACGATATCTTGTCCTTTAATTCATAAGCTAACTTAATAAGTAAGGAAATTTAAATGTTCCTACGAAATGGTACTAGTAAAGCTTACTTAACCCACTTACCTCGAGGCTTAAAATTTTCTTCTTGTGCTTCTGAGTCCGCACTCAAGCCTCTACACCGTTCCGATTCGCTACACATAATCCATTAACATTTCGATAAGTTTTCATCATTATGCTTAATCATATACTATAAACAAGAATCTTAAAACACTTTTAAATTCAATTAATTACAAATCCGAGACTACCTCCTTATCATCATTCGCGACATACCCATTGGTAGTCATCCTTATGTACGTATATTTAAACACATAAATGCTTATATTTATGTGTATATCCCAATATATATATTGTATATACATATATATATATCCATGCTCATCCTTTTCTTCTCCTTGTCAATATTTATTACGTATAAATAATTATATATTTATACACATATATCATTTTAATGGTACATAACATATTGATCATTATGGTATATATATCCATGTCTCTATCACCATTCTTGTCCTCTAAGCACATTGATATATCGCCTATATCTAGCTTCAAGATCGTTACTCATTTTACTTTAAATTCCTCAATTCCCTCATTTCGATTTCAACAGGATTGTATGTAATAAAAATCAATTTAAATAAAAATGAACTCATCATATATACCTATTCCATAGCTCATTCGATCGTAATACTAATAACAATTAATCATTTTGTTAACTATCATTATACTATGACCATATCATTCCTTATGTATCACTATGTCTCAATCTTTAACCATCATCATCATCACACAATCCTGACTATACTATACAATATAGTTCTAAAAATGAATTATATAAATATCTTACCGACTCTTCATTTAGTGCGCGAGTACTCTGCTTTTACTAAGCTCGTGTTCGTTGCCTTAGAGTTGTGCTCGTATTTTGGTTGGCATAACAGGGCAGCAACCAACCAGTCGACAGCCTTGGATGACACTACTCAATTGCTCGTGATCCTCTCCTATTTTAGCGTCTTTGAAGCTGCTCAGTTCAGCCACCAAAATGGCCCTTAATTAATCCATGTTCATCACTGTTTCAGTCAGCATCTAGTCAAACCGTAACCCACCAATTTCAACCTTTAAAGTCCTCCACTAAGAGTCTTGTTTGGACCCTTGTACTGCCTTTATTTTCTTGCTCTAATGGTCACTGATGTAGCAGTCAAGACACCCCTGTATGTAGCCTAAATTCAGCACTGTTTTGGGACCCTCATGTGCACTTTATCCAGCTCCTGTAATCAGCTTCTCACCCCTGATTTAATGCTCCAAACTAACCACCAAATTTCCTATTTTCGAACCTTATTTCCAAGCCTTAGTTCCACTGACTTTCAACCCTCCTTAGCCTCGGTTCACCACCGTTTAGATTCCCCTTTTATTGTTATTTTTATTTTTTATTTTTTTGTGTGCAGCTCTCTTTCACGTCAAAGCTGCCTGCAAGTTTCCACTAACTAGCCTTCCTTTTCGATCACAACAAAACAACCCCTTTCAACCTTTCTAAACACCATTTAAAGAACCCTAAATAGTGGCCTTTTACCACCTTACTCTGCTATTGTTTTAAACTCTAAAACTGACTTCAAAAAAAATCTCTCAACAGTCATTTATCCCATCTCTTTTAGCTCGTGAATAGCCCTGGTTCCAGCCCTCGTTTCACCTCTCTTTTGGTCTAAAAAAAAATAGAACCATCAGCCATCGTTTCCAACCCCTAAGCACCTTAGTTCAAGCTCCCAAAATGGCAATCAAAGATTGCCAACACCATTGATTTCAACCACTACACGGCCTTATTCTTCTCCACAGAATGCCGATACTGCTCAGATATGTCGATGCAAGATTGTTATGATCAGGATGAGCACTTAGATGATGATGTGAGGAAGCCAAGAGGATGAACACAACCCTAACTTTCCCTGCTCACCGAGAAAAGCCTATTGCCTCATGCTCCATTCTCTTCCTCGGCACTTGACTCAGCCCTGACCAGCCGCCATTCAACACTCAAAATCCATCTCAGTACAACCCACTTCAGGCCACCGATCCTAATAGCTACCGAGACCCTGATCATTGCTGTAGCCTTCTTTCTTTCCTATTTCTTTTTGAATCTCTCTACCCCTTTCTTCTCTGTCTCTTACATTTCTTTTCTTTGTTTTCCTTATCTCTTTATCACGTCTCTCATTCTGTCATCTATCGCCTTTCTTCTCTATAATATATATATATATATATATATATATATATATATATATATATATATATATATATTATTAAATAAGGCAGAGTTGGTCTGCCTTAGGCAGACGTGAGTAATGGTGGGGGATTTGGTGAGATTTTTCCACCAATCCTCCACTTTCATGTATTTTAATATTTATATATATATATATATAATATAGTAAGATATATATATATATGTACTTGTACATATCCTAAATAAATATATATTTATATACATGCCATAAAGATATAAGAATATAGTATACTCTTATAATTTATTTTATCAATACAAATATACGTACACTCATACATATAAACATATACATATACCCATTTTTTATATATTCATATTCATTTATATTTACCCAATATATTTATATACTTGTATGTATATAGTGTTATATATATTTTATATACTCACTCATGCACGTATGCATGCATGCGCATTGCATGCATTAAATTTGATTCATGCATGTACGTAAAACATATGCGTGTAATTCATATATATTATTTTTACTTCACTTCGTCGTTCATTTATATAATTAGTTATATATATGTATTTACGTTCGTACGTATGCATGCACGTTGCATGCATTGGGTTGGCACATGCATGTACAAAACCTATACGTAAAACTTTGAGTACTCCTTTCATATTAATTTAAGTACATCGTATATACTATACACGTGCACATTTCACATCATTCTTGATTTTTATTCTTGAAGACTTCATTTCGATAAATTGCCTTATCTATACTCACGATTACATATTAAGTATACGACCAATTTAAGAAAATTGCGGTTCTCACATTCTTCCCTCCTTAGAAAATTTGGTCCTCTAAATTTCTCCATGTCACCTAGAATATGTGAGGCTATTTCTCTTTCATTCGACTTTCCAATTCCTGCATCGCTTCTTCTAAGGAGTGGTGCTGCCAAAGTGTTTTTACCAAGGAAATCATTTTGAACCTTAATACCTTATCCGTTTTATCCAAAATCTGAATTGGTCTTTGACTAAATCAATCTTACTCACAAGGGGAATCGCTAAATTTCAACTATGAATGGGCTTTCGCCCATTTCTCATGTATGTGCAAAGCTCTCTTTCTTTCTTTCTTTTTTTTTTTGTCCTTTATACCCCAAAATCCCATCATCACTAGTCTCATATTCTTAGTCTTAATTTGGTGGTACCTTACCCTAATGTTGTCTTGTGGACATTTTTCCTTTTGATTCTCAACTGAATGTACCTTAATTTCAAATCAATCTTATAAATTACTTGGGCACTCTTTAGCTCATCCAATACTCATTAATCATAGGTAGCAATTATTTATTCTTAACTGTTGCCTGATTTAACTTCTTATAATCTATATACAATCTCAAGTTGCCATCTATCTTTTTCACTAACAATATCGGAGTCCTTATGCGTGTAAAACCCTTCTCTAGCAACTCTTGTAGTTGCTTTTTAAGTTCTTCCTACACTGATCACTACCATCCCCAACATGTAAGAGTGTTTTTCTTTATCAATTTCTTTATCTCCATTTCATCCCAAAGTCTTGTAAATTTAAAGATTAAATTTCCATATTATCGCTTATCCTAAAGGTCGTATCATTTCCATATAAATTTCAAAGTTCGATACTTATTAAGCCTAGTAAACTAGACGTAACACATTGTGACTATTCATCCTCTTATAATTCAGAACTATCAAACTGGGTCAAGATATATGCCAAGATATGATGATCTCAAGTTTCTTATTTCATAAAATGTTAACTTGTTCATCAATTTGTTATCTTGCACGACATGCCCTAATAACCGCTAATATTTATTAACAATTCAAGGTTTGCAGCATGTCGTGTTCAATCTTAACTCTACCAATGAGAGGTGTGAAGAGCTCTTTTGTTTTCAAATTCTCGTAGTTAAGAACCATAAGGTTCAAATCATTGAGCTTTCAAGGTTCATGTAATTCAAAGAGGTAAATTTCAATAGTCAATTAATTTGAAATTCATGTAGTCTCCAATTCACATATTTTCTAAATCACATTGTTTTCTGAAGGCCATATACTTCTTATAATTCAAAACCATTAAGCTAAGCTGAGATAGATCTTATAACAAAGTGATCTTGAGTACCTTATTTCATAAAAAATCCTAACCTTTATGTCCATTATCATTTTACATGACATGCCCCAACGTCTCCAATGTTTACTGAAAGATTCAAATCTTATTACATATCGTTTTAAATCTCCACCTTGTGCAAGCTTCTTTGTTTGTAGATTCTAAAGAGCTGAAGTGTGGTTTTCAAAACGTACCTAGTGCTCAAACCATATTGTTTAAATTTTTGAACTTTCAAAATCCATGTATTCTCAACATCATCTAGTTGTTCTAAGATATATCTATATAATGCATGATCCAATACCTAGTTTTGATCCAATTAGAGATTGCTCATTTATTCCTCTTTGAGACATATCACTCAAGTCCACTTCTTGCCGTTTGCGGTGCATGGGTTTCAATAAATTTCCTACCATTGTCATTGTCAAGCTCAAAATTTCCTAGTCAACTCCAATAGTTACAATGAATCATACATTACTAAAACTCGTTAAGAATGCTCATTTCATCAAATCAAAATTTCAGAGTTTGAGATCATATTTCATAGTCCACGTGGTTTTTGAAATAAGGCTGAATTGTGCATTCATTCAAATCATATACCTTTTAGGTAGATCAATTTTATTGGCAAAAACCATTCAAATCTCTCTTTTGTTTCAATTTAAGGATTTTTGAGTCTATATTTTTCCTAAGACTCAATGCATCATTTAAAATTCCAAACCATCGCATAACTTACTTCTTAGGCCAATTATGAAAGGTCACTGTACTAACATTTTCCATCAAATACAATCCTATACATTGGTCAAGAGTTCGAGCCAAGTATATCATATCAGTCCCTATGCCACAATGTTCTTAAATCTTACACTTAGCAGTCATTTGTTCTAACTAAGTTTCTTTCCTGCCTCGAGATCAAAGGCTTCAAACCACCCTTTTTCTCTTGGTCTTGCCTTTACTTTCATAATGAGTCAAAGTCCTCTCCAATCTAGCTCAACATATTAGGCCATATTTATGGCCTATATATATAAGACACAATGAAGGGCTTTAGACCATCAACAAATCTTTTGGTCTTTCTCGCCTCATTCTTTGCTACTTCGGGTTCATAGCGACATAAGGAGATGAAACAAGACTTATATTGGTCCATGGTTATAATGTCGTGGATTAGCTTAGGAACTCCTCTTACTTCCTTTATTGGGCATTTTCTAGAATTACTGTTCATTGCGAGCCTTAAGAAATGCTTTTCATGCGATGGTGGGATTCTCGATTCCACAACACCATTTTGGCTAACCCCCACCACTGTTTGGCGTCATTCTCAAATATATAGGTAACCAATGTCGCCTACTCTTCTGAACTATACCATATGATTTCAGACTCTTTCTCCATCCTCAATAGTCATATCTCGGTTACCTCTAGATCTTTCACCCCCTTAAACAACATAGGGTTCATCCTTTGGAATGCCTTGAATCGAGCCAATTGCCAGCCCACATCATGCAACAGTAGCAGAAGTGAAAGCTATTGTGAAGATGCCTTTCGAGGTTATGGAGTCAACTAATTGATCGGAGGAGACAAAGTCACCTACGACTGTTGTGGCCTTAACCGCTTCCAAATTGTCTTTCAAATAGAGCAACAAGGTTAACTAAGCTCTGCTTCCAATGCTTGAACCTAGTGTTCGAGCTTAGAAGCTATGGAGAAGATGGATGTGATTGAGCTTATCTCGCTCATGGGAATCGTCCATAACCACTTCTTAGCTTTTTTTTTATTAGAATAAAATAGGAACTTATACTAAGAGCAGATCAATCTTCGTATAAGTTGAAAATGGTAAGTTACATGCAGACATTACACAGTACATGGGATGTAACACTAATAACGATATCTATGACACTGACAGGTACTAGACAAACATTGCTCTGATACCATTTAATCTGCCACGACCCGAAGGCCGTGACGTACACTTAACACTCAAATCTGATTTACTATTTATCAAATTTACGAACTAACTTTTTCTTTTCACTTTAAGGTTTGTATTCGGTGTCAGTGTCTTCTCTCTACTAAATTTGCATTTCTCACTTGATTTACATTCATTGTTTAATTTACCATTTCTTAAACCATTTGACTTAATATTTTCACTTAATATTAAACTCATAAAAGAAAAATGTCGAAAACTCCCCTATATAAAATCGACTTTCCCCAGCTTAATAACTTGCAATCAAATACAACTATTCCCAGCTTCATATTTCAATCCACAATTCTCAGTTCATTCTACTAGATACATCACATACTTCCAAAATCATTACATATATATGTATGGCAGTTTACAACACATAATTGACAAAATTTACTTCTCGGATCATCAATGACATATGCATGACATTTCATAATTTATAATCTTTACCATTCACTTCTCGGATCGCACTCGATGATCATATGAGGCTACAATAATCTAGAACGATCCTAAGTTACATCCCAAAAATATCTCTAAGCATGTACTGTGCAAATTTAAAATGTCATACATGGATAACAAAATTATCGTTGTTATACCTCAAGTGCAACAAAAACAGCACTCGGGGGATTTAGACCGGTATAGCTACTCAAGATAGTCCCCGAGGCCCCGCACCCAACTCCAAGTGAGAGCCTAATTTGTATGATCTGCGATGTTATTAATAAGGGGTGAGCAAAACCACGGCTCAATAAGTAGCTTAAGTAAACAGATACTAGGCTCATGTCGATCTATATGTACATAATTGCATGGTAGCAAATGACATGATATATATGCATGATATAGTATTTTATGCATTGGTGTATCTACATGAAACATTCAAATACTGAAAATGTTATGATCACAAACAGATTTCGAATGCACTTATTTCGAAGCAGAGAAAGATTATTAAAAACTGAAAAATCAAATCACTGTAGGCACGAAGCCTTAAAGTATTGAAAAGTAATACAGACATCGAAATAGGATTCTGATGTATTTTCTTCAAATCAATAACTTTACAGAAAACTGACAATCTATCAAGTTAGGCATAAAGCTTTAAATACTAAACTGAAACTGAAATCCAAAACAAATACTGATAAATAAACTGAAACTGAAATCCAAAACGGATACTGATAATGTTAGGCATAAGCCTTAAACAATTGAAATTGATACTGATAAAGTGTAGGCAAAGATCCCTGATAACTAATACTGATACTGATGTCCATCCTAGCTAGTGATGGAGTAGGTGTCGCAAGCAACACAATACCTATGGCCGTAGATAGGGTCCAGTCTCGCTGATCAATCGAGAGCTGGAACTTGCCTGTTAAATTCTCAAACAAGCCTGATAATGCCTAGAGCTCGAGGCTCGTAAGGCGCAGATACTGATACTGATACTGATAGTCTAGAGCACAAATCTCAATAGACGGGTAATAGAACCTAGAGCAAGGCTCAATAGGTTCAAGTGACCCAAAGGTCAATGGATTTGCCCGCACTCGAAAACGTATCGGAAAACAGTTCTTTCGTGTAGCTCTTAACTTTCATAGATTTCAAAATACTGACAAGAAACGTTTTCGAGCTTTAAATATACAATATTTTTTTTTATTTCAAAGTGGGCTCAAACCAGAAAAATCTTCTGAGTTAAATAGCATGCAAGTCGTTATACATAAAAAGAACTCATGCATAAAATAGCATGTATTAAAACGTATTACATGTAAATGCATGTATGCATCCGTAAAAGTCTCTTTATGCATAATGCACTGCTACTAAGTGTAATCCAATATGGACCATGCACACATGTACCTACTTTACTCAGATACAGTAGCAAGTTCATACAAGGATTTCAAACTAGCGTTTTTCATGTTATTCAACATGTGGTCTTGGCTAGCTACAACATACAATACAGAAAAACAATATCTCAATTTCAGCCTAAGCATTCTTTTCAACTTTATACTTTAAACCTTTCTTTACGTCTTACCTTAGTAGCCCGATCGACGATATCGTGTCCTTTAATTCATAAGCTAACTTCATAAGTAAGGAAATTTAAATGTTCCTACGAAATGGTACTAGTAAAGCTTACTTAACCCGCTTACCTCGAGGCTTAAAATTTTCTTCTTGTGCTTCTGAGTCCGCACTCAAGCCTCTACACCGTTCCGATTCGCTACACATAATCCATTAACATTTCGATAAGTTTTCATCATTATGCTTAATCATATACTGTAAACAAGAATCTTAAAACACTTTTAAATTCAATTAATTACAAATTCGAGACTACCTCCTTATCATCATTCGCGACATACCCATTGGTAGTCATCCTTATGTACGTATATTTAAACACATAAATGCTTATATTTATGGGTATATCCCAATATATATTGTATATACATATATATATATATATATATATATCCATGCTCATCCTTTTCTTCTCCTTGTCAATATTTATTACGTATAAATAATTATATATTTATACACATATATCATTTTAATGGTACATAACATATTGATCATCATGGTATATATATCCATGTCTCTATCACCATTCTTGTCCTTTAAGCACATTGATATATCGCCTATATCTAGCTTCAAGATCGTTACTCATTTTACTTTAAATTCCTCAATTCCCTCATTTCGATTTCAACAGGATTGTATGTAATAAAAATCAATTTAAATAAAAATGAACTCATCATATATACCTATTCCATAGCTCATTCGATCATAATACTAATAACAATTAATCATTTTGTTAACTATCATTATACTATGACCATATCATTCCTTATGTATCACTATGTCTCAATCTTTAACCATCATCATCATCACACAATCCTGACTATACTATACAATATAATTCTAAAAATGAATTATATAAATATCTTACCGACTCTTCATTTAGTGCGCGAGTACTCTACTTTTACTAAGCTCGTGTTCGTTGCCTTAGAGTCGTGCTCGTATTTTGGTTGGCATAACAGGGCAGCAACCAACCAGTCGACAGCCTTGGGTGACACCACTCAATTGCTCGTGATCCTCTCCTATTTCAGGGTCTTTGAAGCTGCTCAGTTCAGCCACCAAAATGGCCCTTAATTAATCCATGTTCATCACTCTTTCAGTCAGCCTCTAGTCAAACCGTAACCCACCAATTTCAACCTTTAAAGTCCTCCACTAAGAGTCTTGTTTGGACCCCTGTACTGCCTTTATTTTCTTGCTCTAATGGTCACTGATGTAGCAATCGAGACACCGCTGTATGCAGCCTAAATTCAGCACTGTTTTGGGACCCTCATGTGCACTCTATCCAGCTCCTGTAATCAGCTTCTCACCCCTGATTTAATGCTCCAAACTAACCCCCAAATTTCCTATTTTCGAACCTTATTTCCCAGCCTTAGTTCCACTGACTTTCAACCCTCCTTAGCCTCGGTTCACCACTGTTTAGATTCCCCTTTTATTGTTATTTTTAATTTTTATTTTTTTGTGTGCAACTCTCTTTCACGTCAAAGCTGCCTGCAAGTTTCCGCTAACCAGCCTTCCTTTTCGATCACAACAAAACAACCCCTTTCAACCTTTCTAAACACCATTTAAAGAACCCTAAATAGTGGCCTTTTACCACCTTACTCTGCTATTGTTTTAAACTCTAAAACTGACTTCAAAAAAAAATCTCTCAACAGTCATTTATCCCATCTCTTTTAGCTCGTGAATAGCCCTGGTTCCAACCATTGTTTCACCTCTCTTTTGGTCTCAAAAAAAATAGAACCATCAGCCATCGTTTCCAACCCCTAAGCAACTTAGTTCAAGCTCCCAAAATGGCAATCAAAGATTGCCAACACCACTGATTTCAGCCACTACATGGCCTTATTCTTCTCCACAGAATGCCGATACTGCTCAGATATGTCGATGCAAGACTGTTATGATCAGGATGAGCACTTAGATGATGATGTGAGGAAGCCAAGAGGATGAACACAACCCTAACTTTCCCTGCTCACCGAGAAAAGCCTGTTGCCTCATGCTCCATTCTCTTCCTCGGCACTTGACTCAGCCCTGACCAGCCGCCATTCAACACTCAAAATCCATCTCAGTACAACCCACTTCAGGCCACCGATCCTAATAGCTACCGAGACCCTGATCATTGTTGTAGCCTTCTTTCTTTCCTATTTCTTTTTGAATCTCTCTACCCCTTTCTTCTCTGTCTCTTACATTTCTTTTCTTTGTTTTCCTTATCTCTTTATCACGTCTCTCATTCTGTCATCTATCACCTTTCTTCTCTATAATATATATATATATATATATATTATTAAATAAGGCAGAGTTGGTCTGCCTTAGGCAGACGTGAGTAATGGTGGGGGATTTGGTGAGATTTTTCCACCAATCCTCCACTTTCATGTATTTTAATATTTATATATATATATATATATATATAATATAGTAAGATATATATATATATATATATATGTACTTGTACATATCCTAAATAAATATATATTTATATACATGCCATAAAGATATAAGAATATAGTATACTCTTATAATTTATTTTATCAATACAAATATACGTACACTCATACATATAAACATATACATATACCCATTTTTTATATATTCATATTCATTTATATTTACCCAATATATTTATATACTTGTATGTACATAGTGTTATATATATTTTATATACTCACTCATGCACGTATGCATGCATGCGCATTGCATGCATTAAATTTGATTCATGCATGTACGTAAAACATATGCGTGTAATTCATATATATTATTTTTACTTCACTTCGTCGTTCATTTATATAATTAGTTATATATATGTATTTACGTTCGTACGTATGCATGCACGTTGCATGCATTGGGTTGGCACATGCATGTACAAAACCTATACGTAAAACTTTGAGTACTCCTTTCATATTAATTTAAGTACATCGTATATACTGTACACGTGCACATTTCACATAATTCTTGAGTTCTATTCTTGAAGACTTCATTTCGATAAATTGCATTATCTATACTCAAGATTACATATTAAGTATACGACCAATTTAAGAAAATTGCGGTTCTCACATTTAACCTTTCCGAGAAGGTGAAATTACAAAAATACCCTTACCAGGTAAATCGCGTAGAATTTTAATTTGACTACCGATTCGGTCTATCTATTTACATAACCTCGGGCTTATTTTCATGTGGAATATCCTTCTTTAATCACTAGATTAAATTCCCATTTATTTTGACCTCAATTTACGAAAATGATACCGGCTCTGTACTTAAACGTCATTTCCTGATTTGTTTTCATACTCTTCAAAAATAATCTAAATGAGGAAATTTAGGCTCAAATTTATACCGTATATTTATTAGACTCTCTTTGTATTATCTATCCTATCTCACGTCCATCCAGGCACTGTATAACTTGTGGGGCCCACTGATGCGCACGGACAAGAGAAAACATAGCTTTGAATTTGAAGAAGCTGAAAATGCAATAGGACAGAAGCAAGGATGATGAATGACAACTTCTGCAAACCTAGACCCGAAGCCTAAAGAAACTCGAACCCAAAGGTATTGGACCTTGACCCTACGAATAAGAATTTGAGAACCTAAGATATAACAATGGTGGATGGTGAAGAAGGAGGTGCCACAAGGAAGAAGACCTTGATAAGCCTAGTAGAGAGGTAACCCAAGAGAAAGGCACACTCAAATTCTGAAAATTCAAATTACTGATCTGTTCATTAAAAGCGTTTACAAGGTATTTATAATAATACCTAGCACTTAAGCCCATAAACAAGTGGGCTGGAATTAACACAAACAGAAAATAAGACTAAACCCAAATTCATGCCTAAACCTAGTTACATAAAATAAATAGTCCAAGACACAAGAAGACTCAAATGTGGGCTATTAAAACACTTAGCCCATCTTATTGTTAAGCTAAAATAAGACAGTAAACCATGCTCATGTCGTTTGGGCTTCCAAGCAAGTATAGATGTCTTGGGACTCTTCATGGACGCTTCCTTGACACTTCAATGATGCCAGAGCTTGTTGCATTAATGAGGCCAGGGCTAAGACAGTAAAACATGCTCATGTCGTTTGGGCTTCCAAGCAAGTATAGATGTCTTAGGACTCTTCATGGACACTTTCTTGACACTTCAATGATGCCAAAGCTTGTTGCATTAATGAGGCCAGGGCTTGTTGCGTCTTCTTGGCTCGAGCTCGGGTAATTAGACCTCCTTGGATGACCAATGGATCCTTAGCATCACGAACATCACGAGCAAGTGGATCTCCATCATTCCCCCTCTCCTCAAAAGGATTTGTCCTCAAATCGCATATACCTTCATCAAAAGAAAAGGGAGAAAGATCAGAAACATTAAAAGTAGCAGATACACCATACTCACCAGGAAGATCCAATCGGTAGGCATTATCGTTGATCTTCTCAACGACTTGGAATGGTCCATCTCCTCGAGGATGCAGCTTGGTTCGTCGATGAACAGGAAACCTCTCCTTTCTCATATACACCCAAACCCAATCTCTAGCTCAAAGACTACTTTCTTTCGATGCTTGTTTGCTTGGGTGGTATACTGCTTAGTCTTCTTTTCAATAGCTTGACGTACTCTCTCATGGAGTTGCTTCACAAACTTAGCTTTCTGTTCTCCATCCAAGTTACTCTGCTCAGCACTAGGTAATGGCAACAAATCCAAAGGAGTAAGAGGATTGAAGCCATAAACAACTTCGAAATGAGAGCAACTCATAGTGGAGTGGACACTGCGGTTATATGCAAACTCCACATGTGGTAAACAATTTTCTCAATTCTTCAAATTCTTCTGTATAATGGACCTCAATAATGTAGATAGGGTTCGGTTGACTACCTTAGTCTGTCCATCAGTCTGGGGGTGACAAGTGGTAGAAAATAACAATTTAGTTCCCAACTTTCCCCATAATGTCTTCCAAAAGTAACTAAGGAACTTGGCATCTCGATCAGAAACAATGGTCCTCGGTACACCATGCAGACGTACTATCTCTTTGAAGAAAAGGTCAGCAACGTTGCTCGCATCATCTGTCTTGTGGCAAGCGATGAAATGAGCCATCTTAGAGAACCTGTCAACCACAACAAAAATAGAATCTCTACCGCGTTTTGTTCTAGGCAAGCCCAAAACAAAATCCATAGAGATATCAGTCCACGGAGTAGTAGGAATGGGTAAAGGAGTATATAAACCATGATTATGAACCCTAGATTTAGCTTGCCTATATGAAATGCATCTATCACATAACCTCGCTACATCTCTCCTCATGTTAGGCCAAAAGAAATGTTCTTGCAAAACATCTAAAGTTTTCCTAACTCTAAAGTGACCCATTAATCCTCCACTATGGGCTTCTCTAGCTAACAGCTCGCGCAATGAACTCCTAGGCACACATAATTTATTTTCTCTAAATAAGAACCTATCGTGCCAAAACTTGCCAAAGCCAGATGTAGCACATGCCTCATAAACATTACCGAAATCAACATCATCAACATACTGTTCTTTGATATACTCAAATCCTAAAAGTTTAGCATCAAGAGCAGTGATAAGAGTATACCTACGACATAACGCATCAGCTACGACGTTCTCTTTACCTTGTTTGTATTTGATCACGTACGGGAACATCTCAATGAACTCTATCCACTTGGCATGACGCTTATGTAGCTTACTCTGTCCTTTCAGATGCTTCAAGGACTCGTGTTCAGTGTGGATGACAAATTCCTTAGGCCACAAGTAATGTTGCCATGTCTCCAAGGCCCTTACTAACGCGTACATCTCCTTGTCATACGTGGGATACTTAAGTGCTGCTCCACTTAACTTCTCACTAAAGAAAGCAATTAGGCGTTTTTCCTGCCTAAGCACAGCTCCAATACTTACACCTGAGGCATCGCACTCAATCTCAAAAGTTTTAGTAAAGTCAGGCAGAAATAATAAAGGAGCAGAACAAAGTTTATCCTTAAGCAAATTAAAAGCATGCTCTTGTGCAGGACCCCAATGAAATGCAACATTCTTTTTGACCATTTTGATCAAAGGTGCGGTTATAGTGCTACGAATCGACGATAGAAACTAGCTAAACCATGGAAACTACGCACCTCAGAAATAGACTTAGGTACAGGCCAATCTTTAATTGCCTTTACCTTCTCATTATCAACAGAAATGCCATGTGAAGAAACGACATACCCAAGGAAAACAATCTTATCAGTGCAGAATGTACATTTCTTAAAATTGGCATACAAACTGGCATTCCTCAAAACAGTAAGAACATTCCTAAGATGCACAACATGCTCATGCTGGCTCTTACTGTAAATCAAAATATCATCAAAATAAACAACCACATACTTACCAATGAAATCACGTAAAACATGGTTCATTAAGCGCATGAATGTACTGGGTGCATTAGTCAAGCCAAGAGGCATAACTAACCACTCGTAGAGACCATGTTTAGTCTTAAATGCGGTTTTCCATTCATCACCTTCTCACATACGAATTTGGTGATATCCGCTCTTTAAATCAATTTTAGAAAACATGCATGCACCATGCAACTCATCAAGCATGTCATCTAGCCTAGGAATAGGATAGCGATACTTTACAGTGATTTTGTTGATGACTCTGCAGTCAACGCACATCCTTCATGTCCCATCTTTTTTTGGCACAAGCAGTACGGGCACGGCGCATGGACTCATGCTCTCTCTCACATAACCTTTCCTCATGAGCTCCTCAACTTGCCTTTGAAGCTCCTGCGTCTCCTCGGGATTACTTCTGTAGGCTGGACGGTTAGGAATGGCAGCTCCGGGGACAAGGTCAATCATGTGCTCGATCCCACGAATCGGTGGTAATCCACTTGAGATCTCCTTAAGGAATACATCCTCGAACTCCTGCAACAATGAGACAACATCAGTAGGCAAAGGATCATGGAGTTTAGCATCAATAAAATAAGAATCTTTAAATAAGAGCAAAAAGATAGGAGACTTAGCAAGAAATGCAGTCTTCACATCTCGGGGTTTGGCATAACAGCTCACTGTTTTGCTTTCCTTGTTTTCCTTCTTTTCTTTAGCTTGCTTCCTTTACTCGTCATGTTGCTCTTTTAGCCTTAATTGGTCCTCATAAATCTCCTTGAGGCTAAGGGGAGCAAGAGCGATCTTCTTGCCATCCATAGTAAAGGAGTAACGGTTAGTGTAACCGTTGTGGATGACTCTCTGATCATACTGCCACGGTCTACCCAGCAATAGGTGGCTAGCTTGCATGGGCACCACATCACACAACACCTCATCTCGATACCTTCCAATACAAAAAGGAACCAAGACTTGCTTCACCACGTTCACTTCACCACAGTCATTAATCCACTGCAACTTATATGGGTGGTGATGCTTGGTAGTGGGCAACTTTAACTTATCAACAAGGTATGTGCTAACAACATTAGTACAGCTCCTACCATCAATGATTACAATACATACCTTGTCACTAATATGGCATCTCGTATGGAAGATGTTCTCGCGTTGTGCCTCATCTTCAAACTTCACATGGGTATTAAGAGCACGCCTAGCAACAAGTGCTTCACCATGAGCAGCATACTCAACAACTTCTTCTTCTTCAGCATCTTCTAACAAAGGCATCTCATCTTCAACACTGACTTCAAAACCTTCACTCTCAACATCGCCATTCCCATGCATGATCATCACTCTACGGTTAGGACACTGTGAGGCAATATGTCCACGACTTAAACACTTGAAACACTTAATGTCACGTGTCCTGCTCTGGGATGCTTGGGCAGGTTCAATCTTGGGCTTTAAAGGGCCCTCAGGCTTGGGCTTAACAAAGCTCTCGGACTTAGGCATTGACACAGGCTTATCATCCCTACGAAAGGTGTTAGATTTCCAAACAAGAACTGAACTAGGGGTGAAACGGGATGTACCTTTCCGTTGGAGTTGCCTTTCCACTTTGATGGCCACATGCAGCATCTCCTCTAAATCCATGTAATGCTGCAACTCTACTACATTGGTAATCTCAAGATTTAAGCCTTGGAGAAAACGAGCCATAATAGCTTCTGCATCCTCCTAGATATTGGCTCGGATCATGGTTATTTCCATCTCTTTGTAGTAATCCTCAACACTCTTTGAACCCTGGGTAAGACCTTGGAGCTTCTGATATAACTCTTTATAGTAATGAGTAGGAACAAATCTCTTCCTCATGATGCGCTTCATCTCATCCCATGTAGACACTGGAGGATCACCATATCTTCTTTTACTAGTGACTAACTGATCCCACCAAACCATAGCATACTCTGTGAACTCAATTGTTGCAAGTTTGACCTTCTTTTCCTCAGAGTAGTGGTGGCAGTCAAACACCATTTCAATCTTCCTTTCCCACTCCAAATATGCCTCAAGATCATTCTTGCCTTGGAAAGGAGGAATCTTCAATTTTATACTGCCAAGGTTTCCATCCATCTTCTCCTCGCCTCTATCACGGGCTCTATCAACTCGATCTCTATACCCATGGTACCTTCTATGATGTCTATCTATCCCGGACTCTTCGTTCGAGTCATACCCAACATTATCATCATACTCGTCATTGGCAACAATCTTACTTTTTAGACGAGAAGTATCACCTTGTTGGATCTTTGCAAACCGAGCTTCATGTTGGTTCAACTTATCATGAATGTCATTGAATTTCACGTCCATCCGTTGGAACTGTTGTTGCATTGCCTGAAGCATGAATTCAATCTTTTTAAAGTCGGACTTATCACCTTCAGAAGATATTTTTAACAAAGATATCCTCACGTGTTTACACTCGTGTTTCACTCAAGTAATTTGGCTTTTCTCTACTAATGTTTCTCACACACTCATGTCTTTTTCTCTTACTCTAGCTTAACTCTACAGGTTCACAATCGCACTAGAGACTCAGTCAAAGAATCAACCTCGTAGAATCAACTAATTCACCAAGTATTGTCACCAAGTATTCTTTTTTTTTTCAAATTCCTTTTTTTTTGGAATTCTTCTCTTTTTTTTTTAATTCTTCTCCCTTTTGTTATTTTTCACAGAAAGGTACGGCTAGGGTGACTCAAAGAAAGAAAAAAAATAAAATAAAAATAGAAAAAAATAAAAAAATCACTAGAAGGACAAAAAAATGAAAAATGGCCTAAAACTATAGGAAAACGATGGAATTTGGCCAAGATAGGGTGTGGCCTATGAAACAAAGTTCAACGGGTTCGTTTTCTTTCGTCGTTTTGTTTAAAACGGGTACTCACACACCTCCTAACTCAACCAAAATTTTCGATTTGAACAGTACCGCAACAATTTTATTTTTTTTTGAATTCTTTTTTTCCTCTTTTTTTTTTAATCTGAGTCTTGCAGTTTCCTTGAAAAGAGTAGGGTTGCGGCTAGGGTTTTTTTTTAAAGGGATGCGACTAGGGTTTTTGAGGAATTACGGCTAGGGTTTTTTTTTGAAGGGGTGTGACTAGGGTTTTGAGGAATTGCGGCTAGGGTTTTTTTTTAGGGAAAGGGTGCGGCTAGGGTTTTTTTTTGAAGGGGTGCGACTAGGGTTTTTTTTTAAGGGGTGCGACTAGGGTTTTGAGGAATTGCGGCTAGGGTTTTTTTTTCTGAGGGAAGGGGTGCGGCTAGGGTTTTGAATTCAACTCAAACACAATAACTAAAGGTGGCGGAATTCAACTCAAACACAACAACAAACTAGAAATCGAAACCAACAAGAGAGAAAAAAAATCGAAACCAACAAACCAAAAATCAAAAAATGAGTGACGCACAAACAAACCAGAAATCGAAACTTGAGCTTTAAATACCAACTGATGCGCACGGACAAGAGAAAACGTAGCTTGGAATTTGAAGGAGCTGAAAACGCAACAGGACATAAGCAAGGATGATGAATGAAAACTTCTGAAAACCTAGACCCGAAGCCTAAAGAGACTCGAACCCAAAGGTATTGGACCTTGACCCTACGAATAAGAATTCGAAAACCTAAGGTATAAAAATGGTGGATGGTGAAGAAGGAGGCGTCACAAGGAAGAAGACCTTGATAAGCCTAGTAGAGAGGGAACCCAAGAGAAAGGCACACTCAAATTCTGAAAATTCAAATTACTGATCTGTTCATCAAAAGCGTTTACAAGGTATTTATAATAATACCTAGCACTTAAGCCCATAAACAAGTGGGCTGGAATTAACACCAACAGAAAATAAGACTAAACCCAAATTCATGCCTAAACCTAGTTACATAAAATAAATAGTCTAAGACACAACAAGACTCAAATGTGGGCTATTCAAACACTTAGCCCATCTTATTGTTAAGCTAAAATAAGACAGTAAACCATGCTCATGTTGTTTGGGCTTCCAAGCAAGTATAGATGTCTTGGGACTCTTCATGGACGCTTTCTTGACACTTCAATGATGCCAGAGCTTGTTGCATTAATGAGGCCAGGGCTAAGACAGTAAACCATGCTCATGTCGTTTGGGCTTCCAAGCAAGTATAGATGTCTTGGGACTCTTCATGGACTCTTCCTTGACATTTCAATGATGCCAGAGCTTGTTGCATTAATGAGGCCAGGGCTTGTTGCATCTTCTTGGCTCGAGCTCGGGTAATTGGACCTCCTTGGATGACCAATGGATCCTTAGCATCACGAACATCACGAGCAAGTGGATCTCCATCACCCACCACACTGTACTGGCTCGTATCTGCGAAATTCACATGAATTAAACAGTACGAGTGTCCTTACATGTGAAACAGTATCTGAATACAGGGTTCTCACATCAAGAATATAAATTCGGCAATATTCTCATATTAGAACTTAGGGTTGAAAATATTTTACTTACGTATAAGAATATTGCCATCACTCGTATAAGTCATGAAATCAGAGAAATCTATCAAAATCAATCTCAAAAGCTAAGTTACAAATTTGATGCATACTATGGACTCATATGGAACTCAAATCAGTATTAACCTCCAAAATTCATTAAAAATGAGAGATCTGTTCTTGTAACTATAAGGTTTAAAAATATTTTACGAAATTTGGACAGCATAACGACTATATTTGCCCTAAGCTCCCTGCATGAAAATATAGTTCAAAAACCACAAATCTAGTTTCCCAATTTGATCAATCACAATTTCAATCAACAGTTCAGAAAACCAATTCAAATCACTTAGTTCAGTCAATCAATCTCAAGGTGAAAATTAAAATTTCCATCGGAGGGTCTAGTGGCTCATTAGATCTTCCACACTGTAATGGAAATTTTCAATCCCACTAAAGGTTAGTTTGGATAGATTGTGCGATTGGTTCCGATAAAATTAAAAATAGCGGTGGTTGTGTGATTGGTGTCAATCGGTGATATGTTTGGATTCAATTGCAGCAATAGCGATGAGATAACTGATAAAATAACTATTAAAAATATTAAAATTTAAAATAAAAAAGTAAAATTGTAAATGCACCGTGGCACACTGGGGGCTTCGTTCTAAGACTGTTTCCAAGTGCGTAGTGAGAAGCGAAGTAGATTTGGATTTCGAGAGCACCGATAGTGCGGTGGAATCCAAACGAGATCGTAGACAATTCCCGAGCTCTTAAAAAGTGCAAGCTTTTTCTGAGTCCTGTTTAAAAAAAAAGGAAAAAAAAAGCAATTTTCTTTTTTTTAGCTGAAGAAGAAAAAGAGTAATTTTCATTTTATTATTATCTTTTGATATTGACAACAGAAAAATATCAGTCAAAAAAGGGTCAAACTTGAGAGGTTTAAGGGAGGTTTCCTCTTTATTCCCCCTCATTCTTCTGCGCCCTGAAACCCCCTTATCTACACCGCCCCACAAATGGCTGCCAGTGCCACAGCCTCACTTTCTTTAACTCAAAGACCTCAAATCCAATACCCAACATCGTCTAAGTCACCCCTATCCCAAATCCCCCGCAAAAAACCACTTCTTTTCCTTCCTAAATCCACCTTTCCTCCTCTTTTCTCTTTCCCTTTCTCTTTCCCTCTCAATCTCAAGTCCCCTTCAAACCCACATCGTTTCCACCCTTTACACGACACCCTCCACGAAAACTTCGTCGAAAACACTGAAAACCCAACAAATTTCCTCTTACCCAATGATCAATGCCACCAAATTCTTTCTCCAGAATCGCCCCCAAGGCTCTTTATCCAAGACCCTCCTTGGATATCAGCTTTATTTTTAAAAGGCCTTTACAAAATGACCAACCAGATGGTCAAAATAGAGCATAAAGAGATCGAGAAAAGGAAGTATAATTTGCTAAGGAGGAGACAAGTGAAGGAAGAAACTGAAGCTTGGGAGAAGATGGTGGAAGACTACAGGGAATTGGAGAGAGAAATGTGTGAGAAGAAACTGGCTCCTAATTTGCCTTATGTGAAAGGGTTGTTGCTGGGGTGGTTTGAGCCGTTGAGGGACGCGATTGCGAGGGAACAGAAGGCTCAGAAGGGAAAAAGTAAGAAGTTGAGGGCAGCTTATGCGCCACATATTGATTTGTTGCCTGCGGATAAAATGGCGGTTATTGTTATGCATAAGATGATGGGATTGGTTATGGGAGCTCAGGAAGATGGGTTTGTGCAGGTTGTGCAGGCTGCTGTTCATATTGGGGTGGCTATTGAGCAGGAGGTTAGCCCATAAAGTTTATCTTTTGTCATTTTGTTTTTATTTTTTTTTGTTTTAATATTATGTTTTGTTTTTGATACGTTTGACAAGGGATTCGAACTCCAGATTCAAACGTTTTAGAAAAGAATAATAATTGCTAAGCCAAGCTTGGGTTGTTCCAGTTTGATGTTGATGATTCGTGCAAGTTTATAGTACTTCAAAAGAATAAAACATAACTAAGCTCCCTTATGTCATTTACCCTGGGTTTCTAATGAAAATAAGCTGTGTTTAAAATTATTGACTTGATATGTACACATGCTAACTTTATTTTGTCAAGACAACAACCCTTAGCTTATTTTTGTTGGGGAACCTATGGAAAAAAATTGAGAAACCTTACCTAAGTTCTCTGTTGCTTGAGTTACCTGAAGAGAATTTCTAAGCATAGTTTTCTAGGTAGCGCATAAAAGATTTAAAAGCATATGGGTATGTAGGGTTCTTGTTCACAGACTAGAATCTCTTAGATGGAAATATTTGAAGGGTTGATTGAATAATTGAGTGAATTTATTTCAACAAGTTTGAAGTATGCTCATTTTACAAAACTGAGATACATAACATGATCATGTCTGTCTAGCTAGGAGAAAATGTATCATGTCTTTATATCTTCGTTAGGATTTTTGGGGGAGTTACTGGATGTATTAAACTTTCTATTACAGATGTTGCCATGTTGGTAAAATTTCTTTCTCGCTAACATACAATACCCGCCAATCAGTTAAAGAGTCACAAGTTAGAGGTTCATGGCTCTCATTAATCATGTAATAAAGCTGAAGAAAAGTTGAGGTATCTTTTTGCAAAAAAACTAGCTAGCAGTATCACAAGTTAGAGATTCATGGTTCATATTAGTTTGCAAAATCAATCTTACCTTATCAGTAAATGCGCTTCATTTTGGTTTCATCCTACAATTTCATTTATCGGTACTTCTCAGGTTGACACTTTTTCTTTTATCATTGTTGTTATAATGAGGATGAAACATTGTTAATGCTACTTTTTGTCTCAGATTAGAATTCAGAACTTCTTGGAGAAAACTAAGAACTATCAAAGGAAGAAGATTATTGATGAGGTTCAAGGTTTGAGCAAGGAGAAGGAGATGCTTAGAAAACGTGTTAACAGTTTGATTAGGAGGAGAAAACTAATTGAGGTGCAGAAGTTGGTAAAAAATGAAGAAATTAAACCTTGGGGTCGTGATGCTCAAGCTAAGGTTTGATGCTTTCGGCATACCTTTTTTCCCTAATCACTGATTGATTTTAAAAGGTCTTTCCTCTTATGTTTGCCCCCTTTCTGGATTTTGAAAACTGAATGTGATCCTGCAGCTTGGAAGTCGTCTTCTAGAACTATTAACTGAAACAGCTTACGTACAACCTCCAATTGACCAGTCAGGAGATAGTCCTCCCAATGTTCGACCTGCTTTTAGGCATAAATTTAAAACTATCTCAAAGGACCCAGGGTAAGATTTTATCTTCCTATTGATCAGCAATTTATATTTGCAGGATGGACCCTGTGCCACTAAATAGTGGTCTTCTACACCATCTTCCTGAAAATTAGTAACTAGGATATTTCTTAGGTATGGAATTGCCTGCATATGTCAGGTTTGATTTCTAGGTCCCCCCAATAGGCCTCTGGCTTTTTGTTCAGATGGTGGTGCATATAATCTTGTTTGTTTTTTGGACTTTATGTGCAAAGTGTGTAACTATGTGTGGTATATTTGTGGGGGGTGACATTAATGCCATTTTCTTTGTCTTGTTTTTCCACTAACAGTTATTGTTATGTATCATTTTTTGGTTGTAGCCAAAGAATTAAGAAGAGATATGGGGTTATCGAATGTGATCCCCTGATACTTTCAGGGCTTGATAAATCTGTAAGTTGACATGTCTGGCTATAGTTTTAATACTTCCTGTTTAGCCCTTCCAATGTATAGTGTTTCTAATCTAGCAACATGCATAAGCCATACTTATTATCACACAAGGCAAGGATCTATTGAAATAAGAGACACTTGAAGGCTTCAGACTCTTTTAGGATGTCTTTGGATTTTTTTTTTCTGGTCCTTATTGATTGCTTGTACTCTAATGATGTTTACCAATAAATACAAGTAAGCTCAGAAGGCATTTTAGTCGGTGATATGGGTATTGACTAATAAATGTCTGTTGACTCTCTTGGATTCCTGAAACTTAATTATGTCTAATTTCTTTTGTTTCCATGCAGGCTAAGCATATGTTGATTCCTTATGTACCAATGTTGGTGCCTCCAAAAAAATGGAAAGGGTATGCTATATAGAAAATTAATGATTGACTGATAGTTTCACTTGCTATAGAGGAAATTTATTTCTTGTAGCTTGCTAGATTCAAAATGTTTTCTGCAAAAGGAAATTGTCAATATGTGCTCTGTAAAATTAAAAGGAGCCAACATGTTTTAACATTTCTACATTCATTTTCTTTCTTTCCCTGTAATAAATCAGTAATTAGACATTAAGCTGAAGGTATAATGCATTCTGCATTTGTCCTTATCAGAGTCGTACTGTTAGTTACACTTGAGTATTTAAAATGCTCCTTCCAGGTATGACAAGGGTGGCTACTTGTTCTTGCCTTCACATGTCATGCGAACTCATGGATCAAGGAAACAACAAGATGTGCTTAAGGGTGTGCATGTGAAAAATATGAAGAAAGTATTTGAGGTAAAAAATTTTGGGGCTTCTTGTTTTTCTTTTCATGCTTTTTCTTTCTCGTGGTTATAGTTTAAGACCAAATATATTTGTTGGGCTGACTTGTAAAATTTGTTTGGGACATGCCATGTAATAATAAAAGAAGGGGTCTATATTTTGCTGATATATGTTGTTCCTGATTTATTGATTGTTCAATTCAAAAGTTTGCCTTTTCCTCCCCAAATGTTGCAACTAACCTTCCATCTAGTTCTCAAATAATTGGATTTAAAAATGCATGTATCCTATCTTTAAAAAAAAAACGTGTTCCCCCATATTCCCTCCTAATTTTTTAGGATTATCCTAAAATACCTTCTTAGAAAAAGGGCAAATTTGAAATACTTTTTGCTACAATTGCTTAACAGATTTCAGTTGAGTATCTATATCTAATCAATTTGAATAATTATCTTAAAACCAGCAATTGCTTGCCATGAATGCGTAGTTGTTGTCAGTAATCTTGATCTAATTGCTACTGCTACTTGACTTACTAAAATGGCATGTGGTGTAGGCCCTGGATATGCTTGGAAGCACCAAATGGAGGATAAATAAAAGGGTTCTTGCTGTTGTAGAGAGTATATGGACTAGTGGTGGTAACATTGCAGGCTTGGTTGATCGTACTGATGTGAGCACATCATGAACTTTTACTTTTGAAAAAAAATTCTTTATTGTTTGGTTATTTTTAATTCTGCTAACCTTTAGAAGTGGACCAAGAGCAAGTCAGATAGATTTCTTTTTAACTAGGAGTAGGGATAGACATAGATGTTTGGATTGTAAGGTTATCCCAGGTGAGAGTGTTACCGCGCGACAGAGACTCTTAGTTCTAGATATGAAGATAGATAGACGACATCGAAGGAACCAACAAAAAGGAATTGAACGGATTCGATGGTGGAAGCTAAAAGAAGATTGTCATACAACATGTAGAGATAGTTGGATTCAAAAAGAGGCTTGGACAACAGAAGAGAACCCAAATGTAATGTGGAATAAGATGGCAAAATGCATTCGGGAGGTAGGCAAAGAGACATTAGGAGTATCAAACGGAAGAGTGCCGACTGGAAAGGACGCAACATGGTGGACTACAGTAGTAAAAGATGCTATAAAGACTAAGCGAGAGCGTTACAAGGCTTTAAAGAAGAACAATACAGAAGAGAGTTTTTCGGAATATAAGATAACAAGAAAGGAGGCAAAGAAGGCTGTGGCAGAAGCTAAGACGAAGGTTGCGAAAGAGATTTACGACAAGTTGAACACAAAGGAGGGAGAGAAAAGGATATATAGATTGGCACGAGCAAGAGAAAGGAGGAGTCGCGACCTAGGAGGAGTGAAATGTATTAAGGATGAGCATCAAAGAACTCTCGTTAAAGATAATGACATTAAGGACAAGTGGCGAGATTATTTTAACAAATTATTCAATGACGGACAAAAGAAAGTTTTGGATAATATTTCGGTGTCTCTTAAGGATTTAAATCGGTGATTTATGCGTAGAATCCAAGAGACAGAGGTAAAAGAGGCACTAAAGATGATGAAGAATGGAAAAGCTGTTGGACCTGATGACATCCCAATTGAAGTTTGGAAATGCCTTGGAGATGTAGGAGTTAGATAGTTGATAAATCTATTTAATAAGATTTGGCACACTAACAAAATGCCAGAGGAATGAAAGAAGAGTGTCTTAGTACCTTTATATAAGAACAAAGGAGATATTCAAAGTTGTGCCAACTATCGAGGCATAAAATTGATGAGTCACACGATGAAACTATGGGAGAGAGTGATAGAACGGAGATTAAGAAAGAATGTAGAGATATCGGAGAATCAATTTGGTTGTATGCCGGGTCGATCAACTATGGAGGCAATATATTTGCTTAGACAACTTATGGAGCGCTTTCGAGTAATGGGTAAAGATCTTCATATGGTCTTTATAGATTTGGAGAAAACATATGATAAAGTGCCTAGGGAGGTACTCTGGTGGTCCTTAATGAAGAAAAGAGTTCCTTTGAAATATATTAAACTAATTAAGGACATATATAGAGGCGCAAGGACACATGTGAGGACAGGTGGGGGGCAAACCAGTAAGTTTCCTATCACGGTGGGATTACACCAAGGGTCAGCGTTGAGTCGATTCTTGTTTACGGTAGTTATGGACGAACTGACAAAATCCATCCAGGATAAGGTGCCTTGGTGTATGATGTTTGCAGATGATATTGTCCTATGTGCAGAAACTAGAGCGGAGATCAATACAAAGTTAGAATTATGGAGACAAACGTTGGAATCAAAAGGATTTAAACTAAGCAGAGTGAAGACTGAATACATGGAGTGTAAATTCAGTTCTAACCGACTGGAAGAGCATGATGTAGTGAAGTTAGATGGGGTGGCGATACCTAAGCGGGATCATTTTCGATACTTGGGATCAATAATATAGATAGATGGAGATATTGATGGTGATGTGACCTATAGGATCCAGGCTGGATGGAGTAAGTGGAGAAGTGCTACAGGTCTGTTGTGCGATAAAGGAATTCCTACATGGTTGAAAGGCAAGTTTTATAGGACAGTTGTTAGACCAACATTGTTATATGGTAGTGAATGTTGGGCGATTAAGAGGCTACATACACAAAAGATGAGTGTAATAGAAATGAGAATGTTACGGTGGATATGTGGATATACAAGAAAGGATAGAATGAGAAATGATGATATTCGTAAGATGATTGGAGTGGTACCTATCGAAGACAAAATGTGTGAAAATCGTTTACGTTGGTTTGGACATGTAAGACGTAGACCTGTAGATGCTCCAGTTAGGAGAATAGAGGCTATGGATGTTGAGAGAAGGATTAAGACTAGAGGAAGACCAAAAAAGACTTGGAAGGAAGTAGTTTGGAAAGACATGGAGGTTTTAGAATTAGATGAGCAAATGGCCTTGAATAGGAATCTATGGAGGCAGAGAATACATATGTACGATCTAACGTGATTTTAGATATTGGTTCATATAGCCTACCCCAATCTATTGGGATAAAGACTCTGATGATGATGATGATGATTTAATTGTTGCTTGAATGATAACCTAGGGTGTTGATACATGCTGGTTAACAGTATTCACATTCTAATGGTTCTCACTTTGTTGAAAGCCTATGAAATCCATTGCTAATAATTAACATAATTTATGATGATCAAGAAGCGTCCTTTGAATGAAAAGGTCACACAGTATTCCTTTCTGCATACTCCTTTATCTGATATTTACCTTGATTCTCAGTCGACAATTAATCTAGCATGCATGATCCTCTTTAAACTCCATCCCTCCCAAATTAAATGTCCTTCACATTTTAGGCTGTCTTAAAACTATGTTCTTTTCTCTTTTTCAGGCAGCTAATCCTCTTAATTATTTTTATATTTCCTATTGATTTTTCATGATTATTTGACTTAGTGGCATAAAGCATACTGCAAATCAACATTATAACTAATTAAAATTTTAATATAAAAATCCTACAGTCAGCTTTTTTGTTAAATTGCATGCCAAATCATATGTAGCCACTTATCTCTAGATGGGGTGAGTATTTATTCACTGTATACTTGTTTTGTTTGCCTGAAGCAGAGCTCCAATGTGTGGTTTATTTATTTTTATTTTTTAGATTTCTGTACCAGAGAAACCTCCTTCAGAGGATTTAAAAAAAATCCAAGAGTGGAAATGGAGTGTGAGAAAGGCAAACAAGATTAACCGAGAGAGACATTCTCAACGATGTGACACTGAACTTAAGCTTTCTGTAAGATCTCTTTCTCCCTTTTGGATTGGTGTTTGCATTGCTAGATGGTTCTTATTTTTATGCATTTGCCTTTCTGTGCATGACTGCTTATTGTTTCCCTTCTGGTTTCATCTCATTTTGTGAGTATGCATTCTAAGGAAGCTTGTCTTAGGACAGGTGGCTCAGAAAATGGAAAATGAAGAAGGTTTTTACTATCCTCACAATCTTGATTTTCGAGGCCGTGCATACCCAATGCATCCACATTTGAATCATCTAAGTTCTGATCTCTGTCGAGGAGTTCTTGAATTCGCTGAAGGACGACCACTGGGGAGATCTGGGTTACATTGGCTGAAAATACATTTAGCAAACCTGTACTCAGGAGGTGTTGAAAAGCTTTCACATGATGGGCGTCTAGCATTTGTGGATAATCATTTAAATGAAATTTTTGATTCAGCAGAAAATCCTATAAATGGTAACCGTTGGTGGTTAACAGCTGAGGATCCTTTTCAGTGCTTAGCTGCTTGTATGAATCTGTCAGAAGCCTTAAAGAGCTCATCACCACATAGTGTGCTCTCCTACCTGCCTATTCATCAGGTAAATCTTCATTGGGAGCCTCCAAGCAGAGAAAAGGTTCATTTCTGTTTAAGCTGAAACATACAGTGAGTAAATTTCTCCAGGTTGCTTGTTGAGTCATTTTCTGCACTTAAATCAACTTTTGTACTTTTAAATGCAATTGAATTAATAATTTGTCTCCCTGCATCCGTCATCATCCAATATGATTTGTATTGGACATAGCATGGAACATCCCTATATCTAGTTCCTTTGGCTTCCCCTTTTTTTTGTGGAACAGGCATCATACCTCTGGTCTTTAATAGATGTGCAAGGACCTGATTTTTTGATTGGCTTCCAGCCTTAACCAAGTGAAACCTGCTGGTGGATCTACTATTGCTAGGTTGCTAGCATTTCTAATTATTACGTATGCCACTTTTGTTTAGGTGGGCTGAAATTCTAAGATTTCAATGCCGCACTTATCTTTTTATAGAACCTAAAAGCTGATTATTTGCATGATTAAGGGTGTGGGGGTGTGGGTGGGTGTGTGTGGGAGGGGGGGGGGGGGGGGGGGGGGGGGGTTGGTTTGAACTTTTGGCCTAAAACAAATTGGGGAGGGGGGGAGACTTCCTATTGCAATCTGTGTTGTCTGATATCTTTAGGACTAAATTGTGACAGTAGAAAAATTCTTTTGTGAAATCCTATTCTGCTTGTAACCGTGTCCTGACTTTTTATTGTATCAGGAGCCATCAGTTCTACCGGAAAGGTCCCTATCATCGTGTAGAAAATCAAAGTATTAAATTGAAAGACTTAAAATAAAGCAGTACATAGGTATCCTATTTATATGCAAAGAACTCTAACTAAATAGGAAAGTATATCACTCATAATCCTAGATATTATTCTAATTAATAAAATCTATAACCTTAATGCTAGGGATATACATATTTACAGATTTCCTAAAATAACAAATTAATTAAACCAGTTGACTTTCAAATAGTATTCTTGACACTCCCTCTCAAGCTGGTGAATAGACATTGTCCATTCCCAACTTGGTTACAATCTTGTGGAAGAGTGGATTGTTAAGTCCCTTGGTTAGGACATCTACTAGCTGTGATTCACTTGGTACATAGGGTGTGCAAATGAGACCACTGTCAAGCTTCTCCTTAATGAAGTGTTTGTCAACTTCAATATGTTTTGTTTGGTCATGCTGCATAGGATTGAGTGCAATGCTACTTGCAGATTTGTTGTCATAGCAGAGCTTCATAGGGCCATCCCACTTGAGTCTTAGATCTTCCAAAATGATCTTCAATCATAGTAGTTCACATACACCTTGCGCCATTGCTCGAAATTCTGACTTTGTACTTGATCTTGCCACAACATTCTGCTTTTTGCTCCTCCAAGTAACTAAGTTTCCTCCAAAAAAGGTGCAGTAACCCGTGGTGGATCTTCTATCAATCACTAAGCTTGCGTAGTCAGCGTCGGTGTAGGCCTCCAAAGTGAGCTTATCACCTTTTTTGAATAAAATCCCCTTTCCTGGAGTTCCCTTGAGATAGTGCAATATTTTGTGAATTGCATGCAAATGGAGTTCCTTAGGGTTGTACATAAATTGGCTTACCACACTAATTGCATAGGCAATATTAGGTCGTGTGTGGGATAGGTAGATTAGTCTACCAACCAATCTTTGATATGATTCTTTGCCTGTAGCATTGTCTCCCTCTGCTTCTCCAAGTTTATGATTAGGATCAATTGGTGTGCTGGATGGTTTGCACACCAATTTTGCCGTGTCTCTCAAGAGATCGAGGACATACTTCTGTTGGGATATAAAGATCCCTTGTTTTGATCGTGCCACTGCAATGCCTAGAAAATATTTCAAGTTTCCTAGTTCCTTAATCTCGAACTCCTTTGCCAAACATCTTCCTAAGTTTTGCCTTTCCTTTTCATTATTTCCCATCACTATGATATCATCAACATAGACAATGAGAGCAGTAACTCCCTCTGAACCTGAGTGTTTTATGAATAAGGTGTGATCCCTTTGGCTTTGCTTGTACCCCATGGAATGCATTACCCTGGCAAATCTCTCAAACCAGGCTCTTGGTGACTGTTTTAGGCCATATAGTGCCTTCTTGAGCTTGCAAACCTTATTTGCAGCCATGTTTCTATTGAATCTAGGGGGTATTTCCATGTATATTTCCTCTTCAAGAACTCCGTGCAAGAATGCATTTTTTACATCAAACTGTTGAAAGGCCAGTCAAAGTTAACTGCTAGAGACAGAAGAATTCTCACCGTGTTCATCTTGGCAACTGGAGCAAAGGTTTCTTGGTAATCTATCCCATATGTTTGTGTGTATTGTTTAGCTACCAGCCTAGCTTTGCACCTCTCAAGCGTTCCATCTGCTTTATACTTAACTGTAAAGACCCACTTACATCACACTGGTTTCTTTCCTCTTGGTAGCTCCACAATCTCCCAAGTATTGTTCTTCTCTAGGGTCTGCATTTCAACATTCATAGCATTCTTCCAATTTTCACAATTTAAAGCCTCTGATAATGTTTTGGGAATGGATATTGTGTTTATGTTTGTAAGGAAACTTCTGTGAGATGGAGAGCATTTTTCAAAGGACACAAAATGGGATATTGGGTATAATGGATGTTTTGTGCACTCTCTAGTTCCTTTCCCAAGGGCTTTAGGCAAATTAGTGTCAGATAAGGAATCACTTTGAGGAGTAGAGCTAGAAGATATTACCTCATTTCCGGGATTTGAGTATGATGATTGGTCCGGCCTTGGTTTAGGAGCTAGACTTTTCCTTCTTGAGTAAACCTGTGAGAACCGATTGTTAGTAGTGGCCTTTCCCCCATCTGTTTGTGAACTAGGTTGTAAGGAGGGCTCATTTTGGGTTTGTGAAGGAGGAGGCTCAGGTTGCTTAATTGTAACTTCAGCAGAGGTCTTGGTCTCAGGTTGGAATTTAGAAGATGATGACGGCAAGTCAAGGAGAAAGAAGTCTTGATCCTTATCTTCCACAAATGTTGTCTCTCTCTGAAGATAAGGTTGAGTGAAATATGGTTCGGTTTCGACGAAGGTAACATCTGCTGAGATTAGGATTTTTTTAGTAGGTGGGTGATAGCACTTGTAACCTTTTTGTGTTGAAGAATATCCCACAAAGACACACTTGATAGCTCTAGGGTCTAACTTTCCTCTACTTTGGTTGTGGACATGAACAAATGAGAGACACCCAAATACTCTAGGAACAAGATGGTTTGTTGTATTGAGACTTGGATAAAAGTGAGACAATACCTCCAAAGGTAACATCTGCTGAGATTAGGATTTTTTTAGTAGGTGGGTAATAGCACTTGTAACCTTTTTGTGTTGAAGAATATCCCACAAAGACACACTTGATAGCTCTAGGGTCTAACTTTCTTCTACTTTGGTTGTGGACATGAACAAATGAGACACACCCAAATACTCTAGGAACAAGATGGTTTGTTGTATTGAGACTTGGATAAAAGTGAGACAATACCTCCATGGGACTCTTGAAGTTTAAAACTCGAGATGGTAACCTGTTTATGACATGTATGGCTGTAAGAACTGCTTCCCCCCAAAAGTATTTTGGCACATTTTTCTGAAATAATAATGCTCGGGTAGTGTTTAGGAGATGGCCATTTTTCCTTTTTGCAACTCCATTTTGTTGTGGAGTAGAGACACAGGATGACTCATGAATAATACCTTCTTGTTGAAAATATGGGGAAAGTGTTTGGTTGAAATAATCTTTTGCATTATCTAACCTAAACCTTTTGATTTGGGCCCCAAATTGGTTTTTTTATCATGGAAAAGAAGTTTGGGAGGATTTTACTCGCATCAGATTTTGATTTAAGCAGAAATATCTATGTAACTCTTGTACAATCATCAATAAATGAAACAAACCAACGTGCCCCAGAAATATTTGGAATTGTAGATGGACCCCATATATCACTATGAATCAACTCAAAAGGAAAAAAACTTCTTTTATTATTGGTGGGAAAGATAGCACTTCTGTGTTTTGCAAGTTCACATGCATCACAATGAAATTGCTTATCAACTAGTCTTTTGAACAAAGAAGGGAACATAATTTCAAGGGTTGAAAAAGAAGGATGTCCGAGCCAAAAATGGTGAAGCCAAATTGTGTCTTTATTGGTGAGATTTTGTTCAGAAAGGTAGGTTTGGGGGTGGTTCCACTTACCAACTTTCGATTTCTCGAATTCCTCAAGATAGTATAATCCGTCCTCCTTAGCACGTCCAATCATCATTCTCGAGCCCTGGTCTTGAAATAGACAATAAGATGGAAAAAAAGTTACTTTGCAATTCATGTCATGAGAAAGCTTGGATATTGATAAAAGATTAGTGGACAATTTGGGGACGTGTAGGACATTTTTCAAAGTAAGGTTAGGACTGATTTTTATTTCTCCTACCCCAGCCACTGTGGCCAAGGAGCCATCAGCAGTAGCAATTTTCCTACTGCTAGAACAAGGTGAATATGAACTGAATTTTTGAGAGGAATGAGTCGTATGATCCGTGGTTTCTGAATCAATAATCCACAAATGTTTAAAGGTTCTATCTGAGGCATCTAAAGCATAAGAGATTAGAAGTTTACCTGAATGTATCAATGAATAGGTACTTGAAGGTTTTTTGAGGATACTTAGGAGATTTCTCAGCTTTTCAATCTCTTCTTTGTTGAGACTGTCCAACTCCTTTGGTGCTGCAGTGGTTGTTTCTGCAACTTTTGACATCTTTCACAAATCAAAACTTGCTGAAGGACTAGTGAGAATCAGGGATAAATCGGCAATGAAGACCAAGCAACAAAGAGAAACCACTAATGATGAAGAACAGAGGAAAAATCTAGCTATGAAGGCTGGTAAAAAAGAACACATGAAATACTCTGTTTTGTTTTCAGAAAACAGAGCAAAATAGAGCCAAAAAAAAAGTGATGAAGGCTGGAACAAAAGAACCAGAACCGAGCCTATAGAGATGAACAGAAACAAATTTTGGTGATGAAGGCTGGATGAGAAAATGGCTATGAAGGCCTAAGGCAAAAAAAAATTAGCAATGAGGGCTGAAGAAGAAACTGTAGAAAAATTAGCAATGAAGGCTGAAAAGTGACTGATTTCCAAGAAAAAAACTGCAGAAAATCAGCAATGAAGGCTGAAAAAAGTGACTGATTTCCAAGGAAAAACCTAGAGCTCTTGATACCATGTAGAAAATCAAAGTATTGTATTGAAAGACTTAAAATAAAACAGTACATAGGTATCCTATTTATATACAAAGAACTCTAACTAAATAGAAAAGTATATCACTCATAATCCTAGATATTATTCTAATTAATTGAATCTATAACCTTAATGCTTGGGATACACATATTTACAGATTTCCTAAAATAACAAATTAATTAAACTAGTTGACTTTCAAATAGTATTCTTGACAGTAGTGTACATGTTCAAACAATCCTTTGTCTTTGAAATCTAGTTAAATTTAAGAAAATTGGGATCGCTATCTTAAAATAATGATATTTTGAACTACTCATCTGGATAGAGTTTTAGCATTGTGAACATTCTAAGAGAGCACTTGCATTTAAAATTTATCTCCTCTTAGCTGTCTAGTTAGCTTTATTGTTTCATGTTTCTCATTTGTGTTTTTAGCTCTAACTGCCTCTGCCTCTCCCTCCTTTTATTGTTCTTCTTTCCCTTAAAATTTCAATACAGGATGGTTCCTGCAATGGCTTACAGCACTATGCAGCCTTGGGAAGAGACAGTGTATGTTTGCTGTTTGTACATGAGCATATTTTTCTCTTCTGAATGATCTATAGTTCAGATTCTCATGCTTGAGTGATGTGTGTGTTTGTGTATTTATGTGTATTCTTAATATAGTTAGAGAACTCTGAACTTTTGTTACAGACATAAATAGAGTTTAACTTGCATCTAGATCTTATATCCTCTAAATGGTTACCGTCTTTCCTAGCTCCCCTTTCGCATTACTGGGGAATTGTGTTATTAAAATCACCTCAAGTGTTGAGATTTTTTCTTGCTATCCTCATTAGCTTATTTTTTGCAATTTCTGCTCAAATATTAGAAGCTTTGCACTGTCTAAGTAGCTGTTGTAATTATGCATGTAGTCTGATTTTCTTTCTTTTAAGATATTTGTTTGGATGCTTTTATACCTGATTAACTGTTTCTCCTCCTAATCAAACAAGAAACCAGGGATTTGTTTACAATTTGGAATGAGGATTATGTGCAAATAAACAAATTGAGAGCTAAAATCTTGAATAACCAAATCTTATCCTTTGATCTTAAACTAATGTGAAATTGAATCTTACATCCTTGCTTTGTAATTATGAATTATAAATTTTCTCTGGTTTAACTTCTTGCAATTACATATTATTACCCACTAATTATCAGCCTATCATTAGCTGTGTTTTTCTGCTATGCTATTTATTATAACTATATCTGTGATCTCACTTTTTTTATCTGTTTTCATAGTTGGAAGCTGCAGCAGTTAACTTGGTCGCTGGAGAAAAACCAGCTGATGTTTATTCAGAAATTGCTGTGAGGTATACTAAATTCCATTATTCAAACCTAGCAAGTAAGCCATTAGAACTGAAGAATTCATTTTAGTTATTATCTAGAAAACTTGTAATGAGGCTTCAAAGGCTTGCTGCATCTCACCTTTTCTTGCTCCAGTCAGTTTTTCTGGTTGATTTTGTTGGCTTCATCTTGTTGTTGCTTAATTTATAGATGAGGAAAGGAATAAAAAGCAACTAAAATGTAATCGTATGGCTTCTACTTCGAAGTAAAAGTCAAACTTTTAATGTTTAGTCCTATAAGAATATTATTTTCTTTCGGATTCAAAATGCACTATGCTCTGGATGGCAAAAATAATGGGAAAAAGGAAACAATTGAACAGAGCCCTAGTCATTAGGGAAAGACTGCTGTTTGTAGGTATTCACTTTAACTGAAAAATTTCCACCTGGCAGAAGTTTATTCATAGAAGAAATCATTTTCCGTATAAAGGGACACTTAGAAACTAAAGCAACATGAATTAGACTATGAAGGATTTTGATTATGGATTAGATCAAAATTTGAGACCTTGTTAACATAATTTAATAATTGTAGGATGAGGTGTGGATAGGAGGAAGTTTTAGAATGTGAATCATGATAATCTTAGAATAAACTCAAATAAAATAGTCTGTCAAACTTGAAGGCTATCTGGATACATTAGTGATTTAGAGTCAACTTTGGTCACTTATTCTATGCAGTTTGAAATTTGCAAAATTTAGGGGTCGTTTGGCATCGTTTTTGTTTTCAGTTTTTTTGGAAACAACAGCAGAAAAATGTTTGGCTGCGTGTTTCTGTTTTTAGAATACGAAAACAAGAATTTTCAAAATAATTGGAAAAAGAATTTCATGTTTTCATTGTTTTCGGAAACATGTTTTCATTTTTGATACTATTCAGAGTTTGGATATTAATATAATATTAATATTTTTCATAATAAAAATATAAAATAAAAATAATTAATTTTTTAAAATAAAATAATATTAAATATTAATATAAAATATTATTTAATTATAAAATATTTTAAAATTAATATATTTATTTTAATATAGACAAGTTGAAAATGTAAAAAGCAATAAAATATAAATTATACTGAAATATAATATTATAATATTATTTAATTTAAATTTATATAATAATTTATTTAATAAATCATATATTTTAAATAATATCATTTATTATAATTTTGATATGTTAATAAATAATATTATTGCTAATTACTATTATCTGATATAATTAATTATTATTTTACTAAGCAATATTATTATTTAATATTATATTTTTTCAATTAAATTTAAAATATATCACTACTACTATTAAATAATTTAAAATTATTAAATAAGTGAATACCTAACATTAAATAATGTTATTTATATTAAATATAATATATTTAAATAATTACATAATTTATTATAAATTAATTAGTTAAATATTTTATTTAATAATTTAATATTATTACAATTAAATCAAATGATATTATTAATATAATTTATAATTATTAATTTATATTATTATTTAATATATAAATTTAGAATTTTACTAATCTCAATTATTATCTAATAAAAAGTTATATTAAAAAACTATTTAATATTATTTTTAATTGAATTATTTTATTTAATATTATATTTATTTATAATATTGTTTAAATTATATTAAATTATTATATGATTAAATGAAAATATTTAATATTAGTATTAAATAGTGTAAAATAATATTATTTAATATTATGTATATATTATTATTTAATAAATATATTATTTTTATTTAATTTTTAAAATTTTTTTTTGTGAACTGAATTATTATATTTGAATCAAATTAAATGTTTGTTTTCGGAACATAATAAAGCAAACATGTTTTCTGTTTTCAGAATTTGAAAAAAAAAAAAAAAAACAAAACAAAAACAAAATTTTTAGAAACATGAAACAAAAAACAGAAAACAAGAAACGATCCCAAATGACCCTTAGTGTGTGATATATTACTGGTCCTAAATGCAAATGCTTGGCACAAAGATATTAAAGAGTAGATTAGATACTAGTTGGAACAGTTTCTAAGCTGCAGCAGTTGAGTTTTCGTATTTTGGCTCTATTGCTTGCAAAACAAACTCATTCTGATTGATTCTGATCTGATTAGATTCAATTATAATTGACAACTGGTTGGCAGTTTGAAAATCTTACAATCTTCTCAATCTGCTAAGAGAAAAAATTTAGGCAGTTCCAAAACATGATTATTAAATTAGCATTTAGACTGTTTGTGGTTCAATAATTGTACCTTTCTATTTCGAGAAAATCAATCAAGAAAGGCCGATGAAACAAATTAAAATTGGATCATGTTCTTGAATTTGAAAACAATAAGAGATTGCTCATAACTACTAAGGACAAAATATTACAAAAAATAATTGGTTTATTAGGTCTATTCTCAACAGGACCAGCATCTCGTTTAACCTTGAGTTATTACATTATCCTTGCTTGGAAGTGCCTAGATGTGACTTGGGGGCACCTATTAGGCATGGATACACAATAACCTCTGTGGCTGTGTCTGTTTCACGTATGTTTCTGACACGGAGACACCTTTGATGCCGTTGGGAGTATTTGACTTGGTGGATGCAACACAACGAAAAAGTCAAAAAAAAAAGTCACATATGGTAGGACATTGAGAGGAAACCAGATTGACAAGGAGAAGGGTTTTGCTTTCATTATTTGGCTTCACTTTGGGTGACTTGTGGCAGACTTCTAATGAGTAAAATGGATGGGGTGCTGGCAGTCTTGTTAGCGCTGTAAGAGACAAGGAGGGAAAGTTTCTGGCTGAAGGAAAGAAACTTTGTTGCTCAAAAGATGGCTGTAGCAGTGTATTTCTTTAGCAGTTGAATGTAAGTGTGCGAGGTTAAGAAGATCATAGAATCTGACTAACGTTTTTGGTTGGTCTGGTCTGGGCTTTTTTTGGGCTAAGAGTTCGTTTAAGTTTTGGTATATTGGGTCTAATTATTAGAATTAATGGTTATTTTAAACAGTTTTACTAATTTAGGTTTCAAGATATATAAAATCCCATCACAAAAACAAATAATACTGCAAATGAATTGGGCCTATGTGATCATAATTCTATCTAAGAGGGATGTAAATCCAACTTTTTAAAGACTTTCTATGTCTTTTTCTCTTAGATATTTGAAAATTTTACTTCAAAAACCCAAAGGAGCAGAACAAGACTTTCTGTATCATATGCTTGCACCAGTGTTTATTCCTGTAGCTTGTGTACATATCCATGCTTCATAGGAGGGCACTTTTCAACATCAGTTTCTTGTTGCCTGATCTTTGGGTGTTATGTCAGCATCTTTTCTTTTTTCTGCCGTTTTAATTTCTGGAAAACTTTACCATTTGTATGTATTCTGAAATATAGTACTACAAAATGCGAATGAAAGAATTAGTTTATTCCTCTTCACTATTTAATTATATTTTCTTGGGCTGGGCAGGGTTCATAATATAATGAAGAGGGACAGTAACAAGGATCCTACAACAAATCCCAATGCTTTATTGGCAAAGCTCTTAATTGATCAGGTTGGACTTCCTTGGTTATTTTGAAACTCAAAATTGCTAGATTTCCTTGGAGGGTTTTCGTATAAACTATTTACAATTGATTTTGAAGTAGGACTTTCTTTTCTTAAACTAACAGCTTAAATGTTGGAAACTTTCAGGTGGACCGAAAATTAGTAAAACAAACGGTAATGACCTCAGTATATGGTGTTACTTTTGTTGGCGCACGTGAGCAAATAAAACGAAGATTAGAGGAGAAGGGTCATATAACTGATGATAGACTGCTATTTTCTGCAGCTTGCTATACTGCTAAAGTAAGCAATCTATTTAACATTAGTCACTTCTGCATGCATGAACAAAAGTACGTGCAAACTGTGATAATCTCTGTACTATAAATGCATGCTACTGGGTTTGTATGCACGTTCATCCATTTAGATTTCTCTTTTTCTCTCTTCAATTGTTCTCAAATACCCTTTCTTCTCTAGATTCCTTGACACTGGTATCTTACACTTTGAAAAGTTAGTTGTTAAACTGATATAAAATGGGAGTGTTCTGGTTTTTTTTTTCATTTATTTTAGGAAGGTGGTTCCTATAACTGTTGCATCAGCATTTGGAGGATGGAAGAAATGTTCTATTTTATGTGTTTTGGTGTTTTTGTTTGCCTGTAGCCTAGAGAAAAAGTGTAAACAAGAAAGGATTTTCTTCATGTTACAATACTAGATTATGCTATTAATATTTCTATTGAAATTAAACAATTATACTTATCTGAATTTGATGTGAAGACATAAATTGTTTAACAGGTGACGTTGGCAGCCCTTGGAGAATTATTCCAAGCAGCACGCAACATTATGAGTTGGCTAGGTGGCTGTGCGAAGGTATGACTTCTTATATTACCACAACCACTGATACAAACTGCCTTGTGGTAATTATGGAGCATTGAGTTTAAGACAATCAATTTACTGGACTGTGAAATCCTTGTATTGTAGATTATTGCTTCAGAGAATCAGCCTGTGCGGTGGACAACACCTCTTGGTCTCCCTGTTGTGCAACCCTACTATAAAAGTGAACGACATCTTGTAAGTGTTAGAGTTGCAATGGACCGGATTATTAAGTCTGTTCAATTCCTACAAAAGTCTAATTTGGATTAATATCATCACTTCTAATGTAAACCCAGCTGATTCGTTAAGCCACTAAGGTGATACAGTTCAGCAAAAAGGTCAAAACATGTCATGGCATTCACTGAGTTTTAATCTCAAACAATCCAATCAGAAACTTGGCCACTGAAGGGACTGGCTTTCTAATTCACTGGTCTAGCCAAGCCAAGCCAAGTCAGATATAGGTGTTGGAAGTTATATCCATTGGTTGGGAAGTTCCAGTGTTAAAATACTAAAGAAGATATTTTCCTTATATCTTCAGCTGGAATACTTTGAGGGACAAAAAGGCCAAATTGTTTCATGCTCTAGTATCCTAGAAATTTCTATTCCTTTTCTCTATAGCACATGGGCTGAAGATTTTTGTCTCTTCTAAGGTGTTCATACTTCAGCATTACAGTCGAACTAGGATATGCTTTATAGAATATTAGCTGTACTAGGTTTAGTCTTTACATTAAATAATAAATTGATATTATAGAGTAACAAAACCACTGCTTCTTTGCAGATAAGAACATCTCTCCAGGTATTAGCCTTGCAGCGGGAGAGCAATTTAGTAAGCTCATTATTTGAGCCCTTGTTTTGAGTTTCTATTTCTGCTTTGGTCTGTTTCCAAACAAGTAAAAACACTCATATTTTGTCAATACCAGGTAGAAGTTAGAAAACAGAGAACTGCATTTCCTCCGAATTTTGTGCACTCGCTTGATGGTTCTCACATGATGATGACTGCTGTTGCATGCAGGGACGCTGGTCTACATTTTGCAGGTCGGTCTTGCTAACCTTTAATAGGCAGAACTATAGAACCAAATAAGATTATTTGCATGAGAACTACCAAATTAACTTGGTATAGAGCCTTCACATATTATTTTAATTGTGTTAAATGAATGCAATTCAAAAAAAATAGAATGAAACTGTTATACATGTTAACTTTTGCATTTGTTGGGCATTGTTGTCACACTATGGTGTCCACGCTTTCTTAAGGATTTTTTTTATTTTCAAATAAATGGAGCAAGGAAATGGAAATACCTAAAATGTATTAAAGCTTTTTCACATTTAGCATTGACATAGAGCTTAGATTGCTTACGCCGCAGATAATTGCCTGCATGTCCTTTCATGTGAATATTAAGATGTTTGGAAGCATGTTGATTACTTGCTAAGCTTAGAACTGAAAAATCTTTGTAGGATTGTAACGCCCCAATTTTACATCTGGATATTGTGAGATTCTGTTATGATATTTAAGTATATCGACTAGAAGGAATATGAAAACTAAGTGCTACACTGTAGGAGCCACCTCTAGTGCCTTGTTGGAGCAAATTGCTACACGATGGGTGCCACCTTTAAAATTTCAAGGTCTGGTGTGATCTTGGTTCTATTCCATGTTAGGTTGACAAGAATGTCAAGTTTCTAGGAGGGTGAGTTTATAACGCCTTAATCCCATATTGGGATATTGTGATATTTTGCTATGATATATAAATAGAGACTTGAATCCATACTTATGAGATGCTTTTTGTGGAACAAAACCATGATAGCTTCAAGTTAAAGCAGATAGTGGTTTGCAGGTTGGGTGCCGGTCTCCACAATGATAATATTATGATTTTAGTAAAGTATTTAAGGGTCTGTATGGATGAGGAATTTCTAGAGAAATTCATTTCAATCAAGATACTTAAAATTCTAAAATCCAATTTCCTTTTTTGGCAAAAAAATTTGAATAATTTCAAATTTGATAGTAATTTCAAGAGGGAATTTGAGATACTTAAATTCTTTCTTGAAAATCCACCTAAAGATGTAGTTTTCTAAAATACTTCTAGAACAACCCTTACTTTAATACAGAAAACTCATCATTAAATACAAAACTAAAAAAATATAATTTTATTTTAATATAAGATAAATTTGATTTTTTATATCATTAATAATATCTATACATTTTTGCAAATCTAACGATTCCCATGTTGCATATTTTATTTTATATATTTCCTTTCTTATATTGAATATCATTATTTTTATTTTGTAATTTTTTTTATTTCACAAAATTCTAGTAGTCAAAATTTTTTTCTAAAAAATTTTTATCCAAACAATACAATTATAAATACTAGTATATTGGATTGATGAATTTAAAATGCTTTCATTTTGAAATTTTTCGAAGTTTAAAAATTCCTCATCCAAACCCACAATAGTTTATCTGGTTGGCTTCATTCTCTTGAAGATGAAGGTGATATTTTGATGTGTTAGCACTAGCATGTCATGGTTTAAGTATATGTTTCCTTTATTTTATAAGAATTTCTGATAGAAAAACCTAATATAACAATCTAAATCTCCATAGTTTAAGATCAACTTCCTCAACATAATTTACTAAGGCTTTGAAACTTTCTTGTGATCTTTTGTATGTTAACAATGAAACACTTGACAGAAAAGCATTTGTTGCAAAAGTAAGCTTGAAAATAATTTGCACGGTTATATTTTGTCATTAAAATATATGTAAGAGAAGAGTAAATTTCTCCTAAGTTCTTAAGTTTTGCCTTTAACTTAACACCACACTACTAGTATGAAAAGTATGCATCCACCCTGAAGTTTTAACAATAACATTACAAGTTCATCATGCCGTTAGGTTCTGTTAGAATTAGAGTTCAAATGCCGATGTGGCATTGCACACACACAAACACACACATGTAATGTCAAACTTCTTTATTTTTTTGTCATTTATGGGCTAGTAAAGCATGTATTTAGACTAAATTTACAATTTTTTTTGTGTTCTTTTCATATTTTTTTCTCTTGTTTCTTTTTGATGTATGGAAACTACCATGATATACCTAATCTTTCAACTTCTTCCCTTTTTGCCCCTCTTCCTCCTTATGTAAATCGCATAGAACCATACCTTTTTCTTTCTTTCCTCTTTACTTATTTTTTGCTTTCTTTATCCTTCTCTTCACTTTCTCTCTCGACTTGTAGTTTTTTTCTCTCTCTAGATCCATACCCAGTTTATATATTTCTACCCAAAATTTTGATCGAACGTGGTTGGATTGGTATTGTTATTTAAATATACAATATATATATTTTTCAGAAGAAATATATACGTATATCTATATCTCTCATCATCATCATCATCATCTGAGCTTTTATCCCAATATTGGGGTAAGCTGTATAAACTAATATATGACCTTTTGCTAAGTTGTTAGCACGAATTTTCTTCCTCCACTTATTCCTATCTAAAGCAATATATTCTCCCGACTTCTATTCCACCATATCTTTCCAGGTTACTTTCCAAGTTTTCTTCAGTCTTCTCCTAGTTTTGACCCTTTTGACATCATTCATAGCCTCCACTTTCTAACGAGAGCATTCATAGGTCTACATCATACGTGTCCAAATCAACGTAAATGACTCACTCATCTTATTTTCAATAGGTGTTACTCCAACCTTTTTGCGAATGTCTTCATTTCTCATTATTTCTTTTCTTGTATATCTACGTATCCATAGCAGCATTTGCATTTCTGCTACATTCATTTTCTGTTTATGCGGTCTATTGGTTACCCAACATTAATTGCCAAAAAGTTGTAAACTGGACTTTGTTTATTTCTCTAAATTCAATCTCGATTCTCATTATTGAAATATGAGGTTTCAATTTTATTATTATTATTATTATTATTATAATTATTATTATTATTATTTTGGTATCACGATTTCAGTTTTTTACACGATAAAATCAGTACAGATGGATTTCGTATTACCACTTTGACTAGTACAGATTTGTTAATGGAAAAGAGAGTTATTGATGAAAGAAGAGAGAGAGGATTGTGGGTGAAAAGATTGATCATTTGCCAGGAATGGATTTTGATGGTCGATTTTGATTTATGCTTGGTTTGATAATTGTTATAGGTTTCAAAGATGAAAAATAGTTTCGTATGAGAAAAAAAAAATTAACTGTTGGATAAAAGAGGGTGAACATACTTCACAAGAGTGAGAAAAGGTGGTTTTTTTGAAATAAAAAATATATATTTTTCTTAATTATTGTTTACAAATTTTTTTTTGGTGAGATTTTGTGATCAATATATCAAATTTACTCTTCTTAATGAAATTTGGTTACTTATTGAGGGTAAACTACAACTTCTTTTGTTTATTATGAGGTGACACACGTATGATATTATGGTATCTATTTCTGTTAATACCATATATAGAGGTGGTTATTGGGCCGGGTTGGCCCGACCCGGCTCGCAACCGGATCGGGTTAATCCGGCCCAAAAATCGAACCGGTTCGGAATCGGCCCGGTCCGGTATCTTATCGGGCTGGGCCGGTTCAAGTAATACGGGCCCGGTTCGTTAAAGACCCGGAACATCCGGGCCCGGTTACGAACCGGACCGGTTCAGGTTGAACCGGTCCGGTTCAACAAAAATTTAAAAAAAAAAAAAAGAAAACAGCCTGCCACTGCATGCGCAGTGGCAGGCAAATGCAGGCTACTGCCTCTATGTTGATGGGCCGTTGCCCATCAACAATTCAATAAGGGAGGGAGCGTTCCCCTCCCTTTTTTTTTAAATTTATTTTTTAAAAATTTTTAAATTATTTTAAATTTTTATTTTTCTTCTATAAATATTAATTTATTTTCTTTCATTTTTTAAAAATTTTCTTTCATATTTTCTCTCAAATCTAAATACTCATCCACTCTTATTCTTTTAATACTCACTTATACTCTCTCAATAATCACTCAAACTCTTTCAAATTCACTTAAATTCTCTTATTCCAAATTTATAATATTATCATTTTATTCTTTAAATTTTATTTTTTTATCATAATAATTTTATTATAATATCATATTCATAATATAACTTTATTTTATTATAACAATAGTTTTATTATATAATTTTATAGTAATTTATTTTTACATTATTGTTACATTAATTAAATAAATTATAATAACTTTATAATAAATTGTTGTTAAATTAAACTATTAACATTATTTATTATAAAAATAAATTTGTTAGATTAAATTATAAAAATATATTAATATATATTTATTTTTATTAAAATAAATTAATATAAATTTTAAAAAATAAAAATTTTAAATGTAAAAAAAGAAAAACTGGATCGAACCGGTTTAAACTGGTTCGGTCCGGTTTTTTGGCGAACCGGTCCAACGAACCGGGCCGGTTCGCCTCTTAAATAACATTGAACCGGTCCGGTTCCCTACCGGTTCGGACCGGTTCTTGTTTGGTTAGGGCCGGAACCGGTGAAAACCGGCCCGGTCCGGCCCGTAACCACCTCTAACCATATAGGAACTCGGGGCTAGTTGCAAATTTAGCAAACTAGTGGAGTGGTGTTGAATTATGAGTAGACTCAGACTTGGGTGGAATTTACCCTAGCAAAAAGTGAACCTGCTATTTTTAGTATTTGCACTGTGAAGATGATACTGGGGAAAACCATCTAAAATAATGTTTTTATATAGCATAACTATGCTCATGTAATCAAATAAATTATTTGCAGGGGTCCATGACTCCTTCTGGACACATGCATGCGATGTGGAGAAGATGAATCAGATCCTTAGAGAAAAATTTGTGGAGCTTTATAGCATGCCAGTTCTAGAAAATGTAAGTATACTGATCCATGTCTTTCTATTCTCAGAAGTTAGCCCACAGGCAGAATATTTTATTTATTTGTTTGATTGCAATGTAGAGGAAAAATGCTTCTTTAGTTCACCTACCCGTAAAAGGAAGTCAAAACCTTTTTCCTTCTAATATTAACCAGTTAATTTTTATGTTGCTTTTGTTTTGTTTTGTTTTAAATTGAAATTGACAATTATATTTTCCCACAGTATTCTGAAATTTTTGTTTCGTTCATTTTTTTTTACCATAATAATTTTACTTTGATTCTCCCCAGCTGCTTGAAAGCTTCCAGACATCATATCCATCATTGGTTTTTCCTTCCCTCCCAGTGAGAGGCAACTTTAACTTGCGAGAGGTTCTCAAGTCCCCTTACTTTTTCAACTGATTCTCCACGTGGACCAACATTTGTATATCATGAGCAGAAACAATGTTAGCTTGTACATTCTTTTGCTCTAGAGCATCAAAAAGTTGCAGTGAGGAGTAAATCCATGTGGAACTCAAAACATGCAGAATGAAGGCCAGACCGCTTCCTGCTCCTGGATTATCCTCATCCAGACTCTTAAGGACTAGAATTGTCCTTTACTGTGGCTGAGATTTATAGAGAAATGTTATCTATGGCTCATAGGACTAGAATTGTCCTTCATTGTCTTAGATTTTATAGAGCAATGTTGTCTCCGGCTCAGAGGAAATAGTTTCTCCTTGCATGAGACATGGGGGTGTTAGTTATATCTAGCATACTGGTTGATACTTCCTGAGAGGCAATAGGCATTGAGAAGATGCTAAGTACTTGCAGCAAACTTTTATATGCTGTGAGAGCTGATCATCAGGGTCACCAAATTTTTTGACTAATGTAAACGAGTAATTGTTTCTATTATTTCATATCTGGATTTGTTGTATCAAAGATAAGAGAACTCAGCAGGAACAGGAGTACTCTTATTTGCCTGCGGAGCACCAGCCTATGTAACTCGAAGCCAACATAATGAAATTGAAGAGAATTCTTTTACCTCATTTGCACTCTCTTTAATATTGGGTTTATCCATGGTTCTTAAAGTACACCAATGTTGCATTGTTTTAAACTTGGGAGCCTACATGACATTTAGTTTACTAGAGTTCAGGAGTCCGAGTTTCTTCAGGTTCAGCATTTACACAAAATTTCAACTAGAATTATGGATGCTCAAAAAGAGGTGGACAAGCATATGGAATATCTCCTTGTTTTCTCTCCTTCAATCAATGTGAGACAAGGTTGTGAAGAAAATTTTCAATTTACGTTGAGAAACATAAGTACACTTTTACATGGATCGAGTGGCTTGCAGTTCGATTTTATTAAAAATATTAAATCCAATAGGATTTGAACCAAAAAAAAATGATTTGATAAAAAATCAGCTAGGATTTGATTTTGTCATTGGAAACCAAGGTTTGACCTGATTTTTGTTAATAAAAATGTATGTTTTCAGGCTTAATTCTCATCTAATGTGCTAGTTAAACTGAGCTTAATTCTCATCTAATATACCAGCTAAATTGAGTTTTGTTCTTATATAAAAGATTTTTCTTAAAATGTTTATCACCTCATCTTTATATATCTTATCATATTTTTCAAATTCTCATCCCTGTATTTCCATCTTTCACATTTTCATCTTATTTTTTTTTTCTTTCTCACATTTTCTCCTTTTTTTAATCAAAATTTCTCATCATTCAATTTTTTTTTCACCTTATCACATCTCATCATAATTTTTTTATTTTCTCACATTTTCTCATCTTTTTTTTTCCACATTTTTCTTGAATTTTTCTAATCATTTTTTTCTCTCAAACTTTTTTTTTTAATTTTTATCATCTCATCTTTCGAAAATTCATATCCTAATGTTTTTACAAATAGTTCAAATTTTTATTTTTCATATCAAAATGCATATAAAGAAATGCCAAGCATGTCATGCGTGCAATGCAAATGTCACACAATGCCTTACCAAATTATATATTCTATCTATCATATTCCTTTCTTCAAAATTTTGTTATCATTCATTCAATATATATTTTTTTGCCCCATCATTCTTTTGTCATCATTTTTTCAATCTTCTCCTTGCTTTATCATTCTTCTTTTATAAAATTTTGCAATTTAACTTCATTAACTTCTTGCCTCAAAAGTATCGCTCTCATATTCCATAATCCATAATTCATATCAAATTAAAATTCATTAATCTGAATCATAACAACAAAACTAATGCAAAATTGTCCCAAACTAATCACATGATATCTTCACCACTTCTCTTATCTTCACGAATATTCATATTTGTATAACAATAGAAGATTGCCCCAAGAAAAATCTTAACAAGTCCATCACCACAATTTAGTTTTTCAAAATAGGAACTTACCCCCGGAAAAACCATAAAGCTTTTTAGTTTTCATTTCTTCAAATACACTCATGTTCTTATTTTGAATTTCTTTCTGAAGATAACAAATTGTCTTACCTAGTAATTTCCAAGATAAAATCATTTGACATTTAAATCTCTTAAAAATTGATGATTACTATCAAGAGCAAATAGAATGAATCATAACTTGATCTTGTCGAATAAATGAGACGATTCAATGCATTAGGAGGCTTGGATATCAAAAAAGGTTTTGCCAATTGGCAAAAAAATCAACATCTATTCATCTAGGCTCAAAATTGAAATAAATTCCTTGAAAATCAAAATTCATTTTGCAAAAATAACATTTCATAGAAATCCTAATCCAATTTGGCAATCTTCTAATATCTTCTTATTTGGTACTTTAACAAATGTTAAGACATATCTATAATTGGCTAAAATTTTAGGTTCAAATCTAGGACAAAGTTTTCCTCTTCCTGATGGTGATTTTGGGTTTCTCAAAAGGTTTTGATCAAAATAGTCTCTTGTTCATTTTTCTTTCATGTTGTTGCTTACCTTGAATTTCTTTAAAGGAGCTCCATCCTTGCTCTAGACTATCCTTTCTGGGTTTTTACCCTAGAGCCTCATTCATATTTTTCCTCTTTTTCTTCTCTCTATTGATCATTCTACTATGCATTTGAGATCCAAATATCATTTGAAACCAAATAATGATAATGATTTTTCAAAGAAAAATTTTCAACACAAGTATCTATTTGATTAAAATGAAATTTTTAAGCATGGAACATAGGCAAAGGTTTCAGGTTATGAAAGAAATGGATAATAGGCTCAAATTAAGAGATTCAAGGTTCATAAAACCAAGGCTTATTTATTCTCATAAGGACATTTGTCCTTTCTATTTTTTGAAGCATGTTTTATTTGTCTTCCCCTTTTTTTTTCTTCCATTTTCTTTCATTTTCCTTTCTCCTCATTTTTCTTTCTATTTTTCTTTTTTTTTTCCTTCTTACATTTTTCTTTCATCATAAGGCATTCTTATCTCAAGCTTGATTCCCAGTAATTCGCACTTTACTTCATGCAAGCCCATAATGTGGAGGATGATCCTTGGTCAAGGTTCATTTAGAAAGAAACGAATAGGCTTAAATAGGATAGTAGGTGGACCAATTCATTTTTGTGAAGTGAATGTGAAAGATGGCCATTTGTCATTTCAAATCAAGGGAATGTGAAAGACGACCATTTGGGCATTTTTGCTCTCTTTTCCTTCAAAAGTCCTCCAAACTTCATGTTTTCGTCTTCTTGAATAATTTATGCATAACTAAGAAATGTAATGCATAATTGAGGTAAAATGCTCCTTCTAAATCATAAAGAAAGCAAATAATCCTAAGAATAAGTTTGTAAATATCTCTATTTCCTGAGTTATCAATAATTCTTTCTCTAATTCTTGAATTTTAGCATCATTAATTGTTGAATGTTCTATAAATTGCATGAATAGATTGTAAAACACTATTAGTTTAATATTAAGAAATCTACACGATTTACAACTTGCCTTTATACATAAACTGCAGGTAGAATGCGTGAGAACCTCACTTTCCCAATACTCAATGTAAGTTAAAGAGTGTAGACATCGAAAAGCGAGATTTGATCGCTAAGATTTTTAAATAAAGGGTATATTCGGTAAAGATTGGGGAAAAACACAAAGTGGGTCCTACAAGGACTTTTACTATCTAGATCGAAATGAGACCCTAGAGTAATGATATTTGAAGTGAAATACTGAGATAGCAAGAATTTGTATCTCAAAATTCTCTCGTTTGCGCATGTTTTGAAAAGTGTGCAATAATTTCGAAAATGCTAGTAATGTCCATAAGCCAGAGAAACTTTCATAAATAACGGTCAATCTAAATTGACTTAAGACCAACTGACAATCATAGATAAATCTTCATGTGAAGAAGTCTCATACTATTCCAAACCGTAGGCTGAATCACACAAAAACGTTGAAAATTACACAAATGAGCAATCAAGGGTATTTTGGTAATTTCACCAAAATGACAATTAAACCCTGATAAAAGTCAATGTTTCAGCTAAATCATGTCAAATAGATATATTTTGGCATTGAAATGAAAATAGTTTGAAATTATACTGAATATTTAATCGCATATTGAAGTAGTTGGGACGTAATGAAAATTTTAAGATTGTTGAAGGGTAAAATGGTAATTTGGCTTAAAAGATATTATTTAATCATAAAAAATCTCATCTTCTTCATATTATGTTCGGCCGCCATTTTTAGAGGAAAGGGAAAGCTTGGTTTTAGAGAGAGAAAGTCATAAAACCCTAGTGTACAAGCCTTAAACCAAAAAAAACCATAAAGGAAAATGGTTCTACTCGGTGAGTTCTACCACATACCTTGGAATCAGCCATAGGACTGGCCATTTGATGGGTGAAATCTTCCCTTGTAGTTTTAGTGAAGAGAAAGAGGTGAGAGAAAGCTTAAATTTTTGTGTTTTAATGGCTTATTGCTGTATGTTTAAGATGTTTAAGCATATATTTAAGCTTAAATTGAAGCAAAACCCAATGAATCTACCCCTTGAAGTTTTGGCCAACATGGGTATATAGTGTAATCATGCTCAATTTAATAGATTAATGGTCCTCGAATATTGTATAAATTAATAAAAGACTGGTGGTGAAGTCAGAACTAAAAAAAAGAGTCGTTTTTACTGTACTTGCAGTTTGGCATCTGGTATGAAGTGGACCAGATTTACTGTTGTATTAGGAAATATGGAAGACCTTAGAGTCTAGAATATTCTTTGTAAAAGGAATATTGAAATTTGACTGTGTTTTGACACTATTTTGCAGCTTTGAAGTACGTGGCGTTAAGGAAAACGATAAGCAATTAATTGCTCGTTTTTCTATAATTGCTTATGAGAGCTGATACTATACTGCACTGTCATTGGAATATGCAAGGGATATATATATATATATATACATATATATATATATACATATATATATATATATGTATATATATATAAAAGACATAGGGATGCTATGATTGCATTGGTATGATTGATTGATTAAAATCCTGCATGATTGAACAATAAAACTGTATTGAGATCAATTGACTGAACTAAGTGATTTGGACTAATTGACTGAACCAAATGATTTGAACTGATTGACTGAACAAAGTGATGGATATTGTGATTGATTAACATTGAGAAATTGGAATTGTGGCTTTTAAACTGCATTTTAAGTGCAGGAAGGTTAGGATAAATAGTACTGTCATTCTACCAAAATTTCGTAAAACGATCCTAAAAACCTTAAACTGTTAATAAAGAACTTTGTCATTGATTTTATAGACTTATTGATTGACTGAAGATATGTTTAATTTAACATTGTTAAATGTGAAGTATTTTTCGACTGGATAGTGTAATATATTATTGAAAATTTTGAATGTCTAATTGAAATGAATGTTTTAGAAAACATTTTGGATTGACTAACTTTGTTTTACTGAAAGCTCTGATTGTCTGAATGAAGTAAATATTTTTGAGTGTTTGACTTGAGCAAATGCTTTGAATGTTTTGAATTGACTAACACTGTTTAATTGAAATTGCCCATTTTCCGACTGAAGTTACCGATTTAAATGTTTTGAACTTAATTAACGTATTGAAACGAAATATATTAATTTTCAAATAGTAAGATTTAAAATGAAACTTGGTTCCTAAAAGTTTATATTTTTACTGCTAGGTTGGCCAATCCAAGCACTCCTAGGCTTTACAATGAAACGTAAGTTTATACTACTTTATTATGCTTTGAAAATATAAATTATGGTTTTATTGTTTTCATGGGAATTAAGTAAATGTTTTGAGACTGTTGGCTCATGTATCATGCTTAGTGTCTACACTGTACTGTACTGTTTGCTGTTATACCTTGAGTAAGTCTACAACCACCTCTGTATCACTTGCTTAGTGGTACTGTGGGGTGCATTGTTAGGTGTTGACCATGAGCAAGTCTTCAGCGGTCCTCAAGATTGTCACTGGCTCTATGACGCTGGATGGACGCTATAACTATGACCATATGTCTGTTACTGTATACTATCTTCTTGAGTATTGAAACCGCATGGTTCTATTGGGATATTTCAGATCTCCACTGAATTGTGATAGTACTGTTTATTGAACTGTTTACTGTTTATTGAATTATATACTGAATTGTTTACTGAACTGATTACTGAATTGTTTATTGAAATGTCATAGTACTGTTTTACTGAATTGTTTACTAAACTGTACAGAACTATTTATAGAACTAATTTTTGAACTGTTGTAGTACTATTTATTGAACTGTTACTGATTTTTACTGAACTATTTTTTAAACCATTACTGACTATTTACTGAATATCTATTGAACTTGCTAACTATTTACTGATCAGATAGTGAATTGATACTAATCAGTTTACTGAATATTTACAGAACTAATCACGAAATTGTTTACTAAGTCTTTACCAAACATTTATTGAATCGATTACTGACTGTTTGAATTGCATATTGAACCGTTTATCGATTTTCTACTAAATTGTTTTACTGAATTGTTTACTGAATCGTTTACCGACTGCATACTGAACTGTTTTTCTGAATTGCTTACTGAAACGTTTATCGACTGTTTGAACTATTTATTGAATCGTTTACTTCTATTCACTGATTTTTTTACCGAACTATTCGCTGATCATTTTCTAAAATGTTTACTAAGTGATTTACTGAAATTGATTTCTATACTATTTACTGAATCGTTTAAGGACTGATTTGCTAATCTAATTACTAAATTGTTTACTGAATCGTCTACTGAAATAACCACTGTATTGTTTACTAAATTGTTTACGGAATGATTTACCAAAAGTTTTACCAAAGTGTTTACTAAATGAGTTACTAAACATTTTATCGAGTGTTTTACTGAAGGGTTTATTGAATGCTTTACTGACTGTTTTATTGAACAGTTTATTGAGTGCTTACTGAATGTATGCATGTATATATCATCGTTTTCTACTGATTTTAAATTATAATTGATTTGATAATGACCGTTTACAGTATAGTATTGCCACTGAAGGATTGAAAGGCTTTAATACTGAGTTGATACACATGAATTCCTTCTCTATAATGTTTTCATAAATTTCCTATAGTCGGACTTAGGGACCGGAAAGTGAGGTGTTTTAAAGCATCTTTCTGTGCTTAACTTGGTACTCTTAACTGATTATAGTATCCGTTCCAATAGAGTGCCCAAACATTGTTTTGATACTGACTAGAAGTTATGAACATGTTTCTAATAAAGCATATAAGTATGCATAGTATCAGTTCTTTTATATATATTTCTTACTGGGCATAAGCTCACCTCCCTTTTACCTTATAGATCATTTTAGTAATAACTGATTATTAGGGAAGGGTTTTGATCGGATTCTTACGAGATTTTGATATTGTACCTTACAAGTATAATTGTATGGTTACTTTATTATATTTAGACATTTATATTATAGTACTTTAGCGTGTAAAGTGATGTAAACATAAAGAATCTGATGTTAAAAGTAGTAGTTGATATTAGATATTTATATAGTTGAGATGGGACTGTAAATATGAGTAATAAATACTGTAACTGACTGTATCGGGACTAATTTGAGTAGCTAGACATTGTTTTAGCTAAGTAAATTTTAGCTTACTATCGAGGTGAGGATACTGAGCACAACCCAACCGATTGAGTGAAAATGGAAAAAGTCAATTTCAATTTTCAGTGATCGGGGCGTTACAAAATGTACATATGCATTAGCAGAATGTACATATACTTTACACAAAATTTACCTATTATTTTCTTCATTCCAAAGCTTTAGGGTATTTGAATACACTTCATAGGTATTCGAATACCTTGAGTTTGTACACACGAACAAAACATTAGGTACATATGAACTAGACACCATATACATATGCACCAAACTATATGTACAACCTTAATTACTTTAAGGATATTCTAATTCCCATCTCATAGTATTTGAATGCCCTTGATTTGTACATAAGTTCTAGGCATAATGAACATATGATCAGAGTAATATGTACATATGTTTTAGTCAATATGTACAACTTTTTTATTTTTTAAAAAAAGCTTGTTTTATACTTTCAAAACACCATTTTCTCAATGCACACGCAACTATATAAATTATAAGAACTTATTTTCAAATCAAACACTTTATAATTAACTCAAAATAAAGTAAGTTTGATAATATATATAACAAATATGGCAAGAGAGATCATCTTGGGACAAGAAGAATGTTGAATGGATTATTTTTTAAAAGAATGGAAAGATGAGGTGATTGAAAAGCTACAAATGGAAGGATTTATATGAATAAAAAGGAATAGATGGATGTAGAAATGGAAAAAAAAGAATTTATATGCAAGCCAATAATTTATTTCCACTTCTCTTTTATTCTTTCCATTTTTGTAACTCCAAATTTTTTATAGAAGATTTAAATACTCTAATATACTCAATTTTAATATCTCAACCAAAAACAAAAGGCTTTATTAACATTAGTTGTAAATTAATCTATGTCTAAAGTTAGAGGAGGTAAGTTCATAATTCTAATTTTCGTCCTGGTAACATTCTCAAGCATAACTCAACTAGGATTAGGTTTTTCCGGGATAAGGAGATACCATGTTCACTTACTTAACCAATTGTCTAACAATGTTGATCCGCTCATAGTTCATGTCAAGTCAGGAGATAATGATCTTGGGGAACGAGCTGTTTGGAGAAACAATGAATTTCAATTTACTTTTAAGGTTAACTTTTGGGAAAACACTTTTCTTAAGTAGCTTTAGACATGGAAGCAAATCGAAGGTGTTCGATGTTTTTATAGATGGTGATGAGCGTTTTGAATCAGCGATATGCTCAGAACCCCCAAGAAATATCTACTGGAAGGTAGAAGATCATGGTTTTTACCGCTGTTGTGGTAATGAAAATTATGTGATTATTCATGATTGGTAAGGTAAATAACTACAATAATGAGTGCCATTCCCTATTTCTTTTCGCCTAAATGCAATGAATAAATGAAGTGATATGTATGTCAAGGAAAAGTAAATAAATTATATATTGCATATAGAGTCTTATTAATTAATTATTCACATGCATGCATCTTGGTTTTTGACATTGATGGGAAGTTACTTGTGACATCAATTAATGTGTTTTTTCTTTGTTGTAATGAACTACTAATGTAAACCTCCAATTTGCTAATTTACAACCAAGTTCCATAATGTCCTAAAAATAAAGTCAGCATGAATGTTTTAAAATTTTCATATATTTTTTCCTAATAAAAATTAAAACTAATTTATAACTCTTCATATTTACATAAATTTCTTATTTTTGTTTTTAATTTAAAAACCATTAAAATCAAAACTTTTAACAAATTAAATAGTTTATGATACAAAATCTAATTTTCTTAATTAGCACATTGCTGCAATGTGTTACTTGGATTTCCATTAAATGTGATATTATTTGTTTTAATGAAATATTAATGTAAACTTCCAATTAGCTAGGCAACAACTGTGATAACCACAAATACTGTACATGATGCGCAAATGAATTAGTGCCTTAGAGAAATAATCAATGTTGAAATTAGGAAATTTCAGAAGATTATTTAAAGATATAGGTGTAAGGCTGAAAGTACGCATACGCATAAGCACGCAAGATTCCCGGAAGGTCTTCCCCTGGGACATGAAGTTTCTTTGTCCTAGACATGATTAAGGCCTCATAGTGGTATTTTAGCTTAAAAGCTAAGTTTCGATATATATGAGTACAGATTCAAGCTCCAGTACGCTTCCATATGCTCCAGTATGCGGACTTTCTTGGAAGTGCACACGCACCCGAGGTCATGGAAATACCCTATTATGAACCTATATGACCTCAAATGAGGTATTTGAGCTCAAATAATTATTATTACGAGTTATATGGAAACTCGTGTAACAATCCAAAAAATGACGATTTTGTCTATAGGCCATTAGATATAATGTGGCCATATGAGTAATTCAGACTGATTTAATGGTCTCATATAAGGTTAGTCAAATCTTAAACCTATCAAAAGTAGTAGGGGCATTGCATAGACTAAACAACATCCTCCTAAAAGAAAAAGTCCCATGTGGACAAGTGAAAGTGGTTTTCTCTTAGTCTTTTGGGGTTATAGTTATTTGGTTATACCAAGAATAACCATCCAACAAACAATAAAACTCATGGCTAGCTAACCTATTAATGATCAGTAAAACGAAGAATCAAGTGGTCTTTCCTAGTAGCTTTGTTCAACTTTTGATAATCCATACAAACTTGCCATCGAGTTACAATCCTAATGGGTATAAGCTTATTGTTTTCATTTTCAATCATAGTCATCCCTCCTTTCTTAGGTACAAATTGAATAGGGCTCACCCAAGAACTATCAGAAATGGGATAGATAATCCTATTATCTAGCCACTTAATAATTTCTTTCTTCATAACTTCCTTCTTTACTACATTAAGCTTATACTAGTGCTTTACAAAAGTCCTATATCCTTTCTCTAACAATATCTTATGCATACAAATTAAGGGACTAATACCCTTAATGTAAACTATTAATCAACCAATGGCCTTCTGATGCTCTCTTAATATCCTCAATAGCTTCTCCACTTGATCACTGGTGAGAGTAGCAGATACTATAACTGATTTAAAAGATGAGTCACCTAAATAGGCATATCAAAGATGTGGGGATAAAGGCTTAAGTTCTAAAGCCAAAGGATCACTTATGGATGGGTGGTCATCAAATGTTGAGACAGGTGATGAATCTAAGGTCTCAAAGTGGGCTATCTCCATCAAGGGAGAAGTATCTAACAATTGCAAGGTCTCAAGCACATCATCGTCATCCTCGTATAATTTAAGATCCACTGATTTAACTAATGAAGATTCAAAAAGGTTCACTAGGTGTGACTTAGAAAACTCCTTAATGATATCACTATCTACCACATCCATACTAAAACAATCTTGAGAGTAATCAGGAAACCTCATGGATTTAAATACATTAAAGGTTATTCCTGATCTTGGACTCTCATGGTCAATTCCCTTTCTGAACATCTATCAATGCCCTAATAGTAGCTAGAAAAGGCTTTCCTAAAATAATAGGTACCTTTCTGTCTTCTTCCATCTCCAAAACAATAAAATTAGTAGCAAAAATGAACTTATCTACCTTAGCTATCACATCCTCAATAACCCCTTTAGGAACTTAAGAGACCTATTCGCTAGCTGCAGAGTCACTGTGGTAGGCTTTACAGACCCTATTCCTAACCTGTGGTAAATGGACAATGGCATAACATTATTGCTAGATCCTAAGTCACACAAGACTCTACTAAAGAATTGATCTTCGATAGTACAAGGGTAATTAAAGCTACCTGGATCCTTAAGCTTAAGGGGTAATTTTCTCTGAATGATAACACTACACTCTTTTGCCAAAACTACAGTTTCATTATCCTCCAATCTCTTTTTCCTTGATAGTATGTCCTTCATAAACTTCACATAATTAGGCATTTGTTCTAAGGCATCAACAAAAGGGATGTTGATGTGAAGCTTCTTGAATACTTCTAAAAATTTAGAAAACTGTTGGTCTAGCTTTTGAATTTGAAACCTTTGAGGAAAAGGTATGGATGGCCTAAGGAGAGTGAGTGTAGAACTAGTAGGTAAGGAACTAGAAGGAGAACTGACATCCTTTGGCTTTTCTAGAACCTTTTCTTCCTTTTTCTACTCTTTCCTAGCTACCTCATTTGCATCTAAAGGCTTTACCACAACAGGCTTATCAAGGATGGACCTAGCAGGTGGGTCACTTAACTCTCTACCATTACTTAGGGTAATGGCATTGACATGTTCTTTGCCTTCCCTCCTAACAAGATTAGATTCAGTATTACTAGGAAGGGACCTTTGAGGACACTTGTTAAGAGCATTAACTATTTGTCCAACCTGATCTTCCAAGTTCTCAATAGATAAAGCTTGATTCTGTAGAATGGTGATGAATATTTCCTCAAGAGAGGTCTTTTTTCAGCTACATGCACTATAAGATTTTGCACTGGTGGCATAGATTGGAACTGCTGAGGTGGTTGATATTGATGGGGGTTAGACAGGTTGATATGGAGCTTTAAATCTGGGGGTATGAGGATTTAGTATTAGAAGTTTGGCCTTGATTTTTGGTCCAAGAAAAGTTAGTGTGATTCCTCCACCCTAATTTATAGGTGTTCGAGGTTGGATTACTTTGCTGCCTAGGGGGTTGAGTAACAAAATTCACAAGTTCAACCATAATAGGAAACCTATCGATGAAGTGAGCACCACCACAAAAATCACATGACGAAACTAGATTATGAACAGCTACTATAGGGTTAGGAATTTGCTAGGTTTTCAAGGATTCAACCTTATTTGTCAATGCAGCTATTTGAGATGTCAAAGTAGACATCGCATCTACTTCAAACACATCAAGTTGTCTCCTAGGCACTTGACGTCAGTTGACCACTAGTAGATGTTAGTGGCCATCTTATATAGCAATTCATAAGCCTTTTCTACTGATTTTCCATAAAAGCATCTCCAGTGGTTGCATCTATTGTGGTCATATTTTGGTGCAACAGACCATTATAAAATGTTTGCACCTAAAGCCACAATGGTAGGCTGTGATTGGGACATTGCTTAAATGCCTCCTTAAAATGTTCTTATGCCACATATATTAATTCCATATCATATTGCACAAAAGATGTGATCTCATTCCTAAGCTTTGCTATTCTTAAGGGTAGAAAAAAGCTAGTTAGGAATTATTGATTAAGTTTTCTCGCAAATTGGTAATAAATCCATTAGGTAAAGAATCTAACTAACTCCTAGCTTTACCCCTAAGTGAAAAGGGAAATAGCCTAAGCCTACCAACGTTTTTAGAAACGCCATTACGAGTATATGTGCCATAATATTCAAGAAATCTTTTTAAATGATTATGAGGATCTTCGTGGGGTAACCCACCAAACTGCATAGAGTTTTGTATCATATGAATGAGAGAGGGTTGAATCTCAAAATTATTGGTCTAGATGGTTGGCATTCGGATACTCGATTGGCACCCATCTACAATAGGGAGAGTATAGTCATCCACAACCCTAATTTCTTGTTATTTAGCCATAGGTTCTTGTGGAACAAGAGTGTTCTTTCAATTTCTAAGTCCAAGGGAAAAGTTCATAACTCCTAGATCTACGCATGCAAAAATCAAGTTCCTAGGAAATTCACAAGTCTGTCTACTCAAAATTGTCCTTATGAAAAAGGTTCTATCCTATTTTGTTTCCTTAAAAGCAATTTAAAAACTAATTAACTACAAGTTTGAATTAAATGCAGGTATGATTAGTATTGATATTAATTACTTGCTCTTATCCAATCCCTGACAACGAAGCCAAAAACTTGTTTAACAAACTCCTAAAGCTCTAACATGCAAGTGTACATGATGATGATCCACAAGTAATATAAGTGATAAGTTCAAGTATCATCCCACAAAGATTGATGTGTGAAAAAACCTAACTAAATCCTTAAATTATCTCAGCCTAACATTTATTCAAACTCACAATAAATATGCTTTGAAAACTAATTTAATTCAAAAAAATCATAAAAGAGTATATAAAGAAGACTTGCTACTCAACTCTGAAATTACTACAAAATTAAAGTAACCAAATAAATATTAAAATTGAATATTAAATTAAATTAAATTTATATCAAATTAAAATTTAAAATTAATTAAGTAACTAATCTAATAAAATTATCTTAAGTGAAGAATTTAAATTTACTACCTAAAACTAAATCAAAGTAATTTATCTTAAATTAAATTTTTAAAAATCAATTTATCAAGCATATATTAAAACAGATTAAGACAATTTAAAAATTCTAAAACACTCCTTATCTTTGATTGCAACCAAGAATGCAAAACAAGCAACTGTTAGTTGCAACAAAGCCACGCCTTCAGCCCCGCATCAATCAATTTTTCTATGGTGTTCTTTTTACCTTAAATTAGGGCTAAATTTTTCTTTTCGATCATTGTGGTTAGGCTGTTTGTCATGTCATTATATCGATCTTATTTCTTTCAACTCATTTCATTCTCACCATTCTCATTTCAAAAATATGAAAATCTTAAAAACTGATATTATATATATTTTAAACGAGACATTTTCTTTACAACCCACTTAACTTTAACTATCAACATTAAATACTGTTTACATCCTCAGGGCTAATACAAAAGTACTATATTGTACTGTACAAATAGTCTAAACATATAAAAAAATATAATGTACCTTCAAGGTATGAATGGTCGCCTAAAAGGAATATTGATCAAAATATAGTAATCTCCCATTGTCTATTGCAGATAATCTGGAAGGGAGAAAAAAAGGGGCGGTAAGCTTTCGCTCAGTAAGAAACGTATATAAAAGAGCAGATACTATGCAACTAACATGCATGTATCTTAACAATGCTAAGACATTCTCATAGGCATTCTCTAACAATGACATAGTGTTATAAAAGGAAGAAATTTCTATAACTGGTTAAGGATACCAGGTTGAATATGGAAGGATGCTTTGAAGCACCTCACTTGTCCTGATCCCTAGGTTCGATTATAGGGGAAATACTAGGAGATCTTCATAAAGAAGGACTTCATGCGCTTAAAGTCAAAGTTCCATTACTTTCAAAACTTTTATAACAATACTATACAACACAAAACAATTATTCATCAAATCAGTAAACGATGATAAACAACCAAAATCATGTCATTGAAAGTACAATAAATCGTTTCGTTCGAACAATAAAATCATATCAATCATACATTTCTTTGCGTTAAACATTTTACATCGATAAATCAACTTCCATGAATACATTTCATTACATATCATTTCAATAAAACATTTGGTGGAGACAGTCAATATCCCAAAAGAATCATGCGATGTTAGGTTCCCAAGAGAGAATAAAATTAAGACATATGGCCATAGTCAAGAGGGTCTACAAAGTGCACTGATCAAGTGACAATTGTGGGTGCTGAAGACATGATCAGTGTCAAATAGCAAACATAACATTACATTACATTGCATTAGCATGATTACCTGAGGACGATTATAAGAGTTAACAGTCTCAAAACAAATCATCTAACAGTTTAAAACATTTTTAGAAAATCAATTCAATTAAATACTTCTTCATTCAGTTCATAAAACATTAGAATTGGTAACAGTACTTGTCAAACATAAAAGTTCGGTAAATATTCTTGGTTTAGTAAACAATGACCAAAATATTTTATTTATGTATAATAATGAATCTAAAACATAGTGGAAATTTGAAACGTGTAGCAATTATTAAAAATATCTTCGAAAACAAAGTTACAAATACGCATGTCCTTATGGTCTATAGTTTATTTTCATGATTTCATTTTCTTCTTTAATTTTTCCTATCTTAAATCATCTATTAGTAATAATTTACTGTTTTAAGGTTCGTTTTACGAAATTTCAACAGTGTAACGGTATTAAATACTCTAACTTTCTTGCACTTAAAACACAATTCAATATAATTGCAAGTAGCCAATATTCCCAATGCAATCATAGTTCCATCTATGCCTTCGATATACGATTCTTACCACTTAGGCTCTAGTATAATGTGGCAGCATATCAATGCTAAAGGAACTCTTTTGCCTCTCTTATTTCGTAGTTGCAAAATAGTACCAAATCATGGTTAAAACCCCATATTACAATTAACAAGATTACTCTACACACTACAATATTCCATGTTGCCTAATACAACGACAAATCTGGTCTACTTCCTATCGAATGCCAAATCATAACTACAGTAAAAAGGCATCCTTTTTCGAATTTGACTTCACCAACAGTCCTTTAACACCTAAACATTATTCTTTAGCCATTTAAATATCAAATTGGCCATGGTGACACTAAGATCCCACCGTGGCCGAATGCAGCCTTATGCTATACACTCTTTCTTTTCCAATTCTAACACCATGGCTATCTTCCTTATGCTTTCTACATTCATCCTATACCATTCATGTATGAAATAGTACATCATCCTCACTAAACCCTCCATGGTCAAAACCCTAGGGATGCTCTACAATAGTTTTGCTTTAATCTAATGCCATAGACATGTTAAACAAACATCGAACAATAGCATGAAGTCATTAGAATTAAAAACCACAAGCTATCTTTCTCACCTACTCTTGGTTGAAACTTCCAAACTTTCAATCACCTTTCAAATGGCCACAATAAGCCTTGGTATGGAGATTTGTGGTAGGAGAGGTTGAGATGAGCAACTTTGCTCAAGGAGGGCAGCAGTTTTGGTGGCTAGAAGATGGGGTTTCAAAGGGTTCTCTCTCTTACCAAATGCTTCAAAGTTAGCTAAAATGGAGGAGTGGTTGGCTTGGGAGAGTTGATGGCTTAAATATTTTATTTAACTAATTATTTAATGTTTTAAATATCTCTTATGGCAAATTACAAGTATGTCCCTGTCCTACCAATATAATATTATTTATTAATTTTAGTTTTTTTATTTTATTAATTTAATATATTTAAGTCAAAGTTTGACTTTTGGTGGAAGTTGATTGGCCATTATGGGTGAATTTACCAAAATAGCCTTAAACAAAGGCTTTTGGACTTGTTCGCGTGTTTTTGGCATTTTCACGTAATTCTATCTTCAAGTTCGAATAGGATTATACCTCTTCACACGAGGGTTCAACTATGACAGTGTGTTGGTTCAAAGTCAAACTAGGTTGATCATTATTCACAAAAGTTTTCCCAGCCTATGAACACAATTGTCATTTTGAATTTGTTGAATGTAAACCTAGGTATGCTCAAACGAAAGAATTTCGAAAAGTGGTCTTTTTACTAGTTATGTATTTCGAGCTCAAATTTAACAATTTGCTACTTCCGTTCCCATTTGGGTTAAGGAAGATCCCGTGGGCTTTAAATTAATGGCTATGCACTTTGATTAATAATGACTTGTACTCTGATAAATCAATTGGTATGCATTCGTTTTAAATAAATGACTATGCACTTTGATAAATCAATTATTATGCATTCGTTTTAAATCAATGACTATGTACTTTGATAAATCAATTATTATGCATTCGTTTTAAATTAATGACTATGCACTTTGATAAATCAATTGTTATGCATTCGTTTTAAATCAATGACTATTCACTTTGATAAATCAATTACTTATGCATTCATTTTAAATCAATGACTATGCACTTTGACAAATCAATTAGCTCACAAATCGATAATCAATAAACATTAGGCGTATAGCCTCAATTTACTGAAAACAATTTTGAATCCGATCACTTATCGCTTTAAGCTTAAGTCTTAAATCACTTAAAAAGATTTCAAATCGATCCCTTTTCACGTTAGGCGTAAGCCTCAATTCGCTGAAAACAATTTCAAATGAATCACTTGTCACTTTTAGGCACAAGCCTTAAATCACTGAAAACGATTTCAAATCGATTACTTTTCACTTTAGGTATAAGCCTCAATTCATTGAAATCAGTATCAATAATAAAACAATGGTATGTAGAGTTTAGGCAAGAATCCTCAATCATTATTTCGATAACGATAACGATGTCCATCCTAGCTAGTGATGAAATGGCGTCGCAAGCAACATAAAATCTATGGCCATAGAACAGTAATCTAGTCTCGTCGATCAGTCGAGAGTTGGAACTTGTCTGCTAGTTTTCCAGACAAGCCTAACAATTTACCTAGAGCATTAGGCTCAATACGTGCAGTACAATACAGTAGTCTAGAGCACAAAGCTCAATAGATGGGTAATAAGGCCTAGATCTTAGCTCGATAGGCTAGAAAAGACCCAAAGGTCGTAGGATATGCCTGCACTCAGAAACAATTTGAAAACAATTTCTTTGTTTAGCACTTGGCTTCCACAAATTTCAAAGCACTTATTAAATCGGTTTTGAGTTTGAAATGTAAGAAAGTTTTGATTTATTTCAAAAGTTAGTTCAAACCAAGATTTTGCGATTTAAAATATAATGCAAGTCTTTAAAACATAGATATTAAGTAATTAAACTCAAAACATGTTATACGTGAATGCACAGATGCATCAGTTCACTTCACTTAACATGTAAGCTTGGCTGGCTACAACACGCAAGACAGAAAACAAGTTTCAATCTAGCCCAATCATAAACGAATTTATAAAATTTAAACCATTCCTACAAGATGGTGCTAACAGAAGTTACTTAACTTATTTACCTTAAGTGCTTAGTGATTATCTTCTTCGAGTGTTCAATCCACAATCAAGCTCCAATATTGCTCCTTTTCACTAAAATTACAATTCATTTCCCGTCTCAATAACATGTCCTTACAAGCATAATCATGCGCCAAAAACATATATTCTAGAACCATGATTACTTAAGTCATTCCTTTACTAAGAATTTATTTTTCATTATCCTACAATTCTTTATATATATATATATATATGGCATGTATATTTATATATTTATATACACACACATCAATCTTAGCCAAATGTATACTTTCTTACTCTTGAAAGTATTTTCTTAACTAAATTTCATATAGCTCGTACTCCTCAAATGTCTATACATCGAATTTATCCTTATAATTCGCAAATGACCTATAGTCATACGGATATATATACGAAATATCCTAGTGACATGACATAAGCTACTTATATGTATATTAATTCACATTTCCCTCACTCATCATATCATGGATACTTATATATCTGTATATATATCACTGAGTTTCAGTCTTTAATCATCACCATCATCACACAATCCTAACTACACTTATACAATATAATTCTAACTTTGAATTATATAAATATCTTACCAAATTTCACAAGTTTAGCACTTAGCAATCACAAGCTTTGGCCTAATTTCACAAGTCATGCCTTCTTGATGGAATTTCTACAATTAGTCATAAAATAAAGCTTAAAGCAATTTATAAGACTAGATAAAATTTATTAAATTTACCACAACTTCTTACCCCTTCCAAACTATAGCCTAAGAAATTCACAAAATCTTTCGTTTCTTCCTTTTCTTTTCCTTTTCTGTTTTTTCTTTTCTTTCTTGCTACCCTAGCTCTTAGTTTCCTTCCTTGCAGCCCTTATTTTAGGCACTAAGGCAACACATTTTTAGCTTTCATTTTTTTTCTCTTTTCTTCCACATTTCAAAGCCTTTGGTGTCACTCCAATTCTAGCCTTACAATAGCCACCAACAACCTCCTTATAACATCAAGAATTGGCCTTAAACTCAGCCCTGAACTCCCTATTCATCACTATTCTGGCAGCTTAAAAACAACTTTTGAACAGCCACCAAATGTTACCCTTATTCTAGCCCATTTCAACACACTTCAACCACATTTCAATCCTACTAAATCAGCCTTATCACTCATTTATTACAGTCTTAACATAGCCCTCTTTTTAATAGCCTTAACCTTACTCAAATTGTTAGCTGAGAGCCTTCAAAATCCCATTTTTAATCCCCTTTAGTCAGCCTCTACAGTAGCCCGAAGAACACCCTCTTGGCCTTAATCCATCCCCTGTCTAAATCTTTTTTTTTACCCTATATTTGATGCCTTGTCTAGCCATTGGTTTAATGTCCTAATCAACGCCGAAATTAGCCAACCTACACCCTTATGCAGCCCCTGTTTTACCCATTTAAACCCTCTTGCATGGTGCTTTGTCTATCGCCATCTTAGCTCCTAAAAGGCCACAAAATGGCCTTCAAACAGTCCTATCCAAGCCTCAAGAAACACCCCTGAAAATCAGCCTGTTGTAACAGCTCTTATGTCGCCTCTTACCTCATTTTAGTCAGCCTCTATAGCCACTGTTCAAGCCACCAAAATGGCCACCATTCCTCTATTTTAAACCCCATTAATCAACCTCAGATCAGCACCCTTAGTCACACTACCCAAACCAAAAATCGGTCTTTAATAGCCTTGATCTTCCCCCTCTTTTTTTTTTCAGCCTTATCTTTTGACCCTTATTAAGTAACTAAAGTCCTAACTTCCAGCCTTCAAGGATCACTCTGAACAACAGCCAAAACCCCTTCAACGAGCGCCTAGGTTTAGTTTTTTTTCCTCAATTTTCAGTTCCTTCAACTCACTATTTCTCTCTCACATCAAGTCTCTCCCTTCACTGCTCCACGTAATTTTCTTTCTTTCTCTTCTCTGCTCCCTCACAATTTGTCTCTTCTCCATCTCTTTTTCCCTTCTTTTAGCTGAGAGATGATGGTGATTAGGATGGTCTATTATGACAAACCATAAACATGGGTTTGGTGGGAAATTTCCCACCAAACTCCACTAATAGCTTATATATATTTTATATTTTATCCTATTTCTTTATTTAGTAATTTATTTGTTATATATATATAATTTATAATTCATATATTATTATATTTTATATCTTATATATAAATTTTCATATTCTTCTATTTTTTTCTTAATATATTTATATAGTTTAGGTTATATGTATATATGTATATACTTTCCTCTATTTTGTTAATATATATCTTATATGTATAATTTAATCTTATTCATATTTCTATTATTTCTCATCAATTCCACAAAATTAAATCCTTAACGTCAAATTAAATACTTAGAATTTAACCATCAATTATATAACTTAAATCTTTTAGCTATATTAACACACTTTAATTTACCAACTAGATCAATCAATTTGTAATGTTGTACCCATTTGTGACTATAATTTAATTTTCTCTTGACTTTCTTCATTTACATGCTTTGAATTCTATTAATCTTAACACCTCCTTAGAAATAATAGTTACTTACCGTACTTATTTAAATTTCCATGGTTATAATTTCTCCTACTTATCATATAAAGCTTACCGCTTCATGCTTCTCAAAATGCATAATAATTCCTCAATAATTATATCATTCTAGTTAATATGTTAAATCACTTATTGAGTGTAGAAAATTGATGGTTATCACATCTTCAAGGCTAAGTGAATTTCCCAGTTTGACTTTTGGCTTTGACTTTTGCAAACACACCACAGGTCTCAAATCTTTCTAAAAAAGATGGAGGTAATAGTGGGTTGGATCCAATGGTGATGGCTCTTCCTATTGTTGAAGATCAATTGAAGATTTTTGAGGTGGTGAGTGGCATGTTTGATGGAATGAAGCAAGAAGTGAGTTTTGAATCCCAGAAAAGTCCAATAACTAGAAAATTCTAAAAATCTGAGATTTAAAGTTCATTCATTCTTTAATTCAATTATGATTTAAATTACTCTCTAAGATAGAGAAGGATCATGTATAATCCATAACTTACTATTTTCTAAAAACAAATTGAAAATATCCCCCCTTATATTTTGAGATTTCCCCAGTTAACTACCTGCAAATATCACAATGCAACACATTTGTCTACGATCTAGATTATATTTAGCACATAAGCATCATCTCAGTAATTCCAATAACCACAACTAATCACCACGTACACATCATATAATATCAAAAAATTATATCAACTAATCATTATCCTAGTTTACATCCTATCCTATAGTACTGTATAGAAATTACCTGAAAATAAAAGCATGTACGAGAGAAGTATTATAATACCAATTATTTAATAGTAAGGTTTTCAGAAGTCGATACGCTAATAAATCTCCAGAACTGTCCAATGTGTCCCTTGAATCAATCTGAAAAATAGTTCTCATTCAATAAGTGAGGGTTCAATAAGTTACTAATATAATAATTGAATTAGGATTATATCGTCCCTAATGCAATGCATGTAATCTTGCAAGTGAATCTCCCAGTATCATTTAGAAGTCAATATTCTTTGAGTTTTTATTCGATCATGCCTTAATGATACTAAGTATTCTTGTATCACTGCAAATCATACATCAATACGTGTACTGTCATCACAGGATTCAATATGTAATGTATAAAAATTTTACTGTATAAAACATCCATTTCAAATCATGTTTCATGTAGTATATAATCATGTACGAAAGTTATGTAGTTCAGAATCATTTAACATATGCTTTAAAACATATTTCAAAACATATACAATCTCAAGTCATATCATGTGTGGTACAAAACCATGTGTAAATCATATTCAGTCCCAATAATATCAAACATACTGTAAAAACATATCATGTCTAGAGTTCACATATAGTAAATGATACTCTAGAAACGTTTAACATTTAGTGAGAGACTAGGCATGGATCCCTATTCTGGTATCATATCATCTCTAACCCATTGTAGCTATTAATGGGATAGTTTTCCTCAAGGGGCATCTATCTATGATCATAAATCGTCCTAGTCCCACTGATCAACTGGAAACTGAGGAATGTGTCCACGACTATTGTCGGATAGCCTGCAATGGTCTCATCAGGCAACATTTTCATGTATATATCACGTATATATAAATGAGGTTCCATGCCACACAGGCAGAACCACAATATATATATATACTCTATGCCACACAGGCATTCCATAGGGTACCTGTCATCTCTAAATCGAAATCTCTTCTTTCAAATTTCTTTTTAAATCCTTTAAGACAGCTCACAAAATAAAACATTTACAATTGTAATCTTTTCAATAACGTATAATTAAACCATGTGTTTAGTTTATACATGTCATGCATGAATAACAAAGTATGAGTTAAAACATTATGCGTTGTGGCTATCTAGATATTTCAAACGTTCACTTTCATTTAAAAAGATCTCAATACACCTCTTTTCAAAACAGTATTTTCACTTTTAAAATGATATATGGTTTCGAAGGTCCAAAATCATATGTTATGCATGATGACCCTAATCATACCAAGGTATAACTCGTCAATTACCATGCAATTACTCATAGTCCATCAGTCCTCAATAGTATTAGCACGACAAATTATGCCTCATGCACCAATCACAAAATCACACTCTTCTTATTAAGATCACAATAACCTTACAATGTACATGTTATAGGCAAACCTCATTCACAATGTCAAAATGAAATTCACTTTTCAAATTTTTAATTATTGACTTGAAGTCCATCAAGATCACTATACATATATAAATATGTGTTTATATATCTTGTTAGTATTTTGAAAATATAACAATAGTGTATCATATTATTTCAACAATATCTTATTGATACAAAAAATTTATATAAAATCATCCCGCCAGAATCAGTATCAAATTTTAATCAACTACTACATTCTTCCATTTCAATACATACTTGTATAACAAAAGGTTATCAAGGTTCCCTAGGTACTATAAGCATATGCTTCATATTCTCATCATCTCAATTCTTTTACCGTAACAATTCATTCACCTTGACCTCAATTACAATATCCCACCTATCGATTAAATCATCTCAAGTTAATACCCTATCGTTGATAAGATTACATCAACTTTAGTTCAACAATATTATTAACAAGATCACATCACTTAGCAGACTTTTAATCACAGCCCATTTTTTCACATTTCACATATCATTTAATTATTTTGCATCAATTCCAAATGATATTAATTCGACTCTCTACAATTCCAACAATATTCCCATAACCATTAATCTCATTTCATTCACACTACACGCTATCCTAGAACAACATCATCATGCTAATAAAGGTCCACTATTACTATATTATTTTCAAATCATCTCAATCATAGTATATACATAATTAAAACTTCACCAATTTTTTCCATGAGGAACACAACATTATCAAATCATCTCAATCACGAAATATAAAATCAAGATTCACAAATTTCCATAAGGACACAATTATTTTCAATCCTTTTGTTTGCAATATATGAAATCAAGATTTGAAAATTTTCACGATACTATTTTTCTTGCCTAATAAAGTTTCTGAAACAATTCTAACAATTTCTGTACCATTCAAGACTTAGTTCCTCATTTATCTCGATATCTAGTCAAATGTCAAGCCCATTCCCAAGATACTCCATCCATATTTGATCTCGTACTTTGATGAGTGTCGTTAGTCTCCAAAAATTAAATTTCCTAACTCTACTATGTAGATAGTGGAGTAAGGGTCTAACCCACAGAGACTGAATTATTTAAGTTAATTATTAAATTAAAAATCTAATCTTAAGGTTTTGGGAAAGAAGAAATTTTAGGGTTTTGGAGTTTTGTAAGCTATGTCTAAAAGAGAGAAAGCAAAGATTATTAAATATCAAAATGCTTCAGTTACAAGGCAATTAATTATTCTTGGATTTAGATGTTAATCATTGACTACAAAATATTATTGTCAATTAAATAGTCAACCGTAGCATAACAACAAGCTCTGTTACACCATCTTCCCTTACTGAGTCGTTAGTTAAAACAAGCTCTTTAACTAATTTCTAACTACTTAACCTACCTAGAACAAGCTATCTAGATATAAGTAATAGCAGCATTAACAACTAGAAAGATATAGGTTGACATTAGATAACAAACACATAAGCTCGGTTCATTTAATCTAAACCTCAATTCTCCACCATCCCTAATGATTAACTCCATAAGCAATTACGGACTTATGTTTTTAATCTGGCAGTAGATTATTTAATTAAATTAAATAGTGGGCCCTACTATCTAATCAAGCAAATAATCATGCAAATGTGCTCAGAGAATCTTGGATACTTAATCAAAAATTATATTATAAGCTCAAAATCTCATAACATTTTTTTTCCCAAGAACAATCAATTTACCTCGTAACTGAATAAGAAACCTACTCACTAGTCATATTCAAGATCATGAATTTCAAATTATATATTATAAAGATTACAAATATCATGCAAGAAACAATCAAAGAAGCAATCTTTAATAATATAAAATTAGAATTACTAATCAAGATTATAAACTAGCAAGCAAGAACACAAAAACAATATTAATTTAAATAACGGAAACAAAATCATAATTAAAAATAATAAAGAAATTGGCAAAATAATAAAAATAAAATTTTTATTAAATCTACTCTAAAACTAAACAAGAGAGAAGAGGGGGAATAGAGATCTCATTTTTATGAGAGCGAATGTGCTCTTTATATAGGCCTAAAAATCTGAATTAGAGTAGGAGTCTGAGAAGAGTTTTAATTTGACTCACTCTTTTTAGAACTTCTCTCTCTTTACAATTCTTTTTCTACTCAAACTCTATTTTCATACTTTATTACATTGTCTTAAAAATAATTAAAACTTTAAGACATAAAAAAATTTTTAGACATGTCTTGTCTCAACCAAATCTTGTCTTCACAAAATCTTGTCTTAACCTTGCTTTGTTGGAATTCTTTCTAAATCTCGTTATTCTGCACAGAATTTCATACTGATTTTGTCTGGACGTTTGACCCATCAAATGAACTTCGATTTTTGCGATCTTATACATTCCAGAAACCTTGAGAAGTTCTCTACAACTTTCATGGAGGCCATTTCTTGAGATCAAGTCGTTAAGTTGGTGTAACGCCCTCAGAAGCCGGATTTTCGAGCTAACTTTTTCCTTCACTTCCTATGTTTGTCACTCGCTCAGTGTAGCTAAAAACCTAATGAGTAATCTCATTCTTATATTTGTTTAAGACTAGTTGTCTAAGGTCCCATTATAGTCTTCTCGTAAAACGTGTCAAAAACGACACTGAAAAACTTCGCCCCTATTTTAGTCTAGTATCCATCCCCATACTAATGTACATCATCGTCTCAACCTGTAGAAATTTCAAATCTCCATGTAACTTCTAAAATACTAGACATCCATGTGATTCAATATATAAACATATAGAGATTACAACTTAACTACGAATCACAGTGTGTTTACAGACTCGATATCACCTAGTACTTACATCCCGAATCCTATACATTGTGTGCACAAAAGAATTTAGTCTGGGATATAAACAAAAGAACAAAAGATTATACCTTCGCTCAAAATATAGCTTTTTGCGGCTCAACAAAAAGACTCAATGCACCATGCTCGTGCCGAGTCTACCTGAAATAATCTGAGGTGGAAGGGGGTGAGCTTTGGGGAAAGCCCAGTAAGAAAACATACGCTAAATGATGTTAGGTTTCTACTATGTTTAATGCATGTGTATGCGTGAATGAATGTGCCAAAACTCATACTTAAAGATGTCTCAGCGGAAATAATACCAAATTGATAAACCATAGTTTGTATGCTATAAAATGTTATGCCGAGTAATTTCAAAACAGTTTAGTACTCAAGCATTCACCAAATCAAGATATACTAGTAGTAGAAATGATACATTCGCTCATCTTTGTAACAGTATCGTAATATACATTTAAAAACATTTTCATGAGACGAGCATTGTGAGATTCGGTAACGTAACAGGGATCTTTGAAAATATAACCAAGAAGCTTTCTATGAAAGCATCCACTGTAGCTAGCATTGGTCGATGTCCCATACCAGGGCTCTATCCATGATCATGAATCATCCCAGCACCAGTGATCATCTAGTAGCTGAGGTACAAGTCACAACTAGTTGTCGGACAATCATACGTAATTACCGCTACCCATTTGCTATACAGGCGGGATCCATGACGCAATTATGTATATGGTGCCTCAATGCCACACAGGCTTACTAAATGCCACACAGGCATAATAAAACGCCACACAAGCGAGTGCCACACAGACATTTCCAAGTGCCACACAGGCATTATACATCATCACATGTCTCATGAGTCAAAACTCATTTACAATTAGATCTTACAATACAGGTTGAGTACCAAAAGCATAATTCATTTCACATATTTATAGTTTTGAAAATCTAATCGTCCGAAGTCTCGATAACAAGTAGCAGTGATTAATTTGCATGAGGTTTTAAAGGCATTTAATAAATCTAATTTAATATAAAAAAACTTATTTAGATAATTTCTAACGAAATTTCGGCATTATAACGGCATAGGTAGAACACTACCCAGCGTCATAACCTAAATCAAATACCTGTAGAAAACTCAATCTAGCAATATATCTTCAATACACCAATTTCCAATACAAATCCAAATCCAAATCCAAATCCAAATCCAATTCCAAATCCAAAACATTATGTATTTAAAATTCAATCCAACGTATTTGGACATTTAACCAAAAATGCATTTAAATCCATAAATATTTAATAACATTAATTTAAACATGCATAAGCATAGGTAGACTGATAAGCATTTACTGTATATTCCCTTACCTAATGTGTACCACACAAATGTTGGTGTCGCACCCTTGTACACCTTGAACTTTCTAATACTTATTTGATTTTCTTTACTTTAGCCTTTAGTTTAGGGTATTGAACATCATCTATCTCATAAAATTTCCTCCTACATTAAAGTACACAAAATATAAAAATTTATATTATTTATTCACTTAGGAAATTTTATAGTCTAACTTCTTTCATAAGATCATTACCTTAAAACTTCTTCTTTGGCTGTCAAAATATTTTCTTTAGCCTCCTTGAATTTTATCTTCACTCAAACCTACATCAACAACATTTTTAGCCTCCTACTATCTCTTATAACCAACAATTTAAAAACTAATAAGGTAGCCATGCCTTTACCCTTTTTCTTGCCACACACCTATTTTCACATACTCCTCGTGGATCTCCAGCCCATTTCCATTCTTCAAGCCACAATCGAAAGCCCCTGTTTTGCTTCAGCTCTTCCCGAATGTCAGACCCACATTTTGTACCTTTTCTCTAGCAAAATGAGCATACAACCATCACCTTTTTTAAGACTAAGAAAAGCCTACACTAGCCGTTGATGCTACTGCCGAGATCTGCTTCAGCTATTTTGATTTTCGCTTGTCCTGCTTGTTGCCGTGACTTGTGTTCCCTTTGCTTCCTTATTTTCGGTACCGATCTGCTCTTCCCAGGCAGCCTGAACAGCCTTTTCTTTTCCTTTCCCAAATTTTCGAACAAACCTTCCTTTCCTTTGTTTCCGTTTCGTCGATAGCTCCAGTTTCCATCCTTGTCTCGCCGCGTCTCTCACCCTCGTCGCCCTTCTCCTTTCCTTTTCAGATCTGTTTTCTCCTCTTTCATTTTTTTAGTCTTTGTTTTGTTTTACTTTAAATCCCACGTGAGTGGGGTAAGGCTGGAAGAGTTTCATCAGATTGTTATTATTATTCGTTTATTATACTATTATATATAAGCATATTTTATATTATACCTCTACTTTATTGCAACATCAATGTAATATTTTATTTTATCTATTTTGTCTTATCTTATGTGTTTATACAATATTTATTATTACATATATATATAATGTATAATATATAACTACACCCAAGACTCACACTTAGATTAAATAATTTTATTATTTCTGAATTTAACTAATTAAAATACATTAAAATCAACTTTATGAACTTAGTTGATTTTCACAAGGTTTAACCAAAATTTATAGGCTTACTGTAGCTTGTCGCACTGAGCTCGAAGTAAACAAGATCTCTCATCTCCGGGACTAATTAAGCTGTGCCAAGAGGTCCACACGTCTACATGTCCCTACGTAATTATTTTAAATTTATTTTTTTTAGTTATAAAATTGTGCTAAATAATAGACAATTAATTTAATATAGTAAGAATTTTTCGGTTATTACAGTTGGTCAAATTCATCAATCTTTTGAACTGGATAAAAAAAATCTGCACTTTGCTCTTTTTAGCTCCTTATAATTCCAACTTTGATATTTAATACCTAAAACATATTATAAACATTAGTAAGCTCTTTTAGGCATAAAACATCAATATAGAGAATATATTAGCACATATAAAATTCACAAAATATCATCTTATCATACTTCAACACAATTCAACAATTATCAATTACGCCAACAATAATTTCACCAAAATCCCTATAACCTCTGATCTATACTTCAATATCAACTAATCAATATTCTAACAATATCATAATACTTTCACAACATTTTAACAATTATCTATCATCAGCAATTATAACTCTAAACTAAACAATATAATATTAACGCAATCTTATAAAAATATCTTACCAACTCCAAACTTAGTATTTATGCTCAATATTAGCCAACCTCTCAATTCATTGCCTTAGGACGTTGCTACACGTTCAAATACTACAAAATCACAAAGTACAATTAACTAAAATACTATATAATTCTCATAAAAATTCAAAGCTAATTGTACTATTAATTTTTTTTTCTTACCAACATTTATACTAACCTTAGTCAAAATACCACAAATTTTCCTTGATCCTTTTCTCTTATATATATATTTGCTCTTGCTTCAGTTTTGGTCTTGACAACCTCGATTCCAGCCCTCAACAAAGTCCTTGATTAGTTCTGTTTATATATATATATATATAAATATATATATATATAGAGATATATATCTATATATATCTATATATATATATATCTATATATATATTTGCTCTTGCTTCAGTTTTGGTCTTGACAGCGTCGATTCCAGCCCTCAACAAAATCCTTGATCAGTTCTGTTTTGCACTACTTTCATTATTGTTTTAGCACTAAAAGATACTCATCATCGAGCACCCAAAATCATCGTCCACAGCCTTGCTTCAGCCTTATCTTCCACTGCTTTCCCAGCCCCCTTTTAGCACCGAAAGCTACATTGTTTTGGTCCTTATCCTCGGTGCCTCATTCAGTACCTAAAGCTCAACCTTTAGCTAGTTTTAGCCCTCCTATTTCGAGTCAGCAGGATCTCCCCTGCTTCAACTCACCTCGCCTTATTTTTAGCACCACAACACAGTCCAACCCCAACTCTGTTTCCTCCGCCAAGAGCCCCTGTTACGCCACCCAAAAGCAACCCTCTAAAGCTCTTCCGATCAACCTCCATTTTAGCTCCCAAACCAACAGCATTTCCTTCCCAAACGACCTTGAACACAGCACCAAATATGCCCTGTTTCTTCTGTTAGAGTATGCCCTACAATTAATTGGATTTGGATTAAGTAATTTTAAAGGGCCTAAAAGACCTAATTTAGTTGAACTAAGGCTAAGGCCTTTTTAAGGTTTTGTTAAGAAGCACTATAAAAACAACATTAAGTCTAAAAGTTAGACAGAGGAACAAAATATTTTTATAGCCGTTCTGCCTCTTGGAGCTAGCACTCTTCTAAAACAAATCCTTTCCTCCTCCCTTTGCTTCTGATCACATCTTGTCTCAGGCAAAGGTCTTGTTTTGCGTCCTACTCGTGTGGATACCGTTAGAGGGCTTCTCTCAGTTAGGAGTCTCGAGTTAACGATAAATCAAGGGCTGTTCGTGGGTTGCCATATTCAGAAGTCGAACATTCCTACACGAATACACCAAAAGGTTAGATTTTATCCCGAAATTAATCTTGTTGCATGATCCTGGTGATTTTGGTTTTGTTGATTTTTAATCTGCTGCTTATTTTTGTGTAAGACATGATAAACCGAGACAACGAAACCTTACAGTGGTATCCGAGCCAGTGTGCAAACGGCTTTCGGGATAGTGAATTCGATTCATCGTGATGCTGTTTTATTGTAAGTTGTTACAGATTTGATTTTAATTTTCAAAATTCGTTTGGGCAACCTAAAATAATTGTAAGACAATTATAGATTAAAAAAAAAAACCTTGTAAGCAATCATGTAGTTGCCACCCTTGCAAAAAAAAATTTAATACTTATTATTATTTTATTTAAAATATATAAAATAAATTAGGATAAAAGTTATCCTAATAAGTGTTTTAAAATAAAATATATCCTTTATTAAATTTGATGAGAGTTATCCAATAGTTTTGAGATTTTAATAAGATTAAAATTTCAAAAACATTATCTTGATAAAATTGTTTTAAAATAAAATATATCCTGTATTAAATTGGACAAGACTTATCCAATAATTTTGAGATTTTAATGAGATTAAAATTTCAAAAAGAATTATCTTGATAAAATTTTATTCTAAATTAAATACTTTATATCTTAAATTGGATAAGAGTTATCCAATACTTTTGAGATTTTAATGAGATTAAATTTTCAAAAGGAGTTATCTTTATAAATTTTTGTTTTAAAATAAAATATTTTAAAATGGATAAGATTTATCCAATAGTTTTGAGATTTTAATAAGATTAAAATTTCAATTAAGCCCAAATTGAATTTTGAGAACTAAAATTAAATTAAAACAGCCATTGATACACATAATTAATTAAAATTTGATTAATTAAAATTAGATTTTAATTAGGAAGCATGCAAATTAATATGTGATATTACTGTGTATGCTTGATGCTTGATTCTTATGTGATATGGATGATTGCATGGTGCATGGTTATGGGCCTAGGTTTACATGAGTTGTAATTTATTTAAATAAATTTAAATTGGGCCTGTGAGCCTTGATTTATTTGTAATTTATTTATGTAATAGTTATATAGATAAATTAGGATTATCTTGTAAAATGTACAACATTTGGAGCCAAGATGATTCGGAGCCAAGGCGAACCGAGGTGACGCTTGAAATGAAATCGAGGAGAAGCATTTAGAAAAATAATGTATCCCAAGGTTCTTTTGTAATAGAAAGGCTATAACCATGTCACTTTTAATTTTACGCTTTTACTTATATATGCTGATATATATGTTAGGAAAGCATGCTAGGTGAGACGATAAAATTAAAAATCCCTCAAAATAAATATTAAGTCAAAGATAACAAATAAAGATGCCTTCCAATACGATGCATGTGAAAGAGACTTTGTTCGGTATTGTGTTACTTTGGCTCAGTCAAGGCCATACCTACCTTAGGAATTCACATTGCATGAGATAATAGTTATCTCCAAGTGTATTGGGTCAGACTTAACTAAATTAAATTAGGGCATTGGCTCAGTCAAACCTAATAAGATTTAGAGGCATAGGTTGGGCTTTAACCCATATGATGAGTTAGAACAAGAGTTGTTCACCCAACTATCCAGGAGTTGTATGAGATGCAATTGACAAGAGTTGTCTACCTAAATAATCTCATTGGACGCATTAGCTCAGCTAAAGTCATAATGGGACCAAATATGGATCCTGGCCCACTAGGAAGTCTAGGCAAAAAGGCTTCCCGAGTTGATAGTGAGGGCTATTAGCTTGAGGAAAATAGTGGGAGTAATTCATTTAATTAAAAGACCATAATTAATGATTTTAATCACAATGTTACTTGTATATTTTATGATTGTAGAATTATCATGGAAAACAACAATTTATCCCTTCGTTCTATCCTTGAGAAGGATAAAAGTTGGTTGGGGCAAACTTCGTAGACTGGTACAGAAATTTGAGGATAGTCCTCACACAAGAAAAGAAGTTATATGTTCTAGAGCATGTGATCCCTGCTCAACCCCGACAGAATGCTTCCGCTACTGATAAGCAAGCTTATCAAAAGCATTTGGATGATGCCATTGACGTACAGTGCCTGATGTTGGCTTCCATGAGTTTTGAACTCCAGAAGCAACATGAGAATATGAAACCGTTTGATATGATCGAACATCTCAAGGAAATGTTTCAAGAGCAAGCACGGCACGAACGTTATGAGGTGTCTAAGGCACTCTTCCAGAGCAAGATGGCTGAGGGAGCTCTGGTGCACACTCATATACTTAATATGATTAGGTACATTGAGAGGTTGGAAGCATTGGGCTTCACCATGCATAAAGAGTTTTCAGTTGATCTCATCCTCCAATCCTTACCTGATAGCTATAGTTCGTTTGTGTTGCACTACAACATGAACAGTATGGATAAGACACTGGCAGAATTGCTCAATATGTTGAGAACTGCTGAGCAGGACTTGAAGAAATCAAGGCCTACTTCTGTTATGGTGATTGACAAGACCAAATCCAAAGGCAAAGGCAAGCTTAAGGGTAAGCCCAAGCCCAATGGTAACAAGAAGGAAAAGGCCGAGAAACTCAAGCCATCTGGTGGAGTTGCTAAGACAGGAAAATGCTTCCATTGCAGTAAGATTGGTCATTGGAAGCGAAATTGCACTGTGTACCTTGAGGAGCTGAAGAAAAAGAAAGGAAGTGAGACTTCCATCTCAGGTATATATGTGATTGAGATAAATTTGTCTACTTCTTCATCTTGGGTATTAGATACTGGATGTGGTTCTCACATTTGCATGAATGTGCAGGGACTAACAAGGAGTAGAAAACTTCCTAAGGGCAAGGTGGTCCTACGAGTTGGAAATGGAGCAATGATTGCTGCATTAGCTATAGGAACATTTAATTTATCGTTGCCTTCGGGCCTAATTCTAGAACTTGATAATTGTTATTATGTTCCAGCAATTGCCAAGAACATTATTTCTGTTTCTTGTTTGGATAAGAAAGGTTTTTCTTTTAAAATAATGAACAATAGTTGTTCAATTTACTTTAATGATATTTTCTATGAATGGATTGTATGTTCTAGATTTAGATAATCACATATACAGTGTTGATTTCAAGAGGTCAAAAAGTAATGAGATTAACCCTACATTCCTCTGGCATTGTAGACTTGGTCACATAAACGAGAAACGCATATCTAGGCTCCACAAAGAGAGACACTTAGATTCATTTGATTTTGAATCATATGATGTATGTGAATCTTGTTTGCTTGGTAAAATGACCAAGGCCCCTTTTACAGGAATAAGTGAAAGGGCTAGTGGTTTATTAGAGCTCATACATACAGATGTATGTGGTCCATTAACCATACAAGCTAGATGAGGGTTCCATTACTTCATCACATTTACTAATGACTACAGTAGATATGGCTATGTTTATTTAATGAGACATAAGTCAGAATTTTTTGAAAAGTTCAAAGAATTCAAGAATGAAGTACAAAACTAGCTAGGTAAGAATATCAAGACACTCCGATCAGATCGCGATGGAGAGTATTTGAGCCTAGAATTTATAGATCATCTAAAGGAGTGTGGAATAGTTCCACAACTCACTCCACCTGGTATATCTGAATGGAACAATGTATTTGAGAGGAGGAATCGAACCTTGTTAGACATGGTTCAATCCATGATGAGTCTATTTAACCTCCCTGTCTTCTTTTGGGGTTATGCTTTAGAGACAGCAGCATTCACACTAAATTGTGTTCTACTAAAGCTTTTGAAAAGACACCACATGAGATGTGGATTGAAAAAAAAGCCTAATCTATCTTTTCTAAAGATGTGGGGTTGTGAGGCTTATTTCAAAAGACAAGTCTCAAACAAATTTAGGACCCAAATCTGATAAATGCATATTTGTGGGGTATCCTAAAGAGACAAAAGGATACTATTTCTATAATCCCACAGAGCACAAAGTGTTTGTGGCTCAGTACGGTGTCTTTCTAGAAAAAGACTTCCTTTTAGAAGAACTAGTGGGAAGAAAATAGAGCTTGAAGAGGTTCAAGAACCACAAAATGTCACTGAACCTTTAGTGGAACAGGAGCAAGTCTCACAAGATGTTGTGGAACAGGAAATAGCTCCAGAAACACAAGGCCCGCGTAGGTCTAATAGGATACATCGAGAGCTTGAGAAGCAAGCTTTTCGGAGCTGAAACATTCATTTTGATGAGATAGTCAAAGAGTTTGGCTTCATCAAGAACGAAGATGAACCTTGTGTTTACAAAAAGGTTAGTGGGAATGCTGTCATATTCCTAGTGTTATATGTGGATGGCATACTACTCATAGGAAATGACATTCCTGCCCTACAATCTATCAAAACTTGGCTAGGGAATTTCTTTTCCATGAAAGACTTAGGAGAAGCAGCCTATATCATTGGAATAAAGATCTATAGAGATAGATCGAGTAGGCTGCTAGGTCTAAGTCAAAGTACATATATTGACAAAGTGTTGAAAAGGTTCAACGTGGAAGAATCTAAGAAAGGATTCTTACCTATGTCTCATGGCATTTATCTCCCAAAGGACATGTGTCCTAAAACATAAGATGAGAGAGATAAAATAGCTAAGATTCCATATGCTTCGACTATTGGATCTATCATGTACGCCATGTTATGTACGAGGCTTGATGTTTCTCATGCTTTAAGCATGGCGAGTAGGTATCAAGCTGACCCAGGTGAGCGTCACTAGATAGCAGTTAAGAACATCCTTAAGTACTTAAGAAGGATTAAGGATGCTTTCTTAGTCTATGAAGGAGAGAACGAGCTCATTGTAAATGGTTACACTGATGCCAGTTTCTAGTCAGATAAGGATGACTTTAAGTCACAACCTGGCTATGTGTTTTGCCTAAATGATGGCACTGTTAAGTTGGAAAAGTTCTAAACAAGAGACAGTGGCTGATTCTACGATCGAGGCTGAGTATATATAGCTGCATTAGATGCAAATAAAGAAATTGTTTGGATCAAGAAGTTCATTACTAATCCATTGGTACTCTATTGTGATAACAATGGAGCCATTGAACAAGCTAAGAAATCTTGGTCTCACCAATGGTCCAAAGAGATACTCAAGCCCTTCCATGATCGATTGGCTATAGTGCAAGTGGGAGAATGTTAGTGTATGCGCTATAAGCCAATCATATTTAAACTTATAGTACACTTAAGACATTGTGATTATTTATGTTATTTAATAATACATGGTAGTTATTTATCATTATTGACTATATTTAATTTGATCAAGTCATAATCAAATGATAAAGTCCCTAGAATAGTGGATTCGTATCAAAGGACTCAAAATAGTGACTTTGATAATGAGATCCTTATGATACAAAGAATACTATTCTTAAATATCCTTAGTCGTAGTATCACTGAGAAGGGACATCAGTGATACGGTAAGACTAACATGTGTTAGATTCCTTTGGGTGATTGATCTCATAAGTCATGGATATGGTGATATCCAAATCAACACATGGGTGATCATTGTGAATGAATACACTGGATTGACCCATCTTGAGAACTCTATGTGGATCGTTACATTAAGTGTCATTAGATGTTCTCAAATGGCAATGGTATATGTGATCCTTAGACTTGAGATCACCATGGTATCCTATGTGTGGATTGGTGTACTTTGATGCTGGTAAACGTAGCTCAAGGGGCATTTGTCAACCCAAAAGGCATCACTAAGAACTCATAGTGACTATAGCAAGTCCGAAATGCTGTCTTATGCACATCCGACTCCTTAATTTTCAACTGGTGATAGCCTGATCGGAGATCTATCTTGGAAAATACCTGTGCACCCCTGAGCTGGTCAAACAGTTCATCGATCCTGGGTAATGGATACTTATTCTTAATGGTAGCCAGATTCAACATCTGGTAATCTATACACAACCGGAGACTACCATCCTTCTTCCAAACAAATAATACTGGAGCTCCCCATGGTGACACACTGGGACGTATAAATCCCTTATCTAATAACTCTTGGAGCTGCTTCTTAAGCTCATTTAACTCAGTCAGTGCCATCCGATATGAGGGTCAAGAAATCGGCTCTGTACGGGGTACCAACTCGATCATAAACTCTGTCTCTTGATCCGGTGGTAACCCTGGTAAATCCTCTGAAAATATATCCGAAAAGTCCTTGACCACAAGAATCTCTTGAATCTTTGGATGTTTCGTCTCTACGTCCTCCACACTAGCAATATATCCTTCATAAACATTCATACACAACCACAATTTCAGTACGCATGTCATCTCACAAACATAAATTCACATACTTTTTATTAATTTACAATAACTTTACGATGTACTTTTTGGGATGAGAGAAGGTAATAAACTTAGTATTACAATCCAAACTAACATGGTTTGTAGCTAACCAATCCATAGCCAAAATGATGTCAAAATCATATATATTCAACAAAATTAGGTTAGCTGTCATAACCTTCTCTCCTATAGTCAATTTACAATTCCTATATACAATATCTGTCATCTGGAAATCTTTAAAAGGAGTATTCACTTGCAAAGTATACCCTAACAACTCCGGCTCTACTGGGGTCCTGTTAGCACATGTAGGCGATAAGAACGAATGAGTAAAACCCAGATCAATTAAGGCAATTACGGGAATATCAAAGAGATAAACTTTACCTTTAATCACATCAATAGAGGCATCGACCGTCTCCTGATCCATCGCGTACACTCGACCCTGAGTCACAACCTTCTCACCCTTCTCTGCAGCTGTCGCCCGCCTAGGCTGTAAGGGTGTCGCCTTCTCCGGCTCACTCGAAGCTGCCGGTGCTGCTATCTGAGGTAGTGCAGGAGGAATAGTAGAAGCAGCTGATTCTCTGAGCATCGAGCAATTCCTGATAAAGTGCCCCATTTGTCCACATCTAAAACATGCCTTAGACATTAAAGGACAAGGGCGTGACCCATGTGACCTTCCACAATGTCTACATAAAGTCGCAACACTTCTCTAAGTAGCGGTGGGGCCACATGCAGGGGCAGAAACTGTTGATCTATTGAATCGTCCCTCTGAAATTTGTATGCCCGAAGATCTAATCCTCTTAGGCTGCTCCCTACTATATCTATTCTCCAAAAATCTCTTACCCTTATCTTTACCTTTACTCTTGCTCTTACCACCAGCCTCTACAAGGTACTGCTCAAAATCCCTCTCACATAGCTGAGCCCGTCGTACTACCTCATCATAGGTCAAGATATCAAATGGGGCTAGTTTCGATTTGATGGAGGGTCTCAAACCAGCCTTAAATCTCTCAATCTTATGTCTCTCATTAACAATGGTCTGTGAATCAAATTGGCTCAAGGTGGTAAACTTAGCCTCATACTCGTCCACTGCCATACTTCCCTAAGTTAAATCCATAAACTCTTGCTGTAGTTTCTGCTGTGCAGTGTCAGGGATATACCTTCGTCTAAAGGCATCTTCAAAAATCTCCCAAGTAATATCCTAATGCTGGGAGAACAATACTATCTGAGTAGCCTTCCACCAGTGCTCTGCATCATCTGTCAACTGGAACACTGCTAGACCTGCCTTCTCAGTCTTCGTACACATCATAATCTTTAGTAACTTCTCTATAGCAATAACCCATTACTCCGCCGCCAACGGATCCCTAGCACCTTTAAACTTAGGTGGATCCAACTTCCTAAATGATCGTACTAAAGTGACATCACAATATGACTCCACATCTCTAGGCGGCTGAATCAATGGCTATGATGGAGCTACCAGTGGCTGAGGTGCCAGTGGTGGAATAGGCTGAGGCTCGGGTACAACTGGTGCCAGCTGTGGCGGTGCTGGCGCCACTACTGGAGTTGCAGGAGCTGCTGCTCTCTCCCTCTCTGCCCTATCCGCGACTCTATTCGCCTGATACATAGCCATGAAATCGGCTACTAACCTTTCTACTCGATTCACACGAGCATCAGTGCTCTCTGGCTGTAGAGGACGTGCAGGTCTTGGGGCGGGTTTCGGTATCTGCGGTTTCAAAATTTGTGCCACCCTACCTCGGCCTCTATCTCTCACTGAGCGTGTCATCCTCCTTTCACTCATATCTGTACCACAGGGATCATTTATCACTTATCATTAGTAGATAAGTTATATATTCAGATTATACAGTACTACAAGGAATGTTTACTATTCACTCTATTCACTTTTCATTTTAAGCATCACTAGACATCCGACCAATCCTGCTCTGATACCATTAAATCTGTAGCATCCCGAATCTATAGTATACTATAATATTTACTTATAAATCAAACTTACTTACCGGTTGGGCTGTCTGTGATGCTTAACAACTCGTAACCCTTTAAGTATGTCATAGTACTTCCATTTATAGCACTATAACAGAATTATAACTATTACATTTAATTTATTTGAGATCATTTGCATTCCCTCTTACTCAAAATAATACTATACAATTTTACTGAACATATAAAAGAATATAATGTACCTTCGATATCATATATCTGCTGACTCCAGCAGCCGATAACTCTGGAAGGTAAACTGTTTACTTCAAATCAATAGCTTGTGGAGTGAAAAATCAGGGGTGAGAGACGACGTGCTCAGTAAGGAAGGTGTATGCTGCTTTATAAAAATAAAAACTATATCCCCCAAAACGTTTATTTTTCCTAACAACATACCCAGTAGGAAAACAGTGGATATAGTAAACAGTCTTTAATATTCAAATCACTGGCTAAACAGTTTACAATATAGTATAGTAAATAGTAAACAAGATTCAATAAATCCTTTCAGTAAACAGAAATCAATTATTTGAGACTAGGCATCACCCTACAATTAAATCATGCTATCATCGTTCCCGAAGGAACGCATCGTTTCCGAAGAAACATAGTAATCATCCCCACAAGGATATAGTAGATCTACGGCCATGGTCTATATTGTGACGCCCTAGGGTGCACCCGCTGGTCCACCGACCCGAGCCATCGCCCCAGGCGGGTCACTTAGCTACGTGAATAGTAATGCATGAAACTCGGGGCCTAAAGTCTCAAAAATCACTTTATATCTCATAAAGAACCTTTAAGGAATATTTCACATATTTCATCATTTCTGTAAAATGATTGTTTTCCAAAAAGGTTTTATATTTTCTGTTTACAAAACACAATAAAAACAACCAGTAATTTCACCATTTTTCGTGTGAGAAAAACACAAGTTAAACCGACTCGCCCCTTATCAGCTCGCCCATCGCAGTGGATTGAGCTTGCCTGTTTTTATTCGCCCATGTGGCGAACTAACATCACCCACTTTGGCTCTCAGACCGAGCTGAACTGGGGGGTCGCCCACAAAATAGTTCAGGGTTGTCCATAAAATTATTAGGGATCGCCCATAAGCACTTATCTTTAAAAACCAAGGGGTCGCCCACTTTTGGCTCGCCCGAAATATCACAAAGGAGTCGCCTATCTTTGGCTCACCCGGATTTTATTAACACAGGGGTCGCCTTTCTTTAGCTCGCCCAAAACATCACAAAGGGGTCGCCTTTATAGCTTGCCCAAATCATAGTCTGTGAAAACAGTTTATCAAACCAATGCATGTTTCAAATCAAATCATTTTCTCAATGTTTCCATAAAATTTAACTCCACAGAACATGCATTCACTTCACACATATCTCCCTTACCTGGTCTTACGAAGCCTAGCTTCCCGATCGCCTTTGTCAATTCTCAATTCCCGACTGCAAAATAAATTATCAAAACTATCAATATATTCTGTTCGAATCTTTCCAACACTTTGGGGAGACTTGAGAGTAATCCTCTAGCTCGCCCAATATAACTCGCCATTCATATATTGGCTTATACGTGGGAGATCGCCCACAATTTAACTCGCCATGCCTATGTATATGAGTTCGCCATACATGACTTTTTATTCCGAGGTGGGTTCGCCTATGAATTAAATTAGCATGTGGCGACCTCGCCCACTATACCACGCTCCATATTATTTAGCTCGCCCATAATAGCTGAGCTCGTCTATTTCTCATCACTTTTACACCGTTTCCAACACTTTCCTTGTTTATTCTCGATTATTTTCTAGACCATATCTTGTTCTAGTTTCTTATGTCCTAACAAGATTTAACTAAAACAAGGCTATATCTATGTTTTTTACGGTAGAAAACATAGAAATATAGCAATAAACATCAAGAGAACCAATGAAATATGGAACTCACCTTAACTGAGTTGCACTTCCAGAACAGAGTGTTTTCTGTCTCACATTAGCTTTACTTTGCTTATTCCTTAGCTCTTCAAACGATGGAGAAAAGGTTTAGCTAACTAAAGGATGAAATTTCATGGCTCACGTATGAAAGGAACGGAAGAAATGAGATTTGAGCTTGCAATAAAACAGAATGGACGAGAAGCAGTAGAGTGGTTTTCGAAGAAGATGAAGTTTGCTAATGTCGGTTTTCTCATGAAGTCTTCTTATATAGTCCTGTTAATCCAATCAGAACCTACCACCTGTTTCTTATCTTGTTTCCTTTCATCATTTCACGTCTTTCATGCATTAAAAACTTGTAGAAAACTACAGCAAGTGTAACAGCTATGGGAGGCAAATTCCTGCACGTTTTTTACTATTATTTCTTACATTTCACTCAACTTAATTTTCCTTCTTTTATCCTTCCCCTCCACGCCATTACCAGCCAACTATTATTGGCTTTTTATCTCATCTTCTCTTCATTTGGCCAACATCCATTTATTCCCTTTCACAACTTCCATACTGTTCCAGCCTTAAATCTTCATATTTGTTCATGCTTTATTTAATGCTTTCACACCATCAACACTATGTTCAACCTTTTTATCAAGATCAAATCCCGCCTATTTCTTGTTGCACTTTGATGTTTGTTTTTCTTTCTTTTATACACCATACTATAAATCATAATTTCCAATAATTAAATTGGAGAGTGGAAATCCACATTCAATATTTATTTAATCCAACTAAATTATTTATTTCTACTATCAATCATTTACAATTATGGTGTACGGTGAAATAAAATCGGGTCTCACAAGTTTTTGTCTCCCAATTTTGCAAAATTAGTAACACTTTTATTGAATATTTTTACCAATATTTAAATTAATAAGAGTATCGATACCTTAAGCAGCCAAGGCATAATATTGACATTTCAAACATGGAATCACTTCAATAAATCAAATACTTAAACATCAAACATGAACTTAAATATTCAATCATTTAAACATATGCATATTTGAGTTTCATTCAATCCTAGAACACAAAGCATGATTTCTATATTGTTTCATATTTAAGTTCAGGTTGAAAGCATGCTAGTATAATTAAAACTAAATTCTTCTTATGTTCATAAAGTCATATCATAATCCTAAATATTTCAAAGTTAACGATGGTAATTTAATTTGAAAATACATAAAATTAATATGTTTAATATAAAAACCGTAATCTATTTCAAAATTTGACTACTCTTAATATAAAACTCGTAGTCTTTGATTATTGCATGTAAATCTTGGAAGAGGAAACATTAGACACAAAAGACCATGTTTAAAATCATAAATAGTAATTAAGTTTATTCAAATAGTAAATGCCTATCATAAATGACTAAATCATTTCCAATGTATATGAATATTAGAAGAAGAAATGTCGAACTACAAAAGATTACATTTAAACACAGTAACAATAGCTATAATAAATAAAAATCATAGTTAAATTTATTTAAATGACAAAAAGTTATTTTATAAGTGATACAGCAACAACTTTATTTGAAACTGAATTGATTTTCAATGTACTTGAATATTGAAAGACAAAACATTGAGTATTAAACCACGACAAACTATCTTCAGAACAAAAAAAAACTGTAGTCAATTTATGTTCTTTTAATATCAAATGACTATAGTGCATTGAAAATAATAGTTTTTGTAAAATTAATTTTAGGATATTTGTTACATACACCGCCAGTGGAGTTTGTTTATTCCACAAGAAGTGTTAGGATCGTAACACATATTTTATAAAAATATTTAAAAAATTAAAAAATAAATAAAATAAGACATGTGTCATGATCTTAATCCCTCTTGTTGAGTAAAAAAACTCTACCAACGATATATGGAATAATTATCCTTAATTTTAATTATAATGTAGTTTTTAGTATTTTAGACTATGCTTTTAACATAAACGTGGTTGGAGCTATGGTTGAAATCTAAAAAGTTTAAAAATTTAAAAAATTATAGTTATAGATAATATACTGCACATGCTTTCAACTTTCAATAACCGTAGTTCATTTTTTTTACCCAACTGAAGTCTCTGTGCTTTTTTTCTAGTAGTGTTACTTTATATAAATAATCTAAAATTTTTAATTATCTAAATTATATAAAATTTTCCTTATTTATTTACTTTATCTGCCACATCAATTAAAATAAATACTAAACTAAATAATAAAATTAATAATATAGCTAGACCAAATACTTGGGTTTAACACTACGTTGGGCCTTGAATCCAAAACTTAATAATTTCCTATCTTTATTGAAAATTAATAACTTAACAAATCCATTAAGCCCAATAAACTTAGTAATTTTTTTTGTTACAATAGAAATATTAAATAACTAGAGATGGAAGATGCTTGGATTCGAACTCAAGTATTTTAATATATCACAACTCATCCTTAACTACTAAGTCAAAAGGTTGTTGACTAAACCTAGTAAAATTGATATGCCTAATAACTGAATAAATTTGTGAATTTATATATAATATGCTAACAATATATAGTAATTATATATTGTCAATACATTAAAAGTTGATACATCATTAATAAATTTTAATAAGTAAATTGAAAAAAATTTATTTATATTTATTTTTAAAAATTTAACATTTTTTAATTTAATTTTTGATTAAATATCAATATCTAATGCTTTAATAATATATAAAAATTATATATTATCAATGGATCGTATATAAAAATTATATATTATCGATGTATTTTATATATATAAACTCTAAATTTATTGATAAATTATCAGTATTCATCAATAATTATTGACAAAAAGATCTCGTCAATATTGCACTGTTTTTGGCACTGCACACAGTCAGCGGAGTCTGGTTCAATAATTTATATTTCTTTTATATCAACCATATAGAGCTCCCTAAAAATCTCATAAACAAATATATATATATATATATATATATATAATATTCTATTAAAAGGAAAAAGAAAAATACAGGCGGTGGTAGACTGATAGTGAACTAAACTTCTAGTCCACGCAAAAGGAGAAGCCGTGGAACTTCAAAAAACCAAAGCGCTTATATAGATAGAGCATAGAGGATCAAACTTAAACCCTACCTCCAACTTATAAAAGATTAACATTTATATATATTTATATATATATATGTATATATCTTGTTTCTTAAAATCCATCCATTATATTTTCTCACTCTAAATATTTGCTTTTCTCATATATTGCCATTGACAGGTTTTCTTTTTCAAACGTTGGGGTATGATTTCTTTTTCTTTTGTCAGTTGCATTATTCTAATGTCTTTATTAGATTGTGAGATTGAGATTGATATTTTGGGTTGAATTGGATTTTCAACTTCTTTTTCAAGAACATGTTACATGTGCTTTTTCTCTTTGTAATTTCATTTTCCAGGATTTCCTTTTCCAATGGCGACATCCGATGATCTCCTTCTTAACCGAAGGAAAGATCCAAGATTCTGCTTCTTGAACAGCAGTAACAGGCAAGGCCTCGCCCTTCGTCTTTCCCATATAAATAAAGATCTTTGCATGATGTTTCCTTATTCAAGCTACGCGCAAATCAGTGCTACCTTAAGGCCTTGAGGCCAGTATTAATATTCTTCAAACATACGAGTTGTGGAGATTACTTTCCTAAAACATACAATTTCATAGTTCCAGGTGGAAGACAATTAATGGCAATTATCGAGGCCAAAGCACATATCCAGGCGATTTTTTCAGTGGCGCTTCGATCTCTGGTCAAAATAGGAGGCCCCGGACTTCGCCTCGTATTCGTGGAATTCCCTATGGCAAACGCTGCGTTGTTGAATCTTCTCAGGGCTCTAACCCTGCTCTAGGAGCTGCATTGTTAAGTACGGATTCGACAGATTCCACAGGACTGATTCAAGAAAAGAATCGAAAAGGTATTTTGCAATTTTCCCTCTTTGCTACTTTCTTTTACCCAAAAGTAACCGTAGGAGTATAAACAAATTAAGTTATCCGATATTCATGAATTATTTAAGTTCAATTTGATAATTATTTAATATTAACTCATTTATTTTAAAATCAAGCTATTTAACTAATAAATCAAATCGAATTCTAATTTATTAATATTCAACTTGAACAACTTTTTAATATATATTTTTAATATTTTATTATTAATTTATGATTTTATTCTCATAATATACTATCAAATTGAATTGGAGCCTGTCTCAAAAAATTTAAATATTTTGTCGAATCAATCTCAAGCTTCAAAAATGAAATTAAATTGAACTTAAATTGAATTTTGAGCTTCAAGTTTTAGGATAAAACTGAGCTCGAATTTGACACTAAAATATTTTGATTCGATTCAATTATCCCCGTATAGAATGATGCATTGTTTTAACAATTATCTATCCCTTATACCCACTATAGGGGCTACTTTAATATTCTGTTGGCGGAATTGATCTCTTACATGTCAGATGCATAAGAAACCATATTCGGCTTTTCTGATGGAATGTAAAAGCTAATTTATTACACTTCTTGTAAACCAGGTCAAACTCAACAGTTACAGTGTCAATCTAATAAGATAAAGATGAACATAAATTCTGCCCCGTTGGTTAAGGACAGTGAAATCAATGCTACACCAGTTTCTAGGCAATCAAAGCAGCCTACACAGAAGGGAGGCACCCAACCTCTCAAAGATCCCGCAGGATTTGACCAAAAGAGTGCAAATAGTAGAATTCGGACATCAATGCATTTTATGAAGAAAAGGGAAACAGTCCAACCTCGCAAAAATCCTCCAGAGTTGGTCGAGAATGGTGGAACCAGTACAATTCAGGGATCAAAGCCTGTTATGCAGAAAAAGGAAACAGCCCAACCTGCCAAACATCCCACGGGATTGGTGAAGAATGTTGGAAATGGTAGATTTCCAGCATCAAGGCATGTTATGCAGAAAAAGGAAATATCCCAACCTCCCAAAGATGTTGCAGGAGGGGTCAAGAATATTGGAACCAGTAGATTTCCAGCATCAATGCATAGTATGCAGAAAAAGAAAACGACCCAATCTCCCAAACACTCTGATCTGTGGATTAAGAAGAGTGAAACTACTAGCAGAATTCAACAGAAAAAGGGAAAAAATCAACCTTCTAAAATCTCTGCTGCGCTGGTGGATAAGAGTGGCAGAGGTAGAACTCTGCCTTCTAAGCTGGTTACACATAAAACAGAAATAATCCCTGCCAGACCAAGACAAGAGCAACTTATCTGCGAAGATCATATAGCGTGGGAAGGTATGTCCACAGGTTCTTTCTGGTTTGTTCTATTCTTGTCTGATACCAATATCTCTGCTTGTTCATCCAATACTTGCCACTGAATGATAATCTGAATAGGACTTTGCGCTTTCAGTTTAGTCTTATAATGTACTTGTTCTTGTAACATGTATAAATGCATACACGTTGCTTGAAAAATCCCAGAAAGAGATCCTGAAATGTAAACATCTTGCATTTGGCTATACATTTACGATTCACCAATTTAGATTGACCCAAAAAGGAGATATTAAAAACAGAAAAACTAACCTTTATCATAACAATTTCCTTCCAATTTTGCAGGTTTTGATTGGCGCATTGTGCCACTTGAGAAGAGCTGTCTCTTATGTTATGGTGATCTCGCAAATGAACCAGAGTCTGATCCAGATATAGAGCGTCTTAATCCTGCAGAGAATGCTGTTTTTTCATGTGGTCATGTCTTTCATAGACTGTGCTTACTGTTCTGCACATCTGAGGAGTCTACAGATCCTCCCTGCATGATATGTGCCAGTATTTTGTCTTAAAGCCTCTTTACTGTTTCTCTTGAAATTCTCATTTTTTGTAATCCTGTCCTACCTTCTTTTGCTGTTTTTAAAGAGTAGGAAAGGAGAATGGAAATCAAATTACTAATGGGAACCATTTCAGCTTCCTCAACCATGAATTTTATGCAAATTGTTTTTTCTTTTCCGTTTCTGAATAAAATCGGAATCTATGGACAATTTATGGTGATATTTACCAATATCTAAGTTGTGAATTTAAAAATAAAAATGGATTATAAAATTAGTATAAGTATGTCATAAAACACATTTAGAATATAACCTTCATGATTATTTTTCATCTTACCAACAAGAGCTAATTTGCGCTATGCATACGATAAGAACATAAACTTGCTCAGATCACTTACGATGTACTCACAAATTAAAATAAAAGCAACGATCTGCCTCAGATAATACATCAAACAATTTTGCTAAAACACCTAAGAATTTTACATGGGATTTACTGGAATTCTTCATCAAAAGCATTTTCCAAATCCCGATAAATCCCATTGTCCAAGCATCCCTCCACATACATTTGATATGATAGGCAAGGCAACCATCAGATTTCCAAGTAACATGAGGGACATTGGGAAATTCAGTTGATATTTTATCATTCTTAAACAGCTGATAAACAATAAAACTATCTTATCTAGCTTGACTGCCATCTTCTTCTGAAATGTTAAACAAGAACTGTGGAAGAGATGCAATTCGGGGAAGATGAACCAGCAACTCACTAAATGAGTCTTTTCTTGACATGCCCGGAGCCTGCTTGATGCTAGAGACTTCCATTGTATCCCCTTCAAAAGCCTTCACATCAGCCTTAGCTGTAACATTAAACTCAAACTCATTGGTTTTCTTTAGCTGAACATCTTTTCCATTGTCAGGTCCATCGTCATTTTCTCCATTAGCCTTTGAGTTCGTGCCTGTTGTACTGTCCTTTTGCAAGAGACAACAGAGAGAATTGACTCGTGACATGAGGCATTTCTCATCAGAGGCTGTTGTAAATTGAGTGTCACTGAGAAGGTACTGTGCAATCTCCTCCAGCGTTTTCTGACAATCTTGTTCATTCTCTGAGGTTAGATTTCCAGAGGCCATCTGTCCCGATAGACAGTGCCCAATATGGTTCATAAGATCACTCATGGACATAGATGGGTGAAGTCCAGGCACTTTTATCTGGTCCCAATTCCTTGGCCCCTTTGAATCCACTGCTTCAAACACTCCACTTCCTTCAATGGCACAAGAGTCCATCACTATTGTGAAAATGAAAAATTAATTATAGAAGCAGAAAGAAAAGGAAGTAAGAATGCTATATTTACAGATATTTTACATAACACTATTTCACAAGGAAAAAAAAAACATCTTTCCACTTGCTATGGGTCTAAGCCCAGGAAAAAAATAAACAATATCAATGCACTTACTAAATCCATCAGACACGGAACAAATCAAATAACATGTATATGCATAATAAAATGGCACATATAGAAATAATAAATGGGGTACTGTGCTATTTACAGTGCTGGATAAATCAGCACCATCACCACCATTAAAAAACTTCAGTCCTGTTTAAACTCGTTATCAACAGTTAAAAAGCATACTTCAGATCAAATGTATTCAAAATTCCTAAGAGATCACATACTAGACCAGATTAGGCATTGGACTTCAAAAGAGTAAATAAAAGATAATGCAAAAGGACTATATAACCTAGAAACTTTTATCTATCAGCTCACTAAAAGCAAATTCCCCGAGCTCCTGATTGTTACCTGAACTGGGCGACAGAGCGACCATGGACATTTCCTCTGAGGTTACACCAGCAGAATCCCTGTTCTCAATCTCCAAGGACAAAGACTGAGCTGCAACTGGTGATGCTATATTCTGGAAACCAGAGCTAGTGGATCCTTTACCAGTCTCACCCTGGCCAAAATCATGCACCTTCAGACCATCAGGATCCTCAAACACTGTAGTCCGCGATTCAAAGTATGGTGAATCCAAAACTATCTCCGGCTGTCTGCTTAAACAGTTCAAACGTGTGTCACACTGGATAAGTTTTTCAAAATGTTTGTTTAACAACCCTTGGGGACACTGCAGAAAATGTTGCCTGAAAAGCCAAAAAAAAATTTCCATTAGCATATTAGCCTCATAACTATATGCAAACAACTAAGATAAAGCAGCAATATTCAGCTTGTACTTTTACTTCCACAACCTATTGATACTAGCTTGACCATCAGTAAAATCTGATGTTGCCTGCCATAAGGTGTGTTTTCTAGGCTGCGGATTAGTCTCTCGGAAGAAAAGGGGTTGTCTAGCTAGCTGCATCACAAAAGCAACAATGGAAATACATATTCAGATTGCAGGAAAATAAAAGAGAACAGAGAAGATCATACAAAAGACAAGAAAGTTTACCACAACATTCAAAGTCCCCGGTCCATTATCAGGACAATTTGCCTTAAGAGCCGAAATATCCGACCACTGAATTTCAATCTTACTCTTAAGCCCGCCTTCCAATACCTCCCAAACAAGCTTATGCTTTGCGAAATAACACTTGGCCACTAAATCACCTTCATACCTCGACTTATACTGCAAATCACCAAGCGTAAACAATTCTTCAGCTACTTGACCCCCAAAACAAATGCATTTTTTAAAGCGATTAATTTAGACTTAATAAAAAGTCACCTCCCAATGGCCGATTCGAAGAATGGAAGCTGGAAAATTTGAGGCTTTCAGCTTATCAGCAGAACCACTGCTTTGGGCTTGAGAGAGGCGCATTTGGATCAAATCTAAAAGTGAAGGGCTCTTCCTTAGCCTCAAACCAAGTGGGCTCGGCTCATCCAACGGATTGTATTGCGACGGCGGGATCGGAAAAGCATTGGCATCGGAGTTCAACTGAAAAAAAAATCACCATCACCAAAATAATTCAAAAAAAAAAAAACTTAAGACACCCCGAAACAAAATCTTTATAAATTAAAATTAAGATCTCCAATACAAAGCTCCTTTCTTCCCTAAATAGTTGATATCTTTCTCCAAATAAAGTAAATGTTTAATTTCATTAAAAAAACGAAATAAAATTGAAAAGGAAATTACCTGTTGAAGATTTGAAGAAGGTTTGGATCGTTTGTTACGAGGACCATGTTCTTCCTCTAAAGAATCCTCGACGATTTCCAATATTAGCGGCGCCGTCCTTTCGGATTCCGGCCTATAATTTCCCGATCTCATCAACTGCACCATGCAATCAACGCGAAATCCCGATTTTCCCAATCCCAACTCCAAAAATCTAGGAAAATATAATCTTGACTTTTCTTACTCAGAATTGAACGAGAGAGCAAATTTAATAGACTCTGAAAACCCTAGAAAATTGCTTCGAGGAAATCTAATTAACGGTATTTAAAAGAAGAGAGGGAAAGAGCGGCTTTTTTTTTTCACGGTCAGCACGTGCGGATCCCGCGTTGTTTGAGCCATCGCACCTGCGATAAATTTAGGAGATTACTTCAATATCCTTGTTTGTGGCAATTATTGGGGCTAGAGTGGAGGTTATTTTCTGTATTCGGTGAGGAGTTAAGCATTTGCTGGCTGACACGTAAACACATTAATGGATAAAATAGGGGCCCACGGGAGTTAGGGTTTCTTTTAAATGACGGCGACTGTTTGTGCTGTCTGACATGTGGCGACAAATCTAGCGATAGCTTCTGGCATACGGATTTTGAAGTTGACATGTGCACTGTTCATTGGATACCAAATACTAAAAGGTTAACGTAAGGATATTTTTTTTTAAATGTTAATCCAGCGCTAATAACTAATTAGATTTAAATCTTGTAATGATTTTAATTTATAATAATTTAAAAAATAATGCCAATGAGACCTTGGTTTGATGGTAAAGAGAAGGTCTTGAGATTTTGAGGTCTCAAGTTCGAGTCTTATTAAATGTAAAATTTGTTTAGTTTGATATTGTTTAGTTAGTTTGTTAAATATTGTTATTGTATTTACCAGTTCAGCAAGTTACCTGTTCATTGAATGTAATATCTGATTATGATTATAACTTTGAATGAAATTTACTCTTTCAAACAAAATAATATAAATTTTAAAAAAATTATTTTGAAATATATGTTGAATAATGTATTAAAAAATTTGATGCATATACAAATTAAAAATAATTTGAAATTAAATACTAATTAAAAAATTATATAAAAATTAAATATCACAAATCTTAATATGTTTAAATAGCTACAATTTTAATGAAAATAGTTCTTACTTCATTAATCATTAATAAATTATTGGTTAATGTTGCATATTTTAAATTGATTTATTTTTAAAATTTGAATTTAAATGATTAAATTAATATTATAAAATTAATTAGTATTGAAAACTTTATCTTTTAGGTTTTTAAAAAAATTATTTAGAATAGTCTCAAACATTAAAAGTAAGTAAAAATATAACTATAAATATAAATATAAATAAATTATTATTTAAATTTTTAAAATTTAAATTAATTTAAAATAATTAAATACAATATTTAAGATAACATACGTTTGAAATTAATAGATAATTCATATGAATTTTTTTACCAAAAAATTTATTTAACAAATAAATAAATCTAAAAAATGAATGAAATGAAGTTTGAAAAAAGATATGAAATACTAAAAGAAGAGGGAAAGAGCGGCTTTTTTTTTTTCACGGTCAGCACGTGCGGATCCCGCGTTATTTGAGCCATCGCACCTGCGATAAATTTTTGAGATTACTTCAATATCCTTGTTTGTGGCAATTATTGGGGTTAGAGTGGAGGTTATTTTCGGTATTCGGTGAGGAGATAAGCATTTGCTGGCTGACACGTAAACACATTAATGGATAAAATAGGGGCCCACGGGAGTTAGGGTTTCTTTTAAATGACGGCGGCTGTTTGTGCTGTCTGACATGTGGCGACAAATCTAGCGATATCTTCCGGCATATGGATTTTGAATTTGACATGTGCACTGTTCATTGGATACCAAATACAAAAAGGCTAACGTAAGGATTTTTTTTTATGTTAATCCAGCGCTAATAACTAATTAGATTTAAATCTTGTAATGATTTTAATTTATAATAATTTAAAAAATAATATAAATTTTAAAAAAATTATTTTGAAGTATATGTTGAATAATGTATTAAAAAATTTGATGCATATACAAATTAAAAATAATTCGAACTTAAATACTAATTAAAAAATTATAGAAAAATTAAATATCACAAATCTTAATATGTTTAAATAGCTACAATTTTAATGAAAATAGTTCTTACTTCATTAATCATTAATAAATTATTGGTTAATGTTGCATATTTTAAATTGATTTATTTTTAAAATTTGAATTTAAATGATTTTAAATTAATATTATAAAATTAATTAATGTTGAAAACTTTATCTTTTAGGCTTTTAAAAAAGTTATTTAGAATAGTCTCAAACATTAAAAGTAAGTAAAAAATATAACTATAAATATAAATATAAATAAATTATTATTTAAATTTTTAAATTTTAAATTAATTTAAAATAATTAAATACAATACTTAAGATAATACATGTTTGAAATTAATAGATAATCCATATGAATTTTTTTACCAAAAAAATTATTGAACAAATAAATAAATGATTCAATAAATAAATCTGAAAAATGAATGAAATGAAATTTGAAAAAAGATATGAAAGTTTAATAAAATACTAAAATATACAACTTAAATATCCCATTTTAATTTTTGGATAAAAATTTAAAAGTTTAAGGTAGTTCCAATCAAACTATATGAATATTTTTTAATTTCAAAATAACGTAATAAGTAATAGCAGAAAATTCAAATTCTGAGATAAATTTTATTTTATTTAAATAAAGATAATACAATTAAAATATATATTTTTTAAATTTCATATATATTAAATTAAATAAATAATGGAATAAGATTATTTATAAAAAATTAAAATTAATTTGTTATGCCAAGAGCTTTGGCTTTTATATATTTGTATAAGATATAAACTTATTATAAAAAACTAAATATTATTGAAATTAGATGTGTAACTTTGAATAAATGTTAGGTGATTTTTCATGAACATTTTATACTTTAACAAAGAAAAAAATTTATCTCAACACATGTTCATATAAAATACATGTCTTTTTCTTCAAAAAAGTTCATCCAAGTAAAAATTTATACCAAAATTAATTATTTCTATAAATATGTTTTTAATATATATAACAACAGTACATATTTATTGATAAAATATGAGTACAGAAATTGATAAATGATATGAAATTTTCTTTAATTTTAATATATATAAATATAGATGTTTATCTTTTAAAAATTAAAATAAATAATTGATTTAAAAAGATAATTAATTCGTTTTATAATTTTAATATTTATAGAATCCTATCTTTTAGAAAATTGAATAAAATTATTTTTTTATTTTAAGATATTACACGTGTCAATTTTTTAGAATATCCACATAAGATGTTTTATTTTGAATCAATTGTTTTAGCTTTTATATATATATATTTATATATATATATATATATATATATATATCTATATATATATATAAATATAAGATCAATATTGCATATTATATTATATTATATTATATTATATTATATTATATTATATTATATGTTGATTTTAATATATATATATATAGATGTTTTCTTTTAAAAAATAAAAAAAATAATTGACAAAAGTTACAAACAAAGATTTTATATTTTGTAATATTACAATGATATGTCATTTTTATTAATTTTAATCTATACATGTAGATATAAATGTTTATCTTTTAAAAAATTGAAATGGATAATGAATTTAAAAAGATAATTTTATATGTTTTAAACTTGAAAAAGAATAATTATTATTTAATTTTAATAAATTACACGTGTCATAAATATAGACAATCCACATAGGAAATTTTACTTTGAGTCAACTACTTTGGCTTATATATATATATATATATATATATATATATATATATATATATATATATATATATATATATATATATATATATGGGTAAAGAATTTGATAAAAGATAATTGTTTTTTATTTAAATTTTAATATAGATGGATATAGAATATTTAATAAAAGATTATCTCATTAGTGTTTTAAATTAAATATATATAGATAAAAAAATTATCTCAATAGTGTTTTAATTTAAATATATATAAAATATAAATTTTTATTAAATAAATTTAATTTAGTTAAATGATTTTTTTAATCATGAAATATAAAAAAAATCTCAATTATTATTGAAATTTTTTATACTCTTTTAATCAAAACAATTTTTTTAAGGACATGAAAGAAAAAAATGCGGAAAAAAATAGAAAAAACTAATTTAAAAAATTATAAATGAAGAAAAGGTCAATTTATTTTTTAGTTTTATCATGCTAAATCAACTTGTTTGTGCTATTCATATTTCATGATTCATTAATAATATCTGAAATTTTATTTTTTTTCATTTTTAATATTTTATGTAATTTTTCAGTATTTACATTTTTGTAAAAAAAAAAAACACTTCATAAATGGGATTATTATCACCTAATGTCATGATTTCTGTTCACTCTTTAGTTTTTATCAACAATAAAAATTATCTTTTAACTTTATTGATAAAAAATGTTTATAAAAAAGTAAAAATGAAATATAAAATATACTATATGATTGAAAGTAAAATAAGTTATTCTCTAAAACATGAGTAAAGTAAATGAAAAAAATTAATTCAATATTAAGAACATAGTTTTTTAAAACAAATATATAATGTCACAGTTCGAATTACTGTATATTTTACTAATTTCACATATATACATCATATACGTAGGTTGGGCTCGTCTGTAGTGTCAATTAAATTTCAAATAAAATTTATTTATTTATATGCAATCCCAAGATCCGAAAATTTATTTACATCAACAAAATATTCATATTTACATCCCAAGTTTAAGGTACGTAAAAGTAGTACTGTACAAAAATCTGAACATACTAAGTATACCTTGACAAACTAGAGATGTCGCCTAAAGAATACCATAATCAGGTTCTCCTGAAATAGCAGACCCAAACTCACTGCAGATAATCTAAGAGTAGAAAAATAAAGGGGTGAGCGAAACGTGCTCAATAAGAGACATCTATATGAAAGTTGATATAATGTGTCCTATATGTAAATTTTCATAAAACGAATATTTATAGCAAAACATGAATTTAAAACATGAATAAAATGTGGCATAATCTAAATAGGAAGGATACTATAGTGGGTTGGGTAACCGAGTAGAGTATGGGAGGTACTTTGGAGTACCTATTGTGTTCTGATATCTAAAGCCACTATAGGGAATTTATTGGAGGTAATCAAATCATAAATTCAATATCTTGCAAGACATAATATAAAACATCAAAAATTAAATAAATTCTCCATAAACATTTTAAACCATATTCATATCAATTCTCTAACAATTTGTCAAGTAAATAATTTCACAAAGCATATCATTCATATCAGAAAACATATCATACGGATAAATCAAATTCAGAAATATAAATCAAACTAGGAGTGCCTGGATCTAAGTTAGCCAGGGATTTACCACCCCAATATAAATTTAGTGGAGACTAGGCTACACCCAATAGACACATGCACTGTAATAGACATATGATCATGTCAGGGGGCCACAGTGTGAGCACTAGCCAAGTGTTACCTGTGGGAGCTAGAAAACTGGGCTAAAGTCAACAGCAATCAGAACAGAACGGAAATACATGTACCCAAAGGTAGCTAAGGGGCCAACAGTTTCCAAAACATTTAAATAAACATTTTCAGAACTGTTTACGGAGATGAATGTATTAAAATATATCACAGATATATTCATGAAAATAAATTTCATAAAATTAATAAATTCAAACATATAAAATACAATAAAACTTAAAACGATATTTAATCATCTATATTTATTTATTTAAATTCCATGAAATACATCAATATTTTCAAATATCCAAAATAGATAAAATATTACCAAAAATCATTTTGATTATTGAATTTGTGATTTAATATTTATTAACCCAATTCACTTATTAAAATTTGGATACCTAAATATGATTTTATCTATATATCAAAATTTCATACTAAACATAAATTTCATGGATTTCATAAATTTTGGTGTTTTTAGGTAAGCATAGAAAAAATTTCGACAGCATAACAGTTTATTCAAACCTGACCCCTCCTGCATATTAATCCAACTTTCAAACCTCAATTCGCAGTTTCAATATTTAATCCAAAATATTCCTTTAATTCCCATAAATTGCAATTCTCATCAAAACATGCAACGATATAGCCCTACGCTTTATACAAATATCCCCTACCTTTTAACTTATCGGTATCCGAATCTCTAGCACCAGTAGTTCCTTTGGACTTAGAGGCTGCAAATAATTATTCAAATTTGATAAATTCACTATTTTATAATTAAAATAATATTTGATAATTTAAATGCTAATGAATTGTCAGTATAATTTACTTAATGCAGTCTAATTTTTATTGGTGCAAAATTCTAACTTTTGCTACATGATTCCGATTTCAATTTCGATTTCGCCTAAATTCACAAAATAATTTCTACATTATTTTAAGACCTAATTTACATTAAAATAGGCACAATTTCAGTTTCCCCTTCATCGAGGCCCATTGCTCCCTTTATTTCCATAATTTGAATTTTTCCAAATTTAATTTTCTATTAATCTAAACTTACTTATTTGATTTTCCTATATTATTCTCACATGTTATTCACATCAAATGACATCAAAATCATGCTCAACAAGCCTTGGTCGAAATTCATCTTCCATCCCCTACATATAAATTTTCTTCCACACACATTGAATTTCCAAACTTTAAGCTTCCAACTTAATTCTAATCATATTCTAATAATTCTCTACATTATTTTCTTATAAAATTCACATCAAGTGACATCAATTCCATGCCCATCAAGACTTGGCCAAACCACCCATAATGGCCAATAATTTGAATTCCATCAATTTAGACAAAATTAAGCTTAATTTTATGTCTTTCATGTTTTCTACATTATTTTCCATGCTAAATTCCCATCATGACACATCATGCTCATGCACTAAGAAGGTTAGTAGAAACCCACATGTCCCTTATATGATTCTTGCATGATTTAAGTGTGTTGGCTCTACCGAGAGGAGGGGTGAATCGGTTTTTCTACTTATTTAAGATTTTTCTAACTCTTAATGCACAATTAAGACTAATGAAATAACAATCAAATAAGTGCAGTAAAAAGAGTAAGGGAAAGAGAAGCAAACACAAATTTATAGAGATTCGGCCAATCTCTTGCCTACGTCCTCTCTCATTGATCCTCTTGTCAAGGTTTTGATTCAGCTCTTCCTTGAGAATCTTTACAAACCACTTCAAGGTATGGTGAGACCTCTTACAATGTTTCTTAAGGACTTAGAAATCACCTTCTAAGCCTCTCCCCTTGTAATACTACCCACACTCTACAATAGCAGAACTTACAAGGATAGCTCACCCCTTTGAATAACAGAACTTTCAGTAAATGGGTGATGAACAACAAGAAATCTCACAAATGGAGTTATACAATAAGAATTTTCAGATTAGATTTTCTCTCTTGAAGCTTGAGGGTTTTCTGAGTGCTTGTTCTACCTCTAAACTTCATAAATGTCTCTATTTGTAGTCCACCAAACGATTGGAACGGTTGGTGAAGCATTTAATACAAATCATCTTGTTAAAACCCTCAAAAACTAGCCGTTGGAGTCAGGTTTTGTGTAAAGGGATCGATCCCTTTACCAAACAGATCGATCCCTTTACCAAACACATCGATCCCTTTTTTTCAGAATGCCTTCCAACCCTTGAATGGACCTCTTCAAATCATTCTGCCAAAAGGGGATCGATCCCTCTACAGGGGAGATCGATCCCTTTTGTCCAACCTGCACACTAATGAGTAACTTGGGTATGGTTTGATGAGATTTTGTGATTTTAAGTCAGTCCAAGGTATTTTAATTCTTTTACAAGAGTATTTACTAACCTTTCAAATTGAAATCACAATTAAAACTTTGTTTAAAATATTTTCAATCATAAAGTCCATTTGAAGCAAATTTACATTGAAGAGAAAAACTTTTATCCAAACTTAAGTTTTTGTCATTTCAAAATGTGTGTCATTTAAAGCTAACAAAGTGGAAATCCACAAGGAAACATCTTAATCATGTAATGAATAAGTGAAAAACTATGTGTAGACACCCTATTTTGTCCGAGGTCTTAACTTATAAAATTAATTAATTGAGTTAGGTAATATAGTATTTTTAACATTAGATTAGGATAATTAATTAATTTAAAATTAAAATGGGGTTTTAATGGATTAGAATTAACATTAGGAAATTAAAATTAAAATAAAAATAGGATTTAGTAAAAAATAAAAAAGAAGAAGACAAAGAAAAAGAAAATAAAATTAATTTTAGGATAGGATAATTAGGATAATTAAATTTTTAGGATAATTATTTAGATTAATAGAGTTAGATTAGGATTAATATAAGAATTAAATAAATAAAATATTAAAAAATAAGAGATAATTATTAGAATAAGTATAGCTTTATTAAGACTCTAACAAATTTGTGGCTATAAAAAGGGGATTATGTCTCATGATTTTTCATTAACAATGGAGCATCTCAGTTTCCAAATTCTTCCTCCAAAACCGATCCACCTTGCTACGACCAGACCCTTGCTCTGCTACACCTACTTCGTTGCTGCTGTTTGATGTCACTGCTGCTTCCTACTGCGCATTCTCTTCGTCTGTACTGCCTGTTACTGCTGTTGCTTGTGGACCGAACTAAAGCACGCGAACTGCTGCTTGAAGCCAAGACGGAGACCTGTTGATAACGTGAAGAAGAGCTGTTGCCGACTTGCTACCGTTGTTGTTGCTGAAACCGGTAGACGCATTATTGCCGCTGATCGAGAGAAGCAAGGCCGAGCCTCTTTTGCAGCCGCAACTTTGGCTGTTACGTGAGAAAGCAAGATATAGAAAAACAAGGAAAAAACCAAGGAAAGAAAAGGGAGCAGTCAACCATTCATCTAGTAGGTATTTACTATTGTTATATTGTTTTACGTCATGCTAACATTATTACTAAATGAGAATAATTTAATTAGGTATTTTAGTTAGTTTAAGTAGTTTAGCTTAAAGTAATTTAATTAAATTTCTAGAAAATCATTCATGAAAGTTAAATTATTAAAATTAAAAGATAGAATTAAAACAACGAATTTGAATAATTTAGTTGAAAAATTAACTTGAATAATTAATAAATAATAAAAATTATAAATAATGGTAAAGTATCAAGTTGAGATAAAATAATGATAAAGCTTAGTTAATAAAATATCATTTAATTATCAAAGATAAATATGGATTATATCGATGATAAAATTCCGAAAAAGTCAATCGAGACTCCTTGAAAATTTCTAGGTAAAAGAATCTTTCTTACGTTGAGCCAAATTGATGGAATACTTTTGACAGATTTTTTTAATTAATTCATGTTTATTTATGATAAATAAAAATAAAAGTAAGATAAGATAGATGGATTAGATATAGATAAATAAAAATGAGCAAATAAAGACAAGTAAATAAATAAAGATAAATAAATAAGATAAGATAAATATGATAAGAAAAATTATATAAATAATAGATAGAATTATAATAAATAAGATAAATGAAAAGGAGTAAATATGAGTTATGCCGATGATGAAATTTCAAGAAAGTCAATTGAGACTCTTTGAAAATTTCTAGGTAAGAAGGTTCCTTTTGGGCTGAGCCAAATTAATGGAATGCTTAAAAGTGAATTTTCAATAAAACATAATTCATGTTTACTTCTTAAAAAATAAGATAAATAAGAATATAAAAAAAAGATTAAATTAGAAAATCTAAGAAATTTATAAAATGTATATGGAGTCAAAATTAGAGACAAGATTAGGAAAAAGAGAAATCTCATAAAATATTAAAATTTATCCAACGATGGAGTTTAAGAAAGTCAATTGAGACTCCTTAAATATCTTGAGGTGAGGGGAATTTCTAAGGTTGGAGCCAAATCGATGGAAAAATCTTGGAAATTTTCTAATATATAAGTATATCGAAATTAATATGAACCCAATGCAAACCATAAAGATAACATAAAGCTAGTTGGTACCATCTTAGGATGGGCGTTGTGGAGGTGCTAATCCTTCCCCACATGTAGCCGTACTCCCGAGTCTAAGAATCTTTGAACGTAGACCATGCCTTATCTTTAGACAAGAATAGGTAACCAATCATACCTTAGGTTTGAATGGTTGGTGGCGACTCATTGAATTTAAATCTAGCGGGTTAGGTTTTAGAACTTGACACGTTATGACAACTCGGTGACTCCACTGGGGACTTTAGAGAGTCGAGCCAATGATTGGTTTTATGTTACTCTATGTTTGCCTTAGGAATGTTAATTTTGATAAAATAATTGTTTGTTCCTTCAACACACACTTCGCGTGCATGTGCATGCATTGGCCCTTTACCCGGGCTTTATCCTTTTTAGGAGGAAGTAGAGTAACTACGCTCTCGTGAGGTAATACCTCCGCAATGGCTAGTGAAATACTACCACTCAAATTGAACCTTTCCATTTGTAGCCTATCATGGGTGAGGATTGGGTACCTTACTAGTCTGGAGTGGATGATAGTAAGGGACAATTTGGGAACCTTTAGAACCTTAAATTATCCAAACCCAGCATGTAATGAAACATGAGGCTTAGCTTTAGGGTGGAACCATACTAGATTGAAGTGCAAACTCAAACCCAAGATAGGACACATGAAGGAATAAGTTTTACTTCCCCTTTTTTACGTTGTTTTTACAAAAAAAAATTCAAAAAAATATAGTTTTTCTTTCTTCCATTTTTCAAAATGAAACAAAAAACAAAAAAAAGAGTTTGTCTGTATCATTAAGTCATGCATAGTTGTGTTTGATTTTGCATCACATAACATATCATGCACATAAGTTTGCATTTGTCTTATCATGAGAATGAACATACTGTTGATTGTTACGAGAAGTTGCTAGACCTAAGTGTATTCTATGTGCATTCATTTTTGTGCATAAACATATCATTACATGAAATAATTTCAACCTAATTGTGGCACTCAAGGTATCAAATTACATCCACTAGACGGTTCACCCTCCATAGATATCATACAAGGTATCAAACACGCATAATGGAAGTGGATCAAAATAGCAGGATAGAAAAGTTGGAAAGGGATAATGCAGAGATGAAGGGGCAATTGAGTGAAATTACTCAGTTGCTAAAAGTCATGATTAAAGGAAAGGAAAAGATGGGTAATCAAGACGAGTCTGCCCAAGAGACTCAACAAAGCATGCGAGACAATCCCGTTTTTGTCCTCGAAAGAAATACTGTCAAAGCCCCAATGCCTTTACAGGTGCAAGGAGGAAGTCTTCAAGGAAATTCATCAACACAAGCTCAAAACCCAATCGAAGTACCAAATTTGGATGACCCTAAAGAGTTGGTAAAGCTAAGACATAGGGAGAAAGATAGTGATACTAAAGCTCAACTAAGCTTAATAGAGGAAAGGTTAAGTGCCGTAGAAGGAGTAAACAATTTTGGACCGGTTGATGCTGAAAGGTTGTGTTTGGTACCTGGTGTCATCCTTCCACCAAAATTCAAGGTGCCTGAATTTGAAAAGTTCAATGGAACATTGTGCCCAAAAGACCATCTCACCATGTACTGTAGAAAGATGGCGGCATATGCATGGGATGACAAACTATTAATTCATATTTTTCAAGACAGTTTGACTGGGTCAGCCGCTAAGTGGTACAATCAATTGGAAAAAAGCAAAGTTTCTTCTTTGTCTGAGTTGGCAAGAGCTTTTATAGCTCAATACAAACATGTGTCTGATGTAGCTCCTGATCGTTTATCCCTCTAAGGTATGGAAAAGAAGAAAAATGAGAGTTTCAAAAAATATGCCCAGCGATAGAGAGATATGGCATCACAAGTTCAGCCTCCTTTGACTGAAAAGAAGGTCACCATGTTCTTTTTGAACACTCTCAAGGCACCTTACTATGAACGTATGCTTAGCAGTGCAACTAAGAACTTTACAGACATGGTGTTAACTGGTGAAGCCATTGAGAATGCCATCAAGAGCGGTAAGATCGAAGCACCAGTGAATGATAGTAGGAAGGGTGGATTCTCGAAGAAGGAAGGAGATGCACAAGCTGTCTCAAACAATTCGCATCACCCTTATGCCCCTTACCCACCTTCAATGAATTATACCTATTCTCAATCTTACCCACAAACTCATCCCCAAAACACTTATCAACCTGTTTTGCATCAACAAACACCTACAGCCTTAACAAATCACACTTTCCCACCTAATGACCAAAGGTACACCCGACCGAAATGTTATCATAGTTCTATACCCATGACAGACGCTGAGCTGTTCCCAAAGTTGGTAGAGAGTCATCTCATTGCCCCTATTTATATAGAGCCCTTGAAACCTCCTTACCTAAAGTGGTATGAACCCAATGCAAAATGTGCCTATCATAACGACAATATTGGTCATTCTATTGAGAACTGTATGGGTTTGAAGGTGATAGTCCAATCACTCATCAAAGCTGGAGTCTTGAGTTTCATAAAGAAAGGTGAGCCAGATGTCAATGTAAACCCATTGCCTGATCATGCTGGGGTAATGGTGAATGTGGTTGACGAAGAAGGGAATTGAGGGTTTGATATTGATCAGTTCGTGTACCCTTCAGATGCAGAGCTAGGAATTTGGACTGTTTATGAGATGCCAATTGTTTATGCCACCTAAGAGTAATATATTTTTCTTTTCATTTTCGTTTGTCTTAGGTTTTCTTAAAATCTTTCAATTTTTAGGTAATGCAGGAGTGCTTATGCCCAAAAGCACTAAGATTTTCTTTTATGTATTAGGCCAACTTTCATTTATTTTCATTTTCAATAAAGGATTAGTGTGATGCATTTTTCTTAATTCCTCATTCCAATCTTGTTCTTTAAATGCAAAACACCACTACCCATATTCTCTACTTTGTTACCAAGCTTGAAAGTATCCAAATAATGAACATGATAATGATAATGGCAATAAGTATAAAATTCAATTTTGAAAGAACTGTTTTGTTTGGTTAGATGGATTTCAGTTTGCCAAGATTGTTCAAGTAAGAAGAGAATAGAAGATATTTGTCTAAAATCTTTAACTATAGAATGTTATGAGTAAAGGTGAATCTCTACATGAAATTCTAATGAGTTTGTCTTTGTTCAATAGATGACCTTTAACAAGAGTACTTGTATTGAGAAGAGAAATGACCTTCTTTCATTACCTTTCAAGCGTGAGTAAAATTATCCATTGATTACCCCTTTTGAACCTATTATATTCTTTTTGATATAACCCACCAAGAATCACCCTCCACAATAGGCGGCAAAGAGAATAGAAGATGAAAGATTAGTGAGGTAAAGAAAAAACCCTTTTGTAAAAAAAAAAAGAGAACAAAAAAGAAAAAGAGAATGAAGAAGGAAAGAGGGTTTGAATCAAGAAAGTGATAACCCTAGTCACATTTGAATAAAAAAGGAGAGAAAAAAACAAATTAGAATATGGCGAAAGGCAAAATACCTAAATGATTCATGAAAAAATGATTCTTGGTATGATGAACCTTGAAACACATTTTGGGCCAATTTTATCCTTTCTTTCATAAACCCTCACTTCAGCCTACATTACATGCCTTAAAAAGTCCATTTTGATCAAATATAAGTACTCGCATTGAAGAATCATGTGTTGAATAAAGGCATACTTACATTACGAGATGATGATCCTTTGGATGGAATTAGAAGAAGCAGATCAAGATAAACAAAAAGATCTAGTCTAGATGGAAGTAATGGGATTCCGAAAATTGTCTTGAATCCACCTGAGCATTAAATTGGGTGAAGAAATATCTGTTGTTGGGGCATGAATCAGAATAGAGAAGAGATAGAAGATGTTTCATCAAGGATAATGAAGTTGAAGATGAAGAAAAATGAAGAAAAAAAAGAAGAAAAGAAAAGAAAAGAAGAAAAGAAAAGAAAAAAAGAGAAAAAAAATGAAAGGAGGATTCAAATCGAAAACCCAAAAAGGGCAGTTTGGATCAATGGAATGCGTCTAAGTTGAAAACTCAAAAAGGCGGCTTAGATACCAAAAAAAGCTGGATGTCAATGATATTGGGGCAAAAAGGATGTTTTGATGAACTCAACATGATCATATTAATGGACCTTTGAAGGGTATTTTGTATTTATTGATAAGAATTTGCTTAAATTGTTGTTATTTGGATACTATTACCTGAAACTTAATCCTGAAAATTCTTGCTTTTCATTCAAGCCTACTTTCCTTTTAAGCCTGGCAATTTCTTTTTAAATCTGTCCAAATTTTGAATAATACCATTCTTTTCTTTTCACATATCATTTCTTTGCTATATCCTTACCTTGAGGGATTAAGAAATTGTGTTGCATTGATCCTGAAATTAGAATGGTAATGAATGTTTACTTGGAAAAATATGTGAAAGACGCCTATATTATTTAGGAAAATGAAGGAAAAGGAAATCTATGAATGAATAGAAAATGGAAATTAAGAAATACAAGTGGATACTGCAGAATCAATGGTAAGATCTCAATAAGATTTTCATTAAATGATAGGAGTGGAAGGAAAGGTGGAAAGAGAAATAAGAGACAAGATGCAATAGAGATGAAGATAAAGCTTTCAAAAGGCAAGAGAAGTGAAAGAGAGAAAATGAGAAAGAGGAGGTAGAAATATAATGACAAGAAAATAGATAAAAGAAGAAAATGCATTGAGAAAGAAACAAAAACATTATTATTGTGAAAATTACAGTTGAAATGTTTTTCAAAGAAAACATTGCATAAACAGAATGGATTGTGTGAGTGATATTGCATGGATGGCATTGCATAGATAGGATAAATTGCATTGATAGGATAGAATGCTTGCACAGTTGCATGCATGATGCATTGCATGAGAAAAAGAGAAATTACAGACAAAGTTCTTTGAGTACAATCTATAAGACCTTTGGGCATAATTCCTTTAAATTTTTAGACAAGATTTTAAAGTTTGATTGCCTGCCTGTTTAGGGGGAGCTTTTTAGACAAGATTTTAAAGTTTGACTGTCTGCCTGTTCAAGAAGAGCATTTTGGACAAGATTTTAAAGTTTGACTACTTGCCTGTTTAGGGGGAGCTTTTAAGACAAGATTTTAAAGTTTGACTACCTACCTGTTTAGGGGGAGCTTTTTAGACAAGATTTTAAAGTTTGACTGCCTGTCTGTTTAGGAGGAGCTTTTTAGACAAGATTTTTTAAAGTTTGACTGCCTGCCTGCCTATTTAGGGGGAGCGTTTTGGACAAGATTTAAAGTTTGACTGCCTACTTGCTTAGGGGGAGCTTTTTTAGACAAGATTTTAAAGTTTGAATGCCTTTCTGTTTAGAGGGAGTTTTTTCAAAAAAAAAAGAAAAAAAGTTAAAAATAAAAAAAGAAGAAGTCAGACAAAATAGGTGTTTATGTCTTTGTGCAATTATTGTTTCACAACAAATGCACAAAGAGGGGTAGCTGTAGATACCCTATTTTGTCCGGAATCTTAACTTGTAAAATTAATTAATTGAGTTAGGTAATATAGTATTTTTAACATTAGATTAGGATAATTAATTAATTTAAAATTAAAATGGGGTTTTTATGGATTAGATTTAACATTAGGAAATTAAAATTAAAATTAAAATAGGATTTAGGAAAAATAAAAAAAAGAAGACAAAGAAAAAGAAAAAAATTAATTTTAGGATAGGATAATTAGGATAATTAAATTTTTAGGATAATTATTTAGATTAATAGAGTTAGATTAGGATTAATATAAGAATTAAATAAATAAAATATTAAAAAATAAGAGATAATTATTAGAATAAGTATAGCTGTATTAGGACTCTAACAAATTTGTGACTATAAAAAGGAGATTATGTCTCATGATTTTTCATTAACAATGAAGCATCTCTGTTTCCAAATTCTTCCTCCAAAACCGATCCACCTTGCTACGATCAGACCCCTGCTCTGCTACACCTACTTCGTTGCTGCTGTTTGATGTCGCTGCTGTTTCCTACTGCGCATTCTCTTCGTCTGTACTGCCTGTTACTGCTGTTGCTTGTGGACCGAACTAAAGCACGCGAACTGCTGCTTGAAGCCAAGACGGAGACCTGTTGATAACGTGAAGAAGAGCTGTTGCCGACTTGCTACCGTTGTTGTTGCTGAAACCGGTAGACGCATTATGGCCGATGATCGAGAGAAGCAAGGCCGAGCCTCTTTTGCAGCCGCAACTTTGGCTGTTACATGAGAAAGCAAGATCTAGAAAAACAAGGAAAAAACCAAGGAAAGAAAAGGGAGCAGTCAACCATTCATTTAATAGGTATTTATTATTATTATGTTGTTTTACGTCATGCTAACATTATTACTAAGTGAGAATAATTTAATTAGGTATTTTAGTTAGTTTAAGTAGTTTAGCTTAAGTAAGTAATTTAATTAAATTTCTAGAAAATCATTCATGAAAGTTAAATTATTAAAATTAAAAGATAGAATTAAAATAACGAATTTGAATAATTTAGTTGAAAAATTAACATGAATAATTAATAAATAATAAAAATTATAAATAATGGTAAAGTATCAAGTTGAGATAAAATAATGATAAAGCTTAGTAAATAAAATATCATTTAATTATCAAAAATAAATATGGATTATATCGATGATGAAATTTCGAGAAAGTCAATCGAGATTCCTTAAAAATTTTTAGGTAAAAGAATCTTTCTTAAGTTTTTTTTGTGTACACCACAAGTATCATCATCCATTTTAACAGTCTGAGATTAATCTTGTTCGAGGTTTAATCACAGTTAAGGCTCTTCACCCCTCTCCAAAGATGTGTTTAGTGGGAGTCGAACCTGAGAGCTTTTCCCACAAACTCAGCATGCGTTACCAACTGAGCCACAACCCTTGGGTAAAGAATCTTTCTTAAGTTGAGCCAAATTGATGGAATACTTTTGAAAGATTTTTTTAATTAATTCATATTTATTTATGATAAATAAAAATAAAAGTAAGATAAGATAGATGGATTAGATATAGATAAATAAAAATGAGCAAATAAAGACAAGTAAATAAATAAAGATAAATAAATAAGATAAGATAAGATAAGACAAAGTATATAAATAATAGATAGAATTATAATAAATAAGATAAATGAAAAGGAGTAAATATGAGTTATGCCGATGATGAAATTTCAAGAAAGTCAATTGAGACTCCTTGAAAATTTCTAGGTAAGAAGGTTCCTTTTGGGCTAAGCCAAATTGATGGAACGCTTAAAAGTGAATTTTCAATAAAACGTAATTCATGTTTACTTCTTAAAAAATAAGATAAATAAGAATATAAAAAAAGATTAAATTAGAAAATCTAAGAAATTTATAAAATGTATATGGAGTCAAAATTAGAGACAAGATTAGGAAAAAGAGGAATCTCATAAAATATTAAAATTTATCCAACGATGGAGTTCAAGAAAGTCAATTGAGACAAAAAAAATCTTGAGGTGAGGGGAATTTTTAAGGTTGGAGCCAAATCGATGGAAAAATCTTGAAAAATTTTCAATATATAAGTATTGAAAAATCTAACCAAAATATTATTTCATTGTACCTGTTCTACAACAGTTGGAGAAGAGAAGGAGGAAGAAGGCTGAGGAATGGTGGAGAAGAAGAGGTGTTGGAGCTAGCAAATGGGTCCGGCTGAGAGGGAGAAAAATGATTTATTGAATGGAGGTTACACTTGTCATTTCAGGGAATAAATTTAGTTTTTTTTTTGTTTTTGTAATGTAAAGAGCAAACAGTATGGTGCAAATAGAAGTTTCCCTCTTTACCTCTATGGAGATTCCATTCCCAATCTCCTTTCCTCATGGTAGAAGATATCTTCCAACTGCCAAGCGTGTTTTACTTTGGTTTTGGAACGTAGGATTGGATGTTTTGTGAACTCAGAGACCCTAAGGGCTACAAGCCTATAACAGTAGCATGACGTGTTCTCAACCATTATACGACAAAATAAATAGTTATTTTATTTTGATATATATTATTTTTATTTAAATTATAGTACGTAATTATATTATTAAAAAAGAATAATTATTTATTATTAAAATTATTAATAAATTTTTTAAAATAAATATTTACTATTTAATTATCACATGTCATGTGTAATAAATGATTAATTTTTTTTAATAATATAATTACATGATATGATTTGAATGAAAATAATATATGTTGATATAAAATAATTGTTTTATTCTATCCTTTGACAAAATCAAGATCTTATAGTTTTCAAAGCTAGCCTTTTCAAGCACAAGCCAAAAACCAAAATCGAGGGCGCATGAAAACTTTGATTTGTTCAGCTTTGTGGACTTCAGCGGTAACAAGATTTTGCTGCTCATCTGCCAAGGTAAACCTTACTGCTAAGGTAAACCTCCTACTGCATGAGTGGAAGTAAGCAAAAATGCTGAAGTTCTAGTTTTCCTGTTGTTAGAACAGCCAACTGTGTGTCGAACCACTCAGGTTGCTAAAAACTGTTTCAACAATCATCTATCCTTCTATTTATATATACCAAAGTTGAGTTACACAACTGCTTATTACACTCCAAAATCAATTCTGATTTACCGAACAGATTGCGGTTAAAACAAATAGCAATGAACTGGTAGACTTCACACAGCAGTCACATTGGTTCATCATCCCTTTTGTTTTGAACATAAATGGTTGAGGATACTTATGCCGTTTTATATGGTCTAAGCCTTTGTTTAACCCCCAAAGCATCCACCATTCAAGGCATAGGCATAGGCATTCAATGCAAATAAGTTATATATTATGTCTTAAACTGGAGTCAAATGAGTGCCTGACATGATTCAACAAACAAATTTCAACTTAGCATTGATCAATGGGCTCTAAAGGCATTGGAGATTAACACAATCGACAGATTTTTCTCTACCATAATTTTGAGAAACTAAGAGAAAACAAAATAAATTAGTCCTCACATTACACTTGAAGCCACTCTTTACTTAGCATTCCTATTTACTTTAAGATATGGCAAGGCACCAATGACGTTGTCATAGTCACTCCGGCTAACTGCATGCTGCATACAAATTGACACAAAAACACTATAAGAACAGGTTTCATACTGAAATAGAGACTTAAACATTTAAACTTATCCATTAAACTAAAAATGTTTCATTTCAAATTATCTAAGCAACTTAAACAGTTTGTTCAAACCAAACAAGGTGATGGATCAATTTCTCATATGAACCAAGGCATCCTCAAGCATGAATATTATTCAGAAAGTGTCTAAGTTCATGAGGTTAAACTAGGCATTTGGAGTAAGCCTCTTGGTTTAAGTATAGTTTGCGTAAATTCTCACAATGGTCACATACAATCTGTATGACCTGATTTTATGCATATGCGAAGGAATTGTACTAAATATGGTTACGCTTAAATTTCAGGGGGAAAGAAAGAAAGACACAAAGGCATTCAATTTATTATATTTTCCAACATCTGCAGCCTAGATATTTGTATTTCTTCCACACAGCCAATCATGTTTCAAGCAAGTAACTGGGCATTTGGACAAAACATTATGTTGCAAATGATAAAGGAGCGGTTAATTACAATAAATTTTAAGTTTCTGAATACTATATCCCTTTAAGTTTAACATGGAAATTTCTCACAGTCAACTTACCAGCAATCTGCCTCTCATCTACCAAACTCACAAAACAATGGGTAACAACAAATAACTAACATTTCACCTTCAAATAAAGTAAATAAATATAGAAGACATTCAAATTAAAGTATGTATTCCAACATCTCCAGCACCAATATCTTTATATGAGTTCCTATCAACTCAGCATTAAAGCAAGCCATGTCATTGGTAGTGATGCATGGTACTTTCAAAAACTCTTTACTCATTTTTTAAGCTCAATATGGAACATTCTCACTCTGTCAACTCATCAGAAAAACAAAAGTCTAATCTGCATCTCATACTGACATACTCACAGAACGATGGGTAACAAAAAAATATAATTCCCCCCGTCAAAACCTCCTAAAGACTAACCAGATTTTGCCATACCCCAATAAGAACATAGGTTCATTATTTCACTCTAAACAGAATCTAATATAGATACTCTCCAAGACACATTAGACCCTTTCATCAGTACAATATATCAAATGTACCTATATATAGTGGACATCAAATAGCCTAAATGGGGAAGCCACACACTACACTTCATGAGAAAAAAGAATGAAAAAACATGTGACAATATTACAAGCAACAAAACAGCTGCTCCTTCAGGATTCTTTACTTGCTTTGGATCTTTAAAAAAAAAAAATTGCAGCCAGTATGATAGAAAATCTTGACACACCAAGGCAGAGTCATCTAACAATCCCAGCTACACTCGGGAAACTGCATTAGAGCCAACTGAATAGCAGGACTAAATTCCCATTCATGTTGGAGAAACAAAGGGGCACAAGGGGGGAGGGGGTAAATTCACCAAAATTTAGGATTTAAATTTGAAAATAAGCCTCATTTTAAGACTTTCAGAAGTACAAAAGCAAAAACAATACAATTATTCATTTTTTTAAAAAAATATTTTTTTAGTATCTAATTTGCTCTCTTGCATCCCCTCAATCAGAGCACAGGCCACCTTGCAGATTTAAATTTTATTTCTTCAACACAACATACAAGTCATAATAAGCAGCTTCAGATTAAGTAATTAACAATATAGCGTACAAATTCATTTCCCCAAGTTGGTATCTGCAATCAAAGGATCACGTTGCTTATATAGTCCAAACTATGAACCAAAAGGCAGCAAGAATTTAGAGCAATTAGCACTCACTTTTTTAGACTACCTAGAAGATCAAAGATTTAATAAGAACAAAGCACCAGCTGAGGCAAAATTTTGGAGAGAGGTTCAAAAAAACTAACCATTTTGGAGAGGCGCAATTTACGCTTGGTGTTCTTCTTAGCCAACAAATGCTGCTTTCCAGCTCTCCTCCTAACTATTTTCCCCCTTCCCGTCACCCGAAAGCGCTTTGCTGAAGCCTAATAAACCATATGAAAACATGAAATGCATTATAAATAGGCAACTTTTAAGCAATGCTTTTTGACTGCCAAGAAAAATTTTCAATTTTTTTTGGATGAATAGTTGCAAAGAACCAAATTTGCTCATAAAATTTGAAACTTTTCTGAATTCCGAAAACTACGGCTAAAAAAGGAATCGTTTGGCTTAAGTCTAACACAATATAGCAAGCAAATTCAGATATAAAAAAGAAAACTAATGCTTCAAGATTTGAATCTTTCCTATACTTTCTTAGGAATCAAAAGAGAAGTAAGAGAGAAGTACCTTGTGGGTTTTCATTTTGTAGCCTTTAGCAGCAAAGACTGTGAGAGACTGGAGCCTTTGGGGGGCAGATGTAATAGTCGAAAGCTTATGGGAAGCAAATGAAGGAGACCCAGAAATGCTTTGAGTGGAACTGAGTTTCAAGCCTTTGCCCACCTTGTCGAAATGGGGAAGTTGAACTGAGCCACGGGAGAATCGAGTGGAGGAGGAAAGACAAGAATGGCAAAAGGGTAAATTAAAAGACAAGGTCGTTAAACTCAGGGAAGCCATTGATGAATGTGCTGCTTGTTGAAGCTAATGTTATATGTGACGTAGGGAAGAGGGCAGTGAATTTGGATAGGACCACGAAAAGTGCAGTCCTAGACGCTGCGTCCCCATAGAACGTCATGGAGCAGCGGAACATTGGCGTTTTTGTGGCCTAACTTGTTTATTCCAAAATTACAGTTCTATCTTTTGCATGCTGGCGTAAAAAATTTGGACATTTGATGACAGCAAGGTGAGATTGGGTAGTTGCTACTTCACTTCATAATTGATTGGGTCCAATTTTTCTTTTTTATTTTTTAGTCTAATAATAAGAATTTTTATCCATTTTATTATTTAAAATTAAAATTATTTGAATCTAGAGTAATTTGAGACTGATCATGTTTGAGTTGAAAATGATAATTTTTATGTCTCTTTATGAATAGAAAAATAAAACATTTGATTAATAATCATGTGCTGTTTTTTCCGATAATATTTGTTTATTAAAATGGACAAATAATTTTAAATAATATATTAATGTTCATTTATTAAATGAATCAAATAAAAATAAATGTATGTTTCATTTATTTATATTTACGAATAAGCTCGTTTGGGTTTATAAAAAGATAGAACGGGAGAAAAAAATTAAACATTGGACTTTTAAAAGAAAAGTAACAAATATTAGGACAAACATTGTTCCTTTACTATATCGTTTAACGTTTTATTTTTTATTTAATAATAATTTATCAAAATTACATATTCATCCACTCCCAGTCTAGTAATCTCATATTTACGTAGACAGCCATCTCATTCTCAAAATTTCTCAAATAGATATTAACTGTCTCTCACGCTCTAGCTTCATCCGAATGTCATAACATAGAATCTAATGCTTGAAAGGTTTTTTAAGCAAAGGATATTAGAGGAAGCAAAGACCTCGAATCTATGGAGAAAAACGGTGATTTGATGAATTTAAAAAGTTATAATATTTTGATGTATGCAAAGTTAGCAGGGGCTCAATTAGAGATATGGTCTTAAAGACATGGTAAATAAACGTATAGATGTCAATGAGCATTTTGATGGATGGTCTATGCAATAATGAGATACTTTCTGTTGTAAGAAAATGATGAGATTTATTAAATTTGGTTTATGATTTATTAGTGTTTATAAACATGTGTTTATGAATTTATTCATTTATATATTCACAATCAATTTTGTAAAAATTAAATGAACATTTTAATATCCAAACAAATAAATATGAAAATAAAACATTTTTTTGAACACGAATCGAAGATGACTAGTATTAAAAAAATCAAATCAATGCAAACATAATAAAATTTGTTTATCTTAAGTTCATTTGCACCCTACTTTTACATCTCCTTGACGGATTTGGCTACTTGGGCTGGTTAAAATTTACAAATGTTTATTTACGAGAAGCAAATGAAGGAAATAAAGTTGTAAAAAGATTGTGGATGGATGCTCTCGAGGGAGACGTGCATGGTAGTAGGTCCAACGAAGAAGAAGAGCAACTAGATCGGTCAGTTAAACGAATTAAAGCATTAGGCTCTAATGATTTTAGTCCACAACAAGAGTCTTTGCAGGAAACAAGTACTCCTTGACCATCCTTCAAGGATATGGTCATAGGATGCCAAAAATTTGGCTATTCTCAAAGTAACAAAGATGATGGTGTTAGGGCTGATGAAAATTTGATTTCGGTTTCGAAACTTGAGTCTTGGCCATGCATCAGAATTTTGGACTAGTATCGGGAATTCATCCAGCAACAGTGGAAGGATTGTTTGATTGCGAATTTGTTGGGGCGGTCTTTGGGATTTTGAATATTGGATGAGAAAATTCAAAAAATGTGGAATCCTAAAAGAGAGTACGATTTGGTTGATCTAGGAGAAGGATTTTTTCTAGTGAAGTTCTCTAATATGGAAGATTTACACTTTGTGTTAGAAGAAGGTCTTTGGATTATGTTTGGCCATTATCTAACGATAAGGAGATGGCAACCTGACTTTTGCCTGAGTTATGTGTCCATTGATTCAACACCAGTTTGGATTCATTTTCGAAAACTCCCCATTGAGTATTGTTGTTGTCGAAAATGGCAGAAGTTCGAGAAAGATCAGTTGTTTTTTCATGTGAATTTGGATGAGCTATTTATAGACGAGGTGCTTCATACTCAGTCACTGACCTTAGTATAGATTGATAAAATGTGGTTGAATAATAATGTGCTGACTTGTCGGTCCAATGATACAGGTCAACTAATTGGTGCCCCGTCAGGTTCCCGCCAAGGCATTCACGTGTATGCTAATTCCCTAGGCGAGTGGTCGGTCCCGAGGTGGCTGATGACAACTGAGCGGAGGCTGGGGCGTCAGAAGCCGAGCTAACCTTCCAGAGTAATGATGATGGCAGAGATGACACATCCACGCTTCAGCTCTAGACTGACCTTTGTAGGGTCACCTCAACCACAAAGGCTAAAGGACCGAAATGGCCCTAAGTGTTAATATCCCTCATCATTCTGTTACCCCCTAGTCGGTCCGTAAGCTCGGTCTAAGAGCTTGGATATGACGTGCAGGGGAGCCGAGCTATTGCTAGAAAAGTGAATGGCCGAGAGAAGGATGGTTGGACCAGTCTGGAGAGTAATTTTAGTCTTTCGGGATTCCCTTTGTTAGGTTCTAACTAGGTAGTTGAGGAAATAGGAAGCATTAAAGTCTGGTTTCCTTGATTTGCTAAATTGGGGACCGCGTCATCCTGACCGTAGGAATGGATATGCTCTGGATAGTTCTAAGATCATCCAAGGGCGACCTTTCCTCTTGAATCCCAAGTAGATTCTTTAGGTTCCCAAGGTGGCCTCTTGCCTTCCGCAGATTTTTTATAAAAGGAAGGATCCCGTGCTTCATTTTCGCTCATTCAGCAAATTTTTGTTTCTTTCTTCTTTTCGGTTTTTCGCTTCGCTCCCAGTCGCTCCAAGCTTTCCTCATAAGTCTGAGCTTTTTAGGTAAGTCCTCTTTCTCATGTCTTCTTCTTCGGTAGAGATTATTACTTGTCCTAGTAGGGATAGCGAGGATAGTTTTCGCGAGCTCGAAATTAGGTTAGGACTAAATAGCCAAGATGAACAGGTCGAATAGGTCGAGGTATCCGAGGACATGGCCTCCGTAGCCTCGGCTGGTTCACCAAATCGTAGGTCTAAGGCACTTTGATGGCTTGAACCTATGTCGGTCGAAGAGAAGCATGCTTTAGAGGATAGCCTTCGTGCATCTGGGGTTCAGATCCACGACCTCGGTCAACTTTGGGGCAAACCTTCCACCTCTCATCAAGTTTCTTTGACAGTTTATGAGGGCTTTGAAAGGTGGGCTCTTCCCAAGGCGTGTCTTAACTTGTTTACAACGAAGGACTTCACCGAACTTTACCAAGGCCAATATATCTCTCACCAGTTCAGGATAGATCCACCTCGTAGTACCGATAAGGTCACTTAGGACCGAGGTAAATCTAGGTTATGGCTTTACCGTGATGCTGTTCTTGCTGGCTTGAGGTTTCCCCTTCACCCCTTCGTGGTTGAGCTCTTAAACTTCTATGGTCTAGCTCCTTCTCAACTGCTTCCAAATAGCTAGCGTCATATCATTGGTTTTTTAGTCTTATGCGAGGGTTTGGGATTTCCGTTGGCTCTTGGGTTATTCAAGTCGTTCTTTTCTATAAAGGTCAACCCTGTAGATAAGAGCTGGCACTATGTCGCAGCTCGTCCCATAAGAAATTGTTTAGTAATATACCTTCGTCAAATAAAATTTGGAAAGTTCACTTTTTTAGTTTAATAAGCCTTGGTGAGTGGCAAATGGCTAATAACTGAGGTAAAATGAGAGACGGGGCTGACGATATGAGTGACATCTTCGGTGAAGAGCTTAGAGCCTATCACGAAATAAATAAGCTGAGGGATTTTGGAAGGGTTCTCTTAGATGCCAAACTTTTGACTTCCCCTAAAGTTTTGATAAAGCTCGGCTCTCGGGACCGACATGGTAATTAGTTGGTTTTATTTCTTGTTTTCTATTGACTGAACTATTTACTAAACTCCATTTTCTTTTGGTTCAGATACGTCTGGACGTTTCAATATTTTTGACTATATTCGTCTCGCAGCTCAGCCTCCAGCTGAGGGTGCCAATCAACCACCCCCACCTCGAACTAGACAAACTCGAGCACAGACCAAGTCAAAAAGGAAAGCAACGGAGGCTGAGGTGAGCTAGCCCTCCCCCAAGAGGACTCGAAATGTGGAGGATGTCTCTAACACTCCGGAGGAAGGGGCCGGGGTCCAAAAAAATGTGTAGCTTATTGTGGAACTTACCCCCTCGGACAATGCTTTCGAGAGTGCTTCTGTGGCGAGAAAATTAGCCAAAACCATGCTTCCACCGGCAAGTCGGCTCTTCTTCTTTTCTAACTTTTTTTTTTTAACTTGGTTCGTTTCTTTGTGCAGATAAAGATAAGATGAATTCCCTTTGCTCGGTGAATGTTAACGCTAGTATCCATTACTCTTGGCTTGCTCTGGCTCACGCCACCAGTGCTGAGGAGCAGGTGAAGAAGTTGCACAAGGATTACAGTTCCTACCGCGAGAAGTGCCATATTCTTTCGAAGAAGGTAGAGCAGCTGGGGAGCCAAAGGCGCGAGTCCAAGCAACTTGTGGCCGAGCTCAAGGCCGAGATAGAAAAGTAGAAGCAAGAGTTAGGCCGAGTCGAAGAGATCAAAGAGGAGGCCAGACGTCTTGGGCCTCAGGAAGCCTTAGCCGATTTTCAAAATACCCCTGAATTTGATACAGCAGCAAAGCAAGCAAATGCGAAGGGGGTGAGAGGTGCCTTTGCCTTGGCAATCAGTGAGGTCGATCACGTGTATCCCAATCTGGACTTGTCTATGGTCTCCCTTGAAAATCATAAGACAATCCAGTATGAATCTCCAGTTGCCGAGGATGACGGTGCTGACGCCGAGGCCACTGTTGCCACTGTGGCTGAAATCGAGGATGTGGGAGCAAAGGTTCAGGATGATGCCACTGTTTGATTTTTCTTTTGAAGTTGTGTTAAATTACTTTTATTTCGATGTTCTGTTATGAATTTCCCTTGGATTGGAACTTTTTGTAATACTTAGTGGTGATTTGTGAGTGGATTTTTACTTTTGCTTAAAGATAAGCTTTTTTCATTTTAATGACTTCATCTCATAGACTGTTTACATGTTTGGGGCCCAAACATTGGCCGAGTTGATGTGAGATGAACAAAATTAAATTAAGGTTGGGTATGTCAAACAAAAGATCAGTTGAGCTGCTGGTAGGGACCTCATATTGGCTGATCATTGGTAGAAAACCTTCAGGTTATCGGCGTTCTAAGTCGAATTTCCTTGCCGTCCATGTCCTATAATCTGTAAGTTCCTGTGCGGACTACCTCCTTGACCACATAAGGACCTTCCCAGTTCGGGGCTAGTTTTCCTCCAGCCGTGTCTTTTCTCGAGGCCTCCACCTTCTTTAATACTAAATCCCTTGTCTGATCGGCTTCTTTCTAACCTTCTTGTTGTAGTATCCGAATATTCTTTGCTAGTAGGTTGCCATTGTAACTAGTGCTCGGTCTTTTTGCTCCTCGGAGAGGTCCAAATTGTTTCTCAGCGCTTCTTCATTCCCGAGCTCAGTGTCCAATTGTACACGTAAGCTTGGCATGCCTATTTCCACGGGAATTACTGCTTCGGTCCCAAAGGCGAGGTTAAATGGAGTTTCCCCAGTTGGGACTTTTGTTGTGGTTCTCAACGCCTAAAAGACCTTGGGCAATAGGTTGGTGCATTCACCTTTCTTGTCATCCAATTTTTTCTTCAAGGCTTCCAAGATTGTTCGATTGGTCACCTCGGCCTGCCCATTGGCCTGAGGATGTGCTATTGAGGTGAACTGCAGCTGTATGCCTAAGTTTTTGCACCAACTCCTGAATTTCGGATTATCAAATTGTTTTCCATTGTCGGTGATGATTGCCTTTGGTAGCCCGTATCTACAGACAATGTTTTTCCAACAGAAATTTTGAACTTGTTTCTCTGTGGTGGTTACGAGGGCTTCGGCCTCAATCCATTTTGTGAAATAGTCGACTGAGACGAGGACAAACCTTCTCTGTCCTGTGGTTGGCAGGAAGGGCCCTAGCACGTCTATACCCCATTGTATGAACGGCCAAGGACTTGTGACTGAGGTGAGATCGTTCGAGGGAACATGTTGGATTGGCGTGAACTTTTGGCATTTGCTGCATTTTCTTATGAGGTTGGTTGAGTCCTTATGCATTGTAGGCCAGTAGTAACCTTGCTTCAGCGTTTTGTGTGCGAGGGCTCTAAGGGCGATGTGATTTCCATAGATTCCTTCATAAACTTCCCTCAAAACGTAGTTTGCCTCGACCGGGTTTAGACCTCGAAGATAGGGCAAACTAAACGATCTCCTATAAAGTTTCCCATCGATGAGGGTGTACCTTGAGGCTTTCCTTCTCATGGCTCTGGCTTGAATATGATCTTCGGGTTCTTCTTCTGTGGTCAAGAATCTTATGTATGGGGTCATCCACGATTCTACTTCTTCTACGACCTTGCCTACTTCATGTTCATCAGCTATGGCTTTTTGTTCCACTACTTCCACTATCACCCCTGGTACAAGGCTCGGGTTGGAACCTGCGGCCAATTTGGATAAGTAGTCGGCCAGGGCATTGTCGATTCTTGGAATTTGCTTTACTTTGTATTTTTTGAAGTTTGAGAGTAGCAATTTGACCTTTTCCAGATATTTAATCATGGCTTTTCCTTTGGCTTCGAATTCTTTGTTCACCTGGTTCACCACTAATTGAGAATCACTGAAGATGATTAGCTCTTCTACCTTCAACTCCTTTGCTATCTTGAGCCCCGTGATAAGTGCTTCGTACTCAGCCTCATTGTTTGTTGCCCTAAAATTAAACTTGAGGGCATATTGTATTTTCACCTTTTCAGGGCTGAATAGGATGAGCCCGGCCCCACTTCGTTCATTGTTGGCTGATTCGTCCACGTAAAGTTTCCACGCCTTCCCTTCCTCCAGTTCTTCTATCTCTGGGTTCTATTTGGTAGTTTGCTCTATTGACACATACTCTGCCACAAAATCAGCGAGCACCTGAGATTTGAGGGATGACCGGGGTCTTATTTGCAGATCATATTTGTTGAGCTCTACTACCCATTTGATTAGTCTTCCGGACAGTTCCGGCTTCTAGAGGATTTGCTTGAGTGGTTGATCAGTTAGGGCAGTGATCAGATGTGATTGGAAGTAGGGTCTCAGTTTCCTGGCCGACGTCACAAGAACATAAGCGAGCTTTTCTACTTTCTGATAGTTGAGTTCAGCCCCTTGTAGTACTTTACTGGTGAAGTACACCGGCCTTTGCATTCCGGACTCTTTCCTTATTAGGACCGAGCTGACTGCCTAATCAATCACGGCCAAGTATAAGTATAGCCTTTCGCCGACTTGAGGTTTGGACAGGACTGGTGGGAAGGAGAGGAATGCTTTGAGTTCTTCGAAGGCTCTTTGATACTGTTCGGTCTATCTGAACTCTCGTATGTTCTTCAAAGTCTTAAAGAATGGGAGGCATTTGTCGCCCGATCTGGACATGAACCTGTTTAGGGCAGCTATTCTACCTATGAGTCTCTGCACTTCTTTCACTGAGGTAGGTGGTTCATGTCTAGTACGGCCTACACTTTCTCTGGATTAGCTTTGATGCCTCGCTGACAGACCATGAAGCCTAAGAATTTCCCTAAAGTTACTCCGAAGGCACACTTCAGGGGGTTGAGCCTCATATTATGTTTCCTGAGGACCTCAAATGCCTCTTGCAGGTCTCGCAAGTGTGTTCTAACCTCCTTACTTTTTACAATCATGTCATCTACGTAGACTTCCATGGTCTTTCCGATCTGCTCCTTGAATATCTTATTGACCAACCACTAGTAAGTGGCCCCAGCATTTTTGAGGCCAAAAGGCATAACCTTGTAACAGTATAGTCCTTTTTCTATAATGAATGAGGTCTTCTCCTCTTCTTCTTCGAGCATTCTGATCTGATTATATCTGGAATATGCATCCATGAAGCTTAGTAACCTTTGTTCGGCATTATTATTGACCAGTCTGTCGATATTTAGTAGAGGGAAACTATCTTTTGGACATGCCCGATTAAGGTCGGTGAAATCAACGCACATTCTCCATTTTCTGTTATGCTTTTTCACCATTACTAAGTTGGCTAACCATTCCAGGTAGTGGGCTTCCCTGATGAATCATGCTTTGAGGAGCTTCGTCACTTCCTCATTGATCACCTCTTGCTTTTTGGCTGTAAAACACCTCTTCTTTTGTCTCATTAGTTTGGCTTCTGGGTCCATATTAAGTCGGTGGACGATCTCCTTTGGGTATACCCCTGGCATGTCTTCAAGCCTCCATGCAAACAGGTCGGAGTTCTTCTTGATCAGCTGCACCAACTCTTCTTTTTCTTTTAGTGTTGAACCGATCTGTACGAGTTTGGTGGGGTTTTTCGGATCTAAAGGGACGTTAATATGCTCCTCTGCAGGTTGTGGTCAGCCGCGTCCTTGTTCAGGTCGCTGGTCGGGTACTTCTATGGTCATGGCCTCCTCGGCTTTTCTTTTTCTTTTCATCGCCGTCATATATAACACCGTCAGGCAGTCACTTGGTCTCGTCGGACTTCCCCCGTTCTGTGAGGGGTGGGGAATTTTATCTTTAGATGTAGAGTTGATCCGATCATTCTCATTTGCATTTGGCTAGGTCGGCCAATGATGGCATTGTAGGCAAAGGGGACTTTGACCACCATGAATTCTACCATCGCAGTGATCATTCTAGCTTTGTGCCCATTGTTAGCGGAAGTGCTATGGTACCAACCACTGGGACTTGTTCATTGCCGAACCCGACCAATGGCGCTAGATACGGCTTGAGCCGATCATCATTAATTCCCATTATCTTCAGGGTCTCGTAATACAAGATGTCTCCAGTGCTTCCATTGTCGAAGTAAATCCTTCTTACCACGTGGTTGTAAATAACCTCGCTGAAAACTATTGCATCTTTGTAGGGAAACTCTATACCTTTGAGATCTCTGTTAGAGAAGGATATGGGCTCGTCCTTCCATGAACTGGGCTTCTTGACTATGGAGTTTATGGCCATGATGGTTGTTTGGTCGACTTTCCTCCTTCTGAAAGCCTGGGACTTCCCTATTATGACGTTGATTATCCCAGCTGTAGGCCTGTTTGCATTATTTCTGGTCCTTTCTTCATTCTGGTCTTGCCCCTGTCCCCTTTCATCTACATTCCTCATTGGTGGATGTCTTCCATAGTTCATCCGAGGTCGATTGTTGAAATTCCTTTGCTGGTAGCCACCTCTTCTAAAGTCTTGCTTCGTTTCATTTAGCATGAACCTTTTCAGCCGACCACTTCTGATTAGGTTATCTATTTCATTCATGAGGTCAGTGCATTCTTCGGTTTGTGTGGCCGTGGTCACGATGGAATGCATAGCTCTTAGTTTTCATCTTTTGTGGGTTCGATTTCATTGGCCTTGGCCATTTGAGCTGGGGCTCCTTCACGATTTGTATCAGGATTCTTTCCCTTGTAGTGTTCAAAGGAGTGTAAGTTTGGTAGCCCTTTCTTTCTGAGCTTCTCCTAGCCAGATATTCATTCAATCTGCTGAATTTTTTGCCTCCCTGCTCTTTCTCTCCCTCTCTCCCTCTCTTTTTGTAGCTTCATTGACCATCTTTATGGTCTTTAGTGCTTCATCTGGCCGACATGGTTTCCTCGGCATTGATGTATTTTTCTGCTCTATGCAAGTGCTCTGGGAGGGTTTTGGGGGGTTCTAAAGAGAGGGAGAATTTAAAATGAAACTCGTCGTTTGTGAGGCCATTCATGAGATCGGTTACCGCCACCGACTGCTCCAGGTCCTTGACTTGTAGTGCTTCGACGTTGAATCTCGTCACATATTCCCTCAGTGACTCTCCAGGCTACTGCTTAACTGCCATTAGGCTCAGAGTAGTTTTCTTAGCTCGTTTACTGCTAATGAAGTGAGTTAAGAATGAGTGACCGAGCTCTTTGAAAGAGCTGATAGATCGGGGCGCTAGGCCAGAATACCATGCTCTAGCGGCCCCTTTGAGAGTAGCCAAAAACGCTTGGCACATCAATGGGTCGTCTGCTCCCTGTATGGACATGTTAGCATGGAAAAGTTCTAAGTGGTTAAAAGGATCGGATGTACTGTCGTATGCCTCTATTGTAGGCATTCTGAAACCTTGGGGGCTGGGCACGGTCGATTTCTTTCAAGAACGGCGATGTTTTTAGCATCTTTAGTTCATCAATATGGATCTGTCCTTTTTCTTGTATTTGTTTTTCCACTGCTTCCATCCTTGCTTCTAACCGGTCTTGGGTATGATTTTGGGACATTGGGGGTGAAGAGGAGGCATTTCGGTGGCTTTTCTTAATGGCAGGGTAGTTTTGTTGGGTTTTGGTTTTGGCTTTCTCCACTACTTCTGGCTGGGAAGAGGTCTGGGAAGAAGTGCTAGCGCTTACCTCTTCCCTTGGTGGTGAGGGTGTTTGGGAGAGGTTAGGTTGGTCGGTGTCATTTCTTGATAATTGTTTTTGGATTAGTAAGGGCATGAGGACGTGAGTTTGTACTAACTCGGTAAGGTTTTTTAGCTGTTAGGAGAGCTGATCGAATTGTTCAGCTATGGGAGGTGGCCTTTGGATGGGTTGGTTGGGTTGATCATCGGGTGTGGTGTTTGGGCTATCCGGCGCGGCCGGTTCCTCCTATTCTGTAACTCTCCTCCTTGGTGCCATTCTAGACAACAACCTTAAAGTATGCTTGCTCCCTACCTGGCGCTCCAAATGTTGTTGTCGAAAATAGCAGAAGTTCGAGAAGGATCAGTTGTTTTTTCATGTGAATTTGGATGAGCTATTTATAGACGAGGTGCTTGATGCTTAGTCGCTGACCTTAGTACAGATTGATCAGGGTCGTTTGGTTGGGTTTTGGTTTTGGCTTTCTCCACTACTTCCAGCTGGGAAGAAGTGTTAGGGCTTACCTCTTCCCTTGGTGGTGATGGTGTTTGGGAGAGGTTAGGTTGGTCGGTGTCATTTCTTGACGGTTGCTTTTGGATTGGTGAGGGCGTGAGGATGTGAGTTTGTACTAACTCGATAAGGTTTTTTAGCCGTTAGGAGAGCTGATTGAATTGTTTAGCTGTGGGTGGTGGCCTTTGGATGGGTTGGTTGGGTTGATCATTGGGTGTGGTGTTTGGGTTATCCGGCGCGACCGGTTCCTCCTCTTCTGCAACTCTCCTCCTTGGTGCCATTTTGGTCAACAACCTCAAAGTATGCTTGCCCCCTACCTGGCGCGCCAAATGTTGTTGTCGAAAATGGCAGAAGTTCGAGAAGGATCAGTTGTTTTTTCATGTGAATTTGGATGAGTTATTTATAGACGAGGTGCTTTATGCTTAGTTATCGACCTTGCTACAGATTGATAAAACGTGGCCGAATAATAATGTGCTGACTTGTCGGTCCAATGATACAGGTCGGCTAATTGGTGCCCCGTCAGGTTCCGGCAAGGCATTCACGCGTACGCTAATTCCTTAGGCGAGTGGTCAGTCTCGAGGTGGCTGATGACACCTGAGCGGAGATTGGCGCGTCAGAAGCCGAGCTAGCCTTCTAGAGTAATGATGATCGTAGAGTTGACACATCCACGCGTCAGCTCTGGACTGACCTTTGTAGGGTCACCTCAACCACAGAGGCTGAAGGACCAAAATGTCCCTAAGTGTTAATATCCCTCATCAAGTATTATGATGAACGCCTGTTGTTAATAATGGGTAATATAGTGGGGAAAGCATTAAAGGTTGATACTAATACCAGATATGCTACTAGAGGGAAGTTTGCTAGGGTTTGTGTGGAAGTTGACCGCAATAAGCCACTTATTCCAATGCTATTCTTATATGGTTATTGGCAGCCTATTAAATATGAAGGCTTAAATCTCATCTACTTCTCCTGTGGACGCATTGGACATAATGGGTTTTATCCTTTAGTCCAAAAGGAAACTATTATTGCAGCAGGCATGAATGAAGATGGTGTTAATGGTGATGATTCTCCTACAAAGAGTGCATTGGATGTTTCCGTGGAACAAACCATGGGGGAATATGGTCCATGGATGGTAGCCCAACCACGGAGAAGAAGGAAAAGTAATCAATAATCATGTCAAGAATCAAGAGAGGAAATCGAACCATGGATCAAGATTTGAGATTCTATTGAACATGAATGGGGAACAACAGGATCAATCACATAGCAATTACAATGCAGAGATAGGGGGAGATTCCATTCAAGGTGGCCATACAAAGTTTTTAAATAAAAGGAAAGAGCATGTGGGAACGCTAGAAATGACTTGGGATCGTATCACAAATAATCGGGAGGAACTTTAAGTGGATCTAGAATGGACCATGATGGGAGTAAGATAAGCCCAAGTTTTAACTTCTATGCTATGGCTCGTACTAAGAGACCCACATCAAGAGGTGAAAGGATGATTATCACTGTGGTTAACAAAAGGGGGAATAATGTTCGGACGTCTAAGAAGAATGTAGTTCATATTGTTTCTTTCAAACGTATGTCAGAGGATGTTATGTTGGCAGACTATAGGCAACGCAAACCCTTGACATCAGTACACTATATATGGTGGTTCCGGATTCTCAACTTCATATGGAACCTGGAGGAAGCCAAAGTGAGATCCAAAGAATGCGTAGTGATGCTAGAATGCCTGTCAATCTTAGAAGACTGCGAACTTTAGGGAATAATGAAGAATCTCTTAATGAATATCTTGTAATGGAATAGTAGGAGAGCAGGTAACAAAATGTTCCTATGGAATGTTAAGGAATTGTTACGTATGTATAAACCTAGTATCATACTGGTGGTGAAGATATGAATTGCAGGAGAAAGGGTGAAAAAGCTTAGCTTTAGTGATTTTTTTATTGTTGATGCTAAGGTTTCTCTGGTGGTCTTTGGTTGTGCTGGAACAAGCAAGAGGTTAGCTTGGAAGTTTTATCTTCCTTTTCTCAATTTATCCACACATTAGTTCATAAATAGAATCGTGCAGATTGGTTACTCTCTTCCATTTATGCAAGTCCAACTCCTAGTGTAAGGCAATTACTGTGGGACCTTTTAAAAGACTTTGCACCTTCAGTATCAATTCCTTGGTTATTGCTAGGGAAATTTATGAAATCTCTAATACCAATGAAAAATTTGAAGGTTCAAATATTTCTTATAGTAGATGTGCAAGGTTTAATAGTATGGTTGATAAATGCAATCTTCTTGCTCTTGGTTTCTAGAGCGTAAAGTTTACTTGGATGAATCAAAGACAGGGGCTAGCTCGGATTCTAAAAAGATTGGATAGAACTTTAGCTTCAGCATGTTGGCATTTGTTATTTCCAGAAGCAGTGGTTAAACATCTCCCATGTACATATTCTGATCATTGTCTAATATTACTACAGGGTACTATTACTAGAAATGTGAATAATGTTCCTAAGCCATTTCAATTCTAGGCTATATGGTTCATAAATAAGGAGTTGGATCTGTTGGTGGAAAATAATTGGTTGAATGCTAATGGTTCCTTACTGAGAAGATGTCAAAGTTGCAGGAGGCATTAAATATGTGGAATTGAATGTCATTTGGCAATCTCTTTGGGAGCAAAAGAAAGTTATTATGCAGAATTGCTGGAGTGCAACGAGCCTTAGCTTCTAAATAAACCCACCAGTTGCATGTTCTGGAAAAATAATTAGTGAGAGAGTTTAATTTGATTCTATATTAGGAAGGGCTCTTTTGGTTTAAAAAGTCAAGAGAGCAATGGATTGGAGATGGAGATAGAAATAAGCGGTTCTTCCACTTATCAACCATTTGTCGTAGAAGAAGAAATAAGGTGGCAATGTTGAAGGATGAAGATGGTAATTGAATTTCGGATAATGAAGCTTTGAAGGAGCTGGTGGTTGGGTTTTATAAAAACTTGTTTACTGTTGAGGATAACCATGCTAAATTGGCCGATATGTTTGTTCATCCTAGGTTAAGCGAAGTGTAGGTAACTCTCTTTAATGTAAAAATAATCCTGTTAGAAGTCTGAACAGCTTTGTTCTAAATGAAGCTATGGGCAACACTTGGTGTGGTTGGATTTCAAGCAGGTTTCTACAATAGTTTTAGGAGGTAACAAAGGACTCCTTATTTAAACTAGTTAATCATGCTTTAGAATTGGGCTCATTTCCTATCTCACTTAATGCTACACTGATATCTTTGATTCCTAAGGTTGAGAACCTAGAAACAGTGAGACTATTTCGACCTATTAGCCTTTGTTGTGTAGCCTATAAACTAATCACTAAAGTCTTAGTTAATTGGCTATACCCATATTTGAATGAGGTGATTGCCTTAGTTCAGAAAAGATTTATACCAAGTAGACAGGCAGCTGATAATATTGTCGTAGTTCAAGAGTTGATTCACACGATCAGGAAATTGGAGCAGAAACACGGACTAATAGCAATCAAAATTGACCTTGAGAAGGCATATGATAGAGTTCGCTGGGAATTTCTAGAAGACACGCTTGAGGTATTTGGTTTTCCTCCTAAATAGATAAGTTTAATAATGTTTTATGTTAGAAGTCCCTCTATGTTTGTGACATGGAATGGAGAACAGACAAATCCTTTTTATCCACAATGTAGGCTAAGGTAAGGAGACCCTTTGTCTCCTTATCTCTTTGTCCTTTACATAGAGTGTCTTGGTTATATGATAGAGGAGTTAGTAAGAAAGGGCTTTTAGAAACCGATTACAATAAAGAAGGGAGGCCCAAGCATTTCTCATTTGTTTTTTGCAGATGATTTGTTTTTATTTGGGAATGCTTCGGTTTGTCAGGCCACTATAATTAAGGATGTTTTGGAGAACTTCTGTGTAGCCTTAGGAGCAAAGATTAGTTTGGTGAAATCGAAACTATTTATCTCACCTATAGTTACGATGGAAGGTGCAAGAGAGATTAGTTCAATCTTGGTCATTTGTTTAACAAGCAATCTTGGTAAGTATTTGGGGGTTCCTCTAATCCATGAAAGAGTTACAAAAACTACTTATCAAGAGATCATTGAAAAAGTCAAAACTCGATTAGTAGGTTGGCAATCTAAAGTGTTAAGCATGGCAAGGACAGTAACTTTGGTTCACTCTTTTAAGTCGTCAATTCCAACTTATAACATGATGACTTCCATACTGTTGGAGTAAATAAAGCTTAAGTTAAAATTAATAGGCAATATATGGGGAGGATATGGCGAGAAGAGGCTTATTCACTTGTGAAATGGAAAAAGGTATGCACACTAACTAATTTGGGAGGTCTTGGGCTAAGGAGTATGAGAGCCCACAATAATGCCTTAATTTAGAAGATGGCCTGGAGGTTTCTCTCAGAATCGAACAACCTTTGGGTAAAATTGCTTAAGGCTAAATATAATGTTAGTAATGATATGGTTAGCTTTGTTTGTGAGAGTTCATGAGGTAAGTCTACGTGGTTAGCTTCATGGAAGGGTTTAGTGGCTGCCTTCAAACATTATTTGGAGACTTGCATAGAAGGATTGGAAATGGTGAGAATACTGTATTTTGGTTAGACCGCTGGTTCGATAGACCAATCATTGAGTAAGTGGATAGCTTATTGGATAATGTGGATTTGAATGCTAAGGTTAGTGACTATATTGATCATAATGGTGTTTGGAATCTTAGCTTAATAAAATCCCAACTTCTAGCTAATGTGGCTTCTAAAGTCCCAGGTTACCTATTGCCACAGTATTGCTCCACGCAAGTACGTGGATCTAGAGCCTCTTTTCGGATGGTATTTTCACTTCAAATTTAGCTTATTATGCTTTGTGTAGTCAAGAATAAGATGATGGAATCAGAGATCTACAATGGATTTGGAGGTTACAAGAACTACAATGCTGTCTATTTTTTCTTTGGTTAGTCCATAGAGATAACATAATGACTAATCAATTCAGGTTTCGAAGAGGAATAACTCTCTCTGCTAGTTGCTTGTTGTGTAATAATCATTCACTTTGCTTTTGCCCACTTGTTATTGGGATTCATTCTTTAACTCTTCTTTGGTAGATTGGCTTGAACAAAACTTACGAGGTGAAGTGGCTGTTGAAAAAGATATTAGGTGTTGGAAATATATTTCTTGATAGGCCTGTGGTGTATTTGGACTAGCAGATGCAAAGTTATGTTTCAATCGAGCGAGGAGGTGATTGATAATCCATTACATTTGGTATATCTTATCCTAACAGGAGCTAAAGAACTATAACAATCTTTTTTTTTGCACAAGTGTAAAGAACCAAAAGAAAGAGTGAGCACTTGTTGCTTTGCGCCACTTGATGGAATATTCAAGTTAAATATAGATGGGGCATCATGTGGTAATCCAGGCATTTCAAGAGTAGGTGGTTTACTTCAATCTACTCTGGCCAATGGATTGCGGGTTTCAAAGCTCACCTTGGGGTATGCTCAAACATGGTAGCAGAATTACAGGCAGTTAGATATGGTTTACAATTGGCATGGCAAGAGGGTATCACTAGAGTCATATGTGAACTTGATGCAGTGGTAGCTATCCATCTAATTAAGAATGCTAATATTGGTTCACACCCTTTGGGCAATCTATTAGCAGATACTAAACACTTTCTCCAAAGATTTTGGTACGTGGAGTTGCAACATATCTTGAGAGAGGGGAACTCATTGTGATAACCGTAAATTTTGACTCTCAGTAAATAGAAATCAATATAGTAACTTGGAGTAAATGATTATTTTGAAATTTTTAGAAGAATTAAGTAAATTGATGGAGTTAAGATTTTTGAAAATGGGATTTGGATTAAAGTATTTTGATAAATCACATGGGGATTTATTCAATTAAGTGATTGCTAAATTCTAAGAGATTGACTATGTTAAGCATCAAGGAAATTAAAATTTAAGTAATTAAACATATATATATATGTATATGTATATGTATACGTATACATATCAATTAAGAAAGAAGAAATATATAAGTGAATATATATGAGAAATATATATTTAAATATATAAGTACATATATATATATGTCTATATGAGAAATATATATCTAGTGAGTGTGTGTGTATATATATACACATATACATAAAAGAAATATATATATATATATATATATATATAGAAGTTGACAATGTATATAATCTAAAAAAAAAAAGAAAGAAAGAGATTGAAATCGAGTTCAGTGGGAAAAACTCACACCAAACTAATAGTGCTATGCCATTTTGGCATAGCACCATGGTCCTAATCCCTAGGCCTTTCATCTCCCCTACCATCACTCATCATCTCTACAATTGGCCACTTAAACCATTTTCCTTCCTCTCACTCGACTCCACCATCATTTCCTCATGCTACCGAAGTGATAAGAAAAGAGTTGAAAGAGGAAGGCTAAGCACAAATGGTGAAGACAGAGGTGTAAAGGGATTCCTTGCCACAGCCTTGCTCAAAGACATGAGGCAAAGAGGTCTAACGTTGAGTTGAAACAAATAGAGGTCCACACTCTCTTAGCCTACAAAAACAAAACAACAAAACATTTAGGCATCAGGTGGCAGTGCTCCTCAATGTAAATGGCAGAACCACAACTGAAGGCACAATCGAGGAAGCAATGAGTAAGGGGCTTTTCTATGGCAGTTGTGTTGTGTGAAAGGGACTATATGTGGTGAAGAACAAGGGAGGCCTGAAGAAGAAAAGGTAATGCTCGAGTGAGGCCTCTAAATCAGGAGAAAATGAAGAAGAAAGGAAGGGCAAAAAGGAGTTTCAGCTTCAGGCTTTACAAGCAGCCGTGGATGTGAGAAATATGGACAAAGATAAGCTAATCAAGAGGAAATGAAAATAGGGGTTTTTTGTGTTGGTAATGGTCAAAAAAGAAGAGTTGAACAATGGTTTTTTTGCAATTGTAAAAAGGCTAGTTTGGCTATTATGTCAGTGCTGTAACAAGAGGCTTGCCAAGGTTGAGTAAGTGGCATTTTAGAAAGGGGTTGGACCAAGTTGAAACAAAGATTGCTTTAGGCTGAATGGTGGCTGAAATGGAGGCCCTAAAAATAGGGACGTTTATAGTGTTTGTCAAATGGTTTTAGGCAAGGGTTGTAAAGGTGGTAGCCGCTGCATTTTGGCACAAAGTAAGGTGTTGTTCTTAGGTGGACAAAAAGAGAAGGAACCATCGAGAGAGAGAGAGAGAGAGAGAATGAAAGAAAAATATAAAAAAATAAAATAAAATAGAGAAATGAAAAAAAAAGAAAGAAAGGAAGAGAAGAGGAAAGAGATGGAGTTTTGAGAAGGTGTTGCTAGTATGAAAATGGGTAAGAAAGAATTAGTAGCTTTGTAAAATTCTTATAAATTCTTATCAATTTTATTTAACTTAATTTTAAGTATTTGAGCAATATTTGAAATTGTAGAAAAATGCTAAAATGGAGAGCAACAAAGTGTTGAATTGGAGGTGACCAAACTCGGGTGTGGCGTGATGTCTAAGCCTTGCTATTGGGTAAGACATCTATATATTTCAATATTAGAATTATATTTTGCATGAAAAATTATGAATATGTGATGATAATTGATAAAGGGTGATTATGTGATGATAATGATGATTAGAGAATGACTTAGTGTATAAATAAATAATGATAAATTATGGTATGATGATGAATGAATAAAAATGAATATGGGATGATAGAATATCATTAAAATTTCATGGTGGTGCTACGGCGATTTTACTTCTTTTGTGATATGATTTGGAAACGATTAATTAACATGTGAAATATATATAGAGATATACTATTGGTACGATAGTGAAGAGTGGATTATTAGTGTGGAGATGAACTTAAGTAGTTTTGGTTCTAAGATAGAAGTTTTTTGTATGTGATTAAGGACAATGAGGACATGTTGTTGAGATGTTATTGAACTTATTTGTAGTGAATGTAAGAGGTGTAGAAGTTGAGTCATGGTTTGGAAACTTGAAGAAGATATTGTTTAAGCATTGAGGTAAGTAGATTAAGTAAAGTTTTGTCAGTATCATCTTATAAGAGATGTTTAATTTTTAAAAATAAATTACCTAAAATTTGAATTTAAGTGCTGCAATGTTATTCATCAAGTTACTAAGGTAAGATATAAGGTATGATCGAATTATAAATTCTGGATGATGCTTGGGCCAAGTTTGAAAATTGTGTTTTATGATTTGTGGTTGTGGTCGACCAAGCTTACCTATTGTGTGAAATAAATGTTCAAGTGTTAAGTTATTGCATGAATCCTATCTGTTTAATCTGTTTAGGCTAAGTGTACGCGTGCATAGTCTGCATTAAAATCTCACTTGGTAACCATGCAAAGTGCGTTGAGGTACTCTATTGATGCATAACTGAATTCACACACATGTTTTGACTCGAATTGTTGTATGCATAAGCTTTATAATACTCATTACGCTTTGGTTTGAAAAGCATAGTTTTGAACTAACTTTGTGTAATGTCCAGAAATACTAAATTTTTGAACCAACTTTTTCTTTTCGATACTACTTTTCTCATTCAATCATTCGTTACCATTTGGTTTGCATTAATTGTCAGTGTAAACTTGATCTATAACTTTCAGTACAATTTAATCTTGATACCATTAGATCATTTAATCCCTAAATAGTAATCAAGAAATTAGCATGCAAACTATAATATAGAAATTTATAATTTTATTCATATCATTCAATACCAATATATCCCATAAATTCATGTGCATTCTTTAACTTTACACTACACCATTTACATCCCGTTTTATAAATACATCTGTTATGCATGCACTTGTCTGAATATAAATATAACATTCAACATATACCTGTTTACTCGACACTTTAAACTTTTAGTAATCCTCTTCAACAAGTTGGAAGCAGCGTTCGACACGCACATTGATGAGTTATTTGAGATGGTGAGTAAAGGGGTGAGCTTTGGGGAAAGCCCAGTAAGAAACACATATAAAAATGCGTACATACTACTATATGCTAATAAAATACAAACAAATTTTATTTTACGTATTATGAAAATGTATTAAATGTGAATATAAAAATGAATGAAATCATTTATTTCCTAGTGGTACACTAAGGGACATTTTAGGAATGGTACTATAGTCGGCTAGGTAACCAGATAAAGTATAAAAGGTACTTTGAAGTACCTATCGTGTCCCGATCCCTAGTTTCGACTATAGGGAATAAACAGTTGATGATAAAATAAGTAAACAATACATATCACTTTAAAATCGTATCATGCAGTAATTCAGTATATATATACAGTATATAAACAGTTTAAATGAATCAATTCAGTAAGTAGTTTAGTATGGAAATTTAGTAAACAGTACAGTAAACAATTTAAAAATTTCTAGTATTATTGATATGTAAACAATTCAGTTCAGTATTAGTATGAAATTCAATTAAGTAAAATCAGTACAGTGGAGACCAGGCAACACCCAATAGATATCATGCTATAATAGTATTCCCAAAAGGAAGAAACAGTAACAATGAGACATATGGCCATAGTTGGTGAGTCCACAGTGTACACAAACTAGGTGACAACTACGGAAGCTGAAGACTTGGCAGGTCTATCAACAATAGTACAGTAACAGTAACAATAATAGTCAGCATGATATGGGGTCTAACAGTCTCGGAACAGTTTATAGATAGTGTAAATACCATTAAAGAAATCAATTCCAGTAATATTGCTGTTAATTTTGCATGAAACCTAACGTAATTTCCTATTTAAAAGTGTAAGGCTCATTTGCTAATTCACTCTGTATTATTTTTAACAAATTTTCAAATTCAGTCTAATTCTGTCCATTTAGCATAATGGTTTTCTAACCTTTGCACATTAAAAATTATATTACTAATTATAAGGATATCCAAAAATTATGAATCTAAGACCATGTGAATCTAATTCAATTCCTTATTTAGAATGGTAAGTTTCACAATTTTATCATTTCTGAATCATTTTTAATAATTCCACAAATTCACCATGTTTTTAAGTGCATTATGGCCAAACTATCTACTGACCTTTATGCACTAATTAGTGCATATCTCGAAGTAGGGTTCTCCATATTGTGCAAACCCAAAACCATATTATTCTTAACTCATTTACCTTTCTGAAAATATATGGATTGCATTTTCTACAATTTTTCAAAGTTATCCATTTGGGTCACATTTTTTGGGTAGAGTGTCCTATATTCATTTGCACATATCTTGAGTTATCAGATTCTAAATGAAGTAATTCCAAAATTGACCTTCTCCTAACTCATCAGGATATCTACCATAATTTTTACAGAATTTATCTTGTTAGAAAACCTCCAAACTAAACGTTTAAACATGGGTTTGGAGCAGGACAGTGCAACAGAATAAGCACATATACATACTTTACACTTTGTTTCTTGTAACTTTACAATATTTTGAGCATAAAAACAACATTTTCGCCTTAGGAATCCCTCATGTCAATAACCATAACATATCCATCCAATTTGATTTGCTTCAAATTTCAACCATAAACATGTTAAACGAGTGCAACACAACCATATTCAGCCATTGAAATCAAAAGCAAAAGCTGTCTCTCCACCTTCAACCATGGCAGAAAATTCCAGTAGTCACAACAGCCCTCAATTGTTGGTTTGGGTTTAGAAAATGGTATGTCTAGATAGCTCTTGAGATGAGGAACAACATTGGCGAAGGAAGCTTGGTGAATTGGTGAGTGTAAAGTGAGGTTTCACTAAGTGAAAATAGAGAAAACTTTGAGCAACAACGGAGGAAAAAAGGGAGTAGCAAGGTGGCCAGCCATTCTAGAGAAAAAAGTGGTTGAAATATCTTTAATTTATATTGTTTTATGATATAAAAATCAGCCATGTGCAAAAAGACTATTTCCCCTTTTAAAATTCATTATTTACAAGTATGCCATTATTAATATTTTATTATTTCCATTTCATATTTTTCATTTTTTTTATTATTTTTCATATATTCAAGTCAAACATGATCAAATATTGACTTTAAACGTGTTTGACCTATCATGGTAGTGAAATTACTAAACTACCACTAAATGAGTGCTTTTTTTTTGCTTCGTTCACGTTGTTTTTAGCACTTTCGTGTAATTCGGTTCACAGGCTGGATCCATGTGAAACTTCTTTACGTGAGGATTTTCCTATGACAGTTTGTAGGTCCAAAGTTAATTTGGTTTGACCATTATTCAGAAAAGTTCTTCTGGTTATGAACAAAATCGTCATTTTCGAATTTGTTGCACGTAAACCCAAGCGTCCTCATCTTGGAGAATTCTGAAAAGTAATATTTTTGCCTCTTAGGTATTTTAGACCCAAATTTCACATTTTGCCGCTTTGGAAGCCATTCGGGTTATGGATTGCCATGTGAGGCCCACTTGATATTTTCCCCCGATAACTGCACAACTTATGGGAATTAGTTATCGTAATTTGACTTAATATTCTAATTCAACATCTTCAATAGGTGTAGGAAGAATAGAGAAATTTGCAATTTCACACTCTGTAACAAAGAGCTTTTATGTATATTTAAAAAGCTCAAAACAATTTTGATCCATGTTTTGAAAAATCGTACCCTTAATAGGCATAATGGTGCTCCTTTGAATTTTGACAATACAATCTGTCTTGTTAAGTTAAGTTTTGATCAGTAATCCATTTTCTGAACTTAAGGATTTCGATCAGTATTCAATAATCCATTTTTTGAACTAAAGGAGTTTGATCAACAATCAATAATCTGTTTTCTAAATTAAAGGATTTTGATCAGTATTAGTTTCCCATCAATATTTGATTTTGGGTAGATGCATTGACCTCCAGGCCACTCAAAGCCTATCGAGCTTCGCTCTAGGTTCCATTACCCATCTATCGAGCTTCACTCTAGGTTCAATTACCTGTCTATCGAGCTTTGTGCTTTAGACTTTCAATATCAGTATCTACACCTTACGAGCCTCGTACTTTAGGCATTATCAGGCTTGTCTGGAAAACTAGCAGACAAGTTTCAGTTTCGGACTGTGCAGCGGGACTGGAGTAACTCTGTGACCATAGGTATTGCGTTGCTTGCGACAGTCCTCTATCACTAGCTAGGATGGACATTAGTAAGAGTATCAGTTATTAGGGATCTTTGCCTACACTTTATCAGTATCAGTTTTCAGTGATTTGAGGCCTTATGCTAAACTTTGTTAGTATATGTTTTAATTTCAGTATCAATTCAATATTTGAGGCTTTATGCCAAACTTGATTAGTATATGTTTTGATTACAATTTCAGTTCAGTGATTTGAGGCTTTATAACTAGCTTTATCAGTAGTCATTTTGATTTCAGCATTAGTTTTCAGTAATTCGAGGCATTTTGCGTAACTCTATCGAGTATCATTTCCATAAGATTATTTGTTTTAAACTTAATGCATAGTGATTATATTTTGAACTAATATGCATAGTCACAATGATTTGAACTCATGTGTATAGTGGTTGTGTTTTGAACTTATGTGCATAGTTGTGAGGACCCCATTTTCCCAATAAATTCCATAATTTAATGGTCAGGGAAATGAAAAGATAAAGGGTGAATTAGTAAGAAATGGAATAATTGAGCTTGTAGAAAGAAACCCTCATGTGGGCCCCATAAGACTTTTATAGTCCGAATTTGGGGACAAACTCTGAAGCTGTGATATTTGAAGTTAAATATTGAGATAGGAGGAATTTGTCCGTCAAAATTCCTTTGTTTGAGCATGTTTTGAAAAACATGCAACAATTTTGAAAATGACGGTTAAGTCCATAGGCCGTTAGAATTTTCGTGAATAACGATCAAACCGAGATGGCTTTTAACCAAATGTCAGTGGTGAAATATTTTCCACATAATGAGGTTTATGACTATGTGGATTGATAGAATGAATTAGGTGTAAAAATAAAAAATTTACCCAATTTAATGGTTAAAGGTATTTTGATAATTTCACTTCCGTTACAAGTCAAACCTTGACAAAAGCTGTTAGCTTTAAATTGACATGTGTATTTTGAAATGACAAAAACTTTAAGTAAGCCTTAATATTTCTTTCATATTGTAAATTTGCTTTATCACACATGATTCTCTCAAACCATTTTAAGTGTTCATATCAAACATTAAGACTACGATTTAATTGTATATTATTATTGGTCTTAATAGTTTACAAAATGAGTTTGAATGTTTTCATTAAGTAATTTTCTCTAGAACATATTGAACACAAGTTTAGAAAATTACTTAATAAGTTTTTAAACTAAGTCTTCATTTGAGAAAGTTAAGAAAAACTCCCATAAAATTCATAAGTGTTTTGGGGTGAATAAAACAAAGATCACATAATTTCTAACCCAAAATGACTCAGAAAAGAGCAAGAAAAGCATAAGGGATCGATCCCTCATGTTGAGGCATCCCCAAGTGGCGGAATGCTCCAAAAAGCTCAAAAGGCAAAATATGAGGCATGGGATCGATCCCCTTTTAGCAAAATGCATAGGAGGCTAAAAATGAAGTAAGGGATCGATCCCTTAGGGCATAGGATTGATCCCCTAACATGTGAAAAGCCTCAAACGGCTAGTTTTTGTGAAATACAACTGTAACTTTTGTTTTTGGCTCCACCTAACATCAAGAATACATCCAAAGGACTATAAATAGAGGCTTGGAAGCTCAAGAAAGGAAAGAGAGCAGCTAAGACATTTCATTCTTCAATTTCTTCATCTTTTCCAAGCATCTCAAAGATTACAAGAGCTAGAATTCAATATCCTTCATTACTCTCAATATCTTTGTATTCTATAGCACAATACTTTAGAGTTTCCTTTCTAGAGCTTAACTCTTGTAATCATTTGCCTATCTAGAGGCCTTCTTTGATTACACTCTATGTAAACCCAATCACATATTGTAAAAAGGAGTGAACCCTTGAGTGCTATATTGGGTAGATAAGGTTTACTCCTTGAGCCCAGAAAAGGAGGGGATAGGTTTCTCTTGAGCCTGTGAAAAAAGGGATTGTAAAGATAAATTCAACTTAGTGAATTTTGGGAAAATCCTTGGGAGCTTCTCAAGGTAGAGGACGTAGGCAAGGTTCCCGAACCTCTATAAATTACTTGTGTACATTTCTTTTTCCCTTATCTCTTTATTTACTTGCAATTATATTGTGTTTCTTGTATTGAATTTGGATTGCATGCTTGCATAGCCTAGAGAACTTAGAAAACATTAATATAGGTTAGTGAATTTAGAAGAACCAAAAAATGAACTTAAGGTTAGCTAAAAACTGATTCACCACCTTCTCAGTATTGTTATAGAGCCAACAATTGGTTTCAAAGCTTGGGCTCGAGATTGATTTGGATTAACATCCATCAAGCAAAACGATCATAAATGGCTCATTTGAACATAGGTACACACTTAGAAGAAGAGGGACACTCATTAGTTAGGCCTCCACTTTTAAATAGAGAGAATTACTCATATTGAAAAACTAGGATGATGTTGTTTGTGTAATCAAATGACTATAAAGTATGGAGAGTGATAGTTAATGGTCCTAAAATTCCAATGAAGAAAGTAGATGGAAAGGATGTCCCTAAGAGTGAGGATGAGTGGGACACAAATGACATGAGATTGGTACAATTGAATGCCAAGGCTATGCACACTCTCTTTTGTGCATTAGGTCCCAATGAATATAATAGAGTCTCCCTATGTGAGAATGCCAAGCAAATATGATACAAATTAGCCATTACACATGAAGGAGCAAATCAAGCTAGAGAAACAAAAGTAGGAATGCTCACACATGATTATGAACTTTTTAGGATGAAAGAAGATGAGTCCATGAATAATATGTTTACTAGGTTTAATGACATAATCAATGGACTTAAGGCTTTAGGCAAGACCTATTCCAATGTAGAAATGGTTAAGAATAGCTTGCCAAAATCTTGGGAGGCAAAGGTATCCGCAATAGAAGAGTCTAAGGATCCTAATACCTTGTCTCTAGATAAGCTTATGGGCTCCCTACTTACATATGAAATGAAAATAAAAAGAAATGAAGTGCCTTCAAAGAAAGTAGGGGTAGCACTTAAGTCTTCCACTCATGAAAACATTAGAGGTTATAGTGATGAGAGTGGAGATAAGGAAGAAAAGGAAATGGCAATTTTTGCCAAAAGATTTAATAGATTTACAAGGATGAAGGAGAGAGAGAATGATATGAGAAATCAAAGAAGGGAGGTAATGAGAGGAGAGTCAAGTAGGAAAGAAAAAGATCCTTTAATCTGTTATGAGTGTAATGAACTGGGTCATACTAAGTTGAAATGTCCCTTACTTAGAAAGAAAAATGATAGGAAGCCTAAGAAAAAGGCATTTGTAGCTGCATGGAGCGATAGTGATAGCTCCGATGATGAAATCATAGATGATAAGATAGCTTAGTCATGCTTTATGGCCATTAGTGATGATGAGGCTAGTTTTAGTTCTAGTGAAGATAATGTTTATACATTTGATGAATTACAAAATGCCTTTAATGAATTAGCAAATGAATTTCAATGCATGAACTCTAAATATAAGAAAATCATTGCTAATTTGAAAATAGAAAAGGAAGCATTGACAAATGCTAAGCTAGAACTAGAGAAGATATTAGAAGAAGCAAACTTAGAAATAAATGAGTTGAATAAAAAGAATACAAATTTGCAAAACTCATTTTCTAGGTTCTACATGGGTCAACAAAAATTGGATCACATGCTTAAGACCCAAAAAGCTTCTTTGACAAAGATGGGTTAGGATATAATGCAAATAAAAAGGAAACTCATCTAAAAAATTTTCTTGTCAACAAAAATTCTATGCATGATATATCTCTCACATGTTCACTATGCAGTAGAATAGGACACTCATCATAAGCATGCATTTATAGAAAAGAGGAAGAGTAGTTAGAAAAATGTGGGTGCCAAAACATGTTATAAATAATGATGAATTGAATTTGAAATGGATCCCTAAAGGATCAGAAATTGTTTGCACTAATCCTCAAGGACCCAAGAAAACTTGGGTACCAAAACATGTTTGAATTTGTTTGTTGTAGGGGTGTTAGAGCATGGAGCTACAATGAAACAGTGAAGTTCAAATGCTCTACATATCCCATGGAGTTTGCTTATGCCAATAAGAAAGAGAAAGAGCTTGGGAATCCATCCTTGGCAAGGTCACAACAATTCCTCAAAGGATAGCTCAAGATGGATTTAACAAATCAAGGCAAATGATTCTCAAGAAAAGGAGTTTTGTAAGCTTAAATTCTATCTTCTCAAAACTCATATTTGCTAAAATTATTTGTGTGATTTAATGAGGCATTTTGTTGATGATCCTTGATGCATGAATGAATGAAATGCATGATAAATGATTTTTGATTATTTTGTGGACAATTCTTGATGATTGGATGAAAAGCATATAACATGGTTTTGAAATGATTATTGGATTTTTAGAATTTGAGCAAGTTCGCTATGTGCTGATAATATATTTACTTGCTCCAAAAATGTCAAATATGTCATTCATGCAAAATGCCATGTCATAAGCATTAATGAAGAATTTGTATATTAGAAATCATGGCATGATGTTCACAAGTGTGGTGACTTGATGATATGTGCTTAAAATCTATGTGAACATGTTTGTTTTGGCATATTTGTGTTTTTCAATGCTTTGGTTTTTCTAAAATGTGCATAACTTTTATGATGACCACTTTTGAGACCAAAAATGCATTTTATGGTGCAAATCCTTCCAAAATTAGGAAATCTATTGTTAAATGATTGTCACGACCCGAATGTCAATGACATCCACTTAACACTTACTAGATTTGCTTACGAAAATTTCGAACCAAATTTTTCTTTTTCTACTTACGGTTTGTATTCGGTGTTAGTGTAGTATCTAAATTCCGATCCTATCTTACTCATATTATTTCTCGAGCTATGACACGTTTCTCAAAGAGGTTTTTCTTATGATTTTCGTCTTATTTTACTATTCCCAAAAGAAACAGATCGAAAACCTCCCCTTTGTATTTTATCAATTTCCCCAGGTATAATTCCCTGCACAAAACGCATTTCTAAATCACATAATACAACAGCTGGTGTTTCTCCACAATTTCATGCAATCACGTATTTCAAGATCTCGAGAGTTTAACCGTTACTAAGTTCGTATCTACCACATTTATACATAATTCAAAACATAATTTAAGACCTGGATCGGACTCGATAACCACCTAGACTCTCATAGTCATCTAATGCGATCCATAGTTACATCCCACATATTATCTTAGTATTGTGAAAGTTAACGTACACATAATTATCAAAATGATATACTATCAGTATACCTCAAAATACAAAATGCTAGCTCTGGAGAACGCAATGGGTACCACTACTAGGTACGATTTCCCAGGAGCCTACGCGAAGCCTGAGCCGGCTATCAACTCGTATGATCTGCAGTTGTTAAATTAAGGGGTGAGCAATCCACGGCTCAGTAAGTAGTTTAAATAAAACATACTAGGCTCATATCGTAAAACACGATCATACATGCTTGAGTTATTGTAAATTAGCATGTATGGGTTATACTAAGGTTTATTACCCTTTTCGTAAGTGTACACACGTCATAACTTACTCATACTTACTTTTCATCCTTAGTTACACCAGTCATCGTTCTTATTAAAAATATAATTATGTGTGGAAGCACGAGTATTCAAGTAGCACATGTTCAATGACATATATAGACATAACTCAAATAATCGAAAGAAACGAACATTCAAGTAGCACATGTTCAAATGGCATATATAGATATCATTCAATAATCACATACATCATGTGTCATATGCCTAAGATCTATGTCATCCTTCAACATTCATCGCCTTCATGAATCACAATCACTTACTTACTTATAATCGCAATACCCTACGATTTCTCATATTTCGTCGAAACTTGTATAGTACTTAGTTCCCGAAGGATTTTAGGGGTGTGACGAACCAGCACAATCGGCCATGGCAACCTCTCTGGGCCCATCAGACAACGATTGCCTAGCTTCATCACTCATCCGTACTGTCCTCTATGGCCCAAAGTCCACTCGAGGTTTTAGAGATTATGACGAACCAGCACAATCGGCCATGGCAACCTCTCTGGGCCCATCAGACAACGATTGCCTAGCTTCATCACTCATCCGTACTGTCCTCTATGGCCCAAAGTCCACTCGAGGTTTTAGAGATTATGACGAACCAGCACAATCGGCCATGGCAACCTCTCTGGGCCCATTAGACAACGATTGCCTAGCTTCATCACTCATCCGTACTGTCCTCTATGGCCCAAAGTCCACTCGAGGTTTTAGAGATTATGACGAACCAGCACAATCGGCCATGGCAACCTCTCTGGGCCCATCAGACAACGATTGCCTAGAGGTGACTCCCACGGTTCGGAATTCGAGTCTTTACTCTTGGTACATAAAACTAGGTGCTAATTGAGGTCTATGGACTCAACATCGAGACGATAGGTGTATTTGGTACTCAACTCACGTATTCATACCCAAGCATAACAATATGTTAACATATTCAATGATCATGAGAGTGCCATAACACATAACACATTACACAATACACGACAAAGATCACCTTTTAAATAAGGGCATTTCACAGGCACATTATGTTCGGTTTAAAACTCTTGCATAATTATTCTAATTATCTTACCCGTAATGCTCAACCAATATCCTATATAATTTAATTAATTATTTAATAAGGATTCCTTCATCTCTTACGAGACGATGCTAGTAAGATTTATTTAACCCACTTACCTCGGTGCTTGGTAGGTTACCTTTCCTCGATCCTCAACTCAAGCTAAACTCCTACACCGCTCCAAATTCACTACAATTAAATCAAATGATGTTTCAATAACATGTCTTAATTATATTTTGATCATATATCAATTATATGTCTTAGGATCTAAACTATTCTAACTCATTTCTTTGGTGAGGGACTAGATTCTTTATGTGTCTTTCGAAACATTATTTACTCGGTTTAATTTTTAAACCCCATTTTGTTCTTCTAACTTCCATGGCTGCTCAACAACAAGGTTATCTCTTATATACATAATTTCTTTTCTATATTTCTCTTAGCTTCAACCACGCCACAACATCTACACAGCGAAAATTCTGGTTTCACTTATTCCTGCCATACACGCATGTAACAACAATTTTATTTTATTTTATTTTATTTTCCAGTAACATCATCAACAATCAAGGGTTTCAGCCTTAATAATTTCCTATACACTCTCCTTCTAAACTTTATCCTTACCTATCATTTACTTAGCTAACAACATCATAATCCAACGATTAACATGCATAAAACATAAGCTGAAGATTTTCTTACCTGTGCAAGAAACGTTACCGCCTGAAACAGAACAAGTCTGCTTGCTGTTTTCTTGCACGAAAGGCTGAGGTGTTGAGGTGTTTATAAATCTTTTTAAGTAGGAAACAACTTTTATAAAGAAGGCTTAACCGATTAAATGAAAGGAAGAGGGGTCTTTAGCATGGAAAAATCGGAGAAGCTCGAGGATTAGAGAAAACGGGAGAATGAAAATGAAACAGAATGCAGCCTCATAAGGCGGTGTAACCAGCTGGAAACAAATAATTAAAGTGGGGTTTTGTTGTTATAATTTAATTGGCCATCATTTAATTTGAATTAGTAAAATTCTAACATAATTTATTTAAAGTCTAAAATGTCCTCTAAAGTCTCTATATTTACTCATGTTGCCACTACACCTTCTCTTTTCTGTTCCAGCCCACTTTTTTAATTACATTTTCATTTATTTAATTTACTTCTTAAGCCAAATTATGGCTTATTTGGTCCACTTTGACCACTTCATGGGAAAAGTATTTTTTTGCCCTTATACAACTTGAAAATTTTCAATTCTATCACACCTTTCTTTCGATATTTATAAAATATCAAAAATTTATTTATTTAAAATTTATTATTCCGTACATGTACAGTATAAATTAACGAGTTCTCACATTCTCCCCACCTTAAGAAATTTGGTCCCCCAAATTTTCTGTGTCTATCTGAAATAGGTGAGGGTATTTCTCTCTCATTAAGCTTTCTAACTCCCATGTGGCTTCCTCTGAAGAGTGGTGCTGCCAAAGCACTTTGACTAAAGGGATTGTCTTAGACCTCAATATCTTATCTTTCCTGTCTACGATCCGAATTGGTCTCTCGACATAGCTTAAGTCCTCTCTAATCTCCAGTGGCTCATACTCGATCACATGAGATGGGTCCGGATGATATTTCCGTAGCATCGACACATGAAAGACGTTATGCACACCCGATAGCTCCGGGGGTAATGCTAGTCGATATGCTACGTCACCCACTCTCTCCAATATCTCAAACGGACCAATGTATCGAGGACTCAACTTCCCTTTCTTGCCAAATCTCATTATGCCTTTAGACGGAGAGATTCTCAAGAACACTTTATCACCCACTTGGAACTCTAAAGGCCTCCTTCGACAGTCGGCATAACTTTTCTGTCTACTTTGGGCTGTCCTCAGTCTATCACATATCAATCTCACATCTTCGGAAGCTTTCTCTACAATCTCCGGAGTGAATAACTTTCTTTCACCTACCTCTTCCCAGCCAATGGGAGACCTACACCTACGCCCGTACAATGCCTCGTAAGGTGCCATCCCAATACTAGAGTGAAAGCTGTTGTTATATGCAAACTCCGCTAGTGCCAGATGATCATCCCATGAGCCTCGAAAATCCATAACACATGCCCTCAACATGTCCTCAAGTGTCTGAATAGTCCTCTCTGATTGCCCATCGGTTTGAGGATGGAAGGCTGTGCTAAAGCTTAGTTTAGTTCCCAAGGCATCTTGGAAGTGTTCCCAGAAACGGGAAGTAAACCGAGAATCCCTGTCCGAAACTATGCTCACTGGGACTCCATGTAACCTCACAATCTCCTTAACATACATATTTGCTAAGGCACTAAGCGAGTCAGTAGCCTTCATAGCTAGGAAATGAGCGGATTTTGTCAATCTGTCAACTATCACCCAGATCGCATCATGATTCCTACGAGTCCTCGGGAGCCCCATAATGAAGTCCATAGTCACATGCTCCCACTTCCATGTAGGTATGGGCAAAGGCTTTAGTAAGCCCGCTGGCCGCTGGTGTTCAATCTTAACCTTTTGGCACACTAGACACCTCGACACAAAGGTCGCTATATCTTTCTTCATACCAGCCCACCAAAACACCTTTCGTAAATTCTGATACATCTTCGTATTCCCTGGATGCATAGTGTATTTGGAGCTGTGTGCCTCTTCTAAAATTTGCCTCTTCAACATCTCATCATTCGGGACATAAATTCTACCCCTATATCTCAACAACCCATCATCTGAAACCCTAAACTCTGAGTCTTGTCCCGGTTGTATTCCACCAATGATCTCCACAAGTCTAGGATCCTCTTTCTGAGCTTGTCTAATTTGATCCATAATGTTAGGCTCTATCCTCAAGCTAGCCATCAAATACTCACCATCGGGCTCTAGGTTGATATTCAACTCTGAAAATTTCTCCAGCAAATCCCATTCCCGGACCATCATGTAACTAACAAAACCCACACTCTTCCTACTTAATGCATCCGCTACCCGGTTTGCTTTACCCGGATGATAGAGAATCTCGCAGTCATAGTCCTTCAATAGCTCCATCCATCTTCTCTGTCTCATATTCAACTCTTTCTGCGAGAATAGGTACTTTAAGCTCTTGTGGTCTGTATAAACCTGAAACCGCTCACCATACAAATAATGGCGCCATATCTTTAGCGCAAACACTACCGCTGCCAACTCCAGATCATGAGTAGGGTAGTTCCTCTCGTGGTCCTTCAACTGTCTTGAACCATATGCCACTACTCTACCATTCTGCATCAACACACACCCTAGACCCTGTAGAGAAGCATCACTATACACTGCAAATCCTCCGGATCCACTTGGAACCGTCAACACAGGAGCCGTAGTCAACCTTTGCTTGAGTTCTAGAAAGCTACGCTCACACGCATCATTCCATTCAAACTTGACATCCTTGCGTGTAAGTCGGGTTAGTGGAGCAGCAAGCTTGGAAAACCCCTCTACAAATCTCCTATAGTAACCTGCAAGCCCTAAAAAGCTGCGAATCTCGGTCACTGTTTTAGGCCTCTCCCAATTCATCACGGCCTCTATCTTAACTGGATCAACTGCTACACCATCCTTGGATACCACATGCCCCAGAAAACTGATTTGTTCCAACCAAAACTCACACTTGCTGAACTTCGCGTATAGCCCTTCCTTCCTAAGAGTTTGGAGTACTATGTGGAGGTGGTGCTCATGTTCTTCCCGGGATCGGGAATACACCAGTATGTCATCTATGAACACAATGACGAACTTATCCAAGTGAGGCTTGAATACTTCATTCATCAATGCCATGAATGCTGCAGGGGCATTCGTTAGGCCGAATGGCATAACTAGGAATTCGTAGTGGCCATATCGAGTTCTAAAGGCTGTCTTTGGCACATCTTCCCCTTTAATCCTCAATTGGTGGTACCCCGACCTCAAATCAATCTTCGAAAATATTTGGGCACCTTTCAATTGATCCAACAGATCATCAATCCTAGGCAGGGGATACTTATTCTTCACCGTTGCTTGATTCAACTGCCTATAATCGATACATAGCCTCAAACTGCCATCCTTCTTTTTCACAAACAACACTGGAGCTCCCCATGGCGACACACTCGGTCTTATGAACCCTTTGTCCAACAACTCTTGTAATTGCTTTTTCAACTCCTCTAACTCAACTAAGGCCATTCGATACGGGGGCTTGGATATGGGTTGAGTGCCTGGGAGTAGCTCTATAGCAAACTCCATCTCTCTTTCCGGAGGTAGCCCTGGTAGCTCATCCGGAAATACATCGGAGAAGTCCTTGACAACTGGGATGTCAGACAGTTCCGATTGGCTCTTTTCGGCATCCTCGACAAACGCGAGATAGCCTTCACAAACAAATCAATCTCATATTAGTGAGACACCAATAAAATCATAATTATTCTATTCATTATCTCCAAGACGTAGTACAAGCTTTTCAGGTAAGGAGAAAGTAACAACTTTGCTATAGCAGTCCACACTGGCATGGTGGTTGGTTAGCCAATCCATGCCTAGTATTACATCAAAGTCATACATGTCTAATAACACCAAATCTACCACTAGGTATTTATCTCCCACCTTTACTTTACACTTACGATACACATGTTCGGTCATTTGAAATTCTTTGAGCGGAGTAATCACATGTAATAGATGTCCTAAGGGCTCACACTCTATATGCAATTTACTAGCAAACATAGGTGAAATAAAGGAGTGTGTTGAGCCTGGATCAACAAGTACAAATGCTTCTAAATTACAAATAGTAAGCTTACCCTTAATGACCGAACCAGAAGCGTCGGCTGTTTCTTGGTCGAGAGCAAACACCCTTCCATGCTCCATGGGTTTCTTACCCTTATCTTGGGCCTTCTTCTGCTGGGCTATCGATGGTCTATCATCTCGTTTTTCTGTGGCCTTAGGATGGGGGCAATCTCTAATCAAGTGGCCTCTTTCACCACAATTAAAACAAGCTCCGGAAGATTTAAGACAAGGTCGATCCCTATGAATTCTGCCGCAAGCAGTACACGGCTGAGAAGTATCAATGGGTGTTGTAGTTACGGCTCGAGTAGTGGGTGTAGCTGTAGTAATAGGCCTAATAGCCTGTGATCGAGGCGCAACAAACTTCTGCCTCTTACTAGGGCCCTGATATCTTCTTTGTTCTGGCCTCCTTCTATCAAATCTTTTATTAGGGGGCTGGTTCGGCTTGGGCTGTCTTCTAGCATCATATTCGGCCTGAGAAGCCTCAATTTCTTGTTCGACTGTCAATGCCTTCCTCACAATAGCCGCATACTCCGTAAGCTCAAAGGGCCTAACTCTACCCCTAATATTGGACCTCAAACCCGAAGTGAATTTCTCTGCCTTCTTCTCATCATTGTTGGCATAATCCGCATCATATTTGACTAAGGCAGTGAATCGGGTCTCATACTCCTCTACTTTCATAGACCCTTGCTTTAGTTCAAGAAACTGTGTCTTCTTCTTTCGTCTTGCCACTGCCGACACATAATAATCCATAAAGGTCTCAACAAACTTCTCCCATGTAATAATGGGATCTTTGGCCAATACCAAGGGCTCATTAGTCTTCCACCACTTCTGAGCCTCACCTCTCATCATATACACGGCTAAGGATACCTTCTCGGTGGAATTGCAGCCCATGTATTTAAAGAGGAACTCCATCTCCTCTATCCACTCTTCCGCCTTAGTGGGATCTTTTTCCCCCTTGAACTGTGGAGGATTCATCTTTTGAAATTGCTTCAAGAGAGACATATTCCGATCCACTGGACTCCCGACCTGAATAGTAGCTGGCTGCGGCACGGCTACTTGGGGTGTAACTGGAGGAGGAGCAATCTGTGGCTCTACGGGAGTCGGTGGAGGCGGTACCTGTGGTGGTGCAGGTGGAGACACTACGGGAGCAGATGGAGGCACCAAAGGTGCTGAAGATGCATGTGGAGGTGGCGGAGCCTGAGGTACACTAGTTTGGTTTGCCACAAGTTGTTGTAGCAAGGCTGTCATAACCTCATAATTCTGCTCCATTCTAGCCATCCTCGCCTCCATGCTATCCGGTGGTGGTGGAGTCGGATGTGGAGGAGTCGGATGTGGAGGTGATGGAGGTGCAGAGGGTGAAGGAGTCGAGGGTGGTATTGCTGACCCCCGAGATGGCCTCCCGGGTCCACCTCTACGTCTCGTTCTCCTCATTCTACTCAAATTTCAAGTGCCTATACCAAGAGCAGATCAATCTCAGTATAAGTCAAATTTGGAAACTTTCACATAAATTTCACAGTACATGGGATGTAACGCTACAGACAATCTAACTACACTACCACGTACTAGACAAACCATGCTCTGATACCATTTAATCTGTCACGACCCGAATGTCAATGACATCCACTTAACACTTACTAGATTTGCTTACGAAAATTTCGAACCAAATTTTTCTTTTTCTACTTACGGTTTGTATTCGGTGTTAGTGTAGTATCTAAATTCCGATCCTATCTTACTCATATTATTTCTCGAGCTATGACACGTTTCTCAAAGAGGTTTTTCTTATGATTTTCATCTTATTTTACTATTCCCAAAAGAAACAGATCGAAAACCTCCCCTTTGTATTTTATCAATTTCCCCAGGTATAATTCCCTGCACAAAACGCATTTCTAAATCACATAATACAACAGCTGGTGTTTCTCCACAATTTCATGCAATCACGTATTTCAAGATCTCGAGAGTTTAACCGTTACTAAGTTCGTATCTACCACATTTATACATAATTCAAAACATAATTTAAGACCTGGATCGGACTCGATAACCACCTAGACTCTCATAGTCATCTAATGCGATCCATAGTTACATCCCACATATTATCTTAGTATTGTGAAAGTTAACGTACACATAATTATCAAAATGATATACTATCAGTATACCTCAAAATACAAAATGCTAGCTCTGGAGAACGCAATGGGTACCACTACTAGGTACGATTTCCCAGGAGCCTACGCGAAGCCTGAGCCGGCTATCAACTCGTATGATCTGCAGTTGTTAAATTAAGGGGTGAGCAATCCACGGCTCAGTAAGTAGTTTAAATAAAACATACTAGGCTCATATCGTAAAACACGATCATACATGCTTGAGTTATTGTAAATTAGCATGTATGGGTTATACTAAGGTTTATTACCCTTTTCGTAAGTGTACACACGTCATAACTTACTCATACTTACTTTTCATCCTTAGTTACACCAGTCATCGTTCTTATTAAAAATATAATTATGTGTGGAAGCACGAGTATTCAAGTAGCACATGTTCAATGACATATATAGACATAACTCAAATAATCGAAAGAAACGAACATTCAAGTAGCACATGTTCAAATGGCATATATAGATATCATTCAATAATCACATACATCATGTGTCATATGCCTAAGATCTATGTCATCCTTCAACATTCATCGCCTTCATGAATCACAATCACTTACTTACTTATAATCGCAATACCCTACGATTTCTCATATTTCGTCGAAACTTGTATAGTACTTAGTTCCCGAAGGATTTTAGGGGTGTGACGAACCAGCACAATCGGCCATGGCAACCTCTCTGGGCCCATCAGACAACGATTGCCTAGCTTCATCACTCATCCGTACTGTCCTCTATGGCCCAAAGTCCACTCGAGGTTTTAGAGATTATGACGAACCAGCACAATCGGCCATGGCAACCTCTCTGGGCCCATCAGACAACGATTGCCTAGCTTCATCACTCATCCGTACTGTCCTCTATGGCCCAAAGTCCACTCGAGGTTTTAGAGATTATGACGAACCAGCACAATCGGCCATGGCAACCTCTCTGGGCCCATTAGACAACGATTGCCTAGCTTCATCACTCATCCGTACTGTCCTCTATGGCCCAAAGTCCACTCGAGGTTTTAGAGATTATGACGAACCAGCACAATCGGCCATGGCAACCTCTCTGGGCCCATCAGACAACGATTGCCTAGAGGTGACTCCCACGGTTCGGAATTCGAGTCTTTACTCTTGGTACATAAAACTAGGTGCTAATTGAGGTCTATGGACTCAACATCGAGACGATAGGTGTATTTGGTACTCAACTCACGTATTCATACCCAAGCATAACAATATGTTAACATATTCAATGATCATGAGAGTGCCATAACACATAACACATTACACAATACACGACAAAGATCACCTTTTAAATAAGGGCATTTCACAGGCACATTATGTTCGGTTTAAAACTCTTGCATAATTATTCTAATTATCTTACCCGTAATGCTCAACCAATATCCTATATAATTTAATTAATTATTTAATAAGGATTCCTTCATCTCTTACGAGACGATGCTAGTAAGATTTATTTAACCCACTTACCTCGGTGCTTGGTAGGTTACCTTTCCTCGATCCTCAACTCAAGCTAAACTCCTACACCGCTCCAAATTCACTACAATTAAATCAAATGATGTTTCAATAACATGTCTTAATTATATTTTGATCATATATCAATTATATGTCTTAGGATCTAAACTATTCTAACTCATTTCTTTGGTGAGGGACTAGATTCTTTATGTGTCTTTCGAAACATTATTTACTCGGTTTAATTTTTAAACCCCATTTTGTTCTTCTAACTTCCATGGCTGCTCAACAACAAGGTTATCTCTTATATACATAATTTCTTTTCTATATTTCTCTTAGCTTCAACCACGCCACAACATCTACACAGCGAAAATTCTGGTTTCACTTATTCCTGCCATACACGCATGTAACAACAATTTTATTTTATTTTATTTTATTTTCCAGTAACATCATCAACAATCAAGGGTTTCAGCCTTAATAATTTCCTATACACTCTCCTTCTAAACTTTATCCTTACCTATCATTTACTTAGCTAACAACATCATAATCCAACGATTAACATGCATAAAACATAAGCTGAAGATTTTCTTACCTGTGCAAGAAACGTTACCGCCTGAAACAGAACAAGTCTGCTTGCTGTTTTCTTGCACGAAAGGCTGAGGTGTTGAGGTGTTTATAAATCTTTTTAAGTAGGAAACAACTTTTATAAAGAAGGCTTAACCGATTAAATGAAAGGAAGAGGGGTCTTTAGCATGGAAAAATCGGAGAAGCTCGAGGATTAGAGAAAACGGGAGAATGAAAATGAAACAGAATGCAGCCTCATAAGGCGGTGTAACCAGCTGGAAACAAATAATTAAAGTGGGGTTTTGTTGTTATAATTTAATTGGCCATCATTTAATTTGAATTAGTAAAATTCTAACATAATTTATTTAAAGTCTAAAATGTCCTCTAAAGTCTCTATATTTACTCATGTTGCCACTACACCTTCTCTTTTCTGTTCCAGCCCACTTTTTTAATTACATTTTCATTTATTTAATTTACTTCTTAAGCCAAATTATGGCTTATTTGGTCCACTTTGACCACTTCATGGGAAAAGTATTTTTTTGCCCTTATACAACTTGAAAATTTTCAATTCTATCACACCTTTCTTTCGATATTTATAAAATATCAAAAATTTATTTATTTAAAATTTATTATTCCGTACATGTACAGTATAAATTAACAAGTTCTCACAATGATTTTTCATCCACAGTTTTCATTCATACAAGTCCAAAATCATGTTACACAAATGTTTGAATTTTTACTTGGACTTAAAATACTCAAAAACAGAGTTTTAGTACCTTAAAAGTTGTCTATCAAAATGCTACAGTTTTTAGACTGGGGATCGATCCCTCGTAGGAAAGGATCGATCTTGGCTAAAATGCAGAAAATCAGCATTCTGTATATAAGGGATCGATCCCCCCAAGGCAAAACGCCTTCCTTGCACTATTTTCAACCGAATTTGAGAATGATTTTTCATTTACTTGATACTTTCTTTCATCTCAACTTAAGATTCATTATTTTAACTTCTCTTTGATGATCTTTTAATATGAAAAATCACTTTTCATTGGTATCATGCCTCAACTTCAACAATTAATATCTTCCTTTCTTGAACTTAAGAGTGCAAATTCATTTTTCTTATTGAAGACATTCATGAATTGCATAAATCTTGAAATAATCTTGAAATATAATTTCAATGAATGCTTAAATATTGTTTTGAGAACTATTTCATGATTTGTGTATTGATTTAAAAATTTTTGATGAACTTGTGCATAATGAATATTGTTCATACCTTTTGTTCATCTTTGTCAAGCATGCTTAGAGGATTTTATCTCATAGCTTGACTCACATATTCCCATTAGGCATGATGATATATTTTTGATAGAATATAAATAATTAAAGGTCAATATATATGCTTGAATGATAAAATGATCATAACTTGACCTTAATGATAGAATTCAAACATGACTTAGGTGAATGAAATACATGAGATACAAAAAGCTTTACTTAGAGTCATAATTATCCTTGGCCTACAATTTGTGATGATAAATGGATCTTAAATGTTCACGTGCATGAAAACTTATCACCCATGAACTTAGATTGATCCTATGGCCAAATTTCTAAAGAACTTAGGTTTTAATGACAACATCTACATTCAAGGATAAATGCAAACTTGAACAAATACACTTTTATCGATCTCAATGCATTGAATCTTGATTGTTTTGATGTTGAACTTGCATGTTTGCTTTGGTTGAATCAATGATCATGTCTATGAGATGAGAATATTAGTTTTTATGAAATTATACTTGACTTCACTCATAGATTGAAAATCTTAATGATAAAATACATTTTAGCTCGATAATATTGATTCACTTAGGTAAAACCATTTTAGTTAAAATAGCATCTACCCTCTAGAACCTTAAATGATGAAAACAATTAGGGATATGGCTAAGAGGAAAATCTTGAACCTTTCCTTACTCATAATTTGTTAAGGATTAGAATTGCAAAATGAGCATAGGATTTTTGTGCTTATGACTATGGAAGAAAATGTGTGTGCTTGGATGATATAAATTTTTGAATCTTCCATTTATGCTTATGAATATGGATTAACATTTTACGATAGGACGCTAATGTTTAATTAATCCATATGCATATTTGATGGTGTGTGATTGTGTTGTTACTTGTTTGACTTGGTTAAGCACATCACACATAACAATTAACATCATGCAAAATGTCTAAGTTAACCATTGGTAACAATTAGTATGAGTTTTAAATTGACAATTCTTCTCCTTCTCTTTAGAGTGAAATGACAAATAGAGAAGAATTTATTTAGGATATTTTTGCATGAGATAATTTTTGTGCTAGAATTTGTGGATAATTAACATACGTATTAATTCTAAGCACATTCTTACTTGAAAATGATTTATGAGCTCAATGCATATGATATGTCATCTAATTTCAACTCATATTCATGATGTATTGACATGCACCTTAGATGGACCTTAGAGAACAATTGATGTATCTAGGTGCTTGAAAGAATTAAAATGGGTAAGTTATAGATTTTAGTAGATACATTGTAAACAACTTGCGTCATTATCTACCAATTGAGAGCTTCTTGCAAATTATTTATGAACAATTGGTATAGGATCATAAGCAATGTCTTTTGCTTGCATCCACATTTCATATTTTTTTATGGACATTGATTTATGTATTTGTGCTATTAGTCCCATGTACTAACTTTTTTCTTGTTGGATGGAGCATATTTCTTTGTTCTCACATTTATTAAGCCATAGCTTTAGGGGGAGCATAATTTTTCCTTCTTTTTGCTATGACAAAAAGAAGGAGAAATAATAGGTTTGGAAATTCTTTTGAAAACCATGCTAATATTTAGGGGGAGCTTTATAATTAAAACCATGCTCTATTTGAGGGGGACTAATTCATCAAAGAATTTTTAAAGAAAATTTACCTTAAGTTTTGTTATATCAAAAATGAGGAGATTGTTAGCTTTAAATTGACATATGTATTTTGAAATGACAAAAACTTAAGTAAGCCTTAATGTTTCTTTCATATTGTAAATTTGTTTTATCACACATGATTCTCTCAAAACATTTTAAGTGTTCATATCAAACATTAAGACCATGATTTAATTGTATATTCTTATTGGTTTTAATACTTTACAAAATGAGTTTGAATGTTTTCAATAAGTAATTTTCTCTGGAATATATTGAACACAAGTTTAGAAAATTACTTAATAAATTTTTGGACTAAGTCTTCATTTGAGAAAGTCAAGAAAAACTCCAATAAAATTCATAAATGTTTTGGGGTGAATTAAAACAAAGATCACATAATTTCTAACCCAAAATGACTCAGAAAAGTGTGAGAAAAGCATGAGGGATCGATCGCCCATGTTGAGGGATCCATCCCCAAGTGGCAGAATGCTCCAAAAAGCTTAAGAGGCAAAATATGAGGCATGAGATCGATCCCCTAAGAGAACGGATCGATCCCATAAGGGAAGGGATCGATCCCCTTTTAGCAGAATGCATGGGAGGCTAAAAATGAAGCAAGGGATCGATCCTCTAGGGCATAGGATCAATCCCCCAACATGTGAAAAGCCTCCAGTGGCTAGTTTTTGTGAGATACAATGGTAACTTTTGTTTTTGGCTCCACCCTACATCAAGAATACATCCAAAGGACTATAAATATAGGCTTGGAAGCTCAAGAAAGGAGAGAGAGCAACTAAGACATTTCATTCTTCAATCTCATCATCTTCTCCAAGCATCTCAAAGATTACAAGAGCTAGAATTCAATATCCTTCATTACTCTCAATATCTTTGTATTCTATAGCATAATACTTTAGAGTTTCTTTTATAGAGCTTAACTTTTGTAATCATTTGCCTATCTAGAGGCCTTCTTTGATTACACTATTTGTAAACCCAATCGCATATTGTAAAGGGCAGTGAACCCTTGAGTGTTATATTGGGTAGATAAGGTTTACTCCTTGAGCCCGGAAAAAGGAGGGGATAGATTTCTCTTGAGCTTTGAAAAAGATAGAGGTTTCTCTTAAGCCTGCGAAAAAGAGGGATTGTAAAGACAAATTCAACTTAGTGAATTTTGGGAAAATCCTTGGGAGCGTCTCAAGGTAGAGGACGTAGGCAAGGTTACAGAATCTTTATAAATCACTTGTGTACATTTCTTTTTCCCTTCTCTCTTTATTTACTTGCAATTATATTGTGTTTGTTGTATTGAATTTAGATTGCATGCTTGCATAGCCTAGAGAACTTAGAAAACATTAATATAGGCTAGTGAATTTAGAAGAACTGAAAAATGAACTTAAGGTTAGCTAAAAACCAATTCACCCCCTCTCGGTATTGTTATAAAGCCAACAAAAGCTTATTCAATGATTAGAGTGAGTAAAATGGAGGTATTTTATGAGTGAATGAAATATTTTGGAGATTGGATAGACCATTTTTAACAAGGTCAAAGTGTAAAGTGCAAAATGATAACTCCGATGGGCTCAAACCTGTAGCCAAACTCCGATGGGCTCAAACCTGTAGCCAAGGACTTGTGCAAATTGTAGCAGAATTGGGCCACATCAAGTAAACTTAGCCAATTCTGCTAGCTTGCTGTCACATAATGCCTCAAGTATTCCTCTAACAAGGCATTAACCCGCTCCGTCTAACCATCCATTTGCGGTGGTTTGTTGTAGAAAACTTAAGTTCTGACCCTAATAACTTGAACAAAACGGTTCAAAACTTACTAGTGATCCGAGCATCACGATCGTTGATAATATCTTTGGGAACACCAAATACATTCACCAGATTCTTGAATAAGAGCTCAGCGGCTAGTTTTGCAGTACAAGCATGAGCCGCCGATATAAATACTGCATACTTAGAAAAGTGATCGACCACTACCATGATGGATCTCATCCCATCGACTGCCGGCAAATTCATAATAAAATCTATGGAGAGCGACTCCTAAGGCCTTTTAGGAATAGACAGTGGTTGAAGCAACCCAGCCTGCTTCTTCTTCTCGATCATGTCTAGTTGGCACACTAGACATGTGTGCACATAGTGCTCAACATTGGCCGGCAATAGTATCTCAATATCAAGGCTAACATCCTTTCCACGCTTGGATGTCCAACTTGATGTGTTTTGTGTGCTTCTTTCAACACTTCGTGCCTTACTCCCCTACCTTTAGGGACAAACAATCTATTACCATGAGCATATAACAGATTGTTTTCAACCCAATATTTTCAAATCAAGCCATCTTGAACTTGTTGCCTCAACTTGCAATAGGTATGATCTTCCTCTGCTACTTGCTTGATTCAGTCCAGCAAGTCAGAATATACTTTCTTTAAGGAAGCCACATAAAATTCCATATAAGATTGCACTTCCTTTTTGCTCAATGCATCCACAACCCGATTCTTACTGCCTGGACAGTGCAGCCATTCAATTGAACTCAGCAAGGAACTCTTGCCACCTTGCTTGCTTGGGGGACAAATTCTTCTGAGTCTTGAAGTAAGTATTTGCCACATTGTTTGTCACAACTGTGAACCTAGTCCCCAGCAAATAACGCTTCCACACAGTCAAGCAATGGACAACCGTAGTCATTTCCTTGTCATGGGCTGAGTAACATTGCTCAGCATCTTTTAGTTTCTGACTTTCATAAGCAATAGGGTGTCCCTCTTGGACCAACAACCCTCCAATTGCTTTATCTAAGGCATTTGTGTGTTCTTCAAAAGGAAGTTCAAAATTAGGAAGCTTCAGTATTGATTTCGAGGTTACTGCTTCCTTCACCTTCTCAAAGGCTTCTTGGCACTTAGTTGTCTACTCTCAAGTCTTCCCTTCCTTTAACAAATCGGTGAGTGGGCTAATCATTTTCGAGTATCCAACAACGAACTATCGATAATAGTTTATCAAACCAAGAAACGTTCTTAGCTCTGGCACTGACTTTAGGAAAGACCACTCAATAATGGCTTGTATCTTTCGCTCATCCATGCGATTTTCCCTTTGCTTATTCGATGGCCCAAGAACAAGATCTATCGCATCGCAAACTTGCACTTCTCTTTCTTAACAAAGAGTGTGTTCTTCCTCAATTTCAAGAGTACTTTCCAAAGGTATTGCACATGGTCATCAAGACTCTCGTTATACACAACAATGTCATCTAAGTACACCACCACAAAATTATCCAAAAACTCGTATAACACATCATTCATAAGGTTACAGAATGTAGTAGAAGCGTTAGTAAGATCAAAAGGCATCACAAGAAATTCAAACGAGCCATACCTCATTACCATGGTCTTCTTAGCCTCGTCCCCAAGGGCTATGCGGACTTGTTAGTATCCAGATCGCTGGTCTAGTTTGGTGAAGAATGAAGCCCTCGTCAACTTGTCAAATAAATCTGCCACATTCGGCAAGGGGTACTTGTTTTTGATCGTAACCTTATTCAGTGCTTGATAGTCCACACACATTCGAAGGACCCATCTTGTTTCTTTTGGAGGAAAACAGGAGCACCGTATGGGGCCTTCGATGGCTACACGAAACCTGCCTCTAGCAATGCATCAAGCTACTTGCGTAACTCAGCTAGCTCCAGGGGTGTCTTTCGATAAGGGGCTTTTGCTGGAGGTCGCGCACTCAGTTTTAACTCGATTTTATGATCGATGCCTTTCCTTGGATGTAATTTTTTAAGTAGCTTAGGTGGTATCATGTCACTAAATTCCTCAAGTACTTCAGCTATACAGTTAGGAACATCGACAACCTAATCGGGCTTGATCTCTACAAGTGCAGCAAGTATGGTTGTCTCACCCTGCTTTAAACTTGACTTCACTTGAGAAGCCGATTGCTCCAGAGGCTTCTCTGCCAATTGTCCCTTTTATTCCACTTGGACAAAAGTTGTGCACCTCTCATTACCGATCTATAAGCCACGAAGGTGTGGCATAGGTGCTACTTTCACCTCAATAAAGATTTCTATCTTAAGGATTAACTCAAAGTCATTGAGAGGCATGACCAAGAGTTAATGATATATATATTTATTTATTTATCAAATTATGTAATACTAGAGGTAGACAAAGGTCAATGTATTTGTCTAAAATTGTATATAATTTTTTATTCCAATTATTAATATACAAATATTTTTTAAAATATCTTTATAATAAAATACTATAATTATGTAATTAAGATATTGAACCTAATTCATAAACAGTTTTATATTTTATATATATATATATTTATTTACCGAGTTTTTTTAACTTATAAAATTTAATAAAACAGATGGAATGGAATTAAGGTAGAATCATACATACGGAATTGTGATTGCTTATAAGTCAATAGCCTAAAAATGCGGACCAAAAATTGGATTGGATAGTGAGTAATTTTTATATTGTTTAAAATTATTTTATTATTATTTATAAACTTTATATGTTTTATTTTTTTGGTGAACATATGTTATTATTGTTATTATTATTATTATTATTATTATTATTATTTATAGTTTTTTTGGTTACATATTATTTTTTATAGTTGAAGAGTGACGCAAACCCCTATAAAACAACTGAAACCTTATGTTCTTGCACGTTTTAAATGATAATATAATAAGTGATAAACGAAAAATAAAATTCTATGATAATTATATATTTGAGTTAAATGAAGATAAAACAGTTGAAATTTATTTTTTTAATTTCAAATATTTAAAATTAAACAATTAATTTAAGTATAAAAAATTAAAATTAATTTATTATTTTAAGTATCAAAAAGTTAAACTATCTACATAGGATATTTTCTTTTTAGCCAAAAGTTTTGGATTTTATATATTTATATAAGACATAATATTATTATATGAATTAATTAATAAGCTCAATGAGGAAAAGCTTCAAAATTTTGTTTTTGCCGCATGGGGAATCTAGAACAACAGGAACCAAGAATTACATGAGGATGATTGTACCAACCCCACTGTAGTGGCGGAATATATTTCTGATTACATGAGTGAGTTTGAGAATGCTCAAGAAAGGCCACAGAGATCTTTGACTAATGAGGAGCAGAGATGGGAGGCAACTAGCGGGAATGCATACAAAGTTAACTTTGATGAGGCTATTCATAGACATGCGAGGAAAGGTGGATTTGGCGTGATAATACGCGAAATGACAGAACCGGCAATTGTAGAAGCATAGAACTGGAAGGGGATGCAATGGAAATAATAGCGATGCTGAAAGACGAAAAGCAGAATCTGTTTTCGCTTGGAATGATACTAACAGAAGCCTGTGACAAATTGAAGCATTTCCAAGGTTATTCTGGCAGGCACACAAGGAGAGGAGGTAATCGAGTGGCACATGAATTATCTAAAGCAGGATTAGAATATTCTTCAGATATGTATTGGGTTGAAGATTATCCTAGTTTTCTTAAAAAAAGTACTGGATATTGATGTTGAGTTTTTATCTTAATGGAATGCATATTTTGTTTCAAAAAAATATTATTATAAAAAACTGATTTTTATTGAAATTAGAAATGTAACATTAGATCAATGATCAAGTGACTTTTGGCCCACATGTCATTTGTTCATATGAAATATACATGCCTTTTTTTAAAAAAGTATATGCAAATAAAAAATTTATACAAAATTTAATTAGTTCTATAAATATGTTTTTAATGTATATAGATATCAACTGTACATATATGCTGATAAAAGATATATAAAGAAATTGATAAATAATATATGTTTTTTTTAATTTTAATATATATAGATATTTATCTTTTAAAAATTGAAATAGATAATTAATTTAAAGAGATAATTGATTTATTTTGTAATTGTAATATATGTAGATTTCTATATTTTAGAAAATTAAAAAATTATTATTTTTTATTTTAAAATATTACACATGTCTAAAATTTAGATTATTTATATAAGATATTCACTTATAGCAAAAAATTTTGGATTTTATATAGTTATATAAAACAAGATTATATAAAAAAAAAATACAGGTTACATATTCGATCATATAGTTCGAAATGACATTGTTTGAAATTTTATGAAATTACATATATGGCCTTATAATAGAAGTTTGTATGGATAAGGGTAAAGGGTTCTTTCATTGGACGGAGATATGTGAGAGGAAAATGTTGTTGGTCACACACAAAAGCTTTATCCTCAATGTCAAAGGCATGAACTCTTATCTTCTTGCGAGGAGAACTGGCAGAAGACTTGTTACCAAAATGAGTAAAAGGAAAAATGTATCTGAAAGTTCAAGAAGCCAGCAGCAACAGCAAACCATTTTTCCACTCAGGGTTTCCAACACAATTCTTGCAAGATCTGTGGTTGCTGTATTTGGACTCGGATTTATTGATGCCGGGTAAGGGTAAAACTTTTTTCTGCTTAATCTTCTTTCTAGTTTTTCTCTTTAGGTCTGTGAAGCGCAATGCATTCCAATTATTTTGTAGTGTTTCGCTTTCAGGTATAGTGGGGATTGGTCAAGGATTGGGGTGATCTCAAAGGAGGTTGAGGAGCTTTTAAAGATTTCTGCCTTCATCGTTGTTCCTTTGTGTATCTTTCTTATATTTTCTTTTTCCAAGGAATCTGCTGAGAATTGAGCTGTTGTTTAGCTATCTAGGAAGGAAGAATTTGAATTCTTTCCAAACATTCTAATAGCTTCGTGATTTGGAAGGATATGCAAAATGAAAGTGCTGTTTTTGCTATCTGGCGTGAGGAAAAATTAGTAACATACCAAATTATGCACTCGATCATTCAACTCAGTAGTTAGTGTATATTTCTTATTCAAAAACAAGGTGACAGAAACTGCCCAAGCTTGAAGCACTGCATGGCACCCATTAATTGTTAGGTTGACAATTATTAGTGGAACATTCAGCAAATTTCATTCCGTGACAGGATAAAGGGGGAAAATGTCCAGTAATCTTGCCTCCTTTAAACACAAAAAATGCATGTTTGGCTACTAATAATTGTTAGAAAATGGTCATTTTAATCAACCGTTTATAGCGATTTTGAGGTTATAATTTGAGTGGAATCCACTTAGTGAAAGATTTATACATTCAAAATAATACATTGGGAATATAAGTTGATGCCAATTGGATTAAATGAATGTAACCCTCCTTAATTCATAGGATTAAATGAATGTAATTCTCACACATGGCATTAAATCAATAAATTCATTGGATTAAATTAATAACTTATATATTAAAAAGAGAATTCTCAAAATTGAAGAAAAATATGATTTTTTAATGACGACTCGTCATTAATTTTTAAATCAATTGCAAAATATACAAAATCAATTTGTTGACTAATTTTGACTTTTTTACAGTTTTTGGAGTTCTATTTATTTGATAGCTGTACTATGGAAGATGACGGACAAAACAAAAACAAAAGTTCTCAACCAGCTGTCTCCTTCTTTGATTTGGTTTTGAATACAGTGCTTCCTCCTGCTATTGAGATAGAGCTTGAGGAAGCCTTCGTTCTTCGCCAATGGCGCCTAAAAGGCAATCGCAGGATATCTACGGCCCTGATCGTCTCAAGTAAGCTTCCTAATATTCAATCTATTTTCATCTAAAAAAAAAAGAAGTCTTTCTCTTGGACAGGTTTCCTCGTCTGTCTTGAAAAAAATAAATAAATAAAGGGCTTCATCTTCTCTTTCAAATTTTTAGGGTTTTTTTCTCTAATAACCAATTTTTCTCTCTCTAAATGGAGTTGTCACGACTTGAAGACCGCGACGTACACCGATGAACTTACACTTTTTCTATCTTACAAATTTACAAACTAAAATTTTCTTTTTCAATTATGATTTGTATTCAGTATCAATGTAGTCACCAAGCGATACTAATCTTTTTTTTTGCTCCAACTTTAATAACTTAAACTTTAATCCATTGATGAATTTATTTAACTCTCAAAGGCAGGTAATAATTACTTTTAACCCATAATATTTTCTAGCTTAAAAAACAAATTGAAAATATTCCTCTTAATATAAGAGTTTTCCTATAACGTTCCATATAATATACAGTAAGTATCCATAATCACATATACAGTCAGTTGGCTGGGCTATTTACGATGCCTTTATAACACTCACTTATCAGAGTAATCAGATTGTAATAAAAGTCTATCTACATATGATATTAATATTTACATTAAAAGTATCATTTTCGGTACTTTTCACAAATTTTACATCTCCTGTACATAAATTATACAAAAGTAGTACTGTATATATACGTCTGAACATATAAAAGAAAATAAATATACCTCCATGATAAGATAATTGCTGCCTGAGGGTACTAGAAATGTAGCCTATCCGTGGAACGGTATATCACTGTAGATAATTTGTGAGGTGGGAAAGGAGAGGGGTGAGCTAAAAGCATAGTAAGAAATTCGTATGCAAGAACCGATACGATAAAAACTATATGCATAAAATAATTTGATTTCTAATAGTACATTAAAGGATATTTATAATAAGGATACTATAGTTGGCTAAGTAACCAGGTAGAGCATGGGAGGTACTTTGAAGTACCTGTCATGTCCCAGTTTTTAGTTGTGACTATAGGGAATAAATAGTTGATGATGAATGAATAAACAGTATAAATCACTTTAAATCATATCATGCAATATTTTAGTATATAAACAGTTTAACATAATCACTTCAGTAAACATTTCAGTATAGAAATTCAGTAAACAGTATAGTAAACACTTTAGAATTATCAGTGCAGTCGATGTATAAGTAATTCAGTTCAATATCAGTAAGAAATTCAGTTCGATAAAACAGTACAGTACAGTGGAAACCAGGCAACACCTAATAAGTACCATGCTATAATAGTATCCCAAGAAGGGAGAAACAGTAACAATAAGACATATGGCCATAGTTAGAGGGTCAACAGTTTACACTTGCCAAGTGACAACGACGGAGGTTGAAGACTTAACAGGTCTATGAGCAACAATACAGTAACAATAGTAGTAACAGTCAGCATGATATGGGGCCTAACAGTCTCTAAATAGTTTATAGGCAATATAAATACCCTTGAAGAAATCAATTTCAATAATAAAATCTTCAGTCAGTCCATAAATGTATATGTTGGAAAATATAAGCAGTTCAGTAACAAAAATTCATAAAATATTCATAGTTCAGTATTTATTTCTAAAAATATTCTATTTATCTGTAAACAAGCTATAAAAACATGCCGGTACCTCACGTACATAAAATTTGATAACATGAATTTTTGAATATTGTTTTTCGGTGTTTAATAAAAATATGTAATTTCAATAAATAAGATGAATTTAACTAAATAAATTCTTTATTTCTAATATTCAAGGATATTAAAAGATAATTTAATAAAATTACTAGAATTTTCGATAGCGTAATAGTTGTTTCTAACCTAGCCATCCTGCATTAAAAACATAGTATATAAACTAGCCAGTGTCCACAATTTCAACAATTCCAAAGCAATTGACTTCAAAACAATTTCACAAAATCATTTTCAACCATAATATGCATTCACAATATCCCTACATCTTCCATACTCGTCCCTTACCTGTCAATTCCTACCGAAATCGCCAACAGTACCACGTGATAATTCTCACTCTTGGGCTGCAAAATATTATGCCAACACCATTTTTTCACCATACTTTAATTATAATAAATTCTTCTTCATTAAATTCTATCACATTGTCTATAGTAGTCACTAAACCAGTCTCATTTACACCGGTGCTAAAATGCAACTATGCCTAAATCAAGTCTAATTTTAATTCCGACCACACCAACAGTCTTCTCTTAATTTATATAGTATTATGGAACCTAAAACACCTCAAATTGAGTACCCTATCCATCTCCCCTTATGATGGCCGAATACTACATGGTGGCATTTTCATGTTTTCTCAACAATTTAAGCTTAGTTTCATGTTCTATCATTGTTCTTCATCCATTTGGCATCACTTTCATGCATCAAAACATCATGAATCATGAACTTCCTATCATGGCCGAAACCATAAGGGAGTGTTTGTGTAAGTTTTGATTCAATCTAAGGCTAGAATCATGCTTAGCTACCTTGATTCCATCATTTTCCAACATTAAAACATAAATGAAATGAAAGCATGATTTCATCTTGTCTTGGCTGAATGCGATGGGAGTTCTTACACCTTGATTATGTCCACTTTACCACAAGATATTGGTATGGGCTTGTAGAGCATTTAATTTGGAGCCAATTTGTACAAGAAAGTTTTAGGTTTTAAGGTGATTTAGGTAGTGTTTTAGGAAGCTTTTTCTTTTCTCTCTCACTTGGCTATGGAGGATGGTCTCAAGGTTGAAGATGATGGTGGCTGGCCCCTTAATGAATTATGTAGAATTTTCTTTTAAATTATCTTGCTTGCAAAATGTCCAAAATGCCTTTGATTATGATAATTTTGGACAATTTTGCCGTTAAACTTTCAAAATATTTTTAACTAGTCAATAATTTATTTCATCATTAAAAATTATTATTAAACATATTTTAATGAATGGATGGGGTTTCATTAAGGTTTGAACTGATCGTAAGGGTGAAATTACAAAAATACCTTTACCAGGTTAATCGCGTAAGTTTATAATTTTACTACTGATTTAATCTATCTATTGACATAGTTTGTGCTATCTTTAGTTTCTCACAAATAATCTGTACATCCTGGGAAGCTTGTTCTACTAAATTGAGAGCTAATATCTTCCGATCACCCATTTCTTCCTATGCAATTGGAGATCTACATCGTCTGCCATAAAAAGCCTCGTATGGTGCTATCCTGATACTAGAATGATAACTGTTATTATATGCAAACTCAACTAGTGGCAAGTGGTTGTCCCAAGAGCCTTTAAAATCTAGTGCACACGCTCTCAACATATCCTCAAGCATCTGGATGGTGTGCTCGGACTGATCATTAGTCAGCGGATAGAAAGCGATGCTAAAATTCGATCGGGATCCCATGGCCTCCTGAAATCTCTCCCAAAAATGTGAAGTGAACTCAGAATCCTATCCGAATTGATGCTCACTGGAACTCCATGTAATTTAACAATTTCTCTGACATATAAATCCGCTAAGGCATTAAGGGAATCAGTAGATTTAATGGCAAGAAAGTAAGCGGACTTCGTCAATCTATCAACAATCACCCAAATAGCATCATGATTCCTTCGAGTCTTTAGTAAACCCATAATAAAGTCCATAGTTATGTGCTTCCATTTCCACATTGGAATCGATAGAGGCTGTAACAACCCAGCAGGTTTATAAAGCTCTATCTTCACTTGTTGACTGTGAGACATCTAGTGACAAATTCCACGATATCCTATTTCATCTTAGGCCACCAATACACCTTACGCAGATTATGGTACATCTTATTTCTGCCTAGATGTAGAGTGTACCTGGATGTATGAGCCTATGTTAGGATCATATCCTTTAGCTGCAGATCCTCGGGAATGCAGATTTTGCCGCTAAACCTCAGCAAACCATTAGTGGCAATCCTATAATCCAACTGAACACCCATCTATACTTGATCGGCAATATCTATACAATGTACATCATCCCTCTGAACATTTTTTATTCTATCTATCAATTCTAGGTTTACTTGAAGGCTAGCAATGAACCCATATCTCTTAGAGAGCGGAAACAGCATTCAAATTGAGGCTCGAGAACTACTCTAGTAAATCATACTCCTGAATCATCATATATGACACCATACCAATATGCTTTTTGCTCAAAGCATCTGCCACCACGTTTGCTTTTCTCGGGTGGTATAAGATCTCCCAGTCATAATCTTTTAACGGCTCCATCCATCTGTGCTGTCTTATGTCCAACTCACGCTGTGAGAATAGATACTTGAGACTCTTATGGTTAGTATATACCTAGAATTTCTCCCTATGAAGATAATGCTGCCATATCTTCAGTGCAAACACCACGATAGCTAATTCCAAGTCATGTGTGGAATAATCCTTCTTATACTCCTTTAACTGTCTAGAACCATAGGCAATGACTTTCCTATTTTGCATGAGAACACAACCCAGTCCCAATGCAGAAGCATCACTATAGACAGAAAAACCTCCCGATCTATTGGGAAGCGTAAGGATAGGGGCAGTAGTCAACTTTTATTTCAACTCCTAGAAACTGAGCTCATACTCATCCGTCCACTCGACTTAAAACGCTTATGTGTAAGACGCATTAGTGGAGCAGCCAATCTTGAGAATATCTCAACAAACCAGCGATAATATCCAGCTAGACCCAAGAAACTTCGTATCTTTGTCACCATCTTCGGTCTCACCCACTTCACAATTGCTTCGATCTTAGACGGATCTACAGACACCTTGTCTTTAGATACCACGTACCCTAAAAATGTAATATAATCTAGCCAGAACTCACACTTAGTGAACTTGGCATAGAGCTTTTGGTTTTTGAGGGTTTGTAGGACAATATAGAGATACTGCTCAGGCTCCTTCGGTGACTTGGAATATACCAGGATGTCATTGATAAAAACAATGACAAACTTATCCAGGCATGGCTTAAATACCTCATTCATAAAACTATGAAAGCTGCAGGGACATTAGTCAATTTGAAAGGCATTACCAGGAACTCATAATGACCATACCGAGTCCTAAATGCAGTCTTAGGGACATCAGCTTCCCGGATCTTCAATTGATGATACCCTGATCAAAGTTCAATCTTGGAAAACACCTGTGCACCCTTAGCTGATCGAAGAGATCATCGATCATGGGCAAGGGATAATTATTCTTAATGGTAGCTTTATTAAGCAAGTGATAATCTATGCACAGTCATAAGCTATCATCCTTCTTCCGAATGAAAAGAACTGGCACTCCACAAGGAGATACATTGGGGTGAATAAAGCCCTTATTCAATAGCTCCTGGAGCTGCTTCTTTAGTTCATCCAGCTCTACTAGAGCCATCTTGTACGGTGGTTTAGAAATAGGTTCTGTACTAGGTACTAAGTCAATAGTAAATTTGATTTTTCGATCTAGTGGTAATCTCGATAGTTTATTCGGAAACACGTCAGAGAAATTCCTGACTACGAGAATCTTGTGCAACTCTAGACGTTTCCTTTCTACGTCCTCAAAATAAGCAATAAATCCTTCAAACACATCAACACAATACTCAAACAATTTAGTAATAATTAATTTACTTTCATTACTTATCTTACAACTTTACAGTGTAAAGTTGTGGATGAGAAAAAGTAATAAACTTAGTGTAACAGTCTAAACTAACATAATTTACAGCTAACCAGTCCATTCTTAAAATTATATCAAAATCATTCATGTTTAACAAAATTAGGTCAGCCATCGTTTCCTTCTCTCCTACTGTCACTTCATAGTTTTTATATACAATATCAGTCATTTGCGATTCTTTAAAGGGTGTATTTATCTGTAAAGATACCCTAAAGGTTCAAGTTTTACTGGTATTTTACTAGCACATGCAGGTGACACAAAAGAGTATGTAGAACCAGGATCAAATAGTGCTAGTACAAAAATATAAAAAACATAGATCTTACACTTAATAACATTTGTAGAAGTGTAAGCAACCTCCTTATCAAGTGCGTACACCCTACTCTGTGTCACAACCTTCTTACCTTTCTCTACCACTATCGGTCTCCTAGGCTGTGATGGTCTCGCCTTCTTTGATTCACTCGGAGTTGCTGTTGGTATGGGTGGAACTGTAACAGGAGTGGTAGATGCAGCTGCCTCTCTCAACATCGGGCAATCTCTAATCATATGCCCCATCTGACCAGATCGAAAACAAGCCCTAGTAAGCAGATAACAATGCCGAGTACCATGTGACCTCCCACAATGAACACACCTGGTCACTGTACTCATCGGTATAGTGGTGGGGCTAGTAGTAGGAGCAGTAGAGGTGGACTTAACTGGCTTATCACCTGAAATCTTGATGCCCGATGTCTATGCCTTCTTAGGCTGCTATGTCCTCGATTGATCTTCAAAACTCCGCTTAGCATTCTCTTTTCCTTTTCCTTTATCCTTAGACTTAGTATCAACATGGAATTGCTCATAGTCCCGCTCATAAAGCTAGGTTCGTCGCACTACCTCATCGTATGTCCGGATATCAAATAGGACTAACTAGCTCTGAATAGGAGGTCTCAAACCTGTCATAAATCTGTCAATCTTGTGCTCCTCACTCATCCAGGTATGAGGATAAAAGCAGCTCAACGTGGTGAATCTGGACTTGTATTGATCTACAGTCATACTCCCCCGTGTCAGCTCCAGAAACTCCAGGTGCAATTTCTTTTGTGCAGTTCTGGGAATATACTGTCTATTAAATGCCTCCAAAAATACAATACACATCACCACTAGATGTTGAGCTAACAGTACCGTCTAGGTGGGCTTCCACTAGTGCTCCGCATCATTAGTCAATTGAAAAATAGTCAAGCCCACCTTTTTAGTCTCGAAACACCGCATATACTTAAATAACATCTCTATCACATTAACCCAATGTTCTACCACCATCAGATCCTTATCTCCCTTAAATTTTGAAAGATGCAACTTCTTAAACTGTCGCACTAAATTGACCTCACAATAAGACTCAATGTCTGTAGGTTGCGGCTGGGCTGGTGGTTGTAGTGCTGCCTATGGCTAGGGCTTAGGCTGTGGAGTAAGCTGTGGCTTGAGAGGTGCCTGTGCAGGTTGAGGTGGGGTGGTGCTTCTTTTGGTGTTGTCGTCACTCTAGCTCTATCAACATTATACATAGCTATAAAGTCGGCTAACATTCGTTCCACCCTCGATATTCTCGTATTTGGATTTTTGAATTACGGAGGGAGAGTAGGTTCTGGGGAGGGTTCTGATGCTGGCTTTGGAATCGGCTTCGCCCTACCTCATCCTCTACCTCGATGGTTAACCCTTCGCCCACTTATTCTACACAACACAGATATTCATATCGATTTTTATTCACTTGAATCATTATACATTCAGACTATACAGTACTACAGGGGATATCATCCTATTTAGACATAAAGACACCGATAGACATTAGACCAACCTCGCTTTGATACCAATTAAACTATAAAATTTTGTAATATACAGTAAATATCCATAATCACATATATAATCAATTGGTTGGGTTGTTAGTGATGCCTTTATAACACTCACTTATCAGAGTAATCGGATTGTAAATAAAAGGCTATTTACATTTGATATTAATATTTACATCAAAAGTATCATTTTCGATACTTTTCACAAATTTCTCATCCCCTATACATAATTTATACAAAAGTAATATTGTATATATACATATGAACATATAAAAGAAAATAAATATACCTCCATGATCAGATAATTGCTACCTGAGGGTGCCAGAAATGCAGCCTATTCGTGGAACGGTATATTACTGTAGATAATCTGTGAGGTGGGAAAATAGGAGAGTGAGCTAAAAGCTTAGTAAGAAATTCCTATGCTAGAACTGATACAATGAAAACTATATGCATAAAATAATTTAATTTCTAACAGTACACTAAAGGACATTTATAGGAAGGATACTATAGTCAGTTAGGTAACCATATAGAATATGAGAGGTACTTTGAAGTACCTGTTGTGTCTCAGTCCTTAGTTGCGACAATAAGGAATAAACAATTGATGATGAATGAATAAACAATATAAATTGCTTTAAATCATATCATGCAATATTTTAGTATATAAATAGTATTTAAATAGTTTAACATAATCACTTCAGTAAACATTTCAGTATAGAAATCTAGTAAATAGTATAGTAAACACTTTAGAATTATCAGTGCAGTCGACGTATAAGTAATTCAATTTAGTATCAGTAAGAAATTCAGTTCAGTAAAATAGTACAGTATAGTTGACACTGACAACACCTAATAAGTATTATGCTATAACAGTATCCCAAGAAGGGAGAAACAATAACAGTAAGACATATAGTATATGGCCATAGTTAGAGGGTCCACTGTATACACTTGTCGAGTGACAATTGTAGAGGCTAAAGACTTGGCAGGTCTATTAGCAACAGTAAAGTAACAATTAACATGATATGGGGTCTAACAGTCTCAAAACAGTTTATAGGAATTATAAATACCCTTGAAAAAATCAATTTCAGTAATAAAATCTTCAGTTATTCCATAAATGTATATGTTGTAAAATATAAGCAGTTCAGTAATAAAAAGTTTATAAAATATTTATAGTTCAGTACTTATTTTAAAAATGTTCTATTTATCTATAAACAAGTTATGAGAACATGTTGGTACCCTTACGTACGTAAAATTCGATAACATGAATTTTTAAATATTATTTTTCGGTATTCAATTAAAATATGTAATTTCAATAAATAAGATGAATTTAACTAAATAAATTATTTATTTCTAATATTCAAGGATATTAAAAGATAATTTCATAAAATTACCAGAATTTTCGGCAGCATAACGGTTGTTTCTAACCTAGGCCTCTTGTATTGAAAACACAGTATATAAACCAGCAAGTGTCCACAGTTTCAACAATTCCAAAGCAATTGACTTCAAAACAATTTCATAAAATCATTTTCAACTATAATATGCATTCACAGTATCCCTACGTCTTCCATACTCATCCTTTACCTATCAATTCCTATCGAAATCACCAACAGCATCATGCGACAATTCTCACTTTCGGGTTGCAAAATATTATACCAGCACCATTATTTCACCTTAATTTAATTATAATAAATTATTCTTCATTAAATTCTATCACATTGTCTATAGTAGTCACTAAAACAGTCTGATTTTTACCGATGCTAAAATGCAACTATGCCTAAATCAACTCCGATTTTAATTCTGATCACACTAATAGTCTTCTCTTAATTTATACAATATTATGGAACCTAGAACACCTCAAATTCAGCACCATATCCATGTCCCCTTATCATGGCTGAATACTATATAGTGGCATTTTCATGTTTTCTCAACAATTTAAGCTTAGTTTCATGTTCTATCATTGTTCTTCATCCATTTGGCATCACTTTCATGCATCAGAACATAATGAATCATGAATTTCCTATCATGGTCAAAACCCCAAGGGAGTGTTTGAGTGAGTTTTGATTCAATCTAAGGCTAGAATCATGCTTAGCTACCTTAATTTAATCATTTTCCAACATTAAAACATAAAGGAAATGAAAGCATGAATTTACCTTGTCTTGGCCGACTGCTATGGGAGTTCCTACACCTTGATTATGTCCACTTTACCACAAGATATTAGTATGGGCTTGTAGAGCATTCAATTTAAAGCAAGTTTGTAGAAGAAAGTTTTAGGTTTTAAGGTGATTTAGGTAGTGTTTTAGGAAGCTTTTTCTTTTCTCTGTCACTTGGCTATGGGGGATGGTCTCAAGGTTGAAGATGATGGTGGCTGGCCCCTTAATGAATTATGTAGAATTTTCTTTTAAATTATCTTGCATGCAAAATATCCAAAATGCCCTTAGTTGTGATAATTTTGGACAATTTTACCCTTAAACTTCCATAATATTTTTAACTAGTCACTTTAGTTCCAAAATAATTTATTTCATCATTAAAAGTTATTATTAAACATATTTTAATGAATGGATGGGGTTACATTAAGGTTTGATTGATCGTAAAGGTGAAATTACAAAAATACCCCTATAGGGTCAGTCACATAAATTTATAATTTTACCACTGATATAATCTATTTATTGACATAGCCTAGAACTTATTTACATGTAGATTATCATACTTTAGTCAGTTGGTCAAAAATCAATTTAGTTTGACCATTATTTGCAAAAGTTCAACTGTGCTATGTCCTTAATTGTCATTTTCTAATTTGTTGGCACACTTCCTAAAAAAAACTTAAATAATGGGTTTTGAGTTCTAGATTCTTACCATAGGCTTATTTGGCTCTCTCTACTGAGTGTGCCAAGCCTTCCTTCCATTCAGGACACTGTAGGGCTTGTGGGTCCCGCCACACTATTTTCTTTTATTCTTGTGAAACACATAAGAATTGAGTAGTGGTGAGAAGTTTAACACATGTAACAGTACCAAAATATGCGATTCTCACATTTTCCCAATTCAAACCACTTGCAAAATACGATCATATCATATATATATCCCAATCACAGCACTTATTTCCACAATCCACATCAAACACTTCAAGCAAAGATCATATCAATAATCCTAATATCCAAACTATTCATTACGGATACATTACATTAGATAATCTTATTGTCTACCTCAATTCATTATTTTCATATCGTAAGACACTTAATTGAGATAGCTTTACTTCATTTGTTCAGTCTACATCCCATCCTATAGTACTATATAAGAGTTTGCAAAAAATAAAGTCACATGTAGAAATAAATATTTATATACCATAAATTCTCGAGCATATGCCTTGAAAACTCGAGTCACCACTTGGACCAGCGTTACTCCAAAGACAGCATATGACAATCCACAATTAAGCTTAATCTGTAGAATGATTTAAAAATAATTGAGTAAGCAAGGCCCAGTAAGATACTCATATAAGTGCAGAAGTAGAATTATACTACCCTAAATGCAATAAATGTAATCTACAAACTTAATTTTCAATTCTCATTTTGTACTCAAATCATATCACCATCGTATAGTCTTATAGACAGTCATAGATCTTGCCTTAGGGATTCTAAGTGTTCTAGGGTTAGAGCTTGGATGGAAGGGTACTTTGAAATACCTCATTATCCTTGTCCTTGGCACTTGTCAACAAAACGTTAAACACAATATTTAACACTTATACATATCATTCCACAATATCATTTAACCCAATATCACTCTAAAGTGGCATGTGCATGATAATTTCAAAACTCTTATGCAATCTCAAAGTATTGTTCAAAGTTTAATTTCAAATTTTTAATTCAAACATACATATTGTTTTGTAGGTTTTAAAATAATACTCGAACCATTGTCTGAAGTTCAAAATCAATAGTTCACAAGTACCAAAATAATACTTGTACTATTGACCAACGTTTGAAATCAATAGTTCACAAGTTCTAAAATAATACTCGAACTATTGTCCAGAGTTCTAAGGCAATGGATCAAAACAATACTAGGACTGTTGTCTCGAGTTCGAAATTAATGGTTCAAAATAATACTCGAACTACTATCTCAAGTTCGAAACCAAAGTTTCAATACAATACTAGGACTATTATCTTGAGTTTGAAATCAAAGGTACAACATGACTTAAAACAAAAATCTGAAGCTGATAGAAATCATACTTGATCATGTTCTAATAATAAGGCTTTAGCATTGCTCAAGCCTTTCACAAACCATACGCGATCAAGTTCAAAACAAGGCTTTTGTGCTGTTAAAACACAATTGAAATAAACTTATATTCAAAATCAAATTCAGAAAGAGTTATGGTCTAATCATATCGAACTCATCAATAAAGCCTTATCTAATAACAATGCAGCTGATCAATGTGTCGAACATCCTTGGACTAAGGAGCTACCTATGGCTATAGATTCAAAAATCCTAATGCATTACTCAGGTGTGACTAAGACTTGTCTACGACAATTGTTGGACAAGTGTTCATAGTACTTTATTGACTTAAAGTATTAGCCATAATCTAAATTTTGAATTTCAAAAGTTCTAAAAGTTCAAAATTTCAAATCTTTCACGTATATTGTGATTTGAAAGTTTCTAAAATTATGAAAGCTTTGTTATGCTTTCTTTGAAACGCATTTATGCACATGCAGTATGCCACATGCTCAATTTTTTTCCAACATAGTTCAAACAAATCAAGCTCAATTAGATACATTTAAAACAAAGTGCATTTTTGATAAATCAAATATCACATCATGCATGTTTAATGCCAAGTCATAAGTTTTTAAAACAACACATCGATATGATGACTATGCACTATGCCAATATGCCACTCTCATTTGATTGTCCCAATTCCATCAATCATGGAAACACTATCATACCTGTACCATTGTCATGTTATTACGCCATTCGTCTCGTAATACAAATTCATTAAATCAAAGTTGCATTTACCGTGTCACACATATTAACTCATTCAATTATATCAGTTTCTTAGTAAACATCAAAATTATATTATCACAATCCAACATTATTTTCCATGACCACTAGCCACTTTTCAATCACAGCTTATATTGGATCATAAAGCAAATCATGTCACCTAAACAAAATAAATCATTTTATAACCCTTATCATTAATTATACACTCTACACTGTTCATTCTTTTCTTACCAAGTACCATAAAGCATGTCTTTAATATTCTCATCACAACTAATATCATTGATCAACCCCTTTAAAAATCAACATTTACATTCTATTGAACCCTCATGATACCCAATAATAATCAATATTACGCTAACATCAGCTCACACTATCAAAGTGAACCAAACACCTATATTCATTTTCTCAAATCTCATAAGTCGATTACCCATTTAACCACATTGACTCAATAAATAAATAAATAAATAGAATCATCATTCCAAAATCAATATAAATTTTGACATGTTCTATCTTCACTGGTCATTTATATCGTTCGTTTTAACCTGTATTGCACTAACTAACTTGTTTTCCTCAACAATTCATTTAGTCACAATTGTCTTTAGCAATATAAGTCTAAACCTACCTTATACAAGCATCTTACCATGACCAGAATATAAGTCATCATGTTATCATGCTCAACCATTTACCTCCTCAAACCATTCCAAAATCCAATTTTCAAACGATACAATAAAATCCTTTCAAAACTTATCATTCAATTACTCATTCTAAAGTTCCATTTATAAGAGAAAATAGTAACCTTTTCCATCAAATACTTTCATATAAAATCCGACAGCATAACATTTTAGGAACTAAAACTTCCTACAAACAATTCCAAATAAACCACAATAGCATTCCACAATCATTTCATTGCAATATCATTATCATTACTAAGACCTCTACCACCAATTGTGGGTCCTCTTAGCTTTTTAAAATTATTACATTAATAACTCATCATCAAGATCACAATTCTAAACTATACAATATAATATTACTATTACCTTATATAAGTTTCTTTTACCATTTATCAAAGCTTAGCAATTGGTGACCTCTAAGCTTTGCTATTATCCTCAGTTCGCCACTTTTCAATTTAGCCACAGTTACAAACAATACATGGACAAATTTTTTAATTATCAATTTCACTACAATTCGAGTTTCAATGCATGAGTAAAATTACAGAATTTCCAACCAAGCTACCTTAACCTAATAGGCTTTCTCCTCCTCAGTTTCAATTAGCTTTCACTCATTATTCTAACACCAGAACACCCGGTTCACAACCTATTCCAGTCGTTGTTATCAGCCTAAAACCTCATTTCAGTTCTGTTTAGTGAGAATCACATATTCTAGTACTGTTACACATGTAAGACTTCTCACCATTATTCAATTCCTATGTATTTCGTGTATTACGAGAAACAATATGGTGGGCCCTACAAGTCTTACAGTGCTCGGATGGGTGTAAGACTGGATAGACATAGTATGGAGAGCCCAATGGATTTATGGTAAGAATCTAGAACCCAAAATCATTTATTTAAGTTATTTTTAGGAAGTGTGCAAACAAATTAACAAATGACAATTAAGGACATAGGCCGGAAGAATTTTCGCAAATAATGGTCAAACTAAATTTACTTTTGACCAACTGAGGCATGATAATCTACGTGAAAATAAGTCTTATATCATGCTAATAGATAGATTGAATCGGAGGTAAAATAATAAATTTATGTGATTGACCCGGTAGGGCTATTTTGATAATTTCACCCTTACGATCAGTCAAATCTTAATAAAACCCTATCCATTCATTAGAATATGTTCAATAATAATATTTAATGATGAAATAAAATATTTTGGAGTTAAATTGACTAGTTAAAAGTATTATGGAAGTTTAAGGGCAAAATTATCCAATATCATCATAAATGAGGGCATTTTGGTCATTTTGCTAACAAGATAATTTTTAAAGAAATTTCTACACTCTCTTAAAGAGGCCAGCCACCATCATCTTCAACCTTAAGACATTGCTCCATAATCAAGCTTAAGCAAAATAGAAAAGCTTCCAAAACACTTAGTAAACAAGCTTAAAATCGAAAAGTTTCTTCTACAACATTGCTCTAAATTCAGTGTTCTAAAAACCCATACCAATATTTGAGTGTGAAGTGGACAAAACCAAGGTGTTTGGATCCCTCTTGAATTCGGCCACAATAAGGTAACATCATGCTTGACTTTTCCTTATGATTTAATGTAAGTGATGTAATTAAGGTAGTTAAGCATGACTTTAGCCTTAGATTGAATCAAAACTCACTCAAATGCTCCCTTAAGGCTTCGACCATGACGAAATATTTATGATACATGATGCTTGGATGCATGGCAATGATGTTAAATGGATGAAGAACAATGATTAAACATGAAACAAAGCTTAGATTGTTGAAAAACCATGTAAAGGTCACCATGAAGCTTTCAGCCATGAGAAGGGGACCATGATATTGTGCTAAATTCGATGTGTTTTAGGTCCTATAATACTGTATAAATTAAGAAAAGACTACCGATGCGATCAGAATTGAAAACGGAGTTGATTTAAGCATAGTTGTAGTTTTAGCATCAGTGTAAATTAGACTGGTTTAGTGACTACAATAGACAATGTGATAGATTTAAGTGAGAAAAGAATTAATTATAATTGAAGTGTAGTGAAATAATGGTGTTTGTATAGTATTTTGCAGCCCAGGAGTGAGAATAGTCAAAGTGGTGCTATTAGTCGTATCGGTAGAAATCGACAGGTAAGGGATGAGTATGGAAGACGTAGGGATATTGTGAATACATATTGTGGTTGAAAATGATTTTATGAAATCATTTTAAAGTCAATTGCATTGGAAATTGTTGGATTTGTGGATTGTGGTTGGTATTTTAAATTGTGTTTTCATTATAGGAAGGCTAGGATAGTATCAGCCATTATACTATCGAAAATTCTAATAAAATTATGAAATCATACTTTGGTATCCTTAAATACTAGAAATGAAAGATTTAAGTAAATTTTATCATCATTCTTGAAATTTCATATTTTTACTGAATTCCGAAATTATATATTTAAATATTCATGTTATTGAATTTTACGTACATGAGAGTATTGGCATGTTCTTGTAACTTGTTTACAGATAAATAGAACATTATTTTAGAACTGAATATCGAATTGTGAATATTTTATGAATTTTTATTATTGAACTGCTTATGTCTTCCAACATATGCATTTATGGATTGACTGAAGGTTTTATCATTGAAATTGATTTCTTTAATGGTATTTACACTGCCTATAAACTGCTTTGAGACTATTAGGCCTCGTATCATGCTGACTAACTGACTGTTACTGCTACTACTACCATTACTGTATTGTTGCGATTGATACTGATTATATCATCAGTGTCCCTACTATCACCTGATCATGCACGTTGAGGACACCACTGGGACTATGGCCATATGTCTTACTATTAGTGTTTCTCCCTTCTTGGGATACTACTATAGCATGATATTATTTAGGTGTTGCTTGTCTCCATTGTACTGTTTTTACTGAATTGGATTTTGACTGCTAATAAGTGAAAGTACTGAATATAGTTCTTTACATCATGATATTAGAATGCTATCGTACAGTTTACTGAATTTTTGTACTGAAATTGTTTTAGTGAATTGTGAAAGAAATTGTTTTATACATGCTTTATTGATTGGAAGAGTGCATGACTTTTATTTAATGATTTTATACTGATATTTATATCATCTTCAACTGTTTATTCCCTATAGTCGCAGCTAGGAACCAAGACACGACAAGTACTTCAAAGTACCTCCCATACTCCATTTGGTTACCTAACCGACTATAGTATCCTTCCTAAAATGTCCTTTAGTATACTGTTAGGAATTAAATGATTTTATGCATATAGATTTCATAGTATCAGTTTTTGCATACGAATTTCTTAAGAGTATTAAGCTTACCCCCCTCTTTTCCCCTCCTTATAGATTATCTTCAGTGATATACCATTCCATGGATTCGTTGCATTTTTGGTACCCTCAAGCAGCAGTTCTTTGATTGTGGAGGAATATTTTATTTTCTTTTGTGACATCCTCGTCACTACCCAAATATCAACTAACTTCTTACTTCACATGCCATTTAACTAGACTCGTTTATCAATGTCACCCTTTCTTTCTTCTTATACTTCATGCTTTATTACTTATAGCACAATATCAAATTTGCATGAACAAAATTTTCTTATATGTAAATACACATGCGTCACATACATCAGGATCTCACATAACTTACATATCCTATATCCCCAAACTTCCTAATATACATTAATGTAATGTTGTACTGTACAATAGTCTGAAGCACATAATACATAAGTATACCTTCAATAGTTATTGGGAAGCGTATCTCGAAGGTACACTATAAGGTCTCAAAAGCAAGCTCCTCTATTTGGAGCGGAATTCACTTCAGGTAATCTGTATGAAAAATATTGTAAAGGGGTGAGTTTACGCTCAGTAAGAAATAAATGTAAAAGAACGTACTATGCCACTATATGCAATTTTCCTGCTTGGCTCTATAATGTCATGTAAAATCATTATAAAACATGTATCATGTAATTTCTTCAAATATCGTATACACATAATATCAAATAAGTCAAATACTTTCTATTTCCTCTAATTCACTTGAAATCACATTTACAAATACAATTAACTTCAATTTCAAATAACTTCAAATACTCTCACATACTTTCTTATGAAATCACTTGCAAATATTCAAATAACTCAAATATATTCATATACTTCAAATACTTTCATATGTATCAATTCACTTGAAATTGAATACACAAATAATCTTCAAATACTTATGGAGACATTTGACACCCAATAAAATCATGCACCAAATAAATCCCGTAAGGGATGCACATATAAAGTGGCGTACCCACGCATGGGCCAGGGATCCTCCCCTAAGCCAAAACACATAAGAGACACATGGCCATTGTCTATAGACCACAGTGAACACTAGTCAGGTGACATCTGTGGCGACTGAGGCTTGACTTATGTTCCTCAGCCCAAATACATATAACACATAATCTTAGGAACTTGATCAGAGTCCCTTCAATTCATATCAATAGTGCATGATCATTAAGTGGTTCATAGTCTCAAAACATTAGATAGCAAAACTATTTCATAGAAAACCATTGCCTTTCAATAAACCTTCTTATATACTTTAATGATAATTCAAATACATTTATATAAATAAATATAAAATTATTATTTTCAAAGGGGGCAGTTGACTGCTATTTTAGGGCAGTCGACTGCTATAGCATAAATAAATTTTATAAATTTATTTTCTTTTTCCATTTAAAATATTTAAAAATTCCAAATATACTTATGGCAGTCGACTGGTCAAATAGGGCAGTCGACTGGTCCGCAAACAGAAACTTTTTCAAGAAAATGCAGTCAACTGGCTCTTTGGCGGTTGACTGGTTTGCAAACAGAAAGCTTCTGAAAAAATGGCAGTCGACTGCTATATAGGGCAGTCGGCTGCTTTAAGTCGGTTTCGGAAAAAGTTACGTCACGACTGTCTCTGAGCAGTCAGCTGCTATGTAAGGCAGTCGGCTGCCCCGAGCCAAATCGTAACTGGGCGAAAACCGTGAATTTTACATTTCCTGCACTTACACCAGCTTTTGTTTCATCCCAAAACATTTAAAACATGCGGACATAGTCACCCTACGTCCGTTACATATATTCCTTACCTCGATTCACTTCGAATATGCAAATCCCTTGGTTGCACCAATTCTTGCCTTTTACTTCCTCAAAGCTGCATAATTCATAATAAATCAAACCTTTAAGAAGCCTTTATAACTATATTCTACCAACTCAACTTAACTCCAAACCATAGATAGAATTGAGAAAATCAACTTCTATCCTTACCTTTGTTATTCATCAAAATTTCAGAATTTCAGATCTCTTCACTTCCTTGGATTCAATCCACCAAACTTCAGATATAGCTTAAGCTAGTGATAAGGAGCATTTTTAGTTAAATAAGCTTAGCGATTTGATGAAAGGAGATGATGGTTTGTCAAGGCAACTAGGGGAGGAAACTTAAGAAATTTTGGAATGAAGGAGAGGCAACGAGAGAGAGAGGGCTGGGATTGTTACTGCCGATTGGTGATGGCTAAAGATGGTGACTCATGCCATCTCATTTAATGCCATCCTTATCCCATAATCATCTCATCTCAGCCATGCTTCCTTTTTGACTATGCTTTTGACCCTTCTTTGACCATTTAATTCCTTTTTCTTCCATTCATATCAGCCACATCTCATTTAACTATCTAAAAATTCTGATATCTATTTTATCATCCAATTAAATCATTTCCTCTTAGCCCTTTACCTTTTGGCTTTTTAACTCTTTGACCATCATTATTTGACCATTCATTTAATTGGTCTCTTTTCTTCCATATAACAATTGGATTTAATTACACTTAATTTTCTGATATTAATTCTTTTCTCATACTCTAATTATTTTCTTGATATCAAAATAAATTCTTTGACTAATTTGACTATCAATTTCATTATTCCTTTATATGTCCCATACATCATTTATACATCAGAACTTTACATTTATTTAATTATTTCAGCTGGAATTCTTCACGAGTATTAGAAAATTACATGAAATTAGGGGATTTCACATCTTTTTATATGTTCAGACATTTATGTACAATACTACTGATTATATCATCAGTGTCCCTGCTATCACTTGATCATGCACATTGAGGACACCACTGTGACTATGGCCATATGTCTTACTGTTACTGTTTCTCCCTTCTTGGAATACTACTATAGCATGATATTATTTAGGTGTTGCTTGGTCTCATTTGTACTATTTTTACTTAATTGGATTTTGATTGCTAATAAGTGAAAGTACTGAATATAGTTCTTTACATCATGATAGTAGAATGCTATCGTATAGGTTTACTGAATTTTTGTACTGAAATTGTTTTAGTGAATTGTGAAAGAAATTGTTTTATACATGGTTTATTGATTGAAAGACTGCATGAGTTTTATTTAATGATTTTATACTGATATTTATATCATCTTCAACTGTTTATTCCCTATAGTTGCAGCTAGGAACCGGGACACAACAAGTACTTCAAAATACCTCCCATACTCCATCTGGTTACCTAGTCAACTATAGTATCCTTCCTAAAATGTCCTTTAGTATACTGTTAGGAATTAAATGATTTTATGCAGATAGATTTCATAGTATCAGTTCTTGCATACGAATTTCTTAAGAGCATTAAGGTTAACCCCTCTTTTCCCCTCATTATAGATTATCTTCAGTGATATACCATTCCACGGATTGGCTGCATATCTGGTACCCTCAAGCAGCAGTTCTTTGGTTGTGGAGGTATATTTTATTTTCTTTTTATATGTTCAGGCATTTATGTACAATACTACTTTTGTATATCCAATATATAGGAGATGTAAATGTTAGTGAAAGGTACTGAAAATAATACTATTTGTGTAAATATTAAATAGTTCTTTTATTTAAATTCTGATTATTGTTACGAGTGAATGATATAAAGGCATCGCAGACAGCCTAACCATCTAAATGAATATGAAATTATCAATGAATATTGAATATGACAGAACGTGACATGTTCAGTTTGTCTAGCACTACAGAACCAAACCTTGCTTTAGACTTATTTTTTGACATTCCAAGCCACTCAAATCAGTCCCTTTTGGTCTTCTGCTCTAGCACCTCTATTCGGCCTTGAACCTCCTTTATTTCAACACCCACAACACCACAATTTAGCCCCTAAAACCCGCTATTCAACCTCCAACATAACTCTTATATGCCAAGATTGCAGCCTTGATAACCCATCCTCAAACAACACCTAAACTTAGCGTGAAACACCCTGTTTTGGTTCTGCCTTTAACCTCTAAAATCATACAACACAAGCCATGTTTCAAACCTCAAGCCAACTTCGTTTTAGTCCTATTTTCTAGTACTGAACCCATTTTCGGCTTGCATTTTCCAACCTAAATCAACAAGGTCCTGCCCTTTTTTTAGCCACTATTTTTGTTACCGAAATCACCCACATTTCAACCTTGAAATGCCCTATTATAGCAGCTAAAAAAAGCACCAAACAACACCTTTAGCACTACAGGTGGCAAATGGGCGGGTCGGATCGAGTTTGGGTTAGATGATTTTGGATTTGATCATTTTGGGTTAAGGAAAAATCGAATCATTTTCGGTTCAGATCATTTTGGGTTCGGATAAAGTCGGGTTTGGGTCAAGGAAAAATCAGTCTATTTCGGATTCAAATAAGGTCGGGTTTGGATCAATTTGAATTCGAATCAATTTGGGTTCGAATTAATTCCGGTTCAGATTAGATCGGGTTTGGGTCGTTGACTTTTTTAGTCAATTCGGGTCGGTCGAATTTGGATTCGGGTCGATTGGACAGGTTTATTGGGTTAAGCCTTGGTCACTCAATGTGATTTATCTAGTATGAAAATCAAGCGAAACCATATTTCTAATAATTACAAAACTCATGAAAATAATTTTTTTTTTTACATGACCTATAGTACAATTGGGATTGAAATAATCAAAATATTTAATAATTTGTATAATAGTTTTCTTTATAATATTTTACCAATATTCATAAATTATTTACATTTTTTTTCATTTTATTTTTATTATCTATAATAATTAATAACTTTATGAATCAAAGTGATTTAATAATCCCTACTAAATATCATAAATCAGTATTATATATCTCTTTAATTTATCTTGATTTTTTATAGAATAATTGGAGATATCATATGTAGATAATATAGCTTCTGTACTTTATTATAGATTAGCCATTAAATAATTATATATTAGGTTCAAATGAATACAATATAAAAGTGAATATTTAAGTTTAACTAGATTAAAAAATATATATAACACTCATATTATTGAAAAAAATTATATTTTTACTATATTAAAATATTTTGATAATTAATTTTAACATTTAAATATTTAATGATAATATTAAATTTAAGTTTGAATTTTTTTAGGTTTGGGTAAATTTGAATTCGGATCAATTTGAATTCGAATCAATTCGGGTTCGGGTTAATCTAAATTCGGATGAATTTGGGTTCAGATCAATTCAGGTTTGGATCCGGTTGGGTTTGGATCAATGTAAATTCGGATAAATTTGGTTTCGGATTAATTCGGATTCGGATTGGATTGGATTTGGGTTGTTGACTTTTTTAATCAAATCGAATCAGTCGGGTTTAGATTCGGGTTAATTAATTGGACAAATTTTTTGGGTCGGGTCAACTTTGCCACCTTTACTTAGCACCCTTGTTTCTGCTGGCTTTTCTTCTCCATTCTTTCGTATTTTCCTTTTCTTTTTTTTTTTGGTTCGACATCCTTGGCCGAACCTACCGTGGCTGCTCAAGGTAGCGGCTCATCTTTGCCCTCTATTTGTTCTTCTTTTTTATATATACATATATTAATTTATCATTTGTTAAATACTTATATATATTATTTTTACTTATTGTATCTATACCTATATATGTTTTCCTTATATTTAAATATATATTTCTTTTATCTCTTTAATGTATATGTGTATTTATTTATTTATTTCTTTTATCCATTTAATATATATTTTCTTAATTTAAATCCTTCCTTTTCAATTTAACTAGATTTCTAAAAATTTAATTATCACTTAAATTAATTATCATAACTCTTAAATACTCCATATTAAATTATAAAAGTCTAAATAAATAGATTTACTCATTAAGTTCAAAAAATTGCAATTGTCATAGGAGTCCCTACTTTTATACTACTCCAAGCTATCTGAGGTTAATAACTTTTTCATTATCGTAATTAATTTTTTGTTTATGATTTCGTTTTTCTTTAGATACTTAGTTGGATTTTCTCTTGCACGTTTCGAATCCTTAGGGCTTCTATTTGGTTGCTAAGAAACTTAAGTAGAAAAGAAGTTGAAAATTTGAAACTTGGAAGCCAGACATTAGCTCTTTGAAGATTTTTGTTAGGTTCAAGTGAGAGTTCTTTTTTTAATTTGTTTCTAATTTTAATTTATTCTATGTATAAGCTGTAAAATTATATAATTTTTGTTTTACTATGTTCAATTAATTTCAATTAGAAGTTCTCTTATGTATATTTTTTATTTGCAAAATGATTTCATAGTTAGAAAATATATTTTTTGAATGTTGTTGAATAGTAGAATAAATGCATTAAAGCAATTAGTAGACTTACTGTGTTATGTAATAGAACGCCTTAGCTTATAAACATTACGGAGAAAACAAAAAATCCATATTTGAGGTTAGTCATTCAAATTTGAACGCCTTGCTCCAACTATGGCTTTTTCATTTTCTCCACAATTGAGGTTAGTCAATCAAATCTGCCTGCGAGGCGGTAGAAGCAATTTCAATTCTTGGAGAACTTCATTTAAAGGGGTTGGTCATATTGTAACTTTCTACACTTTATTAAATTGACCCATCTGTTTTGCATAGTTGCAAGTTGCAACTGATCATCATTGTTTTATTGTCTGATTGAAAAAAAAGGTTTTTGCATGGAGAGGTAAAGCCAGAGCAGTTTTACTAGGTCAACCTGGATCAGCTAATGAGAAGAGGCTATATCTTATTGATCTTGGTTTAGGTATGTTCCCTTCAATGCTCTCTTCCCTTTTAACTGTATTTTCCTTCTGAAATGTCAAGCATGACATATTATGGTTAACTGTTAGTGTTTTCTTCCTCTTCAACGATAGATTTCTCTATGAGATTCTAATTTTCTATCATGTCTTCTAACGGAGATGGAATAAATGCTATTCACAAGTTGCATTAATTACTGTCATAAATGCTATTCACATGTTGTATTAATTACTATATACCTCCTGTATTCTTGGATTAGCTTCTAAACGTAAAAATGCACACAATGGGCAACATGTTGATTATGATCAGAGGCTGATGTATTCAGGTGTGTAGATTTTTTTTTAATGTCACCAGTTATTGCTTATACTTATATCATTCATGATACACACAGATAAGTAATTTTATAGTTTGCTCATCCATATAATAATAATGGATCTTATGATCATATAATCAATGTATGAGTTTCGAAGGTATATAATCTGAATTATTTTAGTTTAATATGTTACTCTATGCCTCAATAATATCAAGTTTGAATTACTTTTTAAAATTCGCAGGGATTATTGGTAAATTCTGTTTAAAAAGTGTTTATTTGATTTGTTACGTAGAAATTTAAATTGCGGTCGCGGTTGTATTGCGTTTTTCATGGTTGTAGACATAACAGAGACCATCGCGATCATTGTGATCATCTTGGTCGTGATTTATTTTTGATACAATTTTGTATAATATGTAGTAATTGTAATTATAATCATTTAAAGTTTTATTTTATAATTTTTTTTCTTAAGTTATAATAATTGTTAATATCATATGTAACAAAAAAATATTTAATACCATATATTTAATTACACTACAAATTTTACTTTAAAAAATTGAATTAATAATCTAAATTAAACATTACTTAATTTTTTTTAATTCAGATTACCTAATATTTTTTTATCATGATTCATGAGATTAACTAATATTAATTCTTCAAAAATAATATGTTGTTACCAAAAAAAATTCTTAAACATTAAAACCCATTAGCCATCATAAATTTGTGAAATACCACATTTTTTTTTATTAGAGTGAAATACCAATTACCAAATATTAAATTATTATTTAACTTAATTAACCTTTGGCAAAAAAAAAACCAACATTATTTAACTTAATTAACCTTCGGAGAAAACACTTTCTATTCCCATCACCCAACCCACGTTTGCATCCCATGATAGTCGACCCTCGTCCCTCGAGTTTGAACCCACCGGCCACCGCCTCATGCTCACGCCTCCTACCTCATAACCCCTCACCAACTCACCTATTGTCGAGCCCCCGTCACGCCCTCACCTTCACCCTTCAGGCCTCAACAACAGTCAACAGCCAGAGAGGGACTCGAAGTCTCGACTCGAACTCAGATAGCCTCAGCCTTGCAAATCTCATCTCAGGCCACCACCCGCCATTGCCTGCCCATGCCGGCCATGGCCATGCCAGTTGCCAACCACGCCCAGTCACCCATGCTTGTGCGCCATTACCTACTGCCTACCCACGCTGCGCCGCCCACTGACTATGACATCCTCTTCACCACACATTAACATATAACTTTTCCTTTCACATTCAACTTGTTTAGGCTCGTTTATCAATGTCCTTCCTTCTCCTTCTTATGCTTGATATTAAATAGCTCATCATAAGGGTTTTAAATTTCAATAAAGCATAATTATTATATATACATGTATCATTCCAAAGCACAGGATCTTACACAACTTACATAACCTAAATTCTCCAAAAATCTTATAGACATCACTGTACTGTAGCACTGTCTGATTTACATAACAACATAAGTATACCTTCAAGAAGTTTAGGAAGCGTGCCTCGAAGGAATACAGATCCAATAAGCTCTTCTATCGAGAGCGAAGGATCACTTCAAATAGTCTGAAAAATAGTTGTAAAGGGTGAGTTTACGCTCAGTAAGAAACATATGTAAAAGAGCGTACTATGCCTCTATATGCAGTTTTCCTGCTTGGCTCTATAATATCATGAAAAACCATTATAAAGCATATATCATATACTTCCTTCAAATATCATATACAAGTACAATTAAGTAATTCAAATACTTTCGATTTCTTTATTCATTTGAAATCACATATACAAATATTCCATTTCTTCAAATACTTTCACGTATTTCAAATCACGTGAAATCACATGTACAGATATCTTTCAAATAACATGGAGACTATTAGCATTTCAACGGAATCATGCACTAGATAAATCTCATCAGGGATACAGCATATATATCCCGTAAGGGATAATCCCGAGAGATGTCAAATAAGTGGCATACCCCTGTAGGGGCCAGGAATCCTCCCCTAGCCAAACATATAATAGAGACAATTGGCCAAATGTCGATAGGCCACGATGAACACTAGTCAGGTGACATCTGTGGCACTGAGGACCAGACTAGGACTCTTCAGTCAAGTATAGAGACATATAGTGCACGATCATCAAGTAGTTCATAGTCTCAAAACATTTGTCATATACTTCTTTTTGGTAATACCAATGTACTTGTATAAAGTAGGCTTTAAAGACCAGGGCAGTCGACTGGTTTTATTGGGCAGTCGGCTGCTATCACATATCTTGGTTTATCAAAATTATTTTCTTTTAAAATTTCGATATTTCTAAATTCTCAAAACACATGGGGCAGTCGACTGGTTTTGAAACAGAATACTTTCAGAGAAAAGGCAGTTGACTGGTCATATAGCAATCGACTGTTTTCACAAACAGAATGCTTCCTGGAAAATAGCAGTCGACTGGCTTACATGGCAATCGACTGGTTTGTATCAGTTTTTGGAAAATCTACGCTTTGGTTGTCTCTAGGCAGTCGGTTGCTACTTAAGGCAGTTGGATGCTCCTAGCAAATTGGTAACTAGGAGTAAAACCTGAAATTGACAGTTCTTGCACTTAAATAAGCTTTTATTTCATTCCAAAACATTTAAAACATGCGGACATAGCCACTTTACGTCCGTTACATATATTCCTTACCTCAATTAACTTCGAAATTGCAAATCACTTGGTTGCACCAATTCTTTTCCTTCACTTCTTCAAAGCTGTAAATATCATAAGGATTCAAACCTTTAAGAAACCTTTATAAATATACTATACCGACTCAACATAGCTCTAAACCATGGACATAATTGAATGAATCGATTTCTTCTTTGAACTTTGTTAGTCACCAAAATAATAGCAATTTATATCTCCTCAAAGCCTTTGATTCAACCTTTCATATTACACACATAGCTTGAGCTAGTGGCGAAGAGCGATTTTCATTAAACAAGTTTAACGTTTCGATGGAAGGAAGTGGTTGTTCTACAAGGTAAGTGAAATGGAAACTTGGAGGAAATAAGAGGAAGAGATGAAATGGTTGCCGGCTTGGTTATGAAGATGAAGACAAAATCATTTAATTGCCATTTAATGCATCTTCATCCATTTAACATCTCAGCCATTGACCCTTTTGACTCTTGACCATTTGACCATTCATTTGCTATAATTCCATCAATGTCCCATACATCATTCATACTTTATAATTTCATATTTATTTAATCATTCTAACTTGAAATACCATACAATTATTGGAAAATTATAGGAAATTGGGGATTTCACACTGACTCTGCCTCAACCTCACTCACCCTTCACAAATCTGTCTTGCTTTAATCTAGATCTACTAAGTTCAAAGGCAAAAAATTTTAAATTTGCTTTTACCTTCCAAACGTGGGTTGTTGATTGTTGCTTTTGTTGGCTATTGCTTGTGTTTGAGTTGTGAACCTGTTTGTGATCTCAAATATGAATTTGATCTATTAATGTGATCTTAATCTAATTTTTTGTTGATTTTAATATGGTAAAGCTAAGTTTTTTTTAGGTGGAGTTGATTTGGCTTCTTTCTTTCTGTTTATGATTGCTTGATTAGAATTTTTTATATTTTGTTGTTTCACTTTCAACAGAATAGAACGGAGGATAGCAACGATAACAGACCATTATCATCGCTATCCGCCATTATGCCATTTTGTAACGACCAATAGCAGCCGTTACAGTTGTGATTCTCAATCGCAACCATTTTTCGGCGGTCGTGGTAGCGGAGACCATCGCTACCACGAGATAGTGGTCGCTATTTGAAACTTTGTTGTTACATAATCTAGGGTTTTAAACTTTCCCATTAAATTTGTAATTTTTGACAGCTTGAATATTTAATCAAGAGCCTTAACCAAGACTATGTTATATCTACTATTAATTTAGTTTGAAATTGCAAGATCACTTTTGATTTGAATGCATTTACTTATTTATTTATTTGATGATTATATCTTAATATTTGTATTTTTTTATATATTTATTATAAACATCTTTTTTTTGTTCATATATATATGCATAAATTTATTATTTATATTTTTATATTTTACTTAATTAAATTATGAGTATATTATTTATATATTTATTGATATGTTTTCTTTTTCATTTTTAAATCAAATTGAAAATCTTTGCTTATTTGCTATGGAGTGTAGGCATATGTGGACCATTCTGAAAAGATCAGCAAACTTGCCAAAGTGAAGGCTCAAGTTTCTGAAGTGAAGGGTGTTATGATGGAAAACGTTGAGAAGGTAATAGTTGCTGTTAATTCTGTAATTGTCTAACATGAAGGATCTTCATAGTGCCAACATAGGGTTATGAACCAAAACTATATTTGCCATTGTCAAAAGAGCTCAAGATTTGACATCTTGGGGCTTGCAGGTGGTTAAGTTTCTCAACATTTTTTGTAATGGCAATCACACATGTGTCTTATAACCATATTACAAATTTACAATGTTACTTGTGATTGTGAAAGTTAGGCTTATGATTTTGATATGGGAAAGGCCCAAACTAATCAAACTAGGCCCAACAAGCCCAGGAGAAATTATCAAGGCTTTCCACATGGCACAATAGCATCTGGCCATGTGGCAATAAGTCAGTGGAGGTGGCCTCCTGCATTGCGAGAGATAGCCTCCCGCACTACGGGAGTTTGCCTCCCACACTACGGTAGATAGCCTCCCGCATGGTGGGAGAGGCCACCCGCCAGCATGAAGACCGCTCTCGCTAACGATAGGTAGCCTGCCACATAGCTAAAGGGACTCTCCTGCCTCAATGAATAGAAGACATGAGAAAGTTTTGGTCACATACAAGGAATGGACTCTATTAACATGAAAAAGACAAAATTGTCCTCCAATAATTACCATGGTAGTAAAGGTAAATTGTACAACTATAAATAGGACACAGGTACAATTTTAAACTCTAAGTTGCACTTTTTGCTAATACAGACTTTGAAAAGACCTTTTGTTGACTTATGCATCAGAGTGCCTACGTAGGAAACCACCCCCTACGTCACTTTGACTTCTCTTTTTTGCAGAACTCTCAGTGCCACATGTAAAGAAGGAACAGGCAATCTACGTCAGCATACAATCATTGTTGTTTTATGCAATAACAATTGGCACCGTCTGTGGAAAGTGATATAAAAAGCCAGTTGTTTCGAAGATGGTGAGAACAAGGTCGACAGCTATTAGAGAAGGTAGTGATGAGAATGCTGTGAGTTCTCCTGAATAGCAGCCTCGTTGAAGAACTTAGGAGAATAGGGAAGAAGCTAGGGTGACTGTGCCTTTGGTTGAATTTGAAGCTTTGAAAAGGTAAAGCGAGGAGACAACACATGTTGTAAGAGCCTCGCCTTTCTCACCAGGCTGTCGATGAGTATCCCCTAGGCATCTTCTCCCATGCCCCAGGTTTACTCTTACAATGTCAAGGCCTTGCCTGTTCTAGTAGGCCATCGGTGAGCATCCCCTAAGAGTCCCACACTCCCCAGGTTTGCCTTGACAGCGAGAGTAGACGGTCGCCCAACACTCACTAACAACGTATTGTCCGCTCTGGGCGGTCGCCCAACACTCACTAACAATGTATTGTCTGCTCTGGGCGGTCGCCCACCCTCACGGCTTTGTCCCAAGGCTTTTAAAGAACTCAGGATTAATGCCTTGAGCGCGTTTGCTGAGGTTTGAACCCTAGTACCCCTAAGTACTCGAGCCTTACACTTATGTTACCATCAAGTGGTAACATGAGTGTAAGGCTCAAGTACTTAAGGGTACCAGGCTTTGAGCCTCAGCAAACGCGCTCAAGGCATTAATCCTGAGTTCTTTAGGAGCCTTACATTGTTAGTGAGTGTTGGGCGACCGCCTACTCTCGCTGTCAAGGCAAACCTGGGGAGTGTGGGACTCTTAGGGGATGCTCGCCGACGGCCCACTGGAACGGGCAAGGCCTTGACGTTGTAAGAGTAAACCTGAGGCATGGGAGAGGACACCTAGGGGATGCTCGTCGACAGCCTGGTGAGACGGGCGAGGCTCTTACAGTTAACTATTTAAAGTTGTACTAGCAGTAAAAGTTTTATATTTTTGCTTTGTTACTTTTTTACAATTACTTTGTTGCTTTTTTTATATGTAGAAACTATCATGTGATGATGTTATTTTATTTATGAGAACAAAAGGCCAGTTATTTATATCTTTGTGTGTTCTATAATGATAATCTTGCATGAATGACAGATATATTACTGGAACAAAAAATAAGAGAGACAAAAGCTGGCTGCAACCAAAAAAGTCCCTAAGCAAAAATGCGTGAGATGGGCAAACTAAAAAAGTCCTTAAGCAAAAAATGTGTGAGATAGGCAAAACTAAAAAAGTCCTTAAGTGAAAAATGCGCAAGACAGGCAAAACTAAAAAAGTCCCTAAGCAAAAAATACGCGAGATAGGCAAACCAAAAAAGTCCCTAAGTGAAAAATGCACGAGATGGGTAAACTAAAAGGAGTCCCTAAGCGAAAAATGCGCGAGATAGGCACAATACTTGAGCAAAAGTTCTTCTTTAGAAGAAATCATACTATTTCACAAGAAGAACTGGGGAGCATATGGTATGGTATATTACAATTTTATCATTGGATATGTGTTACAATTTTATCGGTGGATATGTTTTGGCTTTGTAACATTTTAATATGTCAGCATGTTATGCAACATTGTGGCTATAAGAATGTAATAGTCTTATCCTTAGATATGATCCTATGATATACTAACATGTTTGCATGGTATACATATTACAATCATATTTTAATGATGACATGTTATACATATTATAGTTGTGTTATAATAATCCATCACAATATCACGAGCATGCGTGAAAAGTAAAGTAGAAAAGGAAAAACTACAAAAGAAATCATCACCAACTTTTACTAAAAGTAAATGAATGATTTACAACTGTAAAATTCCTAAAAGAAAATGTATACAACTATAAAATTTCAAAAGAACAAAAATCACATAAAAATAAGAAAAGAAATATCTAGACTACTCAGTTACAGGGCCAAAATCAGGAGGAAGAATAGGAACTGAGCTTACAACATGACCCTCAAAGGCTGCAACATCGATAGGATGGTCATCACCAGGAAGCCCCACGATCTCGACAGTTATGGAATACAGGTGCATGTTTTGGATGTGGCGAGACTAGCCATCTGATTAAGCACTGTCCAAAGAATAGGAACAAGGTGACAAAGCCTGTAAAGACTACACCGCCTCCGAGATGAGCTACGATGATAGAGAAGGGTAAGCAGGCCGTGCCTTAGGGATGGGTATATGCCATTGACAAGGAGACTATCAATACCTCTACAGACATGATTAAGGATAAGATTTCTATTTTTGATATTGATGCCATTACATTGTTTGATCTGGGTTCTACTTACTTTTTGTGTCTCTTATGTTTGCTGCTAAAACACCTGTAAAACCTAAACCTTTAGGGCATCTTTTACAAATAAACACACCTTTTAAAGAATCACAAATGACAATCATAATGTATCATAAATGTAAGCTACAGGTAGGAGAGAGGGAATCAGTAGTAGACTTACTCTTATTGAATATGTATGGATTTGATGTAATATTAGGAATGGATTGGTTAGCTCAGAATCAAGTTAGCTTAAATTGTTATGCTAAGTCTATAACCTTCTCCTCTCCTCTCCCGTTAGCTATGTTGTAAAGTTTGCCACTATGTAATGAAAGAATATGTTTATTGAATTGTGAGGACCCCATTTTTCCAATAAATTTCATAATTTAAAGGTTAGGGAAATGAAAAAATAAAAGGTAAATTATTAAAGAATGAAATAATTGAGTTTATAGAAAGAAAGTGTTATGTGGGCCCTACGGGACATTTATAGTCTGGATTGGGGAGAAACTCCGTAGTTGTGATATTTGCAGTGAAATACTGAGATAGGAGCAATCTACATTTTGAAATTCCTTCGTTTGAGCATGTGTTGAAAAACATGCAATAATTTCGAAAATGATGGTTAAGTCTATAGGTCATCGAAATTTTCGTGAATAACGATCAAACCAAGACGACTTTTGACCAAATATTAGTGGTGAATAATTTTCCATGTAATAATGCTTTAAGCCATGTGGAATGATATAAAGAATCAGGTGTAAAAATAGAAATTGACGCGATTTTATGGTTAGGGATATTTTGATAATTTCACCTTGGTTACAGTCAAACCCTGATAAAAGCTTATTCAGTGGTTAGAATGAGTAAAATAGAGGTATTTTATGATTGAATGAAATATCCTAGAGGTTGGATAGACTTTTTCAACAAAGTCAAAGTGTGAAGGGTAAAATGGGAAGATTACTTCAGTATTAGTGCAAAATATTATTTTTAAAGCAGTTTCCAGCTTTCTTCTTCCCAAAGTCAATAGCCACTCTTCCTCCACTAATTTTCCATAGCCAAAGCTTAGTGGAGAGAGAGAAAGTTTGAAAACCATAGCCAAACAACCTCCCAACCTAAAACTGTCTTCACCAACCCTGTCTAACTTTCAGTGCTCTACAATTTGACACCAAAATCAAGTGTCAAAGTGGCCATTTTCAAGGTTTTTGGAATTTCACATCTTTTGGCCATGGTGAAAGGTGAGAGAAAAGCTTGTGTTTTTTATGGTTTTATGGTTTTAAGTTATGTGATTTAGACGTTTAAGCATGTATCTGAGATTGATTTAAAGTACCATGAGAATTAATTCTCTCAAGTTGTGGCCAACCTGGGTTATGTGCATGAATATGGTGTTATGTCATATGAAAATGATGTAGAGTTAATGTAAAGCCAAAATGAAGCATGAATTTAGGCTAAAAGTTGAGGAAATGAAGTTGATAATGGAATTTGAAGTTGAATTTCAGAATTTGAAAAGCATTCTGTCTAGGAGCAGCTAACTACCATAAATAGTAGCTGACTTTCCTGAATAGCACTAACTACCCAGACACAGAATCTAGATATTTTCATTATAACCGCCTTAGACCAGTCGATCGCCTTGAATAGCAGCCGATTACAGTCGTAACCGACTTAAGTTAGTCGACTGCCATTTGCACCAGTCGACTGCTTTTTACACAGAAGCATTTTGTTTGAAAACCAGTCGACTGCCTATGGCAAGGACAATTTGAGAATAAGAAATGCTAAGATCAATTTATGATTATAAGAGTAATACAATTTTCATAAGTAAAGTATGGAAGTTGATCATATTCAAATATTGAACTATTGCCAAAAGTTAGGAAGTAATACTGATGATAATGAGCAACGTTGCGAAAATCTAAGAGGTATGGGACATATATAGGAGACGTAAGGATATCATGTTTTGCATTATGATTTGATTTCTGAAATTCTGATATCTGAATTTTGAATTCTGAAATGACTTTGATTTATCTGGTTTTGAATGAATTCTAAAATTCTTATGTCTGAACTCTGATAAGTTGAACATGATTTTGATATTGAATTCTGGTTCTAAATCCGACATTGGTTTTGATATTAATTGGTATGAATTTAGAATTATTGAACGGTTTTGACTCTGATTTACTACGCATGAATTCCTTCTCTATTAGTTCACTTTCAATTCTTTATAGATAAGGAGTTAGGGAACTAGGAGAATTGAGGTGCTCTAAAGCATTTTTCCTCACTCACCCCAACTTCCTAACTTACTATAGAAATCATTCCGTTTGAATTTCCTGCATATGTCTATTGTTGCATTTCTGCATCTAAAAGTATGTTTAACATTTCAATTAGTGTTTGGTTTTGTAATGAAAGAAATTTTCAAAAATGAGGGGATCGTAAGGATTATTACTTTTGAATGATTATGATTTGACTGATGAATTTAGGGAATGCTTATTGTTTGTGGTTTTATGGGTAATGAACTGGATTGAGAATATATAGATGTTTACTGCTTGAACTTGCAGGAGGTTCTGATTATAGAAAGGCTACGCTGCTGAAATTTTTATAAAAAATTTGGATTAGGAATGTCATGATCTTTAGAAAAGGTATTTAAATGATAAATTTAGTGTTGATTGTAAGGATATGTGTTGAAGGTACTAGATTTGATTGATATGACTGAGACATACGTTTAAAAAGTATAGAACTGAAATATTAGAGGTGTCAAAAGCATTAGATTGTATCAAATTTGATATTTGAAAGTATATGACTAATATTGATAGGACAAATTTGATATCTCAAAGTACATTACGGATTCATGTGTAACAATTTCATAGTTTATAAAAGGTACTAGAAAGACACAGATCGACCTTATACAATGAGGTCTAATTTGAAGGTGAATTAAACCGTATATTCTATCAGTTGATTAATGTATAAAGCATTATTTTGCATACATTTCAGTTTTGAAAGTGCATCATTTCATGAGTTACTAATATCTGAAATTAATGATCGATATTTGATTACTTTATGATCTGTTCGATGCCGTCACATACATTCTGGTTTACGAAATGCATCAATTATTGTTTTGACTGTCAGGTTGAAATAATGTTTCAAATTATTTGAATTTATCTGAACATATTGAATGAAATGTTTTGATTTCTGAACAATATGGTTTGAAATGAAACTTGGTTCCCGAAGGCTTATATTTTGATTTTTGGGGTGGTAAATCTTTAGTTGACGCAGATCTAGGCACTCTCAGTCACTGATAATAAAATGTGTATTTATACTACTGTATTCAGTTTTGAAAGCTTACAGACCTGTTTTATTTCTCTCATGGGAATCAAGAAAATGTTTTGAGGCTTTGGCTCCCTATGTAATCTTGCAATGTATCTAAATCTGAATTTGAATCTGAATCTAAATTGTTAAGTGACATTGATCACGTCAGCAGTTGTCCTGACCGACACATGGCTAGTACCTATTGTAGACCTATCTAGACTACGATCATATGTCGATGTTTCACCTTTTTTGGGATCTAGATTGCATGATTTCTATAGGTTATTGCCTAGTCTCCACTGTATTAATTTCTTGGGGTGGTAAATCCCTGGTTAACATAGATCCAGACACTCCCAGACTTTATGAATTTTTTATTTCAGTGTTTCGTTAAATATATTTTCTGATCTTCGTACTGTTATTGAAAATGATTACTATACAATTTAATGGATGCTAATTCCGAGTGTTTATTGAACTCTATGATCAAATAAGTTTAAATGAATTTTTGACTTCGATACTAAATTTTGATATTGACTTTTGCATCAGTTTTGAAACGATACTTGCATATATTTCGCATGATATCAGTTCTTTTATGTATGTTTCTTACTAGGCTTCCCCAAGCTCAGCCCCTTCTACTTTCCAGATTTATCTGTAGAAATAGTCGGTTATTGAATGAATGTTTTGATAAGATGCCTATGGGTTTTTCGATGTCATACCTTGCAAGTATGGTATTTAGACATTTATTGTGCAATTCTTTAGTATATAAAAGGATGCAAATAATAAATTAAAAAAGTTTGCACGTCAACCATAGTATTCGTTATAAAGTACTTGTTGAGGAAAATAAACGCGTACTCTAATTATGTGTATTGGTGTAACGACCCGTTACCATATTTTCACCTTATTTTACACAACTTAACCGGTTGGGCTGTCTATGATACTTCACTTGTACTAACAGTTAAACAATTTTACTTAACATTGTTTATATTATACACATCCCCTATCTTAATTAATTAGATAAGTAATACTGTAGACATGTCTAACTACAGAAAATAAATGATCGTACCTCAAATAAATCAGTCGGTCTGTCACATTGTCCTTTATGTACAGTCGTGATCCACAATCAACTGATCTCACAATCATCAAAAACCTGAAATGTTTAAAATTAAGGGGTGAGCAAAACCACGGCTCAGTAAGGGAATTATATGCCTCATTTGATACTCAACTGTCTATATGCTAAAAATCTTTTTCATTTTTCCTATGGGCTCTAGGCTCGCATGTAGGAAGGATACTACAATTGGCTAGGGATCTGGATGGAGTAAGGTAGGTATTTTGAAATACCTATCTTGTTCCGGAACCTAGAAGCAACTGTAGAGAGTAATAAATTTCTTTTCGTTTGAAATTTAAATCATTTTCCTTTTTGTTTCATATCATTTTCATATTCTTTTCATATAATAATGCTTTTATGAAATAAAGCATTTAAATAAAGTAACTAATATTCATATATTCTTTGAAAAGAATATTAATTAAATCATCATCATTCTTATTTAAACTCATTTCATATTTTACTGTACAATCATAATTAGTACAGTACTTTAAATAGCAAAATAAGCTATTAATTCTTTTTCGTATAACATATAAATCATTTAAATCTAATATTAAATTTAAAAATTAAAATAAGAATATTAGATTTATTTTCCTCCTCTTTCCTTTTTGGAAAATATATCACATATTCATATCACATATAATCTAATATTCAATTTAAAATCATAGTAAGAATATTAAAATCTATTCCACTTATCACATTAGCAAAGCAGCAAGCACTTCGGTAGATTAGTCACTATACACGTCGATAAATTGGTTACTATGCAAGATTATAAATCAATCCATTCACAAAACGAAAATCAATAAACTTCAAGCATATAGTTTAACTCACTGAAAACAGTTCAAAATAACCGATCACTTAATCACTTTAGGCATAAGCCCCAGTTCAATGATTCGGTTACGACATCCATCCTAACTAGCCATGGAGTTAAGTCTCATATCGAAGAACTCGTGTAGCACGTAGGTCCATCGGGATTCTAGACGTGGCTCCCACGGTCCAACTGGTATCCGCGTAGCACGTAGGTCCCTTAGGATTCTAGAGGTGGCTCCCACGATCCAAACAACATCCGTGTAGCACGTAGGTCCTTCAGGATTCTAGAGGTGGCTCCCACGGTCGAACTGGTATCCGTGTAGCACGTAGGTCCCTTAGGATTCTAGAGGTGGCTCCCACAATCCAAACAATATCTGTGTAGCACGTAGGTCCTTTGGGATTCTAGAGGTGGCTCCCACGGTCCAACTGGTATCCGTGTAGCACGTAGGTCCCTTAGGATTCTAGAGGTGGCTCCTACGATTCAAACAACATCCGTGTAGCACGTAGGTCCTTCAAGATTCTAGAGGTGGCTCCCACAGTCCAACTGGTATCCGTGTAGCACGTAAGTCCCTTAGGATTCTAGAGGTGGCTCCCACGATCCAAACAACATCCGTGTAGCACGTAGGTCCTTCGGGATTCTAGAGGTGGCTCCCACGGTCCAACTGGTATCCATGTAGCACGTAGGTCCCTTAGGATTCTAAAGGTGGCTCTCACGGTACAAAGATCGAGTTTTAACTCGGATTGGCCTTTACGCCATATACTTTCCACTATCTCATCAGAACTCGTGTAGCACTTAGTGCTCAAAGGATTCTAGAGGTGGCTCCCATAGTTCACGAAGAATCAATGTAGCACTTAGGTCCCTTAAGTCTTCTAGAGGTGGCTTACACGGTACAAAGATCGAGCCTTTACTCGGGTTGCCTACGTGGCTTATGTTTTCAATGGTTCATCGTTACGCATGTAGCACGTATAATCTAATATTCCATTTAAAATCATGGTAAGAATATTAGATTTATCAATTCTTCCTTTTTGAAAGCATATTACATGTTTGTATCACATGTCTTATGAAAATTATCTCACAATACTATAATCTGTACCGTAATGAGCATTTTGTAAAAATGCTATAAACTAATTGATCTTCTTCTCATATCATATAAAACATATTCTTTTCACATGTCACACATCCTATAAAGAGTCTAAGACAATCATCAATCATATCATGCTATAGACCCCGGAGGGTAAGAAAATAAACATGTCAAATCTATGACTATAATCTATATTGTCCTCGGTGGATCACTGATCAAGTGTCGACCGGGACTACACATATCACATATCACACATCAGCATGATAGGATGCCTACTAGTCTCAAAACAGTATTTTTCATCATCAATAAACTTTATGGAATTTATAAAAATATAAATTTCATAATTTAAAACCATAAAGGTTATAAAACAATTTAGTGAATATTCAAGAAATATATATAAAAATATTCACTTTATTTCTTTTCGTTTTTCATCTCGTATTACGAGTAATTTACATATCAAGAGAATTTTCGGTGATTTCATTATCACCATTCTCAAAGAGAATTTTCGGTGATTTCATTATCATCATTCTCGAAAACATAAATATTTTAAAATCACTTTCATTTTATCCATGTTGTTATGAAAATATTCATTTCCTCAATTTTCGTGGTTGAAAATCATTTCTCGTGACATAAAATCATTTATTATGATTTTCAGTAATTTTCAAAAATTTTTCGGCAGTATAACAGCTGCCGATTGGCTAGCCTCCTGCATAGAAAATACAGTTTATAATTTCCAGCCAGTGCTTCATACCAAATTTGCAACCAATCATTCATCATAATAATTTCATAAAATATTTCCATAAAATATTTCGAAATTAAAACATGCAGACTGAATATCCTTACAGTGCTGCACATGCATCCCTTACCTTTTCCAGGTCGGTGGCTTCCTCTTATTGATCGCGCCCGCACTCCATCTCTCCCGATTCCTCATCCCGATCGCTGAGAATAATTTCTGGAAATAAAAATTCTAAATTTTAGAATTTTTTCCATAATTTATTAAATTTTTCTGAAATTAATTTCCTGGAATTTCTTACCGAATTTTCGTAAATTTTCGGGTTGTCGAATTTCCGGGAATCTCCGAATTCCCGAAATTCTCCTTTTTCCTCTTTTCTTTTTTTTTCTTTCTTTTTCTTTTCTTTCTCTTTCTTTTCTTTTTCTTTTTCCTTTTTCCTTTTTCTTTTCTTTTTCTTTTCTTTTTTCCTCTTCCTTTCCCGGTCAAATCGGTCTGCCCCTTCCTCGCCGGTTCCTCACCGGTGGCCGGTTCTCTGAAGGTTCGAGCGTCCTTCAGCTGGCCGACGGCAAGGCGAACTCGCCGGTGCGCTCCGTTTGCCCTGGATCGCGGCACGACGGTAGATCTACTCGGTTTAGGTCGGCATCTTCTCTTCCTCCTTTCGTGTTTCTTCGACCGCTGTTGGCCTCATCGGTGGCCTCCTTCTTCTTCCTCTCGTCTTCGCCGAGGTCGAGGTGTTGGTGACGGTGCCTGGATCGCCAGCACCGCCGATTCCTCCTCTCCTTTCTCTTCGACTTTTTTTTTCGTTTCTGTTTTTTTCAATTTTTTTCTTCCTTGTAGCCAGCGATCTTTCTCTTCCCCATCTCGTTGGCCTCTCTCCTTTGCCTCTCTTACTTTCTTTCTCGTCGACGGCGGCAACGGTTGCTGCCGCCGGCTTGGCTGGGAAGAGATCGGGCACTGTCCCGATTCCTTTTGTTCTTTTTCTTTCTGTTTCCTTTTTTTGTCTTCTTTCCATATTTAGTATATAATACAATTTCTTTCTGTTTCCTTTTTTTTGTCTTCTTTCCATATTTAGTATATAATACACTATATACTATACACTATAAAATATATTTTATACATATAATATATTGTGAAATCCCTAATTTCATGTAATTCCTCTATAATTGTAAAATGTTGTAAGCTGAAAGAATTAAATAAATATGAAAATTTGATGTATAAAGATTATATGAGATATAGATGGAATAAAAAGGAATTGAGGGTCAAAGGGTCAATGGCTGAGATGAGATGGAAAAGGGGATAATCATGCATTAAATGCATTAAATGAAAGGTAGCTTAGTCATCTTCACCATCAAGGATCGGCAACAACCTCATTTCCAGCCCTTCTTCCTCTCGTTTCCTCTCCAAATTCCTTTAAGTGTTCATTTCCTGACCTTGACAAACCACCATTTCCTGTCATCAAATCGCTAAGTTTCCTTAACGAAAAACGATCCTCATCACTAGCTCTCTCTATGTCTGTAATATGGAAGGCTGAAACAAAGTCTTTGAGGAGATCAGAATTTCTGTTATTTTGGCTATTGACAAGGTAAGAAAAGAAATTGATTCATTTGATTTCATCCATAAATTGGAGTCATGTGATGTTGGTATAGCATACTTATGGTGTTGAAATGAAAGAAAGTTAAAGGTTTCAATTTATATGAATTATGCAGTTTTGAAGAAGTGAAGGAAAGAATCGGTGCAACCAAAGGATTTCGTATTATTTGGCTATTTGAGGTAAGGAATATATGTAACGGACGTAGGGTGACTATGTCCGCATGTTTTAAATGTTTTGGGATGAAACAAAAGCTGGTGTAAGTGCAGGAAATGTAAAATTCAAGGTTTTCACCCAGTTACAATTTGGCTCGGGGCAGCCGACTGCCCTAAATAGCAGCCGACTGCTCAGAGACAGTCGTGACGTAACTTTTTCCGAAACCGACTTAGAGCAGCCGACTGCCTTATATAGCAGTCGACTGCCATTTTTCCAGAAGCTTTCTGTTTGCAAACCAGTCGATCGCTAAAGAGCCAGTCGACTGCATTTTTCCGAGAAACATTCTGTTTGCGGGCCAGTCGACTGCCCCATTTTAACAGTCAACTGCCCTACTTGCATCCGGAAATTAAATATTTCAAATGCAAAAAGAAAATAAAATTTATTGAATATTTTTATACTAGAGCAGTCAACTGCCCTAAAAGAGCAGTCAACTGCCCCCTTTGAAAAATAATAATTTTTAATTTATTTATATAAATGTATTTGGATCATCATTAAAGTATATAAGAAGGGTTATGAATATCCATGGTTTTACAAGAATGAGTTTTACTGCTCAATATTTTGAGATTAACGACTCCATTGGTGATCATGCATATTACTTGCTTATTTGTATTTGGCTGGGGGACTCTAGTCAAGCCCTCAGTACCACGGGTGTCACCTGACTAGTGCACACCGTGGAATATTGACAATAGCCATTAGTCCTTTATATGTGTTTGGCTTAAGGGAGGATCCCTGGCCCATACGTGGTTACGCCACTTTATTTGGTGCATGATTCTATTGGATGTTGACGGTCTCCCCCTATTTGAAGACTATTTGTATATGTAATTTCAAGTTATTTGACACATATATGTGAAAGTATTTGAGTTATTTGAATACGTGCAAGTGACTTCATATGATTTTGTCATGTGTTATATGGTATTTGATGAACTTATATGTTATATGTTTTTACAAGAATATTACATGACATTATAGAGCCAAGCAGGAAAACTGCATATAGTGGCATAGTGCGCTCTTTTATGTATATTTCTTACTGAGCGTAAACTCATTCCTTTACAATATTTTTCATCCAGATTATTTGCAGTGAAGTCTGCTCTTGGTAGAGGAGCGTACATTTTGGGTTATACAGTATCTCCTTCGAGGCACGTTTCAAATCCCTTGAAGGTATATACCTTTTGTAATGTAATTCAGACTGGTATGGTACAACGATGTATATTGGGGATGTAAATTGTTAAAGAGATTAGTATGTAGATATATGAAAGTTTTACAACTTATGTGTAAGACGATCCTGTATGTGTATGAAAAATATATCATCATGTAAACAATATAGTGTTAGCTATATTAAAGAAGAAGGATGCACCGTTGAACAGCCTAACCAAACATTATGGGAAAGAAAAAGTTAGTTGGTATTTGGGAGTGACGTGAATGTCACATATATACCGTATATTATACATATATTATTTCATATATAATATAATACAATATATATTATATATAAATTGTTACAAAATATATATCTAGTATATATTTATGTATATTTATATACTTTAAAATAAATAACATTTATATATATACAATTATATAAATGATATAATACAATATATATACATATAAACTTTAATATAAAATCACATTTACCTTTCTTCTATATGTATATATGTATAATTATATATACACATAAAATATTATGCTTACATACATATGTATTATTTAAATTTATGAAATAGTATATATTTTCATATATATACCAACGTATATTAAAATATATTATATAGTATTTTAAATGCATATGTATTTGTATAAAATTCACTTATAAAATTTGTAATTATACAAACATATTTTATTTTCATTTCTCATTTTCCTTATTTAATTTGGATTTTAATTTATCCAAGTTAGTTTTCCTCTCTCCGTTATTTTTATTTTCACTTCCAATTTAATTTCCTTTACACGAATTTCCCGATTCTTTCACTTCCTCAATTCTCGGGATTTTCACCAATATCCCGTTCTCACAATTTTATTTATTTCCTCAAATTTATTTTCTCCAATATTTGTTTCCAATATTTATGATTTCCAATAAATGAAAAATTTCGGTTATCACATCCTCCCCACCTTAAGAAATTCGGTCCTCCGAATTTAACTTAAGTCCAAAGGTGGTACATGCCGTATACTTACGACTTCTGACCTCTTGTTCATCCTCTAAGTAATACTGCCAGCACACTTTCGACATCAAGAGTACTTTAGACCACTACATATTGTCTTACATCATATATGTCTATACTCCTGTAAGTTCGTTTATCAAATCAGGAGTTATTCACTTTTACTCTTTTCATATAAGAATCCATACACAATATTTTCATATTACAGCTGATCTATGCTGTTCATCATCCATTCTTCTCACTTAGTGCCAAGTCGACATAATTTGATACTATCATGTACTCACGTCAATTAACTATATGTAAGTGTCCCAGTAGCTTTCACATCTCATGCACACGCTCTCTCAATATCATGGAGCGTTTACATCTCACGCTCATATATATATATATATATATATCAGTATGGAGTGGTGCTATCAATACACTTGGGATCTTAAAGCTTTTGCTATCTCTCATTAGCATATGGCAACTCAGAGACTCCCATCACATGTAAGGCTCACTGGAACTATACATACACATTCACACCGTTTAACACTTATACTTCGACTAAGGCACTAGAGAATCTAGAAGTCTGATAATGGAAAGTGATTCTATTTAGATCATCAGTTTTTAATCACTTCCATATCATTGTTTCTCTTTTGGACTCTTTATTGTCCACAATATTCATTTTATCAAGGCGGTATCTCACTTGCAGACTTTATTATGGATTATCTCTTACAACGACAATTCATGAGACAATCATATTCTCTTCATGTAGTATGGTCTTTAAATTTCTTTTCATAATTTAGATTCCATAATTGAATCCTCAATTTATATATTTAATCACCACATCATCTATATACTTCCACCGTTTCTATCATGTTACGGTGGTTATATGCATAATCATTTTTCATTTATATACTGGCAGTAAAATAACACGTGTCATTCATTTTACTCCTTTGAATATCATTACTTTCACTTATCAAATCTAGCTTGATTTTTTTTTGTGATAACCAACACAAATCACTTTCAGTCTTACCTTCGGGAACTGTTTCATATTGATGTTCCCTTCTCATCATGCAACTTATTTCGTTATTCCACTTTCATTTTTTTTTGTTTTCAAAATCCCACCTTTTTCTTTTCATGTTTTTACTCTCATCCTTTTAGTCAATTTTGTCAATTGGTATGGTACTATACTACTAAGATCTTTCAAAATCTTGCATAGCATCTTTTCTTTACACTTATCCATCTACCAACATTAATTTCTTTAATTAGGTCTCATCTATAGAGCAGCTAGTCTCATCACTCTTTTATAGACTGGCAGTAGTATCTAGCTAGACTCATTACTTTCGTATCTCAATCATTATCTCTATATCATGGACAGGTGCACTGTCATCCTGTCGCCTCGAGATCATATATCTCAAGAGGAGATACTATTTAGCCAAATCTCTTAGTTACTAATCTTAGCACAATTTCCTCAGTTATTAAGAGTTTAAGGATCATATCACAATGCTGCTCATGTTCCATTTATACTTTAGACTCTATCAGTATTTCATCAATTTACTCATGTAAGGATGCCTCATTCTTTAGGCTTATATATTTCACAAGGCAAATCATTAACCTTGTAACCTCAATAGGAACTCAAAAAATTTACTCCGAGTTCTAATCATCATCTTATGGACACCAATCTTCAATCTTTTATCTAAGGACGCTTTATACTGAGGCTAGTCTTATTAACTCCTCACATATCTCTAATTAGATCAATAAAGCGTCTATTTTCATGTAGATGAATACTTGTTTTTCACCAGAACTTTATTAATGATAGGGAAATTAATACATCCTTTTTAATTCATCTACATCTCAATATCATTTGTATTTCTCTCATTTACACTTATACAGATAATTTCATTATTCTCGATTTTTCATTATCTGTATTTTCGTCATCCAGACCTTTACACGTGAATTTCATTATTCACACATTTTCCAGAGTTATTATTATTATTTTTTATTTTTTTTATATTTTATTATTATTATTTTTATATATATATTTTTAAGCTTTTAGGATTCTTTCTATATCCTCCGATATAAGCTTAGAATATAACTTCATATTTAAAATCGAGTCAATGTTATCTCGATTCCTCTAATTTATATAACTCTGGAAGTTCTATCGGAAATCAAATCCGATACTTTCTTTAATCATACATTTCTTATCATCTTGGACATTTCATCCTTGTATCCTTTTATTTACACTGTGTATTCTCAAGGCAGAGACATTCGATATTCAAATCATTTTGATACATACTCTACCTTGATTTCATTACCTAGTCATACTTTACAGCATTACGAATCTCATTCTGGTAAGCTGTATCAAGTACAATAGTTATCAACACAATTTACAGCTACCCGTTTCAATTCAGTTATTCACTTTAAAATCATTTCCATTTAATGAATTCAGGCTCAATTCCCTTGAGTATATTCTCCACGAGGTTTGAACCTTGGCACCATTACGTACCTAGTTTCTTACACTCGTGTTACCATTGAGATAATTGTAAGAGCCCCACCCGTTTGTATCGGCTGTCGGCGATAGGTAAACCTGGGGCGAAAGGATCGCCTAGGCGATCCTTTCGCCCCAGGTTTACCTTTACTAGTGAGTCGACGATAACATAGTTCGCCTGTATCTCACAACACATGATCCACTTTGGGTCACCCATCATTGGGTCGCCCATCACAGTTCTATCTCAAGGGTCCTGAAGAACTTAGGTTAGCTATCACTTCTTTTTATCACTTCACTGTTCTTATAATTATTCTCCAATTCACAGTACTCCACACAGTACCTCATTCTGTAGCACATATTTCAAGATATGTCGGTTCTATATAAAATTATATGTTTGATACCTCAAAGTAGTAAAAATGTATAGAACCATAAGTAACCACACTAGTATGTATTTCATTATCTGTATTATTCACCTCATCAGTCAATTCCTGTAATCATTTCACTTTTCATAGTATTCAACGATCTCGTTCAATACACTCTTAATTTTCGGCCCTTACAGTTAATAACCAGGCCAATCATCTGATGACATTCCACTACACTTTTTTGGATCGCATCATATAAGGCCCCGGCCCGTCCGTCGTCCGCCTTTACAGATGTGTATTGTACTCTTTGAGAATGCCCATCCCGTTCACTGGGTTACCTCTCAAGGTTTTATCATGAGGCCTAGCCCGTTCACTAAGTCACTCATAGTCGCGTCTGAAATTTAAGTGTCAGCGGAATCAGTAATAGTGATCGCTATATCCATATGACATCCTCTGTGCCATTAATAACTCCATTTCTATAAATGGATTCCAATTCAGCTCGGTTTTAACACTATTCCAAACATCGCCCAAATGGGGCATTTTTGTCATTTCAACATTTATTTCTATCTCCTCAATATACATTTAAATCAATGAACTGATCATCTATATGTTGATAGTATCCTTTCTGATACTTATACCAGTAATTTAGATCTCATTCGATTTCGATATAGTAGTTCACTAAAATCCATAATTGGATTATTTTGCTTGTAATTCAGCTTTATATCATCAATTTTTCTGTCAGATCAATTAATTCCAACCTTTGTTGGTTTATTTTTACTCCTTGTAAAATATTGGAGTCAGGGGTATTTTGGTCATTTTTGGTAAAATTTTTTCTCTCTTCAAATTACCCTCAATTGGTGATCTTAAAGTCTATTTAATGATGATATTTCATTCCCCTCCTTTATACCATCACTTTCAGGTTTCAGTTCGGTTCGGACAGAAAAGTACTGGTGGGGCCCTCACCAAGTCCATTTCTGTTCCTTATCGAACCGACCTTCATTTAGATCATAAGATCACCATTTCAGGTAACATTCCCGAGCCGTTTTCCCTTTTTAGCATTCCTTATTCCAAAATTGCTCACTCCCTTCTAAACACTTAATTCAATTTGCAATAATTTATTTTCTCTATGTATTCAGACTATACAATACTACGGGAGATGTTTAACTCTTTTCCTTCCAAAAGTATCCACAGACATCAGGCCAATCATGCTCTGATATCATTAAATCTGTAGCGACCCGTTACCACATTTTTCACCTTATTTTACACAACTTAACCGGTTATGCTGTCTGTGATAGTTCACTTGTACTAACTGTTAAACAGTTTTACATAACATTGTTTATAGTATACACATCCCCTATCTTAATTAATTAGATAAGTAGTACTGTAGACATGTCTAAATACAGAAAATAAGTGATCGTACCTCCAATAAATCAGTCGGTCTGTCACATTGTCCTTTATGTACAGCCGTGATCCACAATCAATTGATCTCACAATCATTAAAAACCTGAAATGTTTAAAATTAAGGGGTGAGCAAAACCACGGCTCAGTAAGCGAATTATATGCCTCACTTGATACTCAGCTATCTATATGCTAAAAATCTTTTTCATTTTTCTTATGGGCTCTAGGCTCGCATGTAGGAAGGATACTACAGTCGGCTAGGGATCCAGATGGAGTAAGGTAGGTATTTTGAAATACTTATCTTGTTCCGGAACCTAGAAGCAACTCTAGAGAGTAATAAATTTCTTTTCATCTGAAATTTAAATCATTTTCCTTTTTGTTTCATATCATTTTCATATTCTTTTCATATAATAATGCTTTTATGAAATAAAGCATTTAAATAAAGTAACTAATATTCATATATTCTTTGAAAAGAATATTAGTTAAATCATCATCATTCTTATTTAAACTCATTTCATATTTTACTGTACAATCATAATTAGTACAGTACTTTAAATAGCAAAATAAGCTATTAATTCTTTTTCGTATAAGATATAAATCATTTAAATCTAATATAAAATTTAAAAATTAAAATAAGAATATTAGATTTATTTTTCTCCTCTTTCCTTTTTGGAACACATATCACATATTCATGTCACATATAATCTAATATTCAATTTAAAATCATATTAAGAATATTAAAATCTATTCCACTTATCACATTAGCAAAACAGCAAGCACTTCGGTAGATTAGTCACTATACACGTCGATAAATTGGTTACTATGCAAGATTATAAATCAATCCATTCACAAAACGAAAATCAATAAACTTCAAGCATATAGCTTAACTCACTGAAAACAATTCAAAATAATCGATCACCTAATCACTTTAGGCGTAAGCCCCAGTTCAATGATTCGGTTACGACATCCATCCTAACTAGCCATGGAGTTAAGTGTCATATCGAGGAACTCGTGTAGCACGTAGGTCTTTCGGGATTCTAGAAGTGGCTCCCACGGTCCAACTGGTATCCGCGTAGCACGTAGGTCCCTTATGATTCTAGAGGTGGCTCCCACGATCCAAAAAACATCCGTGTAGCACGTAGGTCCTTCGGGATTCTAGAGGTGGCTCCCACGGTCCAACTGGTATCCGTGTAGCACGTAGGTCCCTTAGGATTCTAGAGGTAGCTCTCACAATCCAAACAACATCCGTGTAGCACGTAGGTCCTTCGGGATTCTAGAGGTGGCTCCCACGGTCCAACTGGTATCCGTGTAGCATGTGGGTCTCTTAGGATTCTAGAGGTGGCTCCCATGATCCAAACAACATCCGTGTAGCACGTAGGTCCTTCGGGATTTTAGAGGTGGCTCCCACAGTCCAACTGGTATTCGTGTAGCACGTAGGTCCCTTAGGATTCTAGAGGTGGCTCCCACGGTACAAAGATCGAGTTTTAACTCGGATTGGCCTTTACGCCATATACTTTCCACTATCTCATCATAACTCGTGTAGCACTTAGTGCTCAAAGGATTCTAGAGGTGTCTCCCATAGTTCATGAAAATTCTATGTAGCACTTAGGTCCCTTGAGTCTTCTAGAGGTGGCTCACATGGTACAAAGATCGAGTCTTTACTCGGGTTGCCTACGTGGCTTATGTTTTCAATGGTTCATCGTTACACATGTAGCACGTATAATCTAATATTTCATTTAAAATCATGGTAAGAATATTAGATTTATCAATTCTCCCTTTTTGAAAGCATATTACATGTTTGTATCACATGTCTTATGAAAATCATCTCACAATACTATAATCAGTACCGTAATGAGCATTTTGTAAAAATGCTATAAACTAATTGATCTTCTTCTCATATCATATAAAACATATTCTTTTCACATGTCACACATGTGAGGCCCGTATCCTAGTGGCCCATACCTCACTCATCCGTATTGTCCGCTTTGGATTCTAGAGGTGGCCCCCGTCAGTTCAGCTGACATGGCACTTAGGTCCTCACGGATTTCTTTCGCGTCCGCCGCTACGCGAACCCTTGACATCCAAGCGATTCGAGTAACGACTAATAATATAATTATAGATATAATTATATTATTATTAAAAAAAGAAGACAAGAAAAGAAAAACGGGAATCGGGATAACCCGATTCCCAGTTTTCCTTTCTCCTCTGTTACCATAACAGAGGAGAAATGGAAAGGGAGCCGACCCCTGTTGGCTTACCGGAGAAGGAGCGACGCCGTCGGCGAGCCGTGATGGAGGAAGAGATGTTGACGCCGACGGCGAGGAAAGGAAAAGGAAACAGAAACGAAGTGAAAATGGGAGAATGCGGGGCGAAACCGAAGAAGAAAAAAAAAGAAAAGAGGGAAGTGGTAGTGCCGGCCGGTCTAGGCACCGCCACCCCAACCCCGAACTCGGCGGAGCTGAGGGGAAGCAAAGGAAGACCACCGGCGAGGCTACGGATGGCGGAGGGAGGAAGAAACAGAGGAGAAAAGGATCGAGAGCCACCGTTCCAGATCCGGCACCGTCACCGGTGATGGGGCGAAACCGAGGGCAGATCCGGCATCCTTGCAACCGTGGCCAGCTGAGGGAGGTGCGAACCGGCGGTGATGCCGGCGGGAAGAGGCCGAACCGGCCAGCAGAAGTGAACCGGCCCGAACCGGCCTGAACCGGTCCGAACCGGTTCAGGCCAGAAAAAAAACAGAACAGAAAAGAAAAGGAAAAAAAAGAAGAAAAAGGAGAAAAGAAAAGAAAAGAAAAAAAAAGAGAAAAGGAAGAAAAAGAAGAAAAGAAAAGAAAAAGGAAAAAGGAAAAGGAAGAAGAAGAAGAAAAAAAAAGGTAAGGAAAATTGAGGAAAAATAAATTACTGATGTTATTGAATAATTTTTATTGTCACATATTCATGTAAATGCATTGGTGTTGTGAAAATTGTAGCGGAAGTGACAGGCGCGATTTGGGGTTCGACGATGCTAGGAGCTCGTCAAGGCGCTAAGCTTCAGCACCAAGTAAGATACTTTTATAAAGCATTAGTAGCATCATATTGTATGTGGGATTTTATGATTTTTATATGATGCATAGATGGAATGAATTTAAATGGAATTGTGAAAATTTTTATATGATTTATAGATTGAATTGATGTTAAAAATGCTAAGAGGACCCACAACTGATGGTGGGGGTCTTAGTAAGAGATAAAGAAAATGTGAGAATCAACGGCTGCAATTATAAACTATTTTCCGTGCAGGAGGCTTAGTAAAAATTAAGCCGTTATGCTGCCAAAATTTTTAGGAAAATATCTGGGGAAAAAGATTAAGTTTCTCACATAAATGGAATCTTGGAGATAATTATTGGAAATAAATATTAAAAGGATTTTATGGTATTTCTGAAAGAGTTTGATATTGAAATCGATGGAAAGATAGATCATTGAAAACGATAATGTGATGAATTATATGGTTTAAACCTTATAGAATCGATAAATCAAGTAATTTTAATATCACAAATGGTATCAAGTTGAGATTGAGGTGGAATTATTTATTAGACAGATCACGGATAAAAGTGACGATGATTATATGATACAACTTAAAAGAGAAAAATCGAAGTTGTGATTTAGATGGTCGAATGATAGAATTGCGGAATTATCAATCGAGTGACGATTATAGAATTGATAGATTCAAATAAATGGACCGTCTTAGTGGTATGATTGTGATATCGATGTTAAATAGATGTGAACTGAGATTGTTGCAATAATATGGATAGTCGCAAGGCGACTTAAATGATTGAAACACTGTTGATAGTGGAAATTGGCAAATTCTTTTAAGTGGTAAATTGCCAACCAAAAAGTGAATTAAGGATTGTGATATGATTTTATGATAGTGAATGAAATTGAATCACAAATCGAAAATTCTGAATATGTACCAATAGGTTAAACCATAAATAGATTTGATAAGCGATTATTGATCTTGTGGTTCTATGATCCTCGATGTCGACTCTGAAATAGATATCGAATGAGGATATTAGTAATTCATAATTTCAGTATCTTGATGGCTATATGGAAACATGATATTTAGCTGCTCATAGATACTAAGAGGATTCACACTGATGATGTGGTTCTAGTATCGATAATAAAATGTACAAATGATTATCTTAGTATATAATTATCGAAAAAGGATATTGAATACCGAATGGTTTGAATAACAAGTGATCTGGTTATTAAATAATTAGAGTATTGAACAATCTGAATACCGAATGAAATGAATCTCGAATGATTTGAATAGTGATTTACTGATTTGACATAAAGAAAGTATTGAAATCGAATAATTGATGGTGATAAGTTAAATGAATCGCTTCAGCGTATTTGATGAAAATATTACCGAAGCTACATACTGAAATGTTTTATAGCATCGCATTTAAGCATGCTTTCTTATAACTTAAAGCATTATAATAATGTTTATATGAATACTGAAAAGTATTGATTTGTTTTGAAATGAAAGTATATGGTAGATATATATATTTTGATATGTGAAATCTCATACAGAATTTTACCATATGCTTTACATGATATAGGAAAGAAAGGTAAAGATTTAAATGTTTTATGAGACTGTAGGCACCCTAAAAGAATTAAACTCAATAAAGCATAGTGGAAGCCGCCTAATTGGAGCTTTGTTCATTAGGCAGAGAGATGCTTGTCCGACAATAGTCGTGGACAAGTCTCAGTCACGCCTGATCAGTGGGGCTGAGAGAGATGAGGTCTATGGCCATAGATAGCGCCCTAGTTGGTTTTCAGGGGACGATGACATGATTTTCACTGCTAGCTACAGTGAATTAAGTCTTTATTGATAGAGAGATGATAGGGATCTAGCCTAGTCTCCAACCGATATGATATGAAGTCTAGAGTATGATTTTATTGATATGAACTCTAGACTTGACATGATTTATACTGTACATGAAACAGATTTGAAATGAAATATGTTTTGAAACAGTACATGTTTTAAACATGTTTTAAAAGTCCATGAGATATGATTTCGACACTTATATGATTTATATGTGATTTTGTGTCGAACATGGCATGATATGCGGTTTAGAGTATAGTTTGATTTGATATGAACTCTAGACCTGATATGATTTACAGAATATGTTTTAAAAGTATATGATAATGATTTCGACACTTACATGATTTACATACGATTTTGTGTCGAATTTAAAATGATATGTGGTCTAGAGTATAGATTGATTTGATATGAACTCTAGACCCAATATAACTCATAGTAAATGAAAATGTTTTAAAACTGCACATGTTTTAGACATGCTCCGAAAACGAATACATGAACTGAAATTGAACATGTTTCTATCATGCCTTAAAGGCAAATTTGAAATGAATTGAAAATTCATATGTTGAGCATGTCCTAAAGTATATATGATATGATTTGAAATGATAGCGGTTTATATAGAAAAATTACATGAATTGCATATTAATCCCTGATATGATAATATGCTTAGTATATGAGAATTTCATGAAGAATGTCATGACTCGATGTTATTGATGTTTCATCTATATGATGACATGATATGATATATGAACATAAGATTGATATGAAAAGAATTCTGATCTTACTCTATCGTGATCATAAATTCTCATACGATAAGTGATATGAATTGATATAAGACGGGAATATGATTGTTAAATGTAAAGTGACTCGATAGGATATCTCAATTAAACATGAAGAATATATGAGGAGTACCATGACTCGGTGGTAACGATATTTCATCTATATGATGTCATGATATGATATGAAACATGAATATAGAATTACACGAAGAGAATTATGACTTCGTACCACCGTGATCATGATCCACAATATGAGAATGGATAAGAGATGATATGAGAATTGATAAGAGATAATATGAGAATCGATAAGAGATGATAGAATACAGAAATATGATTATGAAATGAAAAGTAAATATGAGAATTGATATGAGATGATAGCATACCAAAGTATGATTATGAAATGAAAAGTGAAAATGAGAAGTGATAATGAGATGTATCGATGAGAAAGGATTAACTGTAATTGCATCCTTACAAGTTTTAAGCATTGCAGTTTAAGACAGTGTAATCCTACTCATGTATTTATATTAGTATCTTACTGAGCCGTGGTTTTGCTCACCCCACTAAATTTCATCTCTTTCAGATTATTGAAGTTAACATCTGCCATGTGAGCTGCTCAGCGGGCATCAGAGACTGTATATGGACTTGGTACTAATCTTCTGAGGTATATGTTTCTTATAAAATACTTGTTTACATGTAAGACTTAAATTGATGCACAGTACATATTCTGTTTAACAAGTCGGGATGTAACTAAGAACCGTTTCCATGTTTGTTTAATATTTAAATGGAATGACTATAGGTCACCTAGATAGTATAGTAACTACACTGACACCGAATACAAACCTTAAAATGAAAAAGAAAAATTTAGTCCATAAATTTGTAGACTAAGAAAAGTACAAGTATTAAAGGAAAGTTACGGCCTTCGGGTTGTGACAACACATCCTATAAAGAGTCTAAGACAATCATCAATCATATCATGCTATAGACCCTGGAGGGTAAGGAAATAAACATGTCAAATCTATGACTATAATCTATATTGTCCTCGGTGGATCGCAGATCAGGTGTCGACCGGGACTACACATATCACATATCACACATCAGCATGATAGGATGCCTACTAGTCTCAAAACAGTATTTTTCATCATCAATAACTTTATGGAATTTATAAAAATATAAATTTCATAATTTAAAACCATAAAGGTTATAAAACAATTTAATGAATATTCAAGAAATATATATAAAAATATTCACTTTATTTCTTTTCGTTTTTCATCTCGTATTACGAGTAATTTACATATCAAGAGAATTTTCGGTGATTTCATTATCATCATTGTCAAAGAGAATTTTCGGTGATTTCATTATCACCATTCTCGAAAACATGAATATTTTAAAATCACTTTCATTTTATCCATGTTTTTATGAAAACATTCATTTCCTCAATTTTCGTGGTTGAAAATCATTTCTCGTGACATAAAATCATTTATTATGATTTTCAGTAATTTTCGAGAATTTTTCGGCAGTATAACGGCTGCCGATTGGCTAGCCTCCTTCACAGAAAATACAGTTTATAATTTCCAGCCAGTACTTCATGCCAAATTTCCAACCAATCATTCATTATAATAATTTCATAAAATATTTCCATAAAATATTTTGAAATTAAAACATGCAGACTGAATATCCTTACAGTGCTGCACATGCATCCCTTACCTTTTCCAGGTCGACGACTTCCTCTTATCGATCGCGCCCGCACTCCATCTCTCCCGATTCCTCATCCCGATCGCTGAGAATAATTTCTGGAAATAAAAATTCTAAATTTTAGAATTGTTTCCATAATTTATTAAATTTTTCTGAAATTAATTTCCGAGAATTTCTTACCGAATTTCCGTAAATTTTCGGGTTGTCGAATTTTCGGGAATCTTCGAATTATTGAAATTCTCCTTTTTCCTCTTTTCTTTTTTTTTCTTTCTTTTTCTTTTCTTTCTCTTTCTTTTCTTTTTCTTTTTCTTTTTCCTTTTTCTTTTCTTTTTCTTTTCTTTTTTCCTCTTCCTTTCCCGGTCAGACCGGTCTGCCCCTTCCTCGCCGGTTCCTCACCGGTGGCCGGTTCTCCGGTGGTTCGAGCGTCCTTCAGCTGGCCGACGGCAAGGCGAACTCGCCGGTGCCCTTCGTTTGCCCTGGATCGGCGGCACGACGGTGGATCTACTTGGTTTAGGTCGGCGTCTTCTCCTCCTCCGTTCGTCTTTCTCCGACTGCCATTGGCCTCACCGGTGGCCTCCTTCTTCTTCCTCTCGTCTTCGCCGAGGTCGAGGTAGTGGTGGCGGTGCCTAGATCGACCGGCACCGCTGATTCCTTCTCTCCTTTCTCTTCGACTTTTTTTTTTCATTTTTGTTTTTTTCAATTTTTTTCTTCCCTGTTGCCGGCGATCTTTCTCTTCCCCATCTCGCCGGCCTCTCTTACTTTCTTTCTTGTCGACGGCAGCAGCGGTTGCTGCCGTCGGCTTGGCTGGGAAGGGATCGGGCACTGTCCTGATTCCTTCTCTTCTTTTTCTTTCTGTTTCCTTTTGTTTTGTCTTCTTTCCATATTTAGTATATAATACACTATATACTATACACTATAAAATATATTTTATACATATAATATATACCATATATTGTACATATATTATTTCATATATAATATAATACAATATATATTATATATAAATTGTTACAAAATATATATCTAGTATATATTTATGTATATTTATATACTTTAAAATAAATAACATTTATATATATACAATTATATAAATGATATAATACAATATATATACATATAAACTTTAATATAAAATCACATTTATCTTTCTTCTATATGTATATATATATATATATATAATTATATATACACATAAAATATTATGCTTATATACATATGTATTATTTAAATTTATGAAATAGTATATATTTCTATATATATACCAACGTATATTAAAATATATTATATGGTATTTTAAATGCTTATGTAATTGTATAAAATTCACTTATAAAATTTGTAATTATACAAACATATTTTATTTTCATTTCTCATTTTCCTTATTTAATTTGGATTTTAATTTATCCAAGTTAGTTTTCCTCTCTCCGTTATTTTTATTTTCACATACAATTTAATTTCCTTTACACGAATTTCTCGATTCTTTCACTTCCTCAATTCTCGGGATTTTCAGCAATACCCCGTTCTCACAATTTTATTTATTTCCTCAAATTTATTTTCTCCAATATTTTTTTCCAATATTTATGATTTCGAATAAATGAAAAATTTACGGTTATCACAATTGGGACCTATTTAAATGATTAAATATTGTATTAGCTAAATAATTTTAGCGAAAAGTCAAAGTGTGGACATTGAGCACAGCCCAACCATTTGTGTGAAAAGTTAGTTCCGATTTTTAGGAATCGGGGCATGACATGAATTAATTGTTTTGAATGAATTTTCATACATTATGTGTGATTTTTGAAGGATTCATTGCTTATGTTGAGGACGTAGAAAAGAAACGTTCAAAATTACATGAGATTTCAGTGGTCAGGGACTTTTCAACATATTTTCGAATGAATTACTGGGGTTTCCTCCAGATAGGGAGATTGAATTCACTATTGATCTAGTGCTCGATACATAACCCATCTCAAAGCCTCCTTATCGAATGGCACTGGTAGAGCTAGAGGAGCTCAAAAAGCAACTTCAGAAGCTGTTGGACAAGGGTTTCATTTGACCTAGTGTATCTATGTGGGGTGCACCAGTCCTATTTGTTCGTAAAAATGATGGTAGTCTGCGGCTCTGTATTGATTATCTGCTGTTAAACAAGGCTACTATTAAGAATAAGTATCTTCGTCCCAGAATCGACAATTTATTTGATCAGCTTCGAGATACTAAGGTCTTTTCCAAGATAGCCCTTAGATCGGGATATCATCAATCGAAAATCCAGAGTGAGGATATTCTCTAGACTGCTCTTAGTACTCGGTAGGGTCATTATGAATTCCTAGTCATGCCATTTGGCCTTACTAATGCCCTTGTAGCTTTTATGAACTTGATGAATAAAGTTTTCAAACCTTATCTAGACAAGTTTGTTATCGTTTTCATCGATGACATTCTTGTGTATTCTAAATCCCGGGAAGAGCATGAGCAACATCTTCGAATAGTGCTCCAAACCCTCAAAGACCGAAAGTTGTATGCTAACTTAAAAATGTGATTTCTGGATAGATCAAATTTCTTTCTTGGGTCACATATTCAGTAAAGACGGGGTATATATTGATCTGTCTAAGATTGAAGCTATAATTTGATGGGAAAGGCCAACGATAGTGACTGAGATTCGGAGTTTCTTGGGACTAGGCGGATACTATAAACGATTTGTTAAGTGTTTCTATAGATTAGATACTACTCTGACACACTTAACATGCAAAGATGTAAGGTTTGAATGGAATGATGCATGTGAGCAGAGTTTTTAGGACCTAAAGCGCAAGTTGACTACCACACCAATACTTAGTATTCCTAGTGGTTTAGGGTGTTTCTCAATATACAACAATGCTCCATGCAAGGATTGGGTTGTGTACTCATGCAACATAATAAAATGGTAGCTTATAGTTCTCGTCAGCTGAAGGACAATGAGAAAAACTACCCAACTCATGATTTGGAATTAGCCGTAGTAATGTTTGCTTTGAAAATTTGGTAGCATTATCTCTATGGAGAGAAATTTCAGCTATTCACAGATCATAAGAGTTTGAAGTATCTATTTTGCTAGAGAGAATTGAATATGTGTCACGACCTAAAGACCATAACATTCCCTTAACACTTACCTTATTTCATGTAGAAAATTACAAAACAAATTTTTCTTTTCTATTTACGGTTTGTATTCGGTGTTAGTGTAGTAACTAATTCCAATCTTGCCTTAATAATATTATTTCTCTAGCTATATCATACTTCTCAAAGTGATTTTTAATCGTTTTAGCCTTATTTTCACTTATCCAAAAGAAACGAGTCGAAAACCTCCCTCTTGTATTTTATCAATTTCCCTAGTAAAATCACCTGCATTAAAACACATTCTAAACTTCACAATACAGCTAGCTTTTATTTCCCACAATTCACACAATCATGCATCTCATATATCTCAAGATTCATTTCACTAGAATTTCCACATTTTGCATTTTTATACAAACTTCAAAATATATATCTAATCTCGGATCGTACTCAGTAATCACATAGACCTACATAATAATCTAGTGCAATCCAAAGTTACATCCCATTTACTTCCTAGTACTGTGAAAATAAGGTTTGCATAATTATCAAAATTATTTACCATTTTATACCTCAAAAGCACAAAAGCAAGGCTCGAAGGATGTAGACGAGTACCACAGGTAGGTACAGCTCCCAAGAGAGCCTATATGAAGCTTGAGCTGCATATTAACCCATATAATCTGTAGATATTAAATTTAAGAAGTGAGCAAATCCACGGCTCAGTAAGTAGCTTAAATAAGTACATACTAGGCTCACATCGTAAAACACGATCATACATGCATGAACTCTATAAAATAGCATGTATGCATTATATCACGATTAGCTACCAATTTGTATGTACAACAGATTGCATAAGCTCATTCATACTTTTCTTCATTCCTTTAACTCACAAAATATCATTCTTTTTATCCCTTTTTATCGATATGGTTAAGTATGAAGGAAACAACCATTTCAAATAACACATGATTCTATAGCGTAATATAAGTAAAATTCAACAATTACTCCCATTCTCCATCATATGTGTAATATCTATTTTATCTAATGATAGTCATCACATTCACAGATCACAATCATTTATTCATTGTCTCAATGGCATATGATTTCCTACAATTCATAGATCACAATCATTTGTTCATTGTCTCAATCGCAAATGATTTCACACAATTCATCAGTACACATGTAGTAGTTAACTCTCAAAGGACTCTAGAGGTGGCTCCCACAGTTCACGAAGAAGGCTGCGTAGCACGTAGTTCCTTTGAGTTCTTTAGAGGTGGCTCACACAGTACAAAAGATCGAGTTTTACTCGGGTTTGCCTCTATGGCTTATGTTTTCAAATGGTGTATCGATACACGTGTAGCACTTAGTTCTCAAAAGACTCTAGAGGTGGCTCCTACAGTTCACGAAGAATCTGTGTAGCACGTACAAAAGATTTAGTTTTACTCGGATTAGCCTCTATAGCACATTCTTTCTAATGGTTCATCAGAACTCGTGTAGCACTTAGCTCTCAAAGGACTTTAGAGGTGGCTCTCACAGTTCACGAAGAAAGCTGCGTAGCACGTAGTTCCTTTGAGTTCTCTAAAGGTGGCTCATATAGTACAAGAGATCGAGTTTTAGCACATAGTTCCTTTGAGTTCTCTAGAGGTGGCTCACACGGTATAAGAGATCGAGTTTTACTCAGGTTTGCCTCCATGGCATATGTTTTCAAATGGTTCATCGATACACGTGCAGCACTTAGTTCTCAAAGAACTTTAGAGGTGGCTCCCACAGTTCACAAAGAATCTGTGTAGCACGTATTTCCCTTGAGTTCTCTAGAGGTGGCTGACACGGTACAAAAGATTTAGTTTTACTCGAATTAGCCTCTATAGCACATTCTTTCTAATGGTTTATCAGAACTCGTGTAGCACTTAGCTCTCAAAGGACTCTAGAGGTGGCTCGAAAAGTTCACGAAAAAAGTTGCGTAGCACATAGTTCCTTTGTGTTCTCTAGAGGTGGCTCACACGGTACAAAAGGTCAAGTCTTTACTCGGGTTGGCCTTTTTCCTAGTTTTCGACAAACACGACTGGGTACTAATTGACGTCCATGAATTCAACATTGTAAGTAGCATATATACTGCACATTATTTCAAGTATTCATTCTCAAGGTATCATAATACATTAGCATGCTCAATAAACATAAATAAACTATAACACATAACATGCAAGTCACAACTAAGATTTCTCTGCAAGCAAGTATTATTCCTGATCACATCATGTCCAATTTATATCTTACCATATTTACTCTTTAGTCTTATCCGTAATGTTCCACCAAGCTTGATATGAATTTAAACAAATATTTAATAAGATTTCTTTCATCTCTTACGAGATGACACTAGTAAAGCTTACTTAACCCACTTATCTCGACACTTAGTAATTATCCTCCTCAAGCTTCCGAGTCTGTACTCAAACCTCTACACCGTTCCGCTTCACTACACATAATCCATTAACATTTCGATAAGTTTACATCATCGTGCTTAATCACGTACTTAAAATAAGGACCTTAAACGCTATTAATTTCGAGTAACTACTAATCTAAAGCTACCTCCTTATCGTCAATTATGACGTACCCATGGTACGAGTCCTTATATGCATATATATGTTTTAAGCATCTTTGTGTTTATATCTGTATGTATATTCCAATATATATATTATAGATATATATTTTTTTAACTATGCTCATCCCATTTTTTCTTTCTTCGTACAAATATGCATTATGCATGAGCATATGCATTTAGACATATATATGTACTTAGACTTTAAACAAAACATTACAAAGCCTTACTTTACCTTGAAAACCCTTTAAAGCATCCTTGTTAGCTTTTCGGAAAAAATTCAGAATCTAATCATCAAGCCGTAAATTTTACATTACTTCTAACTCAGTTCCTTATTCGGAAGTATAAGGCTTACTTCTTAATTCATCTTGTGCCATTTCCAATAATTTTTCAAACTTTGGTCCAAATCTGGCACATTCGGTAGGATAGTTTCCTGATCTCTGTTCATTAAAATTTATATTACTAATTATCGGGATATGTAATTTGTACAAACCTAAAACCATATCAATCCTGACTCATTTACCTTTCTGAAAATGTAAAGTTTGCAATCAAACTCCATCTAAATTATTTTCTAGGAATTTTTTGAAGTTGACATTAGGCTGTTTGTACCTTGCAGTGAGTATCCTGCATTCATATGTACATAGCTTAAGCTACATAATTCCAAATCCACAAATTCTAAAACTAGATGAAAGCTAACTCATTTCCATATTTAGAAATGTAAGGTTCATGATTTAATTCTTCCTAGATCAACATTAGCAATTTTCCAAAGTTTCACTATCTTCTAGCAGTATTCAGGCACAGTGTTACACTGACCTACTTGCACAAAATACTCCACATTTAATTATCAGCATATCCAATTGGTGAAACTTAAAACCATAATAATCCTAACTCCACTACCTTTCTGGAAATGTACGGCTTGAAACCTAACTCAATTTAGGCTATTTTCTACCATTTTTCAAAGTTAAGAATTCACGTTTTTCTGACAGAGTACCCTGTACTCATTTGTACATATCTCAAGTTATAGAATCCAAATCAAGAAATTCCAAAACTGACTTTCTCCTAACTTAAAAGGCTATCCACCATAATGTTTCCAGAATTTTTCTCCTTGTATAAAAATTAAACTAAATGTTTTAATTGCAACCCAAAACAAAACATAGATTCCAGATTTGAACATCAAGTTGGAATTAAATCAATCCTTCATCCATAGAGTGCCCATTTGATTCAATTTATTATAATTTCATTTTCATACTTAATAAATAAACATTGTAAGGTTAGAAGAATATCTTATTTACCCAAATTTTCCAACAACTCTTTCTTCCTTTCTGATGGCTATTCACGATGGAGGCAGCAGGTGTATATTTCCTCCTCTTCTTTCTCTTCTCCTCTTTCCTTTTCCTTTCAGCCCTCACCTTTCCTTTATTTCTTTTTTTTCTGGTTCTCTTCACCGAAATGCTCACTTTTAGGCTCTCTCCCCATCGGCCTCACTCTCCCTTCACTTCTTTTCTTTTCTTTTTACTTTTCAAAGCTTCTTTGAGAAGCTTTATGTGTTTTGCCGAGAATTGCTAGTGGAGTTTGATGGGAAAAAGTCCCATCAAACTCCACTAACTCTTATTTTAATTATTTTATATTTTGTTTATGTTTTAATTTTTTTTTCTATTCTTGTTTTAAATATCTTTAATTCACATAATGTATAATTGTTTTTAAGTAATATATATATATATATATATATATATATATATATATATATATATACCCACATACGTTCATATGTAATTTATTTATTTTATTATATTCTCTACAAATAATATATATATATATATATATATATATACTTACACATATCCATATATATATATATATATATTATATATATTTTCATGTCTAATATATTTTTAGTGTAGGTATGTGTATGTATATATATATATGTATTTATGTATATTCCTCCTTTCTTCAAACTTACATATATATATATATACATATTTAACACTCAACATGTGTACATATATATTGATATATATATATATATATGTGTGTGTGTGTGTATTCCTTGTTTATTTTATTTTAAGCCTTTTAATATTCAAGTATACTACATTTCCTTTAGTATACTTGTGTCCTTGTTTTATTTAAAACAATTATACGTATGTATTGTGGAATACATGTATCTATTCGTTCTTATATTTATATATATATATATATATATATATATATATATATATCTCTTGAACTCATTATAAGAAATTCTAAACTACCTTAAAGTATCAATCATCTATTGCTAAATTTGCTAAACTTGCAACTTCATTCTCATTACTTGGAATAATGAAATTTACAAAGTGTATCATAGTATCAAGCTTATTCTATGTCTCTTATTTATTCACTAATATGGTACAAAGTTTGTAGTTTTTACATCATCCCCACCTTAGGGAATTTGGACCTCCAAATTTTCCGTGTCTATCTGAAATAGGTGAGGGTCCTTCTCTCTCATTAAGCTTTCTAGCTCCTATGTGGCTTCCTCTGAAGAGTGGTGCTGCCAAAGCACTTTAACCAAAGGAATAGTCTTAGACCTTAATATCTTATCCTTTCTGTCTAAAATCCGAATAGGTCTCTCGACATAACTTAAGTCCTCCCTGATCTCCAACGGCTCATACTCAATGATATGGGATGGGTCTGGATGATACTTCCTTAGCATTGATACATGGAAGACGTTATGCACACCCGATAGCTCTGGAGGTAATGCTAGTCAGTATGCCACATCACCAATCCTCTCCAGTATTTCAAACGAACCAATGTATCGAGGGCTTAACTTCCCTTTCTTGCCAAATCTCATTATGCCTTTAGACGGAGAGATCTTCAAAAACACTTTATCACCAACTGGAAACTCTACAGGTCTTATCCGACTGTCCGCATAGCTCTTCTGTCTACTTTGGGCTGTCTTAGATCATCGTTAAGTATTACTGCCAGCATACTTTTAACATTAGAATTACTTTTAGACCACTACATATCGTCATTCATCATATATTTATACTTCCTTAAAATTTCTTATTAATTCGGGAGTTATCAGTTTCGTTACTCTTCACATAATAGTTGATTTACACTATTTATCATTCGTTTTCTCCTTCAGTGCCAAGTCAATATACTTTGGTAACTATTAGTTACTTGATTTAATTAGTAGTATGTAATTGTCCTAGTAGCCTTCAAATCTCATGCATCTGCTCCCTCAACATATCCTCGAGCGTTTCCACACTACGCTCAAATATTCACATCAGTATGGAGCGGTGCTGTCAGTAATTTGGAATCCCAAAGCCTTTTTCTATCTTCCATAAACATATAGCTACTCAGAGATTTCCATCCCATATAAGGCTCACTGGAACTTCACATGCATTCTCACTGTTTCATCATCATATTTCGACTATGGCACTAAGATATCTAGGAGCTTGATAATGGAAAAGTGATTTAATTTGGACAATCAGTCCACAATAACTTCCATAGCATCCTATCCCTTTTGGATTCTTTATTATCTATAATACTCATTTTCATATTACTTTAACCAATACTGGAGCTCATTTGCAAACTTAATACTAGCCATCTCTGGCTGTAACTGAAATATTTAGCAATCATTTTCTTTCAATATCTTATATCATGTAGAATTCATTCCATCCCTTATTGTTATGGTATACTCAATATATCTTAAGTTTTAGAATATACTATGGAATATAATCCTTTCATAATTTAGAGTCCATAGATGACTAATCAAATCATCAATTTAATCATCACATTACCTATATAATTTCACCATTTCTATCATTTTGAGGTGGTTATATCTATATAACATTTTTCCATTCACATTACTAGCAGTAAAAATGTAATCCATTTATTTACTCCTTTGAGTATCATTAAATTTCCTCTATCGAGTTTGGCTCGATCTTACATCTAGCCATAATCATGTGATAACCAAAAGAAATCACTTTTAGTCTTAATTTGGGAACTACTTCATACTCATGTTCCCTAGTCCTCATGTAATTCTATCTTCTTATTACATTTTTATCTCTTCACTCTCATCACTTTATCCATGTATGGTCTAAAAACCTCATTCATTAGGCTTACATACCTCACATGGTATTTCATTAATCTTGTAAACCTCAATAGGAACTCGTAAGAATTTGTCAAGTTCTAAATATTATCTTATGAGTCTCCAACTATTAGTTGATGGCGCCTTGTACAGAGACTGGTCTCATGAATTCCTTACACATCTTTGATTGAATCTAGTAAGATATCAACTCCACGCAGATGAATATTCGTTCTCAATAAGAACTTATTAAGTAATTGGAATTTAATTCACAATTATAAATCATCCTCAAATCACATCTGTATTTCCATTATTTACACCCATACAAGTGAATTTCATTATCCACACATTTTCCAGAGTTGTTTCTTAAGCTTCTCGAACTCTTTCAATGTTCTCTGATACAAGCTTAGATATAGATTCCATATCAATAGTCGAGTCAATGTTAACCCGATCTCTCAAATCTATATTACTTTGAAAATTTATCAAGAATAACATCCGATACCTTTTAATTATAAACCTAATACCATTTTGGATATTTTGTTTCTATGTCCTATCATTTCCACTATATATACTCAAGGCAAAGACATTTAACATTTAACTCATTTTAACACATATTCTGCCTTAATTCACCTATTTACTTATACTTCACAGCGTATCAATCATCTTAATTAGTATGCTGTATTAAATATAACCATTTAACTAACACATTTCATAGCTAACTGATTCATTACTGTAATTCACTTTGAAATCATTTTCATTTAATAATTCAGGTTAGCTATCATCTTTTTCTGCTCTTACAGTTACTTTACGGTTCATATACATATTCTTCAAATTTATAATACTCCAATCAACATACAATTCTGCAAAGCATATCTGTTTAATACATCGAAAATAGGATAAATGTATAGACCAGAATTAACAGTACTGATATGAATTTCATCAAATATTCTGATCACTTTCTCAGTTACAATCAAGAATTATTTCACTTTTCATGGTATCCAACGATTCTCTATTAAATATCCTATCAGTATACTTTTAATTTAGGCCTTTAAGAATTAATAACAGGGCCAATCATTCTGCGACTTCTCACTATACACATTTCAAGTCGCATCAGTACTCTAAAGGTAGATGGGATTAGTAATAAGGACCGTTATACATGTATTACATCCTTTATACCATCAATAGCTTCATCATTACTAATGACTTTAAGATCAATTGGTTTTATCACAATTTAGAACATAGTCCAACATAGGGACATATTTGTCATTTAAAAGTTTATTTCTTTCTCTTCAATATAAATTTAACCAATGATCTTAACATCAATATGCTGAGGGTATCCCTTCTCACATTAATATTAGCATTTAAGATCTTGTTTGATTCCGACAGAGGAATCTTGACAGGATTAATAAATGGATCATTTTGCATGTAATGCATCCTTACACTATTAATTACTCTGTCAAATCAATCAATTCTAAATAATGTTGGTCTACTATGAATCAAAAGGAATAATTTCAAAGTAGGGGCATTTTCATCGTTTCCCCAACCACGTAGGCCATTATGCCTTTACTGGTATTACTCCAATATATTTAGAACAAAACAAATGAGCATTTATTGCTTCGTTATTTGTCAAATCATATTATATGTGGACTAGGTAGGGAGAAGGTTACGGTTTTCTTATAGCAGTGTACATTAGTACGATCGGTGGCCATCCCGTCCATATCCAAGATGACACCAAGGTTGTAATTATGCAATATTAGCAAATCTGCTATTGGGTCTCTATCTCCCACCTTCACGTTATACTTATGATACACACTCATTCTTTTGAGCTTCTTTGAAAGACGTGCTAGCAACAACAAATAACTTACAAGTTTTGACTATGTGCAAGCTACTTGAAAGAGCACATGTGATAATAAGGAGTTGAGCTTGTTGCACTAGCTCGATTAACCACTAACTACTATAGTAGGGTTATCGTTATCTCATGATCCTGCTCCATTCTAGCCATACTCAACACCCTATTATCTGGGTCGAAATGAGTCGAATATGATAGTAATCGGGCTGATAATAGTGATAGGGTTGGAAATGAAATCAATTATCTTTAAGCTGATCTTCTGGGTCTAATTCTATGCCTAGTCCCCCCTCAATTTCGAATTAAATCAGAATAGAAACCTACACCAAGTGTAGGCTAATTTCAGTATAAGAAAATTAATAGATAATTTTCCAAACATATATTTCACAATACATGGGACGTAACACTACAAATGGTCTAAACTACACTAACACGTACAGACAAACCAAGCTCTGATACCATTAAATTTGTCACGACTCGAAGGCTACAACATTCCCTTAACACTTACCTTATTTCATGTAGAAAATTACGAACCAAATTTTTCTTTTCTATTTACGGTTTGTATTCGGTATTAGTGTAGTAACTAATTATAATCTTGCCTTAATAATATTATTTCTCTAGCTATATCATACTTCTCAAAGTGATTTTTAATCGTTTTAGCCTTATTTTCACTTATCTAAAAGAAACGAGTTGAAAACCTCCCCCTTGTATTTTATCAATTTCCCCAGTAAAATCACCTGCATTAAAACACATTCTAAACTTCACAATACAGCCAGCTTTTATTTCCCATAATTCACACAATCATGCATCTCATATATCTCAAGATTCATTTCACTAGAATTTCCACATTTTGCATTTTTATACATACTTCAAAATAGATATCTAATCCCATATCGTACTCAATAATCACATAGACCTACATAATAATCTAGTGCGATCCAAAGTTACATCCCACTTACTTCCCAGTACTGTGAAAATAAAGTTTGCATAATTATCAAAATGATATACCATTGTATACCTCAAAAGCACAAAAGCAAGGCTTAGAGAACGTAGACGAGTACCACAGCTAGGTACAGTTCTCGAGAGAGCCTATATGAAGCCTGAGCTGGATATCAACCCATATAATCTGTAGATGTTAAATTTAAGGGGTGAGCAAATTCACGGCTCAGTAAGTAGCTTAAATAAGTACATACTAGGCTCACATCGTAAAACATGATCATACATGCATGAACTCTATAAAATAGCATGTATATCATGATTAGCTACCAATTTGTATGTACAACAGATTGCATAAGCTCATTCATACTTTTCTTCATTCCTTTAACTCACAAAATATCATTCGTTTTATCCCTTTTTATCGATATGGTTAAGTATGAAGGAAACAACCATTTCAAATAACACATGATTCTATAGCGTAATATAAGTAAAATTCAACAATTACTCTCATTCTCCATCATATGTGTAATATCTATTTTATCTAATGATAGTCATCACATTCACAGATCACAATCATTTATTCATTGTCTCAATGGCATATGATTTCCCATAATTCATCAGTACACGTGTAGCACTTAGCTCTCAAAGGACTCTAGAGGTGGCTCCCACAGTTCACGAAGAAGGCTGCGCAGCACGTAGTTCCTTTAAGTTCTCTAGAGGTGGCCACACGGTACAAAAGATCGAGTTTTACTCGGGTTTGCCTCTATGGCTTATGTTTTCAAATGGTACATCGATACACATGCAGCACTTAGTTCTCAAAGGACTCTAGAGGTGGCTCCCACGGTTCACGAAGAATCTGTCTAGCACATAGTTCCCTTGAGTTCTCTAGAGGTGGCTCACACGGTACAAAAGATTTAGTTTTACTCGGATTAGCCTCTATAGCACATTATTTCTAATGTTTCATCAGAACTCGTGTAACACTTAGCTCTCAAAGGACTCGAGAAGTGGCTCCCACAGTTCACGAAGAAAGCTGCGTAGCACGTAGTTCCTTTAAGTTCTCTAGAGGTGGCTCACACGGTACAAGAGATCAAGTTTTACTCGGGTTCGCCTTTATGGCTTATGTTTTCAAATGGTTCATCGATACACGTGCAGCACTTAGTTCTCAAAGGACTCTAGAGGTGGCTCCCACAGTTCACGAAGAGTCTGTGTAGCACGTAGTTTCCTTGAGTTCTCTAGAGGTGGCTGACACGGTACAAAAGATTTAGTTTTACTCGGATTAGCCTCTATAGCACATTCTTTCTAATGGTTTATCGGAACTCGTGTAGCATTTAGCTCTCAAAGGACTCTAGAGGTGGCTCCCAACGTTCACGAAGAAAGCTGCGTAGCACATAGTTCCTTTGAGTTCTCTAGAGGTGGCTCACACGGTACAAAAGGTCGAGTCTTTACTCGGGTTGGCCTCTTTCCTAGTTTTCGACAAACACGACTAGGTACTAATTGAGGTCCATGAATTCAACATTGTAAGTAGCATATATACTGCACATTATTTCAAGTATTCATTCTCAAGGTATCATAAACATTAGCATGCTCAATAAACATAAATAAACTATAACACATAGCACGCAAGTCACAACTAAGATTTCTCTGCAAGCAAGTATTATTCACGATCACATCATGTCCAATTTATATCTTAACATATTTACTCTATTAGTCTTATCTGTAATGTTCCACCAAGCTTGATATGAATTTAAACAAATATTTAATAAGATTTCTTTCATCTCTTACGAGATGACAATAGTAAGGCTTACTTAACCCACTTACCTCGAGGCTTAGTAATTATCCTCCTCGCGCTTCCGAGTCTGTACTCAAACCTCTACACCGTTCCGCTTCGCTACACATAATCCATTAACATTTCAATAAGTTTACACCATCGTGCTTAATCACGTACTTAAAACAAGGACCTTAAACGCTATTAATTTCGAGTAGCACCCATGGTACGAGTCCTTCTATACATATATATATATATGTTTTAAGCATCTTTGTGTTTATATCTATATGTATATTCCAATATATATTATAGATATATATTTGTTTATCTATGCTCATCCCATTTTTTCTTTCTTCGTACAAATATACATTATGCATGAGCATATGCATTTAGACATATATATGTACTTAGACTTTAAACAAAACTTTACAAAGCCTTACTTTACCTGGAAAACCCTTTAAAGCATCCTTGTTAGCTTTTTGTAAAAATTTCAGAATCTAATCGTCAAGCTGTAAATTTTACATTACTTCTAACTCAGTTCCCTATTCGGAAGTATAAGGCTTACTTCTTAATTCATCTTGTGCCATTTCCAATAATTTTCCAAACTTTGGTCCAAATCTGGCACATTCGGTAGGATAGTTTCCTGACCTCTGTTAATTAAAATTTATATTACTAATTATAAGGATATGTAATTTGTACAAACCCAAAACCATATCAATCCTGACTCATTTACCTTTCTGAAAATGTAAAGTTTGCAATCAAACTCCATTTGAATTATTTTCTAGGAATTTTTTGAAGTTGACACTAGGCTGTTTGTACCTTGTTGTGAGTATCCTGCATTCATATGTACATAGCTTAAGCTACATAATTCCAAATCCACAAATTCCAAAACTAAATGAAAGCTAACTCATTTCCCTATCTAGAATTGTAAGGTTCATGATTTAATTCTTCCTAGATCAACATTAGCAATTTTCCAAAGTTGCACTATCTTCTAGCAGTATTCAGGCACAGTGTTACACTGACCTACTTGCACAAAATACTCCACATTTAATTATCAGCATATCCAATTGGTGAAACTTAAAACCATAATAATCCTAACTCCACTACCTTTCTGGAAATGTACGGCTTGAAACCTAACTCAATTTAGGCTATTTTCTACCATTTTTCAAAGTTAAGAATTCACGTTTTTCTGACAGAGTACCCTGTACTCATTTGTACATATCTCAAGTTATAGAAATCCAGATCAAGAAATTCCAAAACTGACTTTCTCCTAACTTAAAAGGCTATCCACCATAAGTTTTCCAGAATTTTTCTCCTTGTATAAAAATTAAACTGAAAGTTTTAATTGCAACCCAAAACAAAACATAGATTCCAGATTTGAACATCAAGTTGGAATTAAATCAATCCTTCATCCATAGAGTGCCCATTTGATTCAATTTATCATAATTTTATTTCCATACTTAATAAATAAACATTGTAAGGTTAGAAGAATATCTCATTTACCCAAATTTTCTAGCAGCTCTTCCTTCCTTTCCGATGGCTGTTCACGATGGAGGCAGCAGCTGTACACTTCCTCCTCTTCTTTCTCTTCTCTTCTTTTCTTTTCCTTTCGGCCTTCACCTTTCCTTTCTTTCTTTCTTTTTTTTTTTCTGGTTCTCTTCACCGAAATGCTCACTTTCAGCCTCTCTCCCCGTCGGCCTCACTCTCCCTTCACTTCTTTTCTTTTCTTTTTACTTTTCAAAGCTTCCTTAAGAAGCTTTATGTGTTTTGCCGAGAATTGCTAGTAGAGTTTAATGGGAGAAAGTCCCATCAAACTCCACTAACTCTTATTTTAATTATTTTATAATTGGTTTATGTTTTAATTTTTTTTCTATTCTTGTTTTAAATATCTTTAATTCACATAATGTATAATTGTTTTTAAGTAATATATATATATATATATTTATTTATATATATATTTATATATATATATACCCACATACGTTCATATGTAATTTATTTATTTTATTATATTCTCTACAAATAATATATATCTATACTTCAAGTCTTAATTATAATATATATATATATATATATATATATATATATATATATACTTACACATATCCATATATATATATATATTATATATTTTCATGTCTAATATATTTTTAGTGTAGGTATGTGTATATATATATATATATATATATATGTGTATTTATGTATATTCCTCCTTTCTTCAAACTTACATATATCAATCTATATATATATATATATATATATATATATACATATTTAACACTCAACATGTGTACATATATCTTAATATATATATATATATATATATATATATGTATTCCTTGTTTATTTTATTTTAACCCTTTTAATATTCAAGTATACTATATTTCCTTTAGTATACTTGTGTCCTTGTTTTATTTAAAACAATTATACGTATGTATTGTGGAATACATGTATCTATTGGTTCTTATATATATCTCTTGAACTCATTATAAGAAATTCTAAACTACCTTAAAGTATTAATCATCTATTGCTAAATTTGCTAAACTTGCAACTTCATTCTCATTACTTGGAATAATGAAAATTACAAAGTGTATCATAGTATCAAGCTTATTCTATGTCTCTTATTTATTCACTAATATGGTACAAAGTTTGTAGTTTTTACAATATGAGACAGCGTGGATGGCTCAAGCTTCTGAAGGATTATGATTGTGAGATCTTATACCACTCGGGAAAAGTTATTGTGGTGGCAGACGCTCTGAACAGGAAGCATTTAGGAATGGTATCGTATATGATGATTCGAGATTATGAGTTGCTAGAGCAGTTTGCGGGCCTTAGTTTGAGTATCACTCCTTCTAAAAGGTACGGTATAATATCCAGCTTACAAATTGAGCCGAATTTAATGAGTTAAATAAGAGAGGCTTAGAGGGAGGATACTTATTATATGGAAGTTACCACTCAAGTTCAGTCAGGTGTTCAGTCAGATTTTGGGATTAAAAGTGATGGCATTTTGAAGTTCAGATGTCGTATTTGTGTTCCCGATAACAAAGAGTTAAAATTTTGATTTTGACTGAAGCTCACACATGGAAGTATACTCTACATCTAGGTAGTACAAAGATATATCATAATCTACGTAGAGTATACTGGTGGTCTGGAATAAAGTGTGACATTGCAGTGTTTGTGGCAAAATGTCTCACTTGCCAATAGGTCAAGGTAAAGCATCAGAAACTGGTAGGTTTATTGCAACCTCTACCTATAACTATGTGGAAATGGGAGCACATTATGATGGATTTTATTATGGGTTTCCCTAAACTTGGAAAAATCATGATGCCTTATGGGTGATTATTGATTGGCTTACTAAATCAACCTACTTCTTTGCCATCAAATCTATAGATTCTCTTAATGCTTTGGCAAACTTGTACGTCAGAGACATAGTTAGATTGTATGGAGTCCCAGTGAGTATCACTTCTGACAAAGATTCCATGTTTATCTCTTATTTCTGGGAGTGTTTTTAGGAAGCGATGGGATCTCAATTAAATTTCATCATGGCTTTCCATTCGTAGACTGATGGTCAATTCGAGGGCACCATTTGTGAAATCCCCAATTCCATGTAATTCCTCTATAATTGTAAAATGTTGTAAGCTGAAAGAATTTAATAAATATGAAAATTTGATGTATAAAGATTATATGAGATATAGATGGAATAAAAAGGAATTGAGAGTCAAAGGGTCAATGGCTGAGATAAGATGGAAAAGGGGATAATCATGCATTAAATGCATTAAATGAAAGGTAGCTTAGTCATCTTCACCATCAAGGATCGGCAGCAACCTCATTTCCAGCCCTTCTTCCTCTTGTTTCCTCTCCAAATTCCTTTAAGTGTTCATTTTTTGACCTTGACAAACCACCATTTCCTGTCATCAAATCGCTAAGTTTCCTTAACGAAAAACAATCCTCATCACTAGCTCTCTCTATGTCTGTAATATGGAAGGCTGAAACAAAGTATTTGAGGAGATCAGAAATCCTATAAATTTGGCTATTGACAAAGGTAAGAAAAGAAATTGATTCATTTGATTTCATCCATAATTTGGAGTCATGTGATGTTGGTATAGCATACTTATGGTGTTGAAATGAAAGAAAGTTAAAGGTTTCAATTTATATGAATTATGCAGTTTTGAAGAAGTGAAGGAAAGAATCGGTGCAACCAAGGGATTTCGTATTATTTGGCTATTTGAGGTAAGGAATATATGTAACGGACGTAGGGTGACTATGTCCGCATGTTTTAAATGTTTTGGGATGAAACAAAAGCTGGTGTAAGTGCAGGAAATGTAAAAATTCACGGTTTTCGCCCAGTTACGATTTGGCTTTGGGCAGCTGACTGCTCAGAGACAGTCGTGACGTAACTTTTTTCGAAACCGACTTAAAGCAACCGACTGCCCTATATAGCAGTCGACTGCCATTTTTCCAGAAGCTTTCTGTTTGCAAACCAGTCGACCGCCAAAGAGCCAGTTGACTGCATTTTCTCGAAAAAGTTTCTGTTTGCGGACCAGTCGACTGCCCTATTTGACCAGTCGACTGCCATAAGTATATTTGGAATTTTTCAATATTTTAAATGGAAAAAGAAAATAAATTTATAAAATTTATTTATGCTATAGCAGTCGACTACCCTAAAATAGCAGTCAACTGCCCCCTTTGAAAAATAATAATTTTTAATTTATTTATATAAATGTATTTGGATTATCATTAAAGTATATAAGAGGGGTTATGAATATCCATGGTTTTACAAGAATGAGTTTTACTACTCAATATTTTGAGATTAACGACTCCATTGGTGATCATGTATATTACTTGATTATTTGTATTTGGCTGGGGGACTCTAGTCAAGCCCTCAGTACCACGGGTGTCACCTGACTAGTGCACACTGTGGAATATTGACGATGGCCATTAGTCCTTTATATGTGTTTGGCTTAAGGGAGGATCCCTAGCCCATACGTGGGTACGCCACTTTATTTGGTGCATGATTCTATTGGATGTTGACGGTCTCCCCCTATTTGAAGATTATTTGTATATGTAATTTCAAGTTATTTGACATATATATGTGAAAGTATTTGAGTTATTTGAATACGTGCAAATGACTTCATATGATTTTGTCATGTGTTATATGGTATTTGATGAACTTATATGTTATATGTTTTTACAAGAATATTACATGACATTATAGAGCCAAGCAGGAAAACTGCATATAGTGGCATAGTGCGCTCTTTTATGTATATTTCTTACTGAGCGTAAACTCATTCCTTTATAATATTTTTCATCCAGATTATTTGCAGTGAAGTCTACTCTTGGTAGAGGAGCATATATTTGGACTATACGATATTCCTTCGAGGCTAACTTCCAATCCCTTGAAGGTAGATACATTTTGATTATGTAATTCAGACTATAGTACAGTGATGTATATTAGACATATTGGGGATGTAAATTGTTAAAGAGATTAATATGTAATTTATATTAGAGTTTTTGACTTATGTGTAAGACGATCCTGTATATGTATGAGAAATATATCATCATGTAAACAATATAGTGTTAGCTATATTAAAGAAGAAGGATGCACCGTTGAACAACCTAACCAAAACTATGGGAAAGAAAAAAATTTAGTTGGTATTTGGGAGTGACGAGGATGTCACAGATTGGTATCAGAGCGAAGTTAGTCTGACGTTTGACGGTGTCATTAGGCTAGAAATAGTGTACATCCCCATGTACTGTACTTGTCTGAATACATATATGTGGTTGAATTGCTGAAAGTGTACTAAACGCTTGACCTTGTGGTGATATTGGCAGAATGAGCACTCGTAGACGGGGTACTGGTAGAGGACGAGGACGAAGACGGGGTAGAGTAGAATCGTCCCCAACACAGTCTCCTCCTCCATCTCCATCGGGTAGCCCGAATGCTCGACTATCGAGAGTGGAGAGAAGTATTGAGACTATGGCCACTCTATTTAATCAGTTCATGTCTAATTTTCCAAACGTGGCCACTAATGCATCAACAACACCACCTATAGTACCTCTTATTCCATCTGGGAATGCTCCTCCTATTCCTCCAGTACAGCCCCTACCGGCACAACCTGAGTTGCCCCCACCAGCTCAAGTTAATGAGAGGCGAGATCCTAAGGCCTGCTGCAGTGTGGTCTTAATTAAAGAATTTAAGAAGCTGGATCCGCCTAAGTTTAAGGGCGATAGAGATCCGTTGACCGCCGAGAACTGGGTAAAGGCAGTCACTAAATCTTTTGAGTACATGACCTGTTCTGAGAAAGAGAAAGTGGGTTTGGCAGCTTATTTGTTAGTAGACGATGCCAAGCATTGGTGGCAGTCTACTCGGGCCAGTTTGGAGAGTCAACACACTGAGGTTACGTGGGATAGGTTTTTAGAGGCCTTTAATGAACAGTACATCCCACGCACTAAACAGACCAGGTTGAAGATTGAGTTTTTGAGCTTGACTCAGGGGACTATGACGGTAAATCAATATGAGTCGAAGTTCATTTCTTTAAGCAGATTTGACCCTGAAGTCCTAAGGAGTGAAGGACATAAGATCTACCGATTCATAGAGGGATTAAGGTCTCCTATTAGATCAAAGTTATATCCTATGGATATCACTACTTATAATGAGGCAGTCCGTAAGGCTCAATTGTGTGAGCAGGACTATAATCTTCACCATGTTGATTTCCGAGCCAAGGGTAAAGGCAAAGAACCGATGAAGCGGAAGTCAGATGAGAGAGCCTCTAGTGACAGATATCCATTTAGGAAAAGTAGACCATATGAAAGAGCTTCGGCAGGTAAGAAGATAAATTATAAGAGATTGACTTGTATCTTAGTTTAATGGTTATATGAAAATATACTAAATTTTGAAGTTTTACGATAATTATGGTACAGGGACTCCTAGATCTACCGGGATTAAGATAAATGATGAAAGATCCCGATATTCACCTGGCAGTACTGCGAGCTCGCCGAAGAGTGTGACGCAGAAATGCGAGCATTGCGGGAGATTCCATGGGTCACAGCCATGTCGTATGGTGAGCGGGGCTTGTTTTTGGTGTGGCGAGAGGGGACACATGATTAAAGATTGTCCCAAGATTTCTAAAAGAGTGTCTGAAGAATCGGAAAGGACCACCCAACCACAGCCTAAGGCCACAGCTGCTGAGAAGGGAAAGAAATCTGTGACTCAAGGACGAGTATTTGCTATAGACGAGGAGTCTGCCGATGCTTCATCCAAGGTGATTAAGGGTAAGATTTACCTCTTTGATATAAGTGTTACTGCTTTATTTGATCCAGGCTCTACACACTCCTTTGTTTCTCCCATAATTGCTATGAGATTACCTGTTGAACCTAAGCCTTTAGGACATTTGTTACAAATAAGTACACCATTTAGAGAATCCCAGATGACAGACATAGTGTATCGTAGTTGTAAGCTACGGGTAGGAGAGAGAGAATAGATAGCTGATCTAATCCTACTGAATATGTATGGATTTGATGTCATATTAGGAATGGATTGGTTAGCTAAGAATCATGTGATATTGGATTGTTATGCTAAAAGTGTTATCTTCTCTTCTCCCGTTAGCTATGTTGTAAATTTTGCAAATGTTTAATACAAAAGTATGTTTATAAATTTATTTATTCATAAATGAAATTAATAAAGACTTTATTTGTTATGTGAAGGATTTATAGCGTATGTGGTGGACGTAGAAAGGAAACGTCTCGAACTTCATGAAATTCCAATAGCCAATGAGTTTCCATGTGTGTTTCCGGACGATCTTCCAGGACTTCCTCCGGATAGGGAAATCGAGTTTACTATCGACTTGGTGCCAGGGACTGAGCCCATTTCGAGACCACCCTATCGGATGGCCTTAGTGGAATTGGAAGAACTTAAGAAACAGCTGCAGGAGTTACTAGATAAGGGGTTTATACGGCCAAGTGTATCCCCATGGGGTGCTCCTGTGCTATTTGTCCGGAAGAAGGACGACAGCTTGAGGCTTTGTATTGATTATCGATGGTTGAATAAGGTGACAATCAAGAACAAGTACCCTCTTCCTAGGATTGATGATCTCTTTGATCAGCTTCGGGGTGCACAAGTCTTCTCCAAGATAGACTTGAGATCGGGATATCATCAATTGAAGATCCGAAGTGAAGATATCCCTAAGACTACATTCAGGACACGGTATGGTCACTATGAATTCCTAGTGATGCCGTTTGGTTTAACCAATGCACCCGCGGCTTTTATGAACTTGATGAATGATGTGTTCAAACAGTATTTGGACCAGTTTGTCATTGTTTTCGTCGATGACATATTAGTGTATTCAAGATCATGGGAAGAGCATGAGCAGCATTTGAGGATCGTTCTACAAACCCTCAAGGATCGGGGATTATATGCCAAGCTAAGTAAGTGTGATTTTTGGCTAGATCAAATATCCTTTTTGGGTCACATAATCAATAAAGATGGAGTTTCGGTCGATCCATCGAAGATTGAAGCTGTGGTGCAATGGGAGAAACCGAAAACAGTGACGGAGATTAGGAGTTTCTTGGGTCTAGCCGGCTATTATCGACGATTTGTAGAGGGTTTTTCGAGGTTAGCTGCTCCCTTGACGCGCTTAACGCGCAAAGAGGTGAAGTTTGAATGGAATGATGCCTGCGAGCGCAGTTTCCATGAGTTGAAGCGCAGGTTAACTACTGCACCTATTCTCACCATTCCTAGTGGTTCTGGAGGATTTTTCGTATATAGTGATGCCTCTGCACAAGGTCTAGGTTATATGCTAATGCAACATGGCAAGGTAGTTGCATATGGTTCTCGTCAATTAAAGGACCATGAGAAGAACTACCCGACTCATGATTTGGAGTTAGCGGCAGTGGTGTTTGCTCTAAAGATTTGGAGGCATTACTTGTATGGTGAGAAATTTCAGATTTTTACAGATCATAAAAGTCTGAAGTACTTGTTCTCTCAGAGGGAATTGAATATGAGACAGAGGAGATGGCTCGAGTTTCTGAAGGATTATGATTGTGAGATCCTATACCACCCAGGAAAAGCCAATGTGGTGGCAGATGCTCTGAGTATGAGACATATGGGGATAGTATCGTACATGATGGTAAGAGAATACGAGCTACTTGAGCAGTTTGCAAGCCTTAATCTCAATGTTGTGCCTTATGAGCACTTTGGAATGATAGTTAGTTTGATGATTGAGCCGGAGTTGATGGGTAGAATTCGGATTGCTCAAAGGGAAGATGATCAATGTATGGAGGCCATGAATCAGATTCAATTAGGTATGCCATCGGAATTTAGCATTGATAGTAATGGACTCTTGAGGTTTAATAATCGTATATGTGTTCCTAAGGATAAGGAGTTGAAGAAGTTAATTTTGACTGAAGCACACTCCACTAAGTATACTTTGCATCCGGGAAATACGAAGATGTATCATAATCTTCGCAAGGTGTATTGGTGGACTGGCATGAAAAGAGACATAGCAGAATTTGTGGCAAAGTGTCTCACGTGTCAGCAAGTTAAGGTAGAGCACCAAAGACCAGCAGGTTTACTACATCCTCTACCTATACCTATGTGGAAGTGGGAGCACATTACGATGGATTTTGTCATGGGACTACCTCGAACGAGGAGGAATCATGATGGTATTTGGGTCATTGTGGATCGGTTAACTAAGTCAGCTCACTTCCTACCTATGAAGTCTACAGATACACTTAGTGCTTTGGCAGATTTGTATGTGAAAGAAGTTGTCAGACTACATGGAGTTCCAGTGAGCATTACATCTGACAGAGATTCCAGGTTCACTTCTCATTTCTGGGAACATTTCCAAGAGGCCATGGGATCTCAATTAAATTTTAGCACGGCTTTTCATCCACAGACTGATGGTCAGTCCGAGCGCACCATTCAGACACTCGAGGATATGTTGAGAGCTTGTGCGTTGGACATTAAAGGCTCCTGGGATGATCATCTGCCATTGGCTGAGTTTGCATACAACAATAGTTACCATGCAAGTATCGGAATGGCACCATATGAAGCTCTATATGGTAGAAGGTGTCGATCTCCGATTGGGTGGGAAGAAGTGGGCGAGCGTAAGTTATTAGCCCCAGACTTAGTCGAGCAAGCCTCTGAGGATGTTAAGTTAATTTGCCAAAGACTTAAGACAGCTCAGAGCCGACAAAAGAGTTACGCAGATACTCGACGGAGACCACTTGAGTTTTTGGTCAGGGATTCGGTATTTTTGAAAGTTTCTCCATCCAAAGTTATCATGAGATTTAGCCGAAAAGGCAAACTTAGTCCTCGTTACATAGGACCATTTGAAGTCTTAGATCGAGTCGGAGATGTTGCATATAGGTTGGCACTACCTCCGGAGCTATCGGGAGTACACAATGTTTTCCATGTGTCGATGCTTCGGAAGTATAATCCGGATCCATCTCATGTCATTAAATATGAGCCCTTAGAGATTCGGGAGGACATGAATTATGTGGAGAAGCCAGTTCAGATTTTGGATAGAAAGGAGAAAGTGCTAAGGTCTAAGACGATTCCCCTAGTCAAAATTCTCTGGCAATACCATACCATGGAAGAAGCTACATGGGAGCTAGAGAGCTTAATGAAGGAAAGGTATCCGGAGCTATTTGAGTAGTAACCCGATTTAAATTTGGAGGACCAAATTTCTAAAAGTGGGGAGAATGTGAAATCCCCAATTCCATGTAATTCCTCTATAATTGTAAAATGTTGTAAGCTGAAAGAATTTAATAAATATGAAAATTTGATGTATAAAGATTATATGACATATAGATGGAATAAAAAGGAATTGAGAGTCAAAGGGTCAATGGCTGAGATAAGATGGAAAAGGGGATAATCATGCATTAAATGCATTAAATGAAAGGTAGCTTAGTCATCTTCACCATCAAGGATCGGCAGCAACCTCATTTCCAGCCCTTCTTCCTCTTGTTTCCTCTCCAAATTCCTTTAAATGTTCATTTTCTGACCTTGACAAACCACAATTTCCTTTCATCAAATCGCTAAGTTTCCTTAACAAAAAACGATCCTCATCACTAGCTCTCTCTATGTCTGTAATATGGAAGGCTGAAACAAAGTATTTGAGGAGATCAGAAATCCTGTAAATTTGGCTATTGACAAAGGTAAGAAAAGAAATTGATTCATTTGATTTCGTCCATAATTTGGAGTCATGTGATGTTGGTATAGCATACTTATGGTGTTGAAATGAAAGAAAGTTAAAGGTTTCAATTTATATGAATTATGCAGTTTTGAAGAAGTGAAGGAAAGAATCGATGCAACCAAGGGATTTCATATTATTTGGCTATTTGAGGTAAGGAATATATGTAACGGACGTAGGGTGACTATGTCCGCATGTTTTAAATGTTTTGAGATGAAACAAAAGCTGGTGTAAGTGCAGGAAATGTAAAAATTCACGGTTTTCGCCCAGTTACGATTTGGCTCTAGGCAGCCGACTGCCTTAAATAGCAGCTGACTGCTCAGAGACAGTCGTGACGTAACTTTTTTCGAAACCGACTTAAAGCAGCCGACTGCCCTATATAGCAGTCGACTGCCATTTTTCCAGAAGCTTTCTGTTTGCAAACCAGTCGACCGCCAAAGAGCCAGTTGACTGCATTTTCTCGAAAAAGTTTCTGTTTGCGGACCAGTCGACTGCCCTATTTGACCAGTCGACTGCCATAAGTATATTTGGAATTTTTCAATATTTTAAATGGAAAAAGAAAATAAATTTATAAAATTTATTTATGCTATAGCAGTCGACTGCCCTAAAATAGCAGTCGACTGCCCCCTTTGAAAAATAATAATTTTTAATTTATTTATATAAATGTATTTGGATTATTATTAAAGTATATAAGAAGGGTTATGAATATCCATGGTTTTACAAGAATGAGTTTTACTACTCAATATTTTGAGATTAACGACTCCATTGGTGATCATGCATATTACTTGATTATTTGTATTTGGCTGGGGGACTCTAGTCAAGCCCTCAGTACCACGGGTGTCACCTGACTAGTGCACACTGTGGAATATTGACGATGGCCATTAGTCCTTTATATGTGTTTGGCTTAAGGGAGGATCCCTAGCCCATACGTGGGTACGCCACTTTATTTGGTGCATGATTCTATTGGATGTTGACGGTCTCCCCCTATTTGAAGATTATTTGTATATGTAATTTCAAGTTATTTGACATATATATGTGAAAGTATTTGAGTTATTTGAATACGTGCAAATGACTTCATATGATTTTGTCATGTGTTATATGGTATTTGATGAACTTATATGTTATATGTTTTTACAAGAATATTACATGACATTATAGAGCCAAGCAGGAAAACTGCATATAGTGGCATAGTACGCTCTTTTATGTATATTTCTTACTGAGCGTAAACTCATTCCTTTATAATATTTTTCATCCAGATTATTTGCAGTGAAGTCTGCTCTTGGTAGAGGAGCATATATTTGGACTATACGATATTCCTTCGAGGCTAACTTCCAATCCCTTGAAGGTAGATACATTTTGATTATGTAATTCAGACTATAGAACAGTGATGTATATTAGACACATTGGGGATGTAAATTGTTAAAGAGATTAATATGTAATTTATATTAGAGTTTTTGACTTATGTGTAAGACGATCCTGTATGTGTATGAGAAATATATCATCATGTAAACAATATAGTGTTAGCTATATTAAAGAAGAAGGATGCACCGTTGAACAGCCTAACCAAAACTATGGGAAAGAAAAAAATTTAGTTGGTATTTGGGAGTGACGAGGATGTCACACCATTTAGACGCTCGAGGATATGCTGAGGGCTTATGCTTTATATTTCAAAGGCTCATAGGATGATCATCTACCATTAGCTTAATTCGCTTACAACAACAACTATCATTTCAGCATTGAGATGGCATCATATAAAGCTCTGTATGGTAGAAGGTGTCGTTCTCTAATTGGCTAGGAAGAAGTAGGTAATCGTAAATTATTGGCTCCAAATCTAGTAAAACAGGCCTTTGAGGATACTCGACTTGAATTGTCAGAGAGTTATACTGATACTCGACCCAGACAGTTAAAGTTCTTAGTAGAGGATTCTATGTTCTTAAAAGTTTTTCCATCGAAAGGTGTCATGAGACTTGGCAAGAAGGGGAAATTGAATCTTCGTTTTATTAGGCCATTTGAAATCTTAAACCAAGTGGGAGATGTAGCGTACAGGTTAGTGTTCCCTATAGAGCTAGCTACTGTGCAAAACGTCTTCCATGTTTTCAAGCTTCAAAAGTACCATCCAGATTTATCTCATATCATTTGATATCAACCTTTGGAGATCAGAGAAGATATGAGTTATATTGAAAAGCCAATACGGATTCTGGATAGGAAGGACAAAGTATTGCGATCTAAGACTATTCCATTAGTTAAAGTTCTCTAGCAATACCACTCCGAAGAGGAAGCAACATGGGAACTAGAAAGCTTGATGAAAGAAAAGTATCCTGAATTGTTTCATAGGCAGCCTGACTCAAATTTGGAGGATCAAATTTCTTAAGGTAGGGATGATGAGAGATTCACACTTCCTATCTTCTCTAAATAATTGTTAAGGAGTATAAAAGAATAAGATATCACATAGTGAGTTAACTGTTGTGTGTTTTGTAGGTATAGAAGAGAAATGAGTGGTGGGCCCCACTTGGACCTTTACTACTCCAATTGGCATAAAACTTCATAGCATTGATAATTGGAGCCAAATACGATAACAGTAAGAATCTGCACCTCAAATTGAATTGTTTATGCATTTTTCGAAAAGCGTGCAATAATTTGAAAAATGACGATTAAGTCCATAAATTGTTGGAATTTTCATTAATAATGGTCAAACCAAGTTGACTTTTGACCAACTAGCAATTATAAGTAAATCCTCATGTAACAAAGTTTTAGGCCATGTGGACTGATGAACTAAATCACGCGTAAAAGTAGAAATTTACGTGATTCAACAGTTAGGGGTATTTGGTAATTTTACCCAAATGACAGTCAAATCTCAATAAAAGCTCAACCAATGATTAGAGCATGTCATATAGAAATGTTTTATGATTGAATGAAATATTTAAATATTAGATTGATTATTGTCAATGTAGACATCATTTTTGTCCGAGTCTTCTTCAGATATTTTTAATTAATTAGTTTTTATATATTTTTTTTATTATTGATTTTTATTTTTTATTTTTTATTCTTAATTTAGATTTAGAAATAAATTTCAGATTTTTTTTATAAAATATAATAAAAAGGGAAAGAAATCGGAATTAATTTTTATAGGAAAGCAGACTTAAATGAGATTATTAAAGGTTGAAATTTAAATTTTATGGGAAGGAAAATTAGAATTAATATCGGATTTAAGATCCAATTTTTGAAATCTAAAATTTCCTAAAAGATTGATTCTTGATTTTTATTACCAAAAACAAAAAAAGAAAACCTAGGTCTATAAAAAGAACAACAAAAGAAAAAAAGAGGGGAGGAAAAAATTCGTGCTCTGACTCTTTCACTATACCGAGCCTCCCTCTTCTTCCTTTATTCACCCCTGCCACCATCGAGCGTTGTTGCTCTGCTCGCCCTTCTTCAACTTTGCTCGCCTTTGTTCAGCTTTGCCTGCCAACAAGCCATACCCTTCATTTCGTTTCTGCATCAAACCACCACAGCTGTTACACTTACACCATCCATCACCTTCACTGCGTCTTCACCACACTACACATTCACCATCTTTGCCTGCATCACCATCAACATACCAGCCCCTCTCGGTTCTGCGTGGCTTCTACAGAAAAGTCCATTGCTGCACTATTCCTCTCCCATATTGCAAACGTCAAGCCCCTGCTCATCTCGCGCCACAAGCTGCTGCCTCTTTCCATTGCCGAATACATCACTGCATGTGAACCATTCCAGCACCGTTTACCTGGCCACTAATCCTTCCCCTGCTAGTTGCTATCCCTGGCACCCCTGTTGCACCGAGTTTCTATTACAGATTTGCTATTCTTTCAACAGCAGCATCTGCGACCCGAGCCATTGCTTGCACACCCGAGTTTCCTTCCCCTTAAGTGTTATTGTCTTGCTTCCACGTCCATCAAAGCTTCTTATTGTCGGGCCACCTCTACCATCATCATCATTGCCTTTTGCTGAGCCCATCACCCTTGTTGTATTCACGGAATCACATCCTCCCAGTGCCATCACCACCTTGCATCCCTGCCTTGCATCCCTGCCTTTCTAACTTCACGCCTTGCTGCCCAGCAAACCCGAGCCATCTTCATCCCTGTATGCTCGTTCCACTGCAGCTACTCCAGCCCTATGCCAGTGCCTGTATCGCGTGCCCCGCTTGCCACTCTGCACTGTTGCCCTGCCCTACGCCTTGCTGCTTTGTTGCTGCTGTCTATCTCTCAAAAAAATACTGGAGGTTGGCAGTTTCAAAAGAAGAGACAAAGAAGCAATCAAAGAGAAATAGGAGAGCCACCACGTGGGACACCATTTAAAGCCAACAAAAGAAATTCCTTAGCTTGGGAGGTACGTGTGTGTGTCTATATAAATATATATATATATATATATATATATATATATATTTGTACATTCCATTTCTTAAATTGAATTATTCACTTGTTATGCATGAAGTTATTATTTGTCTTTTATATAATTTCTAACATGTTTAGGAATTTTAAAAATGTCTAGATATGTTTAGAGGTTATACAAGAAGATGATTTTGTTGAATTTATGAAATAATGAATTACTAGTGACTGTTTTAAAATATATATAATAGAAAATAAAGTAATCAAATAAGCTTTTTTATTACCAATGATGATATTTTGAGAAAGTCAATTGAGACATCTTAAAAATGTCTAGGTGAGAAAAATCTTTCTTAAGTTGAGCCAAATTGATTGAATACTTTTGAAAGAACTTTCAATAAATTATAATCAATGTTTATTCTTAGTAAAATAAATATGAATAAAATATAAATGAATATAGATAAACAAATATAGATATGAGAACATAAATTAGACGAAAAATTAATAGGAAAATAATTAGTAATTAATAAGATTAGATAATAAAGAAATAAATATGAGTTATACCAAGGATGAAATTCCAAGAAAGTCAATCGAGACTCTTTGGATATTTCTAGGTGAGATGATTCTTTCTTAAATTGAGCCAAATTGATGGAATACTTTTGAAAGAATTTTCGATAAAATATAATTCATGTTTATTAAATAAATAAAAATAAATAAAATAAAGATAAGTTAAATCAAGGTTAAAATTAATGAAATTTAACTAAAATTAGATAAGTGAATAAATAAATGAACTAAATAGCTTAGAATAAAAATTATAGGAAATAAAAAAATATGAATTATGCCAATGATGAAATTTCAAGAAAGTCAATTGGGACTCCTTGAATTTTCTAGGTGAAAAGATTTCTTTTAAGCTGAGCCAAATTGATGGGACGCTTTTAAGAAAATCTTTAATAAACCATGATTCATATTTATTCTCTAAATAAATAAAATAAATAAATAAAATATATAGATAAATATAATATGAAATAAGATTAAAAAAATATAAAGATTAATATGGAGTCGAAATTAGAGCCAAAGTTAGAAAGAATAAGATTTTCATAAATTATTTACTTGATCCGACGATGGAATTCAAGAAAGTCAATTGAAACTCCTTGAACATCTTGAGGTGAGGGAGATTTTTAAGATTGGAGCCAAATTGATGGAAAAATCTTAGAAATATTCCCAATATATAAGCATATCGAAATTAATATAAATATAAGGCAAATTGTAAAGATAACCTAAAACTAGTTGGTACCATTTTAGGATGGTGTTGTAGGGGTGCTAATCCTTCCCTACACGTAACCGTACTCCCGAACCCTAGTATCTTTGAACGTAGACCAAGCCTTATCCTTAGTTTGAATAGGTGACCAATCACACCTAGGTAGAATGGTTGGTGGCGACTCCGTAGATTTTAGTGTCTAGCTATTAGGTTTCCCGAAACTTAATACGTTATGACAATCAATGAAGTCATTCGTTAAAGGAAAAATTGAAAGATTTTCTTAACTATAAAGGCATTTTGGTAATTTACACTATAAAATATCATTATTTTAGAAATTTCCAGCAGCCTTCTTCCTCATTCACACCAGCCACCATCTTCTCCCAATTTCCTCCATAGCCAAAGCTTAGTAACAGAGAGAAAACCTTTAAAACACTACCTTAACCACCTTAAAATCGAAAACTGTCTTCACCAAACCTGTACAACTTTCAGAGCTCTACAATTTGACACCAAAGTGAAGTGTTAAAGTGGCCATATACTTGGTGAAACAACCTCCATCAATTTCGGCCACCATAAGTAAGAAAGAGAAAGTTTATTCCTTTAATTCGAATGATAGATTTTGATGTGTTCTTGATGTTTAAGCCTATTTATGGCTTCAAATTGAAACAAAACCTGGGGAACATGTTATGAGGGTTTCGGCCATGAGGGTTTAGTGTAGGATGATGCATGGCTACATGTAAAAGTGGTGTGGAAATGATATAGAGATCATGAATAAAATTAGCCATGGTGTTGGAATTTAATAAAACTAAGTGAATGGTGATGTTATGTTTTTGGCCAAGCATAGTTAGTGGGGTTACCATGTTTCAATTGTTACTTTAATGGTCTTGGAATATCATACTAATGATAATAAGACTATTAGTGAAGTCAAATTCGAAAAAGAATGTGTATTGATGATTGTTGTAGTTTTGGCATCCGGTAGGAAATAGACCGAAATTGCTATTGTATTAGGAATTATGGAAATTCTTGAAGTGTAGAATAACTTTATAAAAGCAATGTTGAGTTTTAAACATGTTAATATTGTTTTTGCAGCTTTAAGTGAAGGAGGCTAAAGCTTAAATAGCTTATTGGTTTGTTGCTTTTGAATTCCTATTGGCGACTATTGGCATTATGGTAAGGGATATATATAAAATAGTATAGGAGATACTATATTGCATTGGGAATATTAGTTGGTTGTGAGATATAATTTGTGTTTTCAATGTATGAGGGTTAGGCTAGTTTCTACCGTTATGCTGCTGAAATTTCGTAAAACAAAACCCAATTCTTATGCACCATTAGTACCAAATTGTTTTGAAATAGCTAAATAGAAAGAAAAGTAAGAAATGAGAGAGTGGGATATTAGGTCTTAAGACTGCATGAATTTGTAATGTGGGTTATGAATGGATTTTTAGCTATTTTTACACAGTTTCGATTTCCTACATGTTTTAGACACATGGTCACAGGTAAGAAAAATATTTTGAACTTTGTTTATCGTACTAAGAATTTTTGTCGAATTTTTTTATACTTGACATGTAACTATTGTTTGTTTTAAATGTTTATGGACTAACTGAAGATTTGATGGGTTGAAGTGTTTTATGTAAATGTTTCTGAATGATAAATGAACGTTTTGAGACTGTTAGCTCCCATAGTTGTTGATTGGTAATCATTCAAATGAATGAAATGGGCTGTTTAACACTAATCACGTCTTTAGCACCATAGTAGTCACATGATCAGTGCTCTTTGTGGACCACTGACTATGGCCATAAGTCTTAATGAACTATCCCTCATGGGAATATTAATGGGCATAATTCTACTAGGATGTTGGTCGTCTCCATTTAATGTTTTACGAAATGAAATGAGATGGAATGTTTGTTTATTTCTTAGAAATGAAATGAAATGGCATGAGATGTTTTATGTGTTTTTCTACAAATGAAGTGAAGTGTTTCTACACGAAGAAATGAAATCATGAGTTTGTTTAAATGAAATATTGTGTCTTATGGCTATATATATGAATTTAATGAGTTTTATTGTTTATTGGTTTTGGAATGAGAATGATTTCGTAATGCATAACATTTCCTTTGAAGTTTGGATGAAATGAACTTTAATTTAGACACATGAATTTCTTCTTTGAGAAATACATTTATATTCCTTATAATCAAACCTAGGAACCAAGACATGTGAGATACTTTAAAGTATCCTTCCATACTCAGCCTAGTGTCCCTAACCAATTATAGAATCCTTCCTTTTGGAATCATTAACGTTATTCGTTTTACATAATTGTGGTAGAGCCAAGTAGGATACTTGTATATAGTTGCATAGTATCTACTCTTTTATATATGTTTCTTACGGGGCGTAAGCTCCCTTCCCCCTCCCCCCTTTATTTTTCCTTCTAGATTACTTTAAGTAGGTTTTTGTGCCTTGGACGAGGAGTTTCATGTCCTTCGAGGTGGAATTTTAGTTGTCCCTCAAGGTATATTGTGTTTCTAGTTATACATTCAGACTTCATGTACAACGACTTGTTGTACATTTGTATTGTACCTAGGGATGTAAAACAGTTAAATTTGGGTGCATAGATAGAAATGAATATTAATTATAGTATGTTTGAAAATTTATACATGTAATGATATCAAATTTACCTTTAGCTTAAATGATTCGATGAAATGAAAAGAAATGACACGACAAACAGCCTAACCAAAATGAAATGAGAAAAAGGAAAAAGTTAATTCGTATTTTGGGTAATCGATATGTTACAGCCTCTGCGTAGAATGATTTCAAGTAATTAAAAAAAGTACCTCACAAAAAAGAAAAAAGACTATATGAATTATGGAAAGGCATGGCCTTGTTACTATTGCGACCTAAAGGTGTGTGCAAGTCTACGTGGTCGACAAGTAATATGAAGCTAAGTCTACGATATCATCCCATAGAGAAATAGATTAAACTAGCTAGTACCAAAATTAACCAGCCTAGGTTTATCACAGCATTTCATATATCAAGATTTAATTAAACATTAAAAACAATTAAAACAACTATTAAAAATCCATAAAATGAGAAAGTAGAAGTGAAGAGAAAGAGTACTTATAGTGCTTATGATGAAAGTAAAATGCTGTAAAAATTAATGGGGCAAAACTTTAAATACTAAAAATTAAGGGGCAAAATATAAATAACTAATATATGAATAGGACAAAAAGGAAAAGGATTGCAATGCAATTCTAAAACCTATTGGAAACTAATGGAATTAAATGAAATTCGAAAGGTGTAAAGTTAAAAGTCTAAATGCATGAATTGAAATGAACTAAATGCTACAACACTACTTAAGCGTTAACCTTAATTGCTTAACTCTAAAATTAATCCCTAAACTTCAATCTAAACTAAATTTAATTGAATTCTTGATTAAACTAAAAAATTAAACATTTTAAATGCTTGTAAAACTTTAAAATTACTAAACTAACTAATTGTTAATGCAAGTAATTTAAACTAACCCACAACTAACAATCCATAACATTTAAACCCTAAATTGCAACCTAACTAATTAATTAACAATTTTAAACATGGAAAACATTGTTGCCAAGGTGTAGGAAGTCAAAATTTTAGCAATTTTTTAAAGAGTGTCAAGGTTGAAATCAAAGAAAAACTTAATTGCTAACATCTAACTCTAAAATGAATTAACCTAACATGAGTTTTGTAAGCCAACCATGAATTTTAAAGGCTGAAAACATGTTAAAGCAAAATATAAAAATTTTTCAGCAAACGAGAAATCATATTTTTGAAGAAAAGAAAACAAAATTAAAAAGATAAAACATAACACAAAATGTAAGCTCAACCTTAACCATAAATTAAACTAACACTAGATTGATTTTTAAAGCCGTGAAACTAATTTTAAACACCTAAAATATATTAAAACATCAAACGGAAACTTAAAAAAAATGCAGGAAAATGCGATAAACAAGCCTAAACACTAGCATGCAAGAAAGGAAGAAAAATCAATTGAAACTTGCTTTTTAGATTTTTATCGAATACCTAATGAACTAACCCTTAGAAAACATAATTAAAAAAAATCTCAGCAAAGAACAACATAAAATCGAACCACGTAGCTAAGAAAAGATCATTAAAACAGTAAAGAAACAAGCAAGAAATAAAGGAAGCATTTGCATGAACGAAGTTTTGTTATGTGCACAGTGAGACGTATTCTTTCAACCTCAAGATTGAAAAACATTAAATTTTTTTCTTCATAAGAAAATGAAATAAACCTTAAAACTTAAAAAGAAATAAATTAAAATGGTGGCTACCTAAATGACCCAAACTACAGCAGCACACCCTTCTAAGCCTCTCAAAATCGTGACTTATAGTGGCCAAAAAGAGAGGTTGGTTTTTGCTCTAGCTTTGGAGCTTCCAATCCTAGTTGGCAAGACTTGGTTCCTGTAATAACCAAGACTTTCTTGACATTAATTCATTAAATTAATAATAAATTCTCAATATAAAATTTTTAATTCAAAAATAATCCTACGAAGATTGGTGCGGGGACTCGATTAATCAAGAGCACAATGTGAGCGAACCTCTCTGCACAAATCCCAAGGTAAGATTTAATCGGTCAAATCCTAAGTGCATGATCAAACTTTCAACCTCAATTTAGCCTAACTCAAAATAATGTCAAAGGAACGTATGTAAGTCATGTTTTAAATAACATGAATGAATGATTATAAATACTAAAATTTCTATCAAACAAAACTAGCATATATTAGTTGTTAATAGGAAAGTAAAGTACATTAAATCAAAATTTTATTGTATGAAGTATTTTGTAGAATTATAACATTTCATAACATTTCCTATATACATACACCCTAAATAGCAGGCATGCTATGATATTTGAAAAAAAAAATCCATGTAAATAGCAATTATATAAAATAAATATACTAGTAGGAATTTAAGTATTATTCTCAAATTAATGATAGAAGTGAAATCCCATACATAAGGAAAAATAGGTAGGGATGACTAGTAAACACATGCCTAATGAGAATATATATATATATAATTGTTACTAATATATTATATGTAGACAAAATTACGAAAACATGTAGTGATATATATACTTGTATAGTTATAGCTAAGGAAAACTAAAGAATATAAAGAATTTATATTAGAAATGGGCATGTGACTAAAAAAAAGAGAATGTGGCTTCTTGAAGAAGCCAAACAAACCCACCTACTTTCACTAACTTAGAGGTCGTTTGGTATTGTTGTGTATTTTTTGTTTTATGTTTTATGTTTTTAAAAATTTTGTTTTGTTTTATTTTCATTTTATTTTCAATTATTAAATTTGGAAACATGTTTGGATGATTGTTTTTGTTGCAAAGATTTATCAATTGAAGTTTGTTGAAGGGAGTGGATAAAGTTTTAAATAGTAAGAAGAGAAGGGTTTGAATTAAAGGCAAGTTTTTACCAATTTTAGAGTTAAAATGGGCACTGTAGCCGAACGGGTGAATAGTGCCCATTCAGTAACAGAGCTCAAAATGCTGCCAAAATTTGTGAAAACACATTTTTTGTGTTTTCATCAAATTCCAAAATATTTGTTTTATTTTCAATTTTTAAAAACAAAAACATAGTTAACAAACATATTTTTTCTTTTATTTTCAAAAAAATTAAAAACAAAAACATAAAAGATAAAACAAAAACAATGACAAACAACACTTTAGAGTGCCATTCTCGGCACTGACACTAGCAGCAGAAAGAACTCTATTTTTTGTTTGGTCTAAAGAAAGAACTCTATTTGGGCATCAAAGGCTAGCGTGAAACAATCTCTTACTTGGGTGATCATTGATGAAAAAAAGAAAGGAACCAAAGGCAACAAAAAGGTGAGGATCGATTGAGAAATTTAAACAAGTGAAAAGAGGGAAAGAGGAGAGGAAGTGACAAGGAATCGTGAGGAGTTGGAAGAAAGGAAACAGTGGCAGGACACCGTGAGATCAGGGGAAACAGTGGTGTTGGCATTCGACTTAGAGAAAGCGTGGGAAGGAGGAAGGAGCAAGGATTTCTTCTCAGCTATCCGGTCTCAAGAAGCTATTGACAGGGGAAAAGATCGAGGCTAGTTTGTGGTTTAAAAATGGGACGTAAGAGCTCATTTTCGCAGCCATTGATCACTGGTTTAAGGCTGGAATTGAGATCAGTCAAGGAATAACAGCAGTGGGACTCTTGATGACTAAAGGCTGAAGATAATGGTAGAAGAATGAAGCTTCTTTCTTAAGTGGAATCAAGGGAGAAGGATTTGAAGTAACAGCCAAAGCTGAGCCTTTTAGCTATTGGAAACAGAGGGAGAGGCGCATGAGAATGGCGCTGGGCTCATGATTAAAGGCTGAAGAGGGCTACTAAGGGAGTGATCTTCTCGGGCAAAGAAAGAAATAAGGAGGGAATGAAAGTAGCAAGAACATAAGTTACTGCTATTGAGAGCAAAAAAAAAATGTAAAGGGGAAGCATCAGAGGAACGCGAAGCAGCAGTGATCAAGAATGGGCTGCTGCAAACAGAGAGGATGAAAAGAGTAGGAGAAGAATAGATCACCAAATCTACTGTATAGCCACAATTTCCACCATTTTAACCCATCAAAATGCCATGATAGCTGTTTCAATGAGGCTTAGACAGCAGCTACTTGGCCAAAGGACAGGATAGGTAAGTAACATTCAGCCAACATGGAAACAAAGGGTGAGGCTACCTTCTTGGCTGAGTTTAATACGTAAAAATGTTAAAGATTTGATACTAAATTAATGTGTGTTACTTTGTTAGTCTTTAAATAGCTAGTTATAAGAGATAGTAAAAGGTTAAATATGTGTTAATGTAGGGTTGAGTGAAGATAAAATTCAAGGAGGATAAAGGAAGTACTTGTCTGCCAAGAGAGAAGTTACAAGGTAAGGATCTTTAGGAAGATCTTAAAAATATGAAATTTCCTGAAGTGGTTGAATAACACAATTTTACCTTAATGTAGGAGGCATTTTTGTAATAGAGGATATCTTCTATCTTAAAATAAAGGCCAAAGAAAGGAAATCAAAACAGTGCTAAATAATTCAAAGGAGCAAGTGTGTTGTCTCCCACACTTGTGTGGTGCAAATTAGGTAAGAGAAATATCCCAATGTTGTTATGTTACTTATTAGTGCTATGTCATACTTATGCATTTTGATATATTTAAATGTAAATAATTATATATATAAATGTATATATATACACACTTAGTTAAAAATAAATATACTTATAAATATTAAGTTAAATATATATAAATAATTAACCCTAGTCAATATATATATCTATACATATATATAATATCTAGTTAAATTTAAATATAATTACTTTGTGTTGAAATATATATGTATTTAAATTTATATAGAAGCATATATCCCTAGCTTGTGAGAAAAATACATTGTAGGTATTTGTTGATATTTATTCTTGCATAAGCTATAGATGGAAGTTAGGCTTTAGTTGAATGAAATTGGGCTTGTATACATGTTGCATATTGTGCATTGAGGACTTTGGATGATAATGCAAGTTGAGTATGTTTGCATGAATAGGATATTGGAGGTAGTTATTATTATGTCGTTATAATGCTGGATTTTCGATTAGAGGTTACCTAGGCGTACTTCATAGGGGTTAGCCTATGTTGGTAATATATGCCATTATCATCATGAAATTCATAAATTAAACTTTGCATCGAGATTTGCATGCTTTACAAAAATATTATTTTACTAAAGTATCGAGTTCAATTTATATGAGTTAAAATGTGTTTACTCTAACAGCTTTACTAAAGTGGTTTCACATGTAGGGATTAAGTGTTAAATATTCCAAAGCATGTTTAACTACTTCGATGTTTTCAAAGTGCATGTGTTTTAAACAATATACATAATTTGGTCATACAACTATGTTTCGAAAAGCTGTCTTTATAAGGATTTTGATATGTGAGATGCCCTTGTGGTACATTAGATGCCTTCATGGTATCGTGAGATGTTTTAGTGACATCGTGAGATACCTTCATGGTATCATGAGATGCTTTCATGGTATCGTGAGATGTCTTTGTGACATTGTGAGATACCTTTGTGGTATCATGAGATACCTTCGTGGTATTGTGAGATGCCTTCGTAGTATCATGAGATATCTTCATGACATCGTGAGATGCCTTTGTGGTTTTGTGAGATGCCTTAGTGATATCATGAGATGCCTTTGTGGTATCGTGAGATGCGTTTATGGTATCGTTTATGTTGGCATGGCCAATAAGTGCCTATATGAGAGAACCACTGCTGGCCATAGTGAATATTCTCGTGTGAAAGTTTCATGGTTGCATTACCATTTCCAGCTTACTTTACCATTTTATATAAAAAAAACATACCACATTTGGAAGATTTCGTATTTAAACGGTGGTTTGATGATGTTTTCAACAAATGAAATGTGTATTTGAATTAAGTGTACAGGATATCAGTTTTATATCTGTTTCAAGTTTTGCATTTGGTTTAATTGATTTTGTACCATTGAGTATGTATTACACTATACATATGTTTTGAACCTCGGTTTTCAATGTGAATTACATGATACAAATGATTTTGGTACATTGATTTTATAAAGTACCTTGTATACCAATATTACTCGATTTTAGTATGCATCTTCATGCATGTAGTACGAAAGGTGCTTAACATCACTTGGCATATATTTTTCTTATTGGGTTTTGGCTCACCCCCTCCTTCCCCTCACAAGTTACTTTAAATAGGCTCGAGTACTAGAGTGCTGCACTAAGAGCTCAACTTGCATGTTGCTAAGTTATTACTTTTTGTATTGAGGTATAACCTTTCATTACTTTTGTTTATATCCCAAACGTTAAGATTCTTTTTGCATACACAACGTACATGGATTTAGATGTAAGCATTAGGACTATATCGAGAATTATATGTAACTGTAATTTGTAATTAATAGTAACTCGATAGTACCTCTGGATGAAAATACAATATTCTAGATGTTATATTGAGATGATGACTGTGCCACAGGTTGAGATATTATTGTGTTGTTGTGTGAGGATGGGTAATATGTATATATATATGGATGAATTTTTCAATTTCGATTTTGGCATGCATTACAAGGCAATCAAAATGAGACCTTAGACAATTTGTGACATCCCAGTCACTATCCAAATACCGTTAACTTTTTCCTTTCACATTCTACTTGATTAGACTCGTCCGTCAATGTCATTCTTCTTTCTTCTTCTTAAGCTTGATATTTAATAGTTCATCATAAAGATTTGATTTCAAATAAAACATAATAATGATATATATATATATATATATATATACATATCATTCCTTACCACAGGATCTTACACATCTTACTTAACCTAAATCCCCATAACTCTTATAAACATTAATGTACTGTAGTACTGTCTGATTTCAATTTACATGATTTTATAAATATACCTTCAATAGTAACTGGGAAGTGTATCTCGAAGGTAAACTTTCAAGATCCATTAGTAGGCTCTTCTATCGAGAGCGAGGGATCACTTCAGATAGTCTGTATAAAAATATTCGTAAAAGGGTGAGTTTACGCTTAGTAAGAAATATATGTAAAAGAGCGTACTATGCCTCTATATGCAGTTTTCCTACTTGGCTCTATAATATCATGTAAAATCATTATAAAGCATATTCGTATACTCTTATCAAATATATAAAAGTTCTTCGTGATAGCATATGCTAACATACTTCACATACTTTCTTGAAAACATACATCATACTTCTTTCAAATCATCGTATGAAAACATGCATCGTACACTTCTTTCAAATATCATTTGCATACATACATACTTCCTTCAAAACATCTTATACAAGTAAATCAAATACTTTCGATTTCTTTATTCTTTTGAAATCATATATCCATATATCTTTCAAATAACATAAAGACTGTTTGCATTTTAAACGGAGTTATGCACTGAGTCGTCAAGTGGCGTACCTCGTAGGGCCAGGAATCCTCCCACACCCGAACATATACATAGACAAATTGGCCAACTGTTGGTGGCTACAGGGAACACTAGTCAGGTGTCATTCTGTAGCGACTGAGGCCTGACTTATGGTTCCTCAGCCAAACATAAATCATCTCGGGGATTTGATTAGAGCCTCTCTAACAAGTACATAAGTGCATAATCTCAAAACATTTGTCATATAGCTTTTTGCCATGACAATCATACTTTCTTGAAATAGGCTTTAAAACCTCTTTTCAAACAGGGCAATCGACTGGCCTCATAGGGCAGTCGGCTGCTGCCTTATACTTTTATTTATCGAAATTATTTTCTTTTAAAATTTTGATATTTTTCTTTTCTGAAAACACTTGGGACAGTTGACTTGTCCATATAGCAGTTGACTAGTTTTGAAACAGAATGCTTTTCAAGAAATGGCAGTTGACTGGTCATATAGTAGTCGACTATTTTCGCAAACAGAATGCTTTTGAAAACAGGGCAGTCGATTGGTCTTATAAGCAGTCGGGTGGTTTTGAAACAGAATGCTTTTTAAGTAAAAGAAATCGACTATCCCATATAGCAGTCGACTGTTTTGAAACAAAATACATACTGGGAAAATAGCAGTTGACTGGTTGGAGTTGGTTTTCGAGAAATCTACGCTTTAGTTGTCTCTAGGCAGTCGGCTGCTCCTAGCATTTTGGTAACTAGGAGTAAAACCCGAAATTTACTCTTCCTGTAATAAAATCAACTTGTACTTCTCCCCAAAACAATTAAAATCATGCGGACATAGTCACCCTACGTCTGTTACATAAACTCCTTACCTCAATTGCCAATAATCCTCAAGTTAGGTTGCATCAACCTTAGCCTTTCACTTCGCTTCTTCAAAGCTGTAAACATCATCATTAAAACCTTTAACTTTCTTTCACTTTAACACCATAATTAGACTATACCAATATCATACAACTCCATATCATAAACAAAATTGAAAGAACTAACTTCTTCCTTACCTTTGTCAATAGCCAATTTTGACAGAATTTCAGATCTCCTCAATCACTTGGATTCAGCTCTTCATATTACAAACATAACTTGAGCTAGTGATGAGGATCATTTTTCATTAAGGGAACTTAACGAATTGGTCACTGAATAGGGGTGTTTGTCAAGGTGAGTAGGAATGGAACTTAGGGAGAAAATGGAGTGAACAAGAGGGGGAGGGAAATGGGGCTGCTGACCTTGGTGATGATGGCTGAAGAGGGTGACTCATGCCTTCATTTAATGCATGCAAATCTCCTTCATAACTTAGCCATTGACCCATTTGACCAATTGACTCATTGACCATCTTAATTGGTCTTCTTTCTTCCATTTGTCAGCCACATCTCATTTAACTACATAAAAATTCTTATATTAATTCTTTTCTCATACTCTAATATTCTTACAATATCAATTTAATTCCTTGACTATTTGACCTTCAATTTCCTTATTTCTTCTATGTCCCATACTTCATTCATACTTTATACTTCTCCTATTTATTTCATTCTTTTCAGCTGAAATTCTTTAAAAACATGGGAAAATTACATGAAAATTGGGGATTTCACACAATTAGTCTTAAACAATTAAACGAGTAGAAATCTACTTGTTAGGTGTTAGTTATAAGTCTCTAAAATATACATTTTTTAGAGAATTTTATTGCATCAATTTTGATTAAATTTTGGAATTTTAATGTATTTTCTTCGTGATTTAATTAAACTGTCTTCATGTGTAGGAAATTTGAGAATAATAAGGAAACCGAGGAAATGGCAAGGAAATCAAGAAAAAATGGTTAGATTTGGTGTTTGAATCCTAACATTATCCCTAAAAATATTTTTTTTTTACCTTAAACCTCTTCAAACCTTAGGAAAATTTAAACCCTTTTTATCGAAACCCTATTCTAAACCTTCTAATTACTATAACCCTTAAAGCTTTTGACCATACTCCAACATAACTCATTTAAAACTTAACTCATTCTCAGATAAAGCCCAAATACACCTAGCCCACCTTAAATATCAAAATTTCATGAGCAAAAATAAAACACTTCAAATCAAACCCACAAGTATGGGCCATCATCTTTATCTGTTGGAGATGTGGAGAGGAGGTTGGTGACAGCAGCGTTCTTCTTCAACCATTATAGCAAATTTATTTACTACTTTCTCTAGTTTAGGATTAGTTACTTTATGCTTTAATTTTCAGCAATAGAATAGGCTTAAAAAGGGGAAGATTGGCTTGTGACAACAGCCCTCTCTTCATCATTTTTGCTTCAAGATTGTTTCAGTTTCTTTAATTTAGCTACTGTTTTAAGTTTAAACTTTCTTCGTAGCACTTTCTTATAATGTTTTTAATAAATTTAAAGATATTTACATTTGTTTAGAAATCCTTTAATGTTGGTTTTATTTAAACAATTTGGTATCAAATGATAATACAAGTAGTTTTCTTCATGTTCTGTTTTAAGATTTAAGTTGCAGTCTTTTCCTTAATTTGAAATCAGTTTCGGTTTTAATCTTACAAGCTTTTATTGTGTGTCTTTATATTAGATTAGGTAATAGTTAATTTAAGTAAAATTTTAATAAACATTGCATTAGTTTTGTGAGTTTCCTGTGCTATTGTTTCTTCCTCTGTTCCTCGACTTCTTACTCCAGTTTGGTTTAAGATTGGCTGAAGCTTACCTGGGGTTGTTGAAGGCAAGAACCCACTGAAAGCGTGCTGCCTGCTGGAACCATGCTGGGCTGGCAAAAATGTGTGCTGGTTAGAGGCGCAGATTGCTGGTGACCGAAGCTAGCATGTGCGTGGCACAGTGGTGGAGGCATGGCTGTTTGAGGAGCATTGAAGGCAGCTGCAAGGTGGCAATGCTTGGGCTGATGTGCGGCATGGATGTGCATGGCTAAAATGTGGCTTAGCCACGATTGAGCTGCTGTGTCCATTGGTAGAGTGACTTGTTCTTCCTTTAATTTTTGTACTTTTGAGTCTTAAATTTTAATTGTTAATTATTTATTTACTTTGATTAATTGTTTGTTTAGGTAATAGCACTAGTAGTTAAAGTATGCTTTAAATTAAAGTGCATGCTAAATGAATTTATTTAGTCTCTAGTTTAATATTTAGTTTTAGGTCATTTTAGTTTTAATTCAATAATATTTAATTAGGAGTAGGTAAATTTGGTTAAATTTAAACTATTGCATTATAAGTTTATATTAATTTTAATTTGCAACTTTATTTTAAGCTTAATTTTAATTATTTTTAATAATTAATTTAGCTTAAGAAAACTTTGTTAATTTGAATAAACCTAGGGTGACAAGATTTTAGTAATTAGCTAATCCTCGTGGGAACGATACTCTACTCACTCATTATTACTTTTCGCAACTCGTACACTTGCGATATAGGTTTTAGACACAACAAGTTTGTGGCACCGTTATCGAGGATTTTTTTAGGTTGTCCTTAGTTAATGTTAAAACCAATCATGCCTAGGTTTAGTTCAAGCCTTTTCTTTTTCTTATTTTTGTAAATATTTCTTCCTCCTAATATTTTAATTCTGTTACTTTGTGAGGTACCATGGTGGATCTGGCAAAGCCCAGAACCTCGAGAGACTATGTTATGCCACATGTGCTTGTGATACATTCAAGCATTAGGAAGCTCTAAATCGAAGCTAATAGCTTTGAGATGGAGCCGGACTTCATCCTAATGATCTTGAATTCAGTTCAATTTGAAGGTTTGCCTAGTGAAGATCCATATGCTCATCTTGTCAAATTCTTAGAGATATGTGACATATGCAAGTACGATGGTGTTTCTGATGATGCCATTCAACTAAGACTCTTCTCATTCTTACTTCGAGATAGGGCAATGGATTTGCTGCGATCACTTCCTCATCATTCTATTTGTACATGGGATGATTTGGCTCATAAGTTCTTAGCTAGATTCATTTCACTTGAGTATATGGCGAAGATGAGGAATCCAATTTTATCCTTCGAGCAATATAACTTAGAGCCTTTTTGTGAAGCATGGGAAAGATTTAAGGACTTAATCAGGAGATGTCCTACCTCATGGATTACCCATGTGGCTACAAATTCAAAGTTCTATAATGGTTTGGGTGATTCATTGAGAGTAGTGATTGATGCGGCAGCAAGTGGAGCTCTTATAGGGAAGTCAGTTGAGGAAGCATACAAATTGATAGATGTAATGGCTTCCAATGACTTCCAATGGCAATATGAGAGAGATATACCGAGGAAGATCGTCAATAGTTAAAAACTTGATCTTGTTAAGACCTTATCTTCTCCCAAAGCCACCTTGTCTGGAAAAGCCTACATAAGTCCTTTTATCTCTTGTGAGATATGTGAAGGGAGTCATGCTACTGAGAATTGTCCTATCAGTCTAAGTAAGGTAAGTCATCCAAGCTATTCCTTGAGCAAATATAAGAAGCTTTCATCACCTCCTTTAGAGCTCATAGAGACATGTGACCTTTCTTATCAAGCTCCTCTACAATCGTTGCATCAAGAGGTGTTGAGTGAAGAAGTCGAAAAGCCTACACTACCTGAGTTATTAAAATTGAAAGTGTGGTTGATGAGGAAGAAATGGAGAATAGTAAGGGTGAGGAAGAAGTGCAAGAGGAATGGTTTATGATTGAAGTTCAAGTTTTAGACGTTGACAAGAAAAACCAAGAGGCATCCTTCATTGTTTCTTCATGGAACTTTGCACATGAGAATGAATTGGGTCATATCTTAGAGGATTGTGGAGTTAAGTTCTTAGAAGAAAAGTATCTAATGGAGTCACCTTCCGTGTTTGTGCACTATGTGCATCCATCAATATTCAGACCATTCAAGCCACCTTGAAGGATGACAGAGATAGTCAAGCTGATGACTATAAATCAAGCACTTCTAGGGAGGCAACCCCAGCTTTTTATTAGTTTATTAGTTGCTTCTTTCTTTTAGTAGCTTTAGTGTTAATATTTCGTAGCTTTGATTTTCTTTTTTCTTTTTATTTTGTAGGTATGAGTCTAAGTTTGGGAGAGCAGTAGAGAAACTTCATAGGCATGCAATTGAGCTTCAACGAAAAATTCAAGGGAGTCTCTTTCTATCATTTCTGAATTTTTGAATCATTTACACATCGAAGACAATGTGTACTTCAAGTTTAAGGGGAAGGAAATTTGAGCTAAATTTTTTCAAAAACTTCAAAATTTTCCAAACTTTTTAGGCTTTAAATGTTTTGCCTTGAGATATATTGTGCTTGATTTGGTTATTTCCCATGTCCCCATGATTGATATTATGATTGAGATTGATTCTGATTTTTAGAAAAGCATGATTATTGAGAAGCATGAGTTGAATTCTTGAACTTACCTTGTTCTAATTATGATTTTTCCATCTTTATGCACTATGTCTTGATCATGGATTTGTATGCATGTTTAGAGAAGGATTATGTGAATATAAGATTGCATTTGTCTTTGAAGTTGTGAGCATATCCTAGAATTTGTTTGATCTTCTCTCAAGGCGAAATTTTTAGCCCATGCTTAGTTAGGAAAATGATTTAGGTCATCCTTAGATCGTTTAAGCTTTTCAAGCTAACCTTGTACATAATTGTACTTAGCCACCCTTCTGTGCCAAACTAGCCTATCTCTATTTACACACCTACAAGTTAATTTCCTTTAGCCAAATAAATACAGTTTCCTATCCCTTACCCCGAAAGCATATAATTTCCTAGGATATATCATGAACTATGCACATATTTGGGTAGATAGATAGGATATGAAAAATAAAAATGAATGATGAAATTAAAAAAATAGAAAAAAAAGAAGAAAAATAGAAAATTTAAAAAAAAAAGGAAAGAGAAAAAAGGAGAAAATTTTTAAAAAGAAGAATGAAAAATAAGAAAAATACAAAAATAGAATAAAGTGTATAACAAAGTAAGAAGAAAATTAGTTTGGGGAAATTAATCGAAGCTAGAAACATAAAGATCCTCAAGTATAATGCATGATTAGGGGTTGTTAAGCCTAAATTGACTTTTTATCATACCTTTACCCTAGCCTCACATTACAAACTTAATAAAGTCCTATTGTATGGCTACATTAGTAGAGAGAGAAGTGAAAAGCAAACCTATAGGATTGTTCATGCTTTAGAGACTTTGCTTTTCATGTTTGCATAATCTCATCCGGATATGTATCCTTTGATATGTGATGGACACTTCATACACACACGGAGAATCTAATTAGGACTTAGGCATGTGATTGGTAGAAATTCTATGTTGATTAATAATTTTGACTTTCCTTGGATTAGATAGGTACTCTTTCTATGAGGTGTATGTGGGAAATAAATCTATCAAGTAAATGTTATCTTTTGGCATGTTTTGAGATTGTTTTGCTTGAGGACAAGCAAAATATTAAGTTTAGGGGTGTGATAAGTCTTTAAAATATTCAATTTTTAAAGTATTTTATTGCATCAATTTTAATTGAATTTTGGAATTTTAATGTATTTTCTTACCAATTTAATTAAATTGTCTTCATGTGTAGGAAATTCGAGAATAATGAGGAAATTAAGAAAATGGAAAGGAAATCAAGGAAAATTGGTTGAATTTGGAGTTTGTATCCTAAACACTATACCTAAAAAATATTTTTTCTACCTTAAACCTCTTTAAACCTTAGGAAAATTTAAACCCTTTTTCTTGAAACCTTATAATTACTATAACCCTTAGAACCTTTGACCATACTCCAACGTAACCCATTTAAAGCTTAACCCATTCTCAGATAAAGCTCAAATACACCTAGCTCACCTTAAATCCCAAAATTTCATAAGCCAAAATAAAACACTTCAAATTCAACCCACAAGTATGGGTCATCATCTTTATTTATTGGAGATGTTTAGGCCAAGGATATGGCAAGGGAATGACCAGCCCAAGAGAATGTGCTACCAAAGACAGAATGAAACAACCCTAACATTTAAAAAATGAGTAGCCACAAGAGTGGATCATGGAGAGGAGGCTGGTGACAGCAGCATTGTTCTTCTACCATTACAGCAAATTTATTTACTACTTTCTCTAGTTTAGGATTAGTTGCTTTAGGCTTTAATTTTCAGCAATAGAATAGGCTTAAAAAAGGGAAGATTGGCTGGTGACAACAGCCCTCTCTTCATCATTTTTGCTTCAAGATTGTTTCATTTTCTTTAATTTAGCTACTGTTTTAAGTTTAAACTTTCTTCGTAGCACTTTCTTTTAATGTTTTTAATTAATTTAAAGATATTAACATTTGTTTAGAAATCCTTTAATGTTGGTTTTATTTAAACAATTTGGTATCAAATGATAATACAAGTAGTTTTCTTCATGTTCTGTTTTAAGATTTAAGTTGCAGTCTTTTCCTTAATTTGAAATCAGTTTCGGTTTTAATCTTACAACCTTTTATTGTGTGTCTTTATATTAGATTAGGTAATAGTTCATTTAAGTAAAATTTTAATAAACATTGCATTAGTTTTGTGAGTTTCCTGTGCTGCTGTTTCTTCCTCTGTTTCTTGGTTTCTTGCACCAGTTTGGTTTAAGATTAGTTGAAGCTTGCCGAGGGTTGTTGGAGGCAAGAACCCGCTGAAAGCGTGCTGCCTGCTAGAACCATGCCAGGCTGGTGGAAGTGTGTGCTGGTTAGAGGTGCGGACTGCTGGTGACTAAAGCTAGCATGTGCATGGCACAGTGGTGGAGGTGTGGCTATTTGAGGAGCATTAAAGGTAGCTACAAGGTGGCAATGCTTGGCCTGATGTGCAGCATGGATATGCATAGCTGAAATGTGGCTTAGCCACGATTGAGCTGCTGTGTCCATTGGCAGAGTGACTTGTTTTTTCCTTTAATTTTCATACTTTTAAGTTTTGAATTTTAATTGTTAATTATTTATTTACTTTGATTAATTGTTTGTTTAGGTAATAGCACTAGTAGTTAAAGTATGGTTTAAATTAAAATGCATGCTAATATTTAGTTTTAGACAATTTTAGTTTTAATTCAATAATATTTAAGTAGGACTTAGGTAAATTTGGTTAAATTTAAATTGTTGCATTATAAGTTTATGTTAATTTTAATTTGCAAGTTTATTTTAAGCTTAATTTTATGTATTTTTAGTAGTTAATTTAGCTTCAGAAAACTTTGTTAGTTTCAATAAACCTAGGGTGACAAAATTTTAGTATTTAGCTAAACAACTTAGCTAATCCTCGTGGGAACGATACTCTACTCACTCTTTATTACTTGTCGTGACCTATGCACTTGCGGTATAGCATATAGGTTTAGACGCAACAATTAGCTACATTAAGCGAGTGACAAACATAATAAGTAAAGGAAAAAGTTAACTCGAAAATCTTAGCTTCCGAGGGCATTACAATTCCACATCTTTTGTTCTCTTTCCTTGTCATCCTCAAAGCCTTTCTCTCCTCAAATAGCCTATGGGCAACCCACCTCCTTTCTAGAGCCTTCTCTTTATCCTTTTGCACACTAGGCATCTTATGTGGCAAGGGAGTGTCCCATGCATGTATGGGCATGTGGTCCATGTGCTTGGCCTTCAAGAAATGCAAAAGATGATGAGATGTGGAGTTAGATGTAGGTGGAGAAGATGACTTTCACTACAAGACAAAGTCTTCCTAGGCTATTTTGGCCTTTTGTGCTAAAATCTATCTTTTAGTGAGCTCAATCCAATTTTTCTCTTATTAGCCTAAAGGCCTTCAAAACACCCTAAATTATATCCCCAAATTATTTATTTGCAAAATATAAGAAATTTAAACATGTAAGGGAAATAATTAACAATTTTTCATGAGGATTGAGTAATAATTAATGCAATTAGGCACTAAAATAACTCTATTTTAAAAGGTTATCAGCTACAAATATTTGCGAGTGTGGGGATGCCTTGCCAAAGTAGAATGTTACTACATCAAAAAGGGTGAAAGAGAATTTTTTTTTCCTGCTGCTTTAACATACACCCAAAGGCTACCAAAAAAAACCATCTAATCTTATCATTTTCTCCTTTTCATGCTCTGCATGCTTTATTATATCAAGGTATAACATTACAAGTAGAGAAAGCAAAATTCCCTTTGCTTAGTTTTTAATATTGCTCCCTGCCTCATGGAGGAGAGCTACATATGTCACGACCTGAAGGCCATGATTGAAACACTTTACGATTAACGGATGTGAAATTTTGGAGGAATATATATGTATATACACATACCTCCATTAAAAATATATTAGACATAAAATATATATATTTATATATATGTAGATAAGTATAAATATATATATATATTATATATGTAATACTTGAAATAGATATACAGATACTTATTATATATATACGGAAATACAACAAAACAAATAAATATATATATATATATAAATACATATATATATTAGTTACATATATATATATATTAGTTATGTAACTATAATTATAGAATATATAATATAAATAATTGTGATAAGAATAGAAAATTTAAAATAAAAACAAATTTAAAATAAGTTAAAATAAGACTTAGTGGAGTTTGATGGGACTTTCTCCCATCAAACTCCACTAACATTCTCGGCAACATCAACTAAGGCTTCTCAAAGAAGTCTTGGAAATAAAATAAGAAAATGAAAGTGTAAGAGAGGAGGAGAGACACGGGAGAGAGCCAGAAGAAAGAAAGAAAAGAAAGAGTAGCCGGAAGGAAAAAGGAAAAAAAGAAGAAAGGCACAAGGAGAAAGAAGGTTAAGAAGATTTCGGTCAATGTAAGATTTGTCCAAAAAATTTGTGGCTTTGAATTGTTTTAAGGTTGTGTTCCTAATGTGTTCAAGTTGTAGAAAAAGATTATGGCATTGGATTTACCTAAAAATGGCTGAATAAAAATGTGCCATATTTATGGGTTTTGGCCAGCCATGGTTCATGATGAATGCATGCATTTTGTTGCATGAAATTGGTAGGAAATGAAAGCTAGAAAAGGTTTAAGTAACATAGAAACAATAGTTTGAAGAAAGGATTGAAAAATCAAGAAAAAATGGTAAATGGGGGTTTGGGCCAAGGTTGGTTTGGGCATGATTTAATGCTGCATTTTAGTATTTGATGAATATACTAAGTGAATAGAAAATGTTTATAACGTTAGAGTTGAGAAAAGAAGAGAAACAAAGTGCTAAATGTAGATTTCAATTTTTGCTGGAAAACTATCTGTCCGAGCCTCATATTTAAAAATTTAGTTTGGGGATTTTACAAATAAATAAACTTTGGAAAAATTATAGCCAATAGCCTCATGAGTTAGGAAAAAGTCAGTTTTGGAATTACCTAATTTGGAGCTATATAGCCTGAGATATAGGCAACTGAACACAGGGCACTCAGTACAGTAGGCGAGATGCTCTTTAGAAATTTTGAAAAATTGTAAAAAATAGCACAGATAGAATTTGGCTCCAAGATTTATGTTTCTAGAAAGGTAAATGAGTTGAGAATAATAGGGTTCTGAGTTTGCACAATTTTGACAAGCCTATCTTGAGATATGGCCCAATATATACATAAAGGTCAGTATACAATCTGCCAGAATACATCTGGAAACAGGGTAATTTTGAGGAATTATTAAAAATAATTCTGAAATGATAAAATTGTAAAACTTGCTATTCTTAGATTCACATGGTTTTCGGATTCAAAATTTTGGATATCCCTATAATTAGTAATATAAATTTTAATGCACAAAGGTCAGAAAACCATCCTGTCATATGGGTCAGAATTGGGCTAAACTTTGGAAAATTGTGAGGAACAATATGGAATGAACTAGAAAATGGGCTTTATACTTCTGGATAGGAAATTAAGTCAGATTACATATAAAATTGACGGTGAATTAATCAGAATTCAATATTTTCCGTTATGAATAGAAAGGCATTAATAGGTTGGAAATTCTTATAAAGAATAATTCTACCTTAATGAGTAGGATTTCCAAGAATGCTTAGTGTATATGTATGTTTCGGAATTGAACTTGTATGACTCATCTTCTGCAGCTCCGAAGCTAAATAAACGAAATGGGAAAGGAGACGAATATGGTCATAATCATTGGTTCAAGGCCACAAAGTGTACAGTTTAAATGAAATAACACTGTATAGGTAAGGGAGAAGTGTGTGAGTTGTAGAGATATAGGGAATGCATATTTTATTGAGATAAATTTTATGGAAATGTTGACAACATGATTTTGTTTGAAACATGCATGAATTATGGTTGAAAAGCTGGTTCTATATACTGTACTCTTGATGCAGGAGGTTAGAAATCCGCAGCTGTTATGCTGCTAAAATTTACCAAAATTATTCTAAAATATTATAAATATTTTAGATGCTTGAAATTAGGTCTAAGAACATAATCGAAGACCATTTACACAAATTTTTCCATAAAGTGGAAAATATGAAAAAATTATTTAATTTGAATATTCATGTTTTAATATTTTGATTTAGTGAGAAATTATTTATGATTTATGAAATATTAAATATTCAAAATGAATATTTATTTATTTATTTATTTTCTCACTATATACATGGATATCAACCGACTGATTTAATGTGTTGGAAATAATGATTTAAATAAATGAATTGATTTGTAGAGACTTGGAGCGGTGTAGGAGCTCGAATCTTATTTGTGATTTGCGTGTTATGTGTTATGGATTAATTATGTTCACTGAGCATAAAAAATCAATTCGCACCAAGATAAATGCATGTGATTTATTAAAGTCGCACCAAGTGAGCATGCTAACATAGTACGATACTTTGAGAATGAATACATGAAGCAGTATACAGTATATATGCAGCTTACGATCTTTAATTCATGGACCTCGAACAGTACCTAATTGTATTTATCGAAAACTAGGGTAATGGAACTGTATGATAACTGACGTGCACATGTGACTCGAGGACTTGAATGGTTTTAGAACATTAGCTCCCGAAATCATGTGCCAAAGAGGCAAATCCGAGTAAAACTCATTTCTCCGCACCGTGTGAGCCACCTCTAGAGAACTCAAAAGAACTACGTGCTACACAGATTCTTCAAAACTGTGGGAGCCACCTCTAGAATCCTTTAAGAGCTAAGTGCTACACGAGTTCCAACGAACCATTAGAAAGCATGCCCCGAAGAGGTAAATCCAAGTAAAACTCGTTTCTTTATACCGTATGAGCCACCTCTAGAGAACTCAAAGGAACTACGTGCCACACAAATTCTTCGAAAGTATGGGAGCCACCTCTAGAGTCCTTTGAGAGCTAAGTGCTACACGAGATCCGATGAACCATTAGAAAGCATGCGCCATAGAGGCCAATCCAAGTAAAACTCATTCCTTTATACCGTGTGAGCTAACTCTAGAGAACTCAAAGGAACTACATGCTACACAGATTCTTCAGAACTGTGGGAGCCACCTCTAGAGTCCTTTGAGAGCTAAGTGCTACACGAGTTTCGATGAACCATTAGAAAGCATGCGCCAATCCAAGTAAAACTCATTCCTTTGAATCGTGTGAGCCACCTCTAGAGAACTCAAAGGAACTACGCGCTACACAGATTCTTCAGAACTATAGGAGCCACCTCTAGAGTCCTCTGAGAGCTAAGTGCTACGCGAGTTCCAATGAACCATTAGAAAGCATGCGCCATAAAGGTCAATCCGAGTAAAACTCATTCCTTTGTACCGTGTGAGCCACCTCTAGAGAACTCAAAGGAACTACATGCTACACATATTCTTCGGAACTGTGGGAGCCACCTCTAGAGTCCTTTGAGAGCTAAGTGCTACACGAGTTCCGATGAGCCATTAGAAAGAATGCGCCATAGAGGCCAATCCGAGTAAAACTTATTCCTTTGAACCGTGTGAGCCACCTCTAAAGAACTCAAAGGGACTATGTGCTACACAGATTCTTCGAAACTGTGGCAGCCACCTCTAGAGTCCTTTGAGAGCTAAATGCTACATGAGTTCAGATGAACCATTAGGAAGCATCCGCCACAGAGGCCAATCCAACCAAAACTCATTCCTCTGTACCGTGTGAGCCACCTCTATAGAACTCAAAGGAATTATGTGCTACACATATTCTTCAAAACTGTGGGAGCCACCTCTAGAGTCCTCTGAGAGCTAAGTGCTACACGAGTTTCGATGAACCATTAGAAAGCATACGCCATAGAGGCCAATCAGAGCAAAACTCATTCCTTTGTACCGTGTGAGCCACCTCTACAGAACACAAAGGAACTACGTGCTACACAAATTCTTCAAAACTGTGGGAGCCACCTATAGAGTCCTTTGAGACTTAAGCGCTACATCAGTTCCGATGAACCATTAGAAAGCATGCGCCATAGAGGCCAATCCGAGTAAAACTCATTCCTTGTACTGTGTGAGCCACCTTTAAAGAACTCAAAGGAACTACGTGCTACACAGATTCTTCGAAACTGTGGAACCCACCTCTAGAGTCCTTTGAGAGCTAAGTGCTACAAGAGTTTCGATAAACCATTACAAAGCATGCGTCATAGAGGCCAATCCGAGTAAAACTCATTCCTTATACCGTGTGAGCCACCACTAGAGAACTCAAAGGAACTACGCGCTACATAGATTCTTCGAAATTGTAGGAGCCACTTCTAGAGTCCTTTGAGAGCTAAGTGTTACACGAGTTTCGATGGACCATTAGAAAGCATGCGGCATATAGGCCAATCCGAGTAAAACTCATTCCTTTGTACTATGTGAGCCACCTCTAGAGAACTCAAAGCAACTACGTGACACACAGATTCTTCGAAACTGTGGGAGCCACCTCTAGAGTCCTTTGAGAGCTAAGAGCTACACGAGTTTCGATGAACCATTAAAAGCATGCGTCATAGATGCCAATCCGAGCAAAACTCATTCCTTTGTACCGTGTAACCCACCTCTAGAGAATTCAAAGGAACTATGTGCTACACAGATTCTTCGAAACTGTGGGAGCCACCTACAGAGTCCTTTGAGAGCTAAGTGCTACACGAGTTCCGATGAACCATTAGAAAGCATACGCCATAGAGGCCAATCAGAGCAAAACACATTCCTTTGTACCGTGTGAGCCACCTCTAGAGAACACAAAGGAACTACGTGCTACATAGATTCTTTGAAACTGTAGGAGCCACCTATAGAGTCTTTTGAGAGTTAAGTGCCACAGAGTTCCGATGAACCATTGGAAAGCATGCGCCATAGAGGCCAATTCGAGTAAAACTTATTCCTTGTACTGTGTGAGCCACCTCTAGAATTCTCAAAGGAACTACATGCTACACAGATTCTTCGAAAATGTGGAAGCCACCTCTAGAGTCCTTTGAGAGCTAAGTGCTACACGAGTTTCGATGAACCATTAGAAAGCATGCGCCATAGAGGCCAATCCGGGTAAAACTCATTCCTTATATCGTGTGAGCCGCCTCTATAGAACTCTAAGGAACTACATGCTACACAGATTATTCGGAACGGTGGGAGCCACCTCTAGAGTCCTTTGAAAGCTAAGTGGTACACGAGTTTCAATGAACCATTAGAAACCATGCGCCAGAGAGGCCAATCAAAGTAAAACTAATTCCTTTGTACCGTGTGAGCCACCTCTAGAGAACTCAAAGGAACTACATGCCACAGAGATTCTTCGAAACTGTCGAAACCACCTCTAGAGTCCTTTGAGAGCTAAGGGCTACACGAGTTTCGATGAACCATTGAAACCATGCGCCATAGAGGCCAATCCGAGCAAAACTCATTCCTTTGTACTATGTAACTCACCTCTAGAGAACTCAAAGGAACGATGTGCTACATAGATTCTTCGAAACTATGGGAGCCACCTCTAGAGTCTTTTGGGAGCTAAGTGCTACATGAGTTCCGATGAACCATTAGAAAGCATGCGCCATAGAGGCCAATCCGAGTAAAACTCATTCCTTTGTATCGTGTGAGCCACCTCTAGAGATCTCAAGGGAACTACGTGCTTCACAAATTATTGAAAATTGTGGGAGCCACCTCTAGAGTCCTTTGAGAGCAAAAAACCTATATGAGTCCCGATGAACCATTAGACAGCATGCGCCATAGAGGCCAATCCGAGCAAAACTCATTCCTTTGTACCGTGTGAGTCACCACTAGAGAACTCAAAGGAACTACGTGCCACACAGATTCTTCGAAACTGTGGGAGCCACCTCTAGAGTCCTTTGAGAGCTAAGTGCTACATGAGTCACGTTGAACCATTAGAAAGCATGCGTCATAGAGGCTAATTCAAGCAAAAATCATTCCTTTGCACCGTGTGAGCCACTTCTAGAGAACTCAAAGGAACTACGTGCTACACAAATTCTTCAAAACTGTGGAAGCCACCTCTAGAATCTTTTGAGAGCTAAGTGCGACACTAGTTTCGATGAACCATTAGAAAGCATGCTCCATAGAGGCCAATACGTGTAAAACATATTCTTTTGTACCGTGTGATTCACCTCTAGAGAACTCAAAGGAACTACATGCTACATAGATTCTTCGGAACTGTGTGAGCCCCCTCTAGAGTCCCTTTAGAGCTAAGTGCTACACGAGTTTCGATGAACCATTAGAAAGCATGCGCCATAGAGGCCAATCCGAGCAAAACTCATTCCTTTATACCGTGTGAGCCACCACTAGAGAACTCAAAGGAACTACGTGCCACACAGATTCTTTGAAACTGTGGGAGCCACCTCTAGAGTCCTTTGAGAGCTAAGTGCTACATGAGTCACGTTGAACCATTAGAAAGCATGCGTCATAGAGGCTAATACAAGCAAAACTCATTCCTTTGCACCGTGTGAGCCACTTCTAGAGAACTCAAAGGAACTACGTGCTACACAAATTCTTCAAAATTGTGGAAGCCACCTCTAGAGTCTTTTGAGAGCTAAGTGCGACACTACTTTCGATGAACCATTAGAAAGCATGCACCATAGAGGCCAATACGTGTAAAACATATTCTTTTGTACCGTGTGATTCACCTCTAGAGAACTCAAAGGAACTACACGCTACATAGATTCTTTGGAACTGTGTGAGCCCCCTCTAGAGTCCTTTTAGAGGTAAGTGCTACACGAGTTTCGATGAATCATTAGAAAGCATGCGCCATAGAGGCCAATCCGAGTAAAACTCATTCCTTGTACTGTATGTGCCACCTCTAGAGAACTCAAAAGAACTACGTGCTACACAGATTCTTAGAAACTGTGGGAGCCACCTCTAGAGTCCTTTGAGAGCTATGTGCTACACGAGTTTCGATGAACCAACAGAAAGCTTACGCCATAGAGGCCAATCTGAGTAAAACTCATTCCTTTGTACCGTGTGAGCCACCTCTAGAGAACTCAAAGGAACTACGTGCTACACAGATTCTTCAAAACTATGGAATCCACCTCTAGAGTCCTTTAAGAGCTAAGTGCTACACGAGTTTCGATGAACCATTAGAAAGCATGCGCCATAGAGGCCAATCCGAGTAAAACTCATTCCTTTGTATCGTGTGAGCCACCTCTAGAGAACTCAAAGGAACTACGTGCTTCACAAATTCCTGAAAATTGTAAGGGCCACCTCTAGAGTCCTTTGAGAGCTAAGTGCTACATGAGTCCCGATGAACCATTAGAAAGCATGCGCCATAGAGGCCAATCCGAGCAAAACTCATTCCTTTGTACCGTGTGAGCCACCACTAGAGAACTCAAAGGAACTACGTGGCACACAGATTCATCGAAACTGTGGGAGCCACCTCTAGAGTCCTTTGAGAGCTAAGTGCTACATGAGTTTCGATGAACCATTAGAAGCATGCGTCATAGAGGCCAATCCGAGCAAAACTCATTCCTTTGTACCGTGTAACCCACCTCTAGAGAACTCAGAAGAACTATGTGTTACACAGATTCTTCGAAACTGTGAGAGCCACCTCTAGAGTCCTTTGAGTGCTAAGTGCTACATGAGTTCCGATGAACCATTAGAAAGCATGCGCCATAGAGGCTAATCCGAGTAAAACTCATTCCTTTGTACCGTGTGAGCCACCTCTAGAGAACTCAAAGGAACGACGTGCTACACAGATTCTTGGAAATTGTGGGAGCCACCTCTAGAGTCCTTTGAGAGTTAAGTGCTACATGAGTCCCGATGAACCATTAGAAAGCATGCGCCATAGATGCCAATCCGTGCAAAACTTATTCCTTTGTACCATGTGAGCCACCACTAGAGAACTCAAAGGAACTACGTGCCACACAGATTCTTCAAAACTGTGGGAGCAACCTCTAGATTCCTTTGAGAGCTAAGTGCTACATGAGTTCCGATGAACCATTAGAACGCATGCGCCATAGAGGCCAATCCGAGCAAAACTCATTCCTTTGCATCGTGTCAGCCACTTCTAGAGAACTCAAAGGAACTACATGCTACATAGATTCTTCGGAACTCTATGAGCCACCTCTACAGTCCTTTTAGAGCTAAGTGCTACACGAGTTCCGATTAACCATTAGAAAGCATGCGGCATAGTGACCAATCCGAGCAAAACTCATTCATTTGTACCGTGTAACCTACCTCTAGAGAACTCAAAGGAACTATGTGCTACACAAATTCTTCAAAACCGTGGGAGCCACCTCTAGAGTCCTTTGGGAGCTAAGTGCTACATGAGTTCCGATAAACCACTAGAAAGCATGTGCCATAGAGGCTAATCCGAGTAAAACTTATTCCTTTGTACCATGTGAGCCACCTCTAGAGAACTCAAAGGAGCTACGTGCTACACAAATTCTTGGAAATTGTGGGAGCCACCTTTAGAGTCTTTTGAGAACTAACTGCTACATGAGTCCCGATGAACCATTAGAAAGCATGCGCCATAGAGGTCAATCCGAGAAAAACTCATTTCTTTGTACCGCGTAAGCCACCACTAGAGAACTTAAAGGAACTACGTGCCACACAGATTCTTCGAAACTGTGGGAGCCACCTCTAGAGTCCTTTGAGAGCTAAGTGCTACATGAGTTGCGTTGAACCATTAGAAAGCATGCGCCGTAGAGGCCAATCCGAGCAAAACTCAATCCTTTGCACCGTGTGAGCCGCTTTTAGAGAACTCAAATGAACTACGTGCTACATAGATTCTTCGGAACTGTGTGAGCCACCTCTAGAGTCCTTTGAGAGCTAAGTGCGACACTAGTTCCGATAAACCATTAGAAAGCTTTCGCCATAGAGTCCAATACGTGTAAAACTTATTTCTTTGTACCGTGTGAGCCACCTCTAGGGAACTCAAAGGAACTGCATGCTACACAGATTCTTCAAAACAGTGGGAGCCACCTCTAGAGTCCTTTGAGAGCAAAGTGCTAAGGAACTACGTGCTACACAGATTCTTCGAAATTGTGGGAGGTACCTCTAGCGTCCTTTGAGAGCTTAGTGCTACATGAGTTCCAATGAACCATTTGAAAGCATACTCCATAGAGGCCACTCCGAATAAAACACATTCCTTTGTACCATGTGAGCCACCTCTAGAGAACTCAATGAAACTACGTGCTACATAGATTCTTTGAAATTGTGAGAGCCACCTCTAGAGTCCTTTGAGAGATAAGTGCAACACGAGTTCCGATTAACCATTAGCAAGCATGCGCCATAGAGGCCAATCCGAGTAAAACTCATTCCTTTGTATCGTGTGAGCTACCTATAGAGAACTCTAAGGAATTACGTGCTACACAGATTCTTCAAATTTATGAGAGCCACCTCTAGAGTCCTTTGAGAGCTAAGTGCTACATGAGTTTCGATGAACCATTAGAGAGCATGCGTCATAGAGGCCAATCGGAGTAAAACTCATCCATTTGTACCGTATTAGCCACCTCTAGGGAACTCAAAGGAACTACGTGCTACACAGATTGTTTGAAACTGTGGGAGCCACCTCTAGAGTCCTTTAAGAGCTAACTGCTACTCGAGTTCCGATGAACCATTAGAAAGCATACGCCATAGAGACCAATCCGAGCAAAACTCATTCCTTTGTACCGTATGAGCCACCTCTAGGGAACTCAAAGGAACTATGTGCTACACAGATTCCTCAAAACTGTGGGAGCCACCTCTAGAGTCCTTTGAGAGCTAAGTGCTACACGAGTTCCGATGAACCAATAGAAAGCATGCGCCGAAGAGGCAAATCCGAGTAAAACTAATTTCTTTGTACCGTGTGAGCCACCTCTAGAGAACTCAAAGGAACTACGTGCTACACAGATTCTTCGAAACTGTGGGAGCCACCTCTAGAGTCCTTTGAGAGCTAAGTGCTACACGAGTTCTGATTAACCATTAGAAAGCATGCACCATAGAGGCCAACTCGAGTAAAACTCATTCCTTTGTACCGTGTGAGCCATCTCTAAAGAACTCAAAGGAACTACGTGCAACACAAATTATTCGAAATTGTGGGATCCACTTCTAGAGTCCTTTGAGAGCTAAGTGCTACACGAGTTTAGATGAACCATTAGAAAGCATGCACCATAGAGGCCAATCCGATTAAAACTCATTCCTTTGTACCGTGTGTGCCACCTCTAGAGAACTCAAAGGAACTACGTGCTACACAGATTCTTCAAAATTGTGGGAGCCACCTCTAGAGTCCTTTGAGAGCTAAGTGCTAAGGAACTACGTGCTACACAGATTCTTCGAAACTGTGGGAGGTACCTCTAGAGTCCTTTAAGAGCTAAGTGCTACACGAGTTCCAATGAACCATTAGAAAGCATACGTCATAGAGGCCAATCCGAATAAAACTCATTCCTTTGTACCGTTTGAGCCACCTCTAGAGAACTCAAAGGAACTACGTGCTACATAGATTCTTCGAAACTGTGGGAGCCACCTCTAGAGTTTTTTGAGAGTTAAGTGCTACACGAGTTCCGATGAACCATTAGCAAGCATGCGCCATAGAGGCCAATCCTAGTAAAACTCATTCTTTTGTATCCTGTGAGCCACCGCTAGAGAACTCTAAGGAATTTCATGCCACACAGATTCTTCCTAACTGTGGGAGCCACTCTAAAGTCCTTTGAGTGCTAAGTGCTACACGAGTTTCGATGAACCATTTGAAAGCATGCGCCATATAGGCCAATCTGAGTAAAACTCATTCCTTTGTATTGTGTGAGCCACCTCTAGAGAACTCAAAGGAACTACATGCTACACAGATTCTTCGAAACTGTGGGAGCCACCTCTAGAGTCCTTTGAGAGCTAAGTGCTACACGAGTTCCGATGAACCATTAGAAAGGATGCACCATAGAGGCCAATTCGAGTAAAACTCATTCCTTTGTATCGTGTGAGCCACCTCTAAAGAACTCAAAGGAACTACGTGCTACACAGATTCTTCGGAATTGTAGGAGCCACCTCTAGAGTCCTTTGAGAGCTAAGTGCTACACGAGTTTCGATGAACCATTAGAAAGCATGCACCATAGAGGGCAATCCTAGTTAAACTCCTTCCTTTGTACCGTGTGAGCCACCTCTAGAGAACTCAAAGGAACTACGTGCTACACATATTCTTCAAAACTGTGGGAGCCACCTCTAGAGTCCTTTGAGAGCTAGGTGCTAAAGAACTACGTGCTACACAGATTCCTCGAAACTGTGGGAGCTACCTCTAGAGTCCTTTGTGAGCTAAGTGCTACACGAGTTTCGATGAATCATTTGAAAGCATACGCCATAGAGGCCAATCCGAATAAAACTCGTTCCTTTGTACCGTGTGAGCCACCTCTAGAGAACTCAAAGGAACTACATGCTACATAGATTCTTCGAAACTATGGGAGCCGCCTCTAGAGTCCTTTGAGAGTTAAGTGCTACACGAGTTCCGATGAACCATTAGCAAGCATGCGCCATAGAGGCCAATCCGAATAAAACTCATTACTTTGTATCGTGTGAGCCACCTCCAGAGAGCTCTAAGGAATTACGTGCTGCACAGATTCTTCGAAACTGTGGGAGCCACCTCTAAAGTCCTTTGAGTGCTAAGTGCTACAGAGTTTTGATGAACCATTAGAAAGCATGCGCCATATAGGCCAATCCGAGTAAAACTCATTCCTTGTACCGTATTAGCCACCTCTAGAGAACTCAAAGGAACTACGTGCTACACAGATTCTTCGGATCTGTGGCAGCCACCTCTAGAGTCCTTTGAGAGCTAAGTGCTACATGAGTTCCGATGAACCATTAGAAAGCGTGGGCCATAGAGGCCAATCCGAGTAAAACTCATTCCTTCGTACCGTGTTAGCCACCTCTAAAGAACTCAAAGGAGTTACGTGCTACACAGATTTTTCGAAACTGTGGGAGTCACCTCTAGAATCCTTTGAGAGCTAAGTGCTGCACATGTAGTGATGAATCATGGGAAATCATATGCCAATGAGACGATGGATAAACGCTTGTTATCTGTGAATGTGACAACTATCATTGGATAAGATAGATATTATACATATGACAGAGAATTGGAATAATTGTTGAACTTTACTTATATTATGCTATAGCATCATGTGCTATTTGAAATGGTTATTTATTTCACGCTTAACCATATCGATGAAAGGAAGAAAAGGATGATTTTGTGCGAATTAAAGATATGAAGAAAAGTATGAATGAGCCTATACAATCTGTTGTAGATTATATGATAGTAGCTAATCTTGACAGAGTGCATACACGATATTTTATGGAGTTCATGCATGTATGATCTTATTTTACGATATGAGCTTAGTCTGTATTTATTTAAGCTACTTACTGAGCCGTGGATTGCTCACCCCCTTAAATTTAACATCTACAGATCATACAAGTTGATATCCAGCTCAGGCTTCATATAGGCTCTCTCGGGAACTGTACCTAGCTGTGGTACTCGTCTACGTTCTCCGAGTCTTGCTTTTGTGCTGTTGAGGTATACAATGGTATATCATTTTGATAATTATGCAAACTTTATTTTCACAGTACTAGGAAGTAAATGGGATGTAACTTTGGATCACACTAGATTATTATATAGGTTTATGTGGTTATCAAGTACGATCCGGGATAATATCATTTTTTGAAATACGTATAAACTATAAACAAAAGAATGTGGAATTACCAGTGAGATGGATCTTGATAAATATGAGATACATGATTGTATGAATTGTGCAAATTAAAGCTGGCTGTATTGTGAAAGTTATAAATGTATTTTCAAAACAGGTGAGTTTATTGGGGAAATTGATAAAATACAAGGGGAGGTTTTTGACCTATTTCTTTTGGGATAAGTGAATATGAGGCTAAAATAGTTATATTCACCTTGAGATTTATAATATAGCCAGAGAAATAATATTATTAAGGCAAGATTTTGTTTAATTATTACACTAACACCGAATACAAACCGTAAATAGAAAAGAAAAAATTTAGTTCGTAATTTTCTACATGAAATAAGGTAAGTGTTAAGGGAACGTCATGGCATTCAGGTCGTGACACAATTAGAGTTTTCTATCAAAAATTATGCATGACTCTTTATTGACTACTTGCTAGCAGGTTTTACTGCACATAGGCTTACTTTAAAATTTTTCTGGTATTGATCCATAACTAAATAGAATGTAAGATATATATGGTTGGAAAGATCCTTGAGTTAATATTCCAATGAATTTTTAATTACATCAATCGAAGTTTCCTATTGAAACTTACACAGAACTCTTTACCAAAAGGTTTACTAGCCGAATCCCCTGTTGATGGTGCAACTTCAAAATTTTATCTATACTATCTACAATTAACTAGATTACGTGCCTGTGCAAACCACTTATATCATTACTATTTCACATGTCAGACTTCTCACGGCTGCTTAATTTTTGTGTAATTCGCAGGTAATAAAGGAAATAGTGTAGTGGGCCCACTAGCCCTACCATACCCGGATGGAGGTGAGATTGACCAAAAATGGAATATGAGGCCAAATGAACCTAAGGTAAGAATTTCCAACCCAAAATCCCTTATTTGGATTATTTTCGAAAAGCATGCCAACAATTTAAAAAATGACGATTAAGGACATAACTCGATGGCATTTTTGTAAATTGTGGTCAAATTAAATTGAATTTTGACCAAGTGATTAAGGAATGATAATCTACATGAAAATAAGTCCTAGGCTATCTCAATAGATAGATTGAATAGGTAGTTAAAACAGAAATTTACACGATTAACTCGATAGGGGTTCATAATTTCACATTGACGTAGGTCAAACCCGAACCAAACCACCTTTATTTATCAAAATATGTTTAATAATAATTTTTAGTGATGGAATATGAATTTTTGGAGTTTAATTGGATAGTTATAAAAATTACGGAAGCTTAAGGGCATTTTTGTCCAAAAATCTCATAACCAAAGGCATTTTGGTAATTTTACCCCTTTCTAGGAGACTCTAAATTTCTCCCATCAGCCTTGGTCGACCACTATTCCATCATCTTCTTCCTCTCTTTCACGCCACCATAGCCGACTTATGTGAAAAATAAAAACCTCCCAAAATCACCATTAAAACTACGTTAATTCATCAAAATTTCTTCTACAACCCCACCTAAAATTTAATCCTCTACACACCCATACCAATATCTCATTATGAAGTGGACAAAATCAAGGTTTTTGACACTCCACCATTTTCGGCCAAGGTGAGAATTCATATGCCTTCAATTCCTTTAAACTTTAATGGTAGATAATGATGTGTTTAAGCTTCTTAAGCATGATTCTAGTATTTGTTTGGATTGAATCTTCCTAATTCTGATGCGCACGAACAAGAGGAAATGTAGATTGAAGTTTGAAGGAGGTGAAACGCAACAGGACAGAAACGAAGTTGATGAATGACAACGTCTGAAAACCTAGACTCGAAGCCTAAAGAGACTCGAACCCAAAGTATTGGACCTTGACCCTACGAATAAGAATTCGAGAACCTAAGGTATAGCAATGATGGATGGTAAAAAAGGAGGCGCCACAAGGAAGAAGACCTTGATAAGCCTAGTAGAGAGGGAACCCAAGAGAAAGGCACACTCAAATTCTGAAAATTCAATTTACTAATCTCATCATCAATAGCGTTTACAAGGTATTTATAATAATACCTAGCACTTAAGCCCATAAACAAGTGGGCTGGAATTAACACCAACAGAAAATAAGACTAAACCCAAATTCATGCCTAAACCTAGTTACATAAAATAAATAGTCCAAGACACAACAAGACTCAAACGTGGGCTATCCAAACACTTAGCCCATCTTATTGTTAAGCTAAATTAAGACAGTAAACCATGCTCATGTCGTTTGGGCTTCCAAGCAAGTATAAATGTCTTGGGACTCTTCATGGAAGCTTCCTTGACACTTCAATGATGCCAGAGCTTGTTGCATTAATGAGGCCAGGGCTTGTTGCGTCTTCTTAGCTCGAGCTCGGGTAATTGGACCTCCGTGGATGACCAATGGATCCTTAGCATCACGAACATCACGAGCAAGTGGATCTCCATCAAATTCCTCCCCTAGGGTTTTCGACCATTGTTGAATCTTCATGCTTCCATGTAGTTTCATGCATGTAAATGGTGCTAAAATGATGAGTGAGCATGAATAAGCATGAAACTAAGCTTAAAATTGTTGAAAATCCAAGAATCCATCACCATGTCATATTCGTCCATGGCAAGGGGATGATGTTTTTGGGCTGCATTTGATGAGTTTAGGATGTCATAATATTGTAGAAATTATGAGGAATCCACCGATGCAATCAAAATTAAAATTGGACTTAAAACGGTGAAGTTATGTTTTAGCACCGATAGAATTTATACTGGCTCAATAATTTTAGTGTACAATGTGGCTGCAATTAGTAGTGAAAAGTAGCTTAAAAATTTAAGTCAGGTGAATTAATAATATTAGTGAAATGTTTTGCAGCTCGGGAGAAATAATTTACACATGGTGCTATCAAGAAGGTCGCTAACACCGGACAGGTAAGGGATGAGTGTGGAAGCTGTAGGGATATTATGAATGCATGATTTTATTAAAATAATTTAGAAAATTATTTTATAACTCAATTGCTTTGGAATTGTGGAAAATGTGGCTTTTGGCTGGTATTTTAAATTGTGTTTGAAGTGCAAGAAGGTTAGGCAAATAGTAGCCGTTATGCTGCTAAAATTTCTTGGAAATTTTATAAAATATCATGAAATATTTTAGGTGCATGATTTAAATGAATTTCATAACTTTTGGCACATATTTAATATTTTCATAAAATGATGATTTAACGAAAAACAATATTTAAATATTCTTGTTATCGAATTTAATTAAAGTAAAGTCACTGATACGATCTTATTAGTGTTTTACAGTGTAATAGAATATTTATAAAAATTATTACTGAGATATGAATATTTTATAAATTATTTTCACTGTATTATTTAAATATCTTTATGGACTGATTTAAGATTTTAACGATATTTATTAAATTCCATAATGGTGATTATACTGTTTATAAACTGTTTTGAAACTGTTAGGCCCCATATCATGCTCATGTGTTACTGTACTATTACTATTACTGTGCTGATTGATACTGATCATATCATCAACGTCTTAGTTGTCACCTGATCAGTGCACACTGAGGACATTTATAGACTATGGCCATAAATCTCACGTGTTACTATTACTGTTCCCTTCAGGGATTACTATTATAGCATGATATAATTTGGGTGTGGCCTGGTCTCCACCAACTGTTTACTATTCACTATATTATTTTATTGAACTGTTAATGCTACTTAAGTATTTACTGTTTATTGAATTGCTTACGGAATTGTTTATCGTATTGTTTATCGAATTGTTTACCGTACTATGTCTAATGATGTTAATTTATTTTATTGAAAATGATTTTTAAAATTGTTCATTTAATGAAATTGCATATATATAATTTTCATATCAAAATCAACAGCTACTCCTTATAGTGCTTCTAGGTTTCGGGACACAAAAGGTATTTTAAAATACCTCTCATACTCCATCCGGATCCTTAGCCTACTATAATATCTTTCCTTTACCATCCCTAGTGCACCAATAGGAAAATAAAGGATTTTATGCATATAGATTTCATAATATCAGTCTTGCATACGATTCTCTTATTGAGCACATTTCACTCACCCTTTTATTTTTCACTCCATAGATTATTTGTAGTGACTACATTGATATACTATTCCGAGGACTAGGCGGCATTTCGTTATCCCGAGGCAATTCCTAGTGGATCCTAAAAGTATATTGATTTACTTTTATATGTTCAGACGTATTTATACAGTACTATGTTATGTGAATTATAAACAAGGGATGTAAATATTAAATGAACACTGATTTTGTAAATATTTCAATTTTGTAATTTAAATAATTTACTTTTATAAACTGGTTACTGTTTAAGGTAAATGTGTGATAAAGGCATCGCAGACAGCTCGACCGCTTCTATATGTGTAAAAATGTGGTAAATATTGTTATTACAGACTGTGACAGTGCCTTATACGGTTGGAAAGATCTTGAAGCTAGCTTTCTAGCAAATTTTACGGTACGTCAATCAAATTCCTCAATAAAAAATTATAATCAAACAAATACCAATTGATCACTTATTTTCTTACAACCTATTCAAGTGGGAATCAAATCCTTTGAACATTTCATCCTTCATTCCTATTTTTCAGCCATATTTCTTAAAATCACCAATCCACATTTTTCACTTAATTAATCCATGTAATTTACTAAATTATAATCCTTGATAAATCCTCAATCAAATTTTTATAATTTTAATTCAATATGTTTTCTTCCAATTATTTCATTCCAACTATCAACTTATAAAAATCCTCATAGTCATGTTACTTACTAGATTTCCATAATTCCAAGTAATTTAAGTGAATTATTTTCCAAGATCAATTCTCATAATTGTCACACTTAGTTTTCATAATTATTATTTCTCATACTTCCTCAATTCCCATATTTCTCATAAATACTTTCTCTAACTCTCTAATGCTCAAAATCGTTAATACTTCTCAATAATCCAAATGCTTTCAAAATATATTAATTACGTACCAAGAATGGAAAAATTCTCGATTGTCATAACATATAGTAGATTTGGTCTTTAACTAAAAAATAGTAAATGATGAACAAGGAATTAATGTTTAGTTTTGGAAAAGTTAGACTAAACTGTAAAATTTTCTTTCTTGTTCGTGTTTAGTGCATAAGACAAAAGATATGATAAGATAATAATCATCTTATCTTGTGTTTAATGCAACATTAAAGGGAGGATTGGATTGTAAAGAAGATTAGTCATCCTCCTCGTATAAGATGATTTGATCATCTCCATTAGATAAGGATTATTTCTAATCACATTGGATTAGAACTAAATACTCATATTTTATTTGTTAACCAAAAAAAATACTCATATTTTATTTGTTGTATCCTTAAAATTTATATTTAAAAAATAACTTAAACATTTAAGGAAATATTAATTAATTAATCCAATTATTTTTTCCTTATTTTTCATTTTGTATTTCTTTTTCAATTTTTCCTCGTTTTTAATAAAGAAAAACTATTATTTTTGATAAAATAATATTTTCTTGAACAATTATTTTTTAAAAAACTATTTTTTTTGGAAATAATTAAACTTTAAATATTTTTTAGAAAATAAACTCTCAAACATAAAAATTATTATAAAATATATTTTCTAACTAATTTTTTTGTTTAAATTTTATTTTTTTCTTCCTTTTTTTTATTTTTCTTAATTTTTTTTGCTGGTAGGAAAAGAAAAAAAGAAGAAATGAGAGAAAATAACTGTTGACCATAAAATTATTAGAAATTATATATTTTTTAGTTTATAAAATTTGAATTATTAAATTTAACTTGTATTTTTCTTTTTTTTCTTTTTCCTTCTTATTGGCAAAATAAGAAAGAAGATGAAGAAACCATACAAATGAAGAAAAATATTTAAGAATTGTCATTTTGAAGAATTGATTTAATTAAAAAATCAACTTAAAAAGGAGAAATGAGAGAAAATAACTGTTGATCATAAAATTATTAGAAATTATATATTTTTTTAGTTTATAAAATTTGAATTATTAAATTTAACTTGTATTTTTCTTTTTTTCTTTTTCCTTCTAATTGGCAAAATAAGAAAGAAGACGAAGAAACCATACAAATAAAGACAAATATTTAAGAATTGTTAGTTTGAAAAATTATTTAATTAAAAAATCAACTTATTTCTTACAAAAACTCATTTTTCTAAAATAAATACATTTAATTTATCATCAAATAAATTATTTTAAAGTTAAATCATATAAAGAAGTAAAAATAGAAAGGAAAGAAAAAAAAAGAAAAAGTATACAGAATTTTTTTATAAAATTATTTTTTTAACAAAATAAAATTTTGGGCAAAAACAATTTAAATTTTTTAAATGAATAAATTTTTTATTAAAAATCAACTAATAAATTTAATAATTAGTTATAATATTATAAATAATATTTAACTTTTAAATTTTTAATTTATATTTATAACAAAAAAGTTATACTTAAATTATATTACTTAAAAAAAGACTTACAAAAAACTTTATATTATTTTAATTTTACACATAGCAAGTGTATGGTGAAAGATATAAAAAATCTTCGTATCTTATTCGTAATCATTGTACACATCAAACATAAGATAGGATAATATCTTCTAATCTTATCCTATGCACAATATCATATTATCCTATCTTTTTTTGATCAGATATTATCCTATCTTATCCTTATCCCATATACCAAACATGGGCTAAGCTGATCTAAAGTTACATTTTTTTTATCATTTTTGAATATTTCATACTCTTATTTTTTTTAAATTCTATACAGATTTTCATTTTTATAACGTTTGGGCATTAAAAGCAATATTTCTACATTAATAATACAAAAGGATTTTTTAAATTAAAAAAACTAAAATTAACACTTTTTGTTTAAAGTCAAACATAAAGTAAAATGTGGGAGGAAGTGCAAATAGAGTTTATAGACGATGTATTGACAATATATAACATTTATAAACTGTCATTACATCACAAGTTGACATATCATTAATGAGCAAATCGAAAATACTTGAAGCCCTTATAAATAAATACAAATAAGATTTTTTTTTCAATTTGTTTATAAGAATTTGGCATATTTTCAGTCTATTCATTAATAAGGTGTCAACCGCTGAAGTAGTGATAGTATATAGAGGTTATACACTGTTAGTGTATTATGTATAAAATTGTGCAAATATATGTTCAAAATTAAAAAGAAAAAGAAAAAAAATCAAATTAGACCATATAAATTAACTTAAGAAGTTTTGATTACTTAAGTTTCTTTTTTTTTTCAGTGGAGTCTATCACATAAATTTAGAAGTCATACAGTTATTCTTGTGACGAATTGAAACTATTGCTTAGAAAGATTTTATTATAAGAAAATAGGAAAGAGAAATGTGATGCATATACTTGAATAACTAACAAATAAATTAACTTTTAAAAAAATTTGAGTAAAAATTATAGTTAAATAATCCTCAACATATATACCATAACTATTGTTACATTAAATAAACAAATAAAAAAATGTAAATAAACTAACTAATCATATTGATATTGGAAAAATAAAGGTGCATTTTATTGATTAAGTTTAGTATCCTACACACTGATAATGAAGTTTTTTAATTCTACAAACGAGAATAAAAAATCGTCACATATTTTATTTTTAATTAATTTTTTATATATTTTTAAAAAATATGTGTCACTTTTTTAATCATTAATCATGTTTGAAAAATTAAAAATTTCCATTATTAATATATAAGATAATAACTCTATTATTTAAATATCTTGTTTCTTTAATTTTTATCCGTGTGACATTTCAACGATGAAATAATAACGTGCAACTTGCCTATCTTATTGTTTCACATTTCCGTTCTCTCACATCTTGTCTTCTCTTCTTAATTACGCTTCCGCTTAAGCCACACAACAGTACTTGTAATATATAAATTCTACTGTTTTCTAATTCATTATGAACTAATTATTTTTCTTCTCTTTTATTTTCTGTCCTTCAGACTAACTATAGGGTAAATGAGTCATTAGAATATGAAAAACAAACATCAAATCCAACAAAATTGAAATCCTGCATAATTCAAGTGAAGATATATTAAATAATTTCTTTTATATATTTGATTAACGTTTTACGCAACAAAACATGGTTTCACTTGTGTACTGTACTATAATCTCTTAAATTTCAGCATGAAATTAACAAGTGATTATAAGATGTAAAAGTGAACATTTGGTTTCAAGTATTTAGACATAATTCGAATGCTAAAACTACTGAAAGTTTTATTATTTACTACTTTTGATCTAAACGGAATTAATTTTAAATTGTACAATGAATAAAGATATCTATAATTATATAAAAAAATTTCTACATGATTGGATTGAAAAGTTAACATTGATCGGCTGGCTAGCTATATAGAGAGGAAGCACTGAATGTGTCATGCAACCATTGTTTCGAAATTTATTCAACCAAATGTTGATAACCTCATCAATTAGCTGTTTCTGCTCAACCACAGCCTTCCAAAATGTAGAGAAAAAGGAAAGAAAAGAAAAACGAAAAGAGTCAAAAACAAAATCAGACAGAGAGAGGTGAGGTGAGGTGTTAAGGTAGAACTAGAAGGAGAAAAACGAGAGGCATGAAATTGCTAGCCTTACATGTTCATAGTTTGCTTGTGTTTACCTTATCCTATCCACATCTCTTTCTCTCTCGTTTTCTCTTCCCAAGCTGCTAGCCTTACATTTTGATTTGCTTGTCTTGTGTACAACAGATGACGTGGACTTACCCTTATGCCTTATCCTTTCTCTTCAGTTTTCCCAAACTTACACAACACTTCTACTCTCCAATCTCTCTCATTCTCTCCCCTTGTCCGCAGCTTTTCCTTCTTTCACTTGCACTTTCTAGTTTTTAGTTTTCCGTTATGCCCACTGATATCATTATCCCACACAATTCCTCTCAACTATTCTTTACCATGTAAAATCTCCTTTCCACCTCTTTTAAATAACTTAAAACTCATAATCCAATTCAAAAAATAAAATAAAAATCTCTTCTTCACATTTTAAGGCTCTAGTTTACGTTACTATCCTTTTGCTTGAGCTTCTTCCAGTTGTTTCTTCTTTTTGCTTTTATTTTTTGCTAAAATTCTGCTGCCCACTGTCAAGTCAAGACTTCCTGATTTTCTTTATTATATATAGAGACGAAAAAGTTTTGAGTGTTGGACGGAGATTTCTCACAAAATTTGCATGCAGAGAAATTCAGTCGATAAATTCAATCTGGGCCATAGTTATTATCGTCAAAGATTAACCAACTGAAGCAGTCAAAGTAGAGCTCCTGCAGCTATATAACCAACCCTACTCTTCGGCTGCACAATGGCTCCCAAGGCAGGTAAGACCAAACCACACAAAGCCAAGGGAGAGAAGAAGAAGAAAGAGGAGAAAGGTATACTTTTCTCCCATTTGATATCTAAGAAAATGAAGGAAAGCCTTGATAAGATTAGCGTACCATTGATTTTTGACAAGTCTTATCAACTCAGAAATATGTTTGGTTCAAAATCTTTTACTTCCCATATTATCTTATGATATTTTAATTTATGGCTGAAAATTTACTGGCCAATTCTTGCATGTTTATTGTACTTTTGAGCATCGCAATTGAAACCGTATCTTCAATCCCCGGAGACGTTTTCTTTAATTTGCTCCGTTTTGCTCTACAGTTTTGCCGACTGTAATCGAGATTACCATCGAAACTCCTGAAGAATCCCTAGTCACTCTGAAGGTATCAAGCTTCCATTCCTCTGTTCTTAGTCAAGTCTTTCTTTTTTTTCCTCATTATTTTTGTTTTTTTTCTGTTTTTAAAAAAATATTAAATAACTGAAAATAACGATAAAATTATTTGAATTTGAATTATCGCCGAAACTTTTATTTCAATTTTATATATATATATATATTTATATTCCCTTTATACATGAATGCAAATGGATGTATGTGATGCAGGGGATATCTACAGACAGAATCTTGGATGTAAGAAAGCTTTTAGGGGTCCATGTTGAGACATGCCATTTGACCAACGTCTCCTTATCTCACGAGGTATAGTAAATATTACATTTAAAATTTGAGTCTCTAATTTGCTGGATGACACCTCAAATCTCGAATTCTTCTTTCCATATTTATGTATCGCATATTGATTTTCCCTTTCTAATTTGGAAATGTCACTGGGTTACCATTTTCCCAAGTGGAAAAGGAAGAGAAAAATATGAGTTATTTATTTAAAAAAAAAAGGAGAGAGAAGGAAACAATACTGAGATAAATGCTCAAATTCTTATAAAAAACATTTCTTAAAGCTATTTTAAAACGATTTATTCTTTTCTTCTATTCTTGTAAAACCGAGTAAATTTTATTGGCAAATACTTTTGCAATGCCACATTGTAACTTTTTTTTTTCATTTTATTTTGCAACAACTTAATATAGTAGAATAATTATTATATTTTATCTTTCAAAAGCAACATACATATATATATAAAATTCAAATACTAGCATAAGTTTAGATTTTATTGGGATACAATTTTACATGATAAATTATTTTTGGGATAAAGGATAAATTTGTCATTATACTCTACCTGAATATTGAATTTTATAATTCTACTTTAATTTGATTAAAATTTTCCACTTAACTTTGATTTTTGATTGAATTTTACCATTAATCTTTAATTTTAGGCTAAAATAATAAAAAAAGCCCTTGAAATTTTATCATTTTTATTTTGGATGGTTTTAGGATAAAATCTAATAAAAAATTCTCAAAATATTCATTTTCAATAACTACCAAATAATAAATTAATTAAGAAAAAACTAAAAAAAGAAAAAAATTTTATTTTACCAAAAACTAAAGCTGGTTTAGTCAGTAGTTTATTTTTACCAAAATATATTTTTTAAAAAAAACTATTTTTATTTTACCACTAGTTTAGACAGTAGTGATCTTTCATGAAAGATGACATTACAAAAAAAAATACCAACATGGAAAAATGGTTGTAGAAAAAAATGACATAAAGAAATAGGTATGCCAATTTTGATACGCAAGGGTCAAATTTGATTTCAGAGTATCACAATTAACAGATGTTATCACCGTTCATTATTAGCAACTTGAAAAATTAACAAAAAAACATTAAAAATTAAGCTTTTAGTTCTTTAATAAAATAAAATTCTATGTGATTTTTATTTAATATTTATTTTATTATTAATTATTAAAAATGAATATTTTGAAGGATCTTTCTCCTTTGTTAGATTTTATTCTAAAATCATCTAAAACAAAAGTCTAAATACACATTCAATCAAAATTTAAAATTTAATGACAAAATTCAATAAAACTAAAACAGAGTGACCAACTTCAAAATTGAAATAAATTATAATAACAAATTTATCATTAAACCTTTTATATTTTCTTCATATTCGAAAAACAATGAAATTGCGTGGGATTCATACATCATGCTCCATAGGAATGATACAGTTAGTTAACAACAACCAGAATAACTGCTTGATATCTCGTGGGCAAAATCTCCTACAGGCACGAGGACCTAAACTTAAGGACTCCGTTGACATCATCTCTCTTAAACCCTGCCACCTGTCAATCATTGAAGGTACCTTCCCGATCTAGCGGTCACTATTCATTAAATATATTCCTGAGTACACCTAAACGTACCCTAGAAAATCTAACTTCAAGAGTAAAATACCGGCGCAGAGGACTATAAAGAGGATCTAGCAATAGCGCACATCCGACGACTCCTCGACATTGTTGCTTGCACAACCTCCTTCGGTTCACCCAAGCCGGCTTGTCGAACCGTACCCAAAGAATCGGCTTCTAAGGAATTGGCTGCTGACGACAACGGTCCAAGCCATGGGACTGAATCTTCCGACAACTCGACGGCGGCGGCAATGTCGATGTGTCCTCCGCCGCGACTCGGCCAGTTCTACGATTTCTTCTCATTCTCTCACCTCACCCCTCCTATCCAATGTAAGTTTTTTATTTTTCTTTGCAGCCATGAACTCTTTTTTTTTTTCCAAAGTTAAAATTCTTCTCTTGTTTTTTCATTTTTTTTCAGATATTAGAAGATCAAGTCGCCCATTTCTGGAGGAAAAAACAGAAGATGACTTTTTCCAAATTGATGTAACTGGGATTCTTTGAAATTTTTATTTTTATTTTTCAAATTTTTTGCTTTCAGAAATGTGGGCTAATTTGATTCTTTGGTACTGCACTGACAATGTAGGTTCGGGTTTGTAGTGGGAAACCGATGACCATAGTTGCTTGTCGAAAGGGATTTTACCCTGTCGGAAAGCGCCCTTTTCTCTGTCACTCTCTGGTTACTCTTCTGCAGCAGATTAGCAGGGTCTTTGATGCTGTAAGTTCCATATCATCTCTTCTTTTCTGCTTTAAATACATACATATATATATATATATATATACACACACACACATACTGTACATGTTAAAACCCGTTGGACTTGGATTATTTAAACCTCAATCTTCTCTAGGACTTTCAAATTCTATGGCTTTGAAGAAGTTTACTTTTTCTACAAGATGCATTTTTTTTGGGTACATAATGCATTAATTTTGAGGAATTCTAATTTTCCTTGCAGGCATACAAGGCTCTTATGAAAGCTTTCACTGAGCATAATAAAGTACGTAAATTTTCAGTCCAGTTGCTGCATTTTGATACTGATAAGATTATATGATTTTAAATTTAATTTTTTTTTTAACAATTCAGTTTGGCAACCTTCCTTATGGTTTTCGGGCGAATACATGGGTTGTTCCTCCTGTAGTAGCGGATAACCCATCAGCTTTTCCCCCACTTCCAGTGGAAGATGAAAACTGGGGAGGAAATGGAGGTGGACAAGGAAGGGATGATAAACATGACAATAGACAATGGGCAAAGGAGTTTGCAATTTTGGCATCAATGCCTTGCAAAACAGCAGAAGAGAGGCAAATTCGAGATAGAAAAGCCTTTCTGCTTCACAATTTATTTGTCGACGTTTCAGTTTTAAAAGCAGTTGCAGCAATCAAGAAAATCATTGAAACCAATCAGAAAACTTTGAGTGACCCTTCTGCTTCAGTTTTGCATGGAGAAAAAGTGGGAGATTTGATTATTAAAGTGACAAGAGATGTTCCCGACGCAAGTGTGAAATTGGATTGTAAAAATGACGGGAGTCGGGTTCTTGGAATGTCACAAGAGGAGCTTGCTCAGAGAAATTTACTTAAAGGCATAACTGCTGATGAGAGTGCTACTGTTCAGGTGAGTGCAATATATTTATGCTGAATGTTTACTATGGTGAATGAAGAAAGTGGACTAATTGCTTTTTTTGTCTTGTAGGATACTTGTACTTTAGGTGTTGTGGTTGTCAGACATTGTGGCTACACAGCTGTCGTAAAAGTTTTGGCAGAGGTAAATTGGGAAGGGAATCCCATTCCTCAGGACATTGACATTGAGGACCAGCCTGAAGGAGGTGCCAACGCTTTAAATGTCAACAGGTCAGCTCATCTCTTGTCCATTTCATAATTAAACAGTTCCTATTATGTACACAAAGATGTATTATATGCACTAACCATCCCTCAATAACACACACACACAAAGAATCAAACATATGGATGCATACACAAAGGAAAATGTGCACATGCTTGATTTTGAAACAATCAGATATATTCCAAATCAGTGTATCTAAGACCCTTGCTTACACTATAGGTTGGTGAGATATTAATATCTATCCGTTGAAATACCTTTCAGCTTAAGGATGCTATTGCACAAGTCAACCACACCTGCGTCAGCTCAGAAATCACAAACTGTGGATTTTGAGAACTTGCATTCTGCTAGGACTTTAGTGAGGAAAGTGTTGGAGGATAGCTTGCAGAAGCTGCAGAATGAACCCTCTAATAACTCCAGGTCTATCAGATGGGAGCTTGGAGCAAGCTGGGTGCAACATCTTCAAAATCAGGCTTCTGGGAAAACTGAGTCGAAGAAAAATGAAGATGTTAAGCCTGAGCCCGCCGTGAAGGGTCTTGGAAAGCAAGGTGCATTGCTAAAGGAGATTAAAAAGAAAACAGATATCAAAGGTAGTAAAACTGAACTGAGTAACGAGGTTTCTCCAGGTAACAACCTTGATATGAGCAAGAAATCCGAAGTCAGTGATCAGAAGGAATTGGGGAGGCGAGATGAGGAAATGGCAATGATGTGGAAAAAGCTTCTTCCTGAAGCAGCATACTTGCGACTAAAAGAATCAGAAACTGGCCTTCACCTTAAGGTTACTAGCTACTTTCCCAGAAGAATTACTGTGCTAAAATTTCATCCATGGATGGGCTCTTTGATCTTAATTACGTAATCCTTTTCCCTAAAAGCTGTAAAATGCTAGTATTAACCAGTTATCTCACTCTCCGTCTCTCAAAAGAAAGAAAGAAGTATTTGCTTGAGGTCTTTTTTCTTCTTAAGTTTGTTATTAATGTTTCTATGGTTTGTTCACATGTCAGTCGCCTGATGAGTTGATTGAAATGGCACATATATACTACGCTGATACTGCTCTTCCAAAACTGGTTAGTCCCTTAGCAATTGTTTCCTTTTTCTCTTAGATGTTTTGGGCTTAATATATCTGTTTGGTGTGAATTCAAGGTGGCAGATTTTGGCTCCCTTGAACTTTCGCCTGTCGATGGAAGGACTTTGACAGATTTTATGCATACAAGGGGTTTGCAAATGCGTTCCCTGGGGCGTGTGGTAAGTAATTCATCTCAGTACATTTTTTTCCTTTATGTGTGTTTATATATACATATATATTCATCAACTTTCGTATAATTGTAATCCGAATTTCGAATTACTTCAAGTTCAACCAAGTAATAGGTACCTTTTCTCTGTACTAAGTAGTAATGATATTTGTTTCATAAAGAAGAAAAATAGGCTTAATAGCTAAATATATTTTCAACTTTTTGCACAAAATGGATATAAGCCATCAACCTTTAATTTTATTGTAGAAGTCCTTAAACTTTTAAGCCCTCAATCTTTCAAAATAATACAACTAAGTAAAATAAATAAGAAGTTAAGGTCTTATAAGCCATCAATCTTTTTGTTTTATTGTAAAAATTTATAACTGATTTGGACTTAATTACATTATTTGGAAAAGTTAGAGGTTCATACAGTAAAATTAAATGTTGAGGGGTATATTTCCATTTTTTGCCAAAAGTTGAGATTATATTTGGCTATTAAACCAAGAAAAATAATAAAATACTATTAATGGTTTCAAATTATCCTGAAAATAATTAGAGCTAATATAAAAGTATTATTTTTCTTCCATCATTCTATCAGAATTTATGTTGACCAAATTATAAAAGATCATATATTGCGATGACCAAGAGAACAGATCATTGAATAAAAATCAGGTCACCATGTAAGATATGTTTAAGGAAATATAATTTCTTTTGAATAGTGAATCTGAATCGGATTTAAACTAAATTCATTCCACCCTCAAAAGACCAAGAAAAAACAGGTAGTCTCAATCTTTTTCACCTTTTTGGAGTTGTTGAACAGTATCCACTAAAGAACCGAAGCTATTACTATGTCATTAATAAATTGTCTATCAAATTTTGTCAAATTTTGAATTTTTTTCACTTTTCCCTGGTAATTTTTGTCAACCTACTTGTGGCAATGTAAACATTTAAAAGATATTCTCAGACTCTAGGCAATGCCTCTAGCAATACTATATGCATGGGATATAGCATCTTTAATCACTTTTTTCCTTTTGTTTAATGTCACTTGTGTACTATGAACAAAAACCAGTTTTGTTTGAAGGGGGATAGAATTGATTAGATGCTAGCCAGTAGCCCCGCACTCCGTTGTGGGTAGAAAATTTTTAAAAATGTATAAATTTTAAATTAATTATTCAATTATTTAAATTTTTATAAAAAAATACATCTAATTTAATTTGAGATTTTAATTTAATTAGTTGAATAAAAATAAATTTATTTTTAAAATATTCATATTCTCTCAAATTATTTTAATTATTTAAAATAAATACTTTTAATAAGATTTATTTTTACATATGTTGTAATCATTAAAAAAGTATATTATATTATATTCTTATTATTATATTTATTAATATTTTATTTATCTAATAAACAAAAAAAATTTAATTTTAATAATAAAAATAAATTATTTTTATGATCATTTGAAATTATTTTTTAATTGGAGTAAATTTTAAAAAATTTCATACACTTTAGTAAAGTTGACTATATGAAACTAAAAAAATATTTTTAAATTTGCTATTATAAATTCTAAAATAATATACATGATTCTTTGGAGATTTTTCAAATAATTGTTTTTTTTTTACTATTTAACATAAAAGTTACAAATATATATTTAATAAGTGAACATGTTTGTAAATAAACTAATTACATTTTTTTGTTGAACTTGTTTACTTAAAATATATTAAAGTGAAAGTGTGAGTACAAAAAATGTGGTACTAAAATACCCTCAAGGATTTATTTTAACTTAACGAAACAAAATTCGGCTAATTTAAAAAACATATTTTCAAAAAAAATTTGATCATTGACTCAATGCATAGAAATAAACATTAATCTCAAAAGGAGTTTTTTTAAATACATATATATATATATGCATATATTTCATTTTAATTAATGAGTATATATATTAAAATTTTTTGCTCAAATTTATTAAAAAAAGCAATTTCATGTACTAAATGTACATAATATATTTTTTCCTTAAAATATTCTAAATTATATTATTTTTTATTTAAAATATTTATAAATAAAAAATAGATGCATATTACGTCTTTTCATCTACTGTAATAAGAGATTGATATTAAAATATTAAAGTGTGTGTATTATATCGTTATTAATCAAGTATAGGCTCATATACTTGAAATTACATTGAACTTAAATTTGTATAATTTATTTTTTTAAAAAAATTGTTTAACTTATTTTTCTTAAAAATTTTTATGAAAATTGAAATAAAAATATTTATATTATAAATAGTATTAAAAATAATAATAAATCAAGATAATTATTTTTAAAATATTGATTTATCAAATGAAAATGATAATTTTTAATTTATCAAATGAAAATGATAATTTTTAATTTATCAATTAATCACCTTATTTATTTTTTTTATTATTTTTAAAATAAAATAAAATTCTAAAACAAAGTTAGAAAATTAAATAGACCAAAATAAAAAAATCTTATAAAATATTTAAATTTTTGTACAGTTTAACCCTAATTAGCTTGTTTCAAGATAAATTTATATTAAACTAATCCCACTACCACTTTTTATCTTTATTTGTTGCAGTCTCTAAGTGTTTAATGTTGAAATTATATATATTTATTTATTACTTTATTTTCTCTTTTATATCATTTGATTTTCATATTTAAAGAATTTCTTTAAAAATTTTTTATTCGTAGATTTATTTTTTTATAATTTTTTATATTTATTTGTGTTTAAGTTTTAAAAAGTTATTTTTTGAAACTTTTTCCTTTATACTATAATTTTATCTTTTTTTTTTGAATTTTTTATATTATTTGTAATATTTTTAGTATTTTATTCGAATTTTTGCAAGCCAAATTTTTTTGGTCTTTGATTTGAATTTTTAAAAACTTTTAATACGTATTTTGAATATTTGTTTTTTTACATGATATTTGGTTTAGTTCCTTATAAAAAAACCTTTGAATTTTAAATTTTCTTCTCTCTCTGCTTTTCATATCTTTCACTTTTTTTTTAACTTTGAAAAAATAATAATTATTTATAAAAAATTTGTGAATATTTGATTTAATTTTTTTCAAAATTTTTTTGGACTTGTCATAGTCTCTCTCTTCTCTTCATAGTAAGTTCATTTTTTTTCGTATATATAGTATTTTAACATTAAAAAATTTTAAAAATAGATATTTCTATTTTAATTAAAAAACATCACATATGAAACTAAAAGCTACCACATAATTGAATTTATTTTTACTATTTTAATGTTAAGAAAAAAATTAAAACTAATTATATATTTAAAAAAATAAAAAAAATAACCTCAAAAATGATGATAAATTGTCATATGACAAGTACTCACTCATTGAAAGATAATTTATATACCCACTAATATTTTAATCCATACTTTGCCACGACTTTTATCAAATTAAAATAATATAAAAATTGTACTTTTATATATATATATATATATATATATATAAAATTAACAAACCAACTCAAAAAAAAATAGCACATGTCAAACAAAGAATCCCTTAGGGATTCTTTTTATATATGGTAATAGATTATATTCTTTAGTGTTATTTTATCCAAATATCTTGGAATGAAAATTTTTTTGAAGAGTGTCTAATCTTATTTAAGTTGGATAGCAGAGAGGGAGCTAGGCTTTCTGTATTATTACATATAATGACTACAATAGAAGACTGATGAAAATTTGACAACCCTTCCTGATCTCTTCTTTCCTATATTTTCCTCTTTCTTATTGTTATAGGTTGAGCTTGCAGACAAGCTGCCTCATGTGCAATCACTCTGTATACATGAAATGGTTGTTCGAGCCTACAAACACGTGTTACAAGCTGTTGTATCAGCAGTTGATATTGTTGGTGATTTGGCTGCATCAATAGCGGCATGCTTAAATATATTGTTGGGAACAGCATCCATTGAGAATGGTGACATCGATATCACTAATGACGTTAAATTGAAATGGAGATGGGTGGAAACTTTCCTTTCAAAGAGGTACGGGTGGCAGTGGAAACCGGAGAGCTGCCAGGATCTGAGAAAATTTGCCATTCTTCGTGGACTGTCTCACAAGGTACAATCATCTTGCAAAAGTATGAAGAATCTCAGAAGAATGCTTGTACATTTCCATTTTCTAAATGAAATGATAATTTCACAGGTTGGGCTTGAGTTTGTTCCTAGGGATTTTGAAATGGATACTACATCTCCCTTTAGGAAGTCAGATATCATAAGCATGGTCCCTGTATACAAGGTAAATATACCACTGATTGGAATTTATAAATGGCAATGAATTGGCTTAAATTATGACTTGCTTTGGACTTTGGTGACATTGTTTCTTCCCCTCAGCATGTTGCGTGTTCATCAGCTGATGGACGTACACTATTGGAATCATCTAAGACTTCCCTGGATAAAGGTAAACTAGAGGATGCAGTCAATTACGGCACTAAGGTATGAGGAAGCATCTCTCTTAAGCTGTTGTAAATGGTTTTATTCTTCAACAATATAAAAGACATCTGAACCACTGTTTGACTTTTAATTTTGAAGGCACTTTCAAAACTTGTGTCAGTTTGTGGTCCCTACCATCGGATGACCGCAGGGGCATACAGTCTTCTGGCTGTTGTGCTTTACCATACTGGAGATTTCAATCAGGTATTTGCTTTAAAAATTTTTTAATTATTTATATGAATGCATTACATGGCCAGATTTATCTGCATTACTAAATGACTCAGAATTTTGAAACCTGTTGAAATTCATCAATGATGAAAAGATATAAATCAAAATTGTCTTTTAATTTTGGGATTTTTTACCCTTAGGAAACTTTGGTGTTTTCTTTTCATATTTTTTTTATGTGATTTTTGAAGTATTGAATCAAGAAATCGTTGCATGCCAGCCACATGGTTTTGTGTCATCTCTATTTATCACTAATAATTCTTTCAGTGTTTTGCATAACTAATCTGTTTTCAATTATTTAGGCAACCATTTATCAGCAGAAAGCATTGGATATAAATGAAAGAGAGCTTGGGCTTGACCATCCAGATACGATGAAAAGTTATGGAGACCTAGCTGTTTTCTATTATCGCCTTCAACATACCGAGCTAGCCTTGAAGTATGCTTCTATATCTTTCTAATAAAGTAAATTGTTTGGTTGAGCTCCCTTTGCTTATAACTTTTATATTTAAAATTAGTCCTAGGCATTAGTGGAAAAGGAACTTTTTCTTGTTGAGATATCCTCTCTGATTTCTATGCCAAAAGAATGCATGCAATTGATCAGGAAAGGTAAAACAATGAGTTATGCTCATGCACTTGCTGTATAGAAAAGACATGTTCAAATGGTATCTCAATGCGGCATAATTTTTTCCATATACTTCACTACATGATAGGTTGTTTTTAGGTTATGTTAAAGGCTGATAGTTGTTTTTCCTTTTCTGTTTAGTGCTTTGGAATTCTTATAGTGGTAAAATGTTCAAATTTACAACTTGGTCAATAGCATCAAGAATTTCAGCTTTGAGTAAGATAAATGTTATCAACTACAATCTGATCGCACTAGCCATGCTCAGTTGTTAACTAGGTGATTGTTTGGTATAAACTCAGCAGGAAGCATCTGGATCATGATATAAAAAAGGCAACCCAGTGCACAAAGCTTTCACATTGTGAGGTTTGGGAAGGATTATAGTATGCAGCCTTCCCTCTGCATTAACAAAGAGGCCGTTTCCTCTGCATCTGGATCATGATATGTTTTATCAAATTATATATCTCACTAAAAATTGAGATTTAATTGGGTTTAGACTCTCTCAGAACATTATCTATGTCCTGAAGAGTGTGCACTAATATAATGAAGTTCTTAAACATCCATTTTTATATAATTCCAAACTTCAAAAATGTCAATGTTTATGGTGATCATAGAATTATACCTCATAAAAATAAACTTGATGAGGATTAGCCTTTCCGGTGATTCTATTTTTATCCCAAAGAGCATTATTAGTAGAGACTAGTAGAAAAACTTGATGTTGATTATCAAAAAAAAAAACACTTAAACGCTGTCCTTATGAGAAGTGAAACATGGTTTCTTGAGAAGTAAAGCCCATGACTTTGAGAAGCAAAAAGTTCTATTATTTGTAGGATGACTTTCAATCAGAAGAAACATCATTGAATGAATTAGGTATTAGAGTTCATGCTTAATCTTGTCTTTTTTTCACTCTAGGTATGTCAATCGTGCATTGTATCTTTTGCATTTAACGTGTGGACCATCTCATCCAAATACGGCAGCCACGTATATTAATGTAGCAATGATGGAAGAAGGCTTGGGAAATGTTCATGTTGCTCTTAGATATCTCCATGAGGCTCTCAAATGCAACCAAAGACTACTTGGAGCGGATCATATACAGGTAAACTATTGAATTAACAACTGAGAGTATTCTGCCTGTTTATCAATTAATTAGATGTACTAAACTGAATGAATATTGTATTCACTGAATGAACTGAAAAATCTGGATTTATTTTTTTTATGAAGTTGAGCTCCTTTCTATCAAAAATGACCCCCAAAAAATCTCAATCTAAATTCAACTTAAAGTAGACTTGGAAATGCAAGTTCATGTTTAATGTATTTCTGGCTTCTACAGACTGCTGCCAGCTACCACGCCATCGCTATTGCACTCTCTTTGATGGAAGCTTACTCCTTAAGTGTTCAGCATGAACAAACTACACTACAAATATTGCAGGCAAAACTAGGGTCTGAGGACCTACGTACACAGGTAGTTTAATGTTTGATATTTTCATAATTAAATCTGATTGTGTTACTAATTATTGGTCCTCAGATCTATGTACTATGTCTTCTGTAGGATGCGGCTGCATGGCTTGAATACTTTGAGTCTAAGGCTCTAGAGCAACAAGAAGCTGCACGCAATGGTACTCCTAAGCCTGATGCTTCAATCTCCAGTAAAGGCCATTTAAGGTATAATCTACAAGCTGAACATCTGCAGTTGAATATCATCTATGTTCAATAGATAGTTTATCATTCCTTGTCCAATTCAAAATTTTGAACCATAGGCCCAAAAGTTTTCCTGATCTTTAGTTGGCTTGTATTTTGCTGCTAAAATTGTTGGACATTTTTTCGTTGTCACTAACCTTTTGAAATGAATTAACTTCCTGTCCTGAGAGATTATGATTTACTCCCAAGATTATATTTTGAGTTGAATTTACTTGTGAAGTCACCTTGTTTTTTGCCCGTCTTTTCTCTTCTCTAGTATTATGTGTTGGTAAGTATTATTTACAATAGTTTCCCATTTTGGATCAGTGTTTCGGACCTTTTGGATTATATAACCCCAGATGCAGATATGAAAGCAAGAGATGCACAAAAGAAAGCCCGTGCAAAGGTTAGTTGCCTAACTAATCCCTTGCTGCCCTTTTGGTTACTTATCATCTTCATTGACGACATATCTAAGCAAAGTTTTTCTTCAACAAACAGATTAAGGGCAAACCGGGCCAAAACTGGGAGACAGTCTCAGATGAATATCAGAATGATGAGACTTCATCACCAACTTTTCCTGTTACGGAGAATTTAAGTGATAAAGAAAACAAATCTGAAGCTCAATTTGTGGAGACTGGTAATGAAAAACCTGATTCACTTCTACCAGATCAGCCAATGGTGATTAAAAATGTTGGTCAAGAACAGGATGACACCTCAGATGAAGGATGGCAAGAAGCTGTTCCTAAAGGTCGTTCACCTGCAGCTCGTAAATCTTCTGCTTCAAGGAGGCCAAGTCTAGCCAAACTGAATACAAACTTTATGAATGTGTCTCAATCCTCAAGATACCACGGAAAGCCCAATAATTTCACATCTCCAAGGACAAACCTCAATGAGCCTACTGCTTCAGCTGGACCTAGTCCTCCTGCTTCGAAAAAGTTCGTTAAAAGCTCAAGCTTTAGTCCAAAGCTAAATAACCCAAGCAGCACTTCCGGTGGAGTGGAGAAACTGGTAAACCCAAAATCATCCCCAACTAGCAGAGCTTCAACTGATCAAGTTACCAAGCCTACTCCGGTGGCAACTCCAATCAGTGTGCAAGCAGCTGGAAAACTATTCTCCTACAAGGAAGTTGCTTTGGCACCACCTGGGACGATTGTAAAGGCAGTGGTAGAGCAGTTGCCAAAAGGAAATCCTTTTCCAGAACAAAACACTCAGGCAAGCCAAGAGACAGCATCACCAGATGTCACACCTAGTGATATGGCAACACAAGTGGTAGCCAGGGAAGAAGTTCCAACTGGAGACAAAGAGTTTCTAGGTTCTGAAGCAGAAATGAAAAGCACTGCCAATGAAGAAAAAAAGGCGCAGACAAGGGAATCAGTGATGATAGAAACTTTGGGGGAGAAAGAGGGCACTGCAATTGAAGACGTAAAAATAGGAACCGGGGCAGTGGAAGTCAAAAGTAATGTTGAAACCTCTAAAGAAGAAGCTGCAAATGGATTTACACATTCTGATTCTTGCAAGGAGTCAAATAGTGTTAGTTCAAAAATTGAAGCACTGGAAATTAGATCTTTAGACAAATGCCTAGTTACATGTTCCTATGCAGAACCTTTGGCTGCTGTAACTGAAAATACAGATCAGTTGCCTGAGAAAGAGTCGTCTATACCTACAGGAAAACTGTTAGATGAAGATCCTCAAGAGCTATCCAGTGGTGAAGTTAGCGTTAAGCAGTTGCCAACTGAAGATGAAAAGCAAGATGAAGCAGAAATTGGTAAAGCAACAACAAAGAAACTTTCTGCAGCTGCACCTCCATTTAATCCATCCACAATTCCAGTTTTTAGCTCAGTTACAGTTCCTTGTTTCAAGGATCATGGAGGAATCCTGCCCCCACCAGTGAATATTCCTCCAATACTTCAAGTCAATCCTGTCCGTAGATCACCCCATCAATCTGCTACAGCTAGAGTACCATATGGGCCTAGGCTCTCTGGAGGCCATAACAGATCCGGAACTCGGGTTCCACGCGACAAGTCTAGTTACCACAGCAGTGAACATTCTGGGGATGGGAACCACTACAGTCCTCCAAGAATAATGAACCCACATGCAGCTGTGTTTGTACCTGGCCAACCTTGGGTTCCCAATGGCTACCCTGTCTCTCCAAATGGATTTTTGGCTTCTCCGAATGGCATGCCAATTTCACCAAATGGTTATCCCCTCTCCCCGGTAACACCAAACGGTTATCCAGCATCAACAAATGTTCCTTTGAATCAAAATGGATTTCTCACAACTCCAATAGAACCAGTAGAATCGCCAGATGTTCTAACTGTTGATATTGGAGCTGAAACCAAAAGTGAAGCAGTAGCAGAGCAGGCATGGGAGAGTTCCTCCACAGAAGTTGAAGGTGAAAATCAATCAAGTGAGCAAAAACCACCAAAAGATCAATCTTTAGACAGTGAAAACAAGCTTCTTGAAAATGAAGGAAAGCCTGCAGATGTGGTTCCTTTGACTGGGGGTGTTACTGTGGCAAGTATTGGGGAGATTACAGCGATAGTGAACTGAGGTTACAAGTTGAACAAAACAAGCTTACTTTTTGATACCAAGTGATTCGTTCATAGCCAAGGGCTGTATAGCACTAGAGTGACAAGAGACAAGTAGTGATAAAAAATGCAGAGCCATTAGAGACGGAGGCAAGGATGGGGAATTTTATTTTGCAAAGTTTGTGACATGTTTGTAAAGAGTAAAACGAGGTGACGTGAAACTTTCCGATACAGTTTGATTTTGCAGCGCAAGGAGGCTTGTTGAGAGACTGGTATGCGAAAGGCACATACCATGATCATCATCTGTTGAGTAGTTCATTGATGACTAGTACTTTTTTCTTCTTTTTTTGTTGTTACCCAAATTTTTGGTTATTTTTTTGCCATCACTTTTATTGGATGTCAACTAAAGAACTACCCAAGAGCACGTAGATTAGCTGGTAGAAGGCTGTTCTAGCTTAACCAGAGGTCTCGAGTTCGAGTCTCTGGGTATGCAGCTGTGTTAAAACTCTTGAGTGAAAGCTTTGCCGCCCTTTGGGTCCTGCCCTGCTCGAATCCGGATTAGTCCTATACCAAAGATATGAGGATACCGGATGATCTAAACCAAAAAAAAAAACATAAAGAACTAATGGGACATTCGTACCTTTCCAGGTAGTTCTCCTAGGAATAATAATTTCATGTAAAATTGACAATAATAAATATCTAGTTTTCTTCCCTGTGAAATATAATGCAATAGCAATATTCTGTTTTTAGCCTTCCAACATTAGATGTGTATGTGTCAAGTTGAACCCAATCCATAAAAAAGGAACAATGATTCCGGTAGTGCAGTTTTGGCTTCCAAATATAAGGGAGGAAAATCAGTATGATGAGCAATCAAATATATTTTTGAATGTCACCAATACAATTTAAGAAAAACAACACGAAGGAGGCAATTTCCCTCGTTACTAGCATTGTCTGCCTAAGTGTAGAATCCCTAATACACGCAGGTTGCTGATTCCTGGCGAAAATCCATAATCACTAGTGTGGCAACAGAATGAGCAAGTGCCCCGAGAACAACAAATACATGAAAAATCTGATGGCTGTGCCCTGCAATGTCAAATGCACCGGGTTTCCACCGCTCTGGTATTCTGCCAGTGTAAAATGCAGCTCCTGCAGCATATAGAAAGGCCATCGCAAGCTCATATCCGAGGGATACAAATATATGCGGATGGCCCCAATGCAGGGAGACTGCATGTGCTGCTGGGATCACCCCTGAGAAGCCCATTGCAAGGAACAAGGAAGCTCGAAAGCGTCGGAAATGGGGTGCTGAGAGAGCAGGTGCTAGCAGAGTGATGACGGCAAGGATTCCGAGCACTGTTATGGATGTGAGATAAAAGAGCCGCGAATATGGGTGGCAGAAGAAGGCATAGTAGATGGGGGCAAAGAAAGAGCAGACTATCATAAGGGAGATGCCGGCATAGTCAAGGCGCCAGAAGAAGAGGTGAAAGCGTTTGGTGTGGCAAGCAAACAGGTGTGAGACCGAGCTGCAAAGCAAGCAGCCCATAGCACCAAACAAAAAAACAAACCAGGGCCATTTGGGAATAGAGTTATAGCCTACTCTATGCAAGTCACGGAGAGATGGATGAGGAATGTGCCCGAACTGTGAATTCTGCAAGGAAGCATCAAAATCATATGCATTAGGTTCGTTTAGATGATTTATTCTCAATTAAATATTTTTATTATACAAACAATATTAAAATCATTATACGTGTCTTATTTTATTTATTTTTTATTTTTTTAATATTTTTATAAAACAAATGTCATGATCTTAATACTGCTTATAAAATAAAAATATTTCACTGACAATATATAAAATAATTATTCATTTATTTTTCCCAATACTTTCTTAAAGTTAATTAAAGGATCCACGGGCATTTATATATAATTTGCTAAAGTTAATTAACTTTTTAAAAGAAAATAAATTATATATTATTATAATAAATATTTATAGATTATATTTTAATATTTTTCAAAGTTAAAATATTCCTAGATATATAAGAAAGAAAGATAAAGGACAAACAATCACATGGCCCGGCTCCCACATGGTTTTCAGAATCAGAATATTATCTCGAACTATGTAACCCACCTAACCGTAACTCTACAAAAACTTCTGTCAGGTCCCGTCCATTTCCCTTCCCTTTCTGCAACCCCAGTCTTCTTTAATTTATTTATTTATTTATTTATTTATAACCATAAAAAGAAAACTTTTTAATACAATTTTAAAAGTTAATAAAGAAAATGAACTTACAGGAAAGATACTATGCTTGTTATCAGAGGCGTTACCACCGTTCATCATCATCAACGGCCCCGATACTTGAGCTCTGGAATGCGGAAACTAGCTTTTTATTTGTGTTTTAAAACCCAGAAAACCCACACAGGAACTTCAAAATGACAATCAGGTCCTTACCTGGAAAAACTACTGATCCAACCTCCACCTCCGAACTCCTCCATGGAACTCATCACCGCTAATCCAACGAATATAAGAAACCCTCCCAAATGCCTACAAAATTAAAATAACATTCATAAAATCAAAAGAAAAATCAGGCAGAGATAGAAATGCTGTGAAATTACTATCTAGTCCCTTACGTCCAGATATTTAGCGTTTCGTTGTGCCATGAGAACACGCTTAACAGAATGTCCTTCAATGGCCATTCGCATCTGTAATAATCCAAAATGAACTCGTTGTCTTTCAAATACTCCGGCAGCTCTTCGTACTTCACCAATTTCCTCTTAAATCTCTGCTTCTTCCTCGTCTTATCTTCTTCAGCTGAGTCAACTCGCTCGAGTTTCTTATCATCGTTCTTCGCCGTGGTAGCTTGTCGACAACGATGATGATGATGATGATTTTGCATTTTTGAAAGTTATTCCCAAACTCCTCGCCGGAAAAGCGTCCAGGGAATTTTTTCCGGCGAGGAATCCAAGCTCTTTTTTTTTTTCTTTTTGCAGGGAGGTGAATGAAAATTGGAGAATTGAACTTGAAACCTGAACCCTCTTTAAAGGGGAAAAGTCTTAAGCGTTCAGAAATTCTTTTATAATATTTGCTTTTAAGAATTTTTATTGGCTTACGTGGCATGAATGATGAAACTGTTTGATTAAAAACTATTTTCAAGCACCTTTTGATTAACAGGTTCTACAAAAATTTGATTGTGTCTGATTCTTGCCCCTAGCTTTTTTTAAAAAATATGTTTTTTTAAATAAAAGAAAGTTTTGGGAATTTGAATTCAAAAAACAAGGGAATAAAATATGATTCTTGCGTGCCCTTTTCCTTTTGACTATCGTCGCCTAACACATGTTGGTTGACGGACGCATGTTAACTGTCATCGTCCCTCACACAACCAATTTTTTTCACTTATTTTTTGTTAATTTAGGTTTTTTATTTAATACTGGCAATATAAAATAATAAATAAATAAATTTTGTTTGGTTGGATATTTGTATTTCCTGTTCAATGTCACGTAACATGGCTTTGCTTATTTTTAAATTTATTTCTTTTTTTTCCTCAAAATTGAAAGCGAATTAATCACGAACAAAAGCGTGTACAGCTGTATTTCTAGATACTTTTAAGCAATTCTTTCTACCAAAGTCATGCCCAGGAATTGTTTAGCAATACAAGGTTTTCCTTTTTTTTTTTTTGGAAAAACGGAAGTTCATGAAAGAAACGTGAAACTACCTCGACTTGGGTTAGAAACAAGGGTTCTGGGGACATGCTGCCCCATAGCATCATACATCAAATATAATTTAGTATGGTATAGACCCAAAAACAGCAAAATGATCTTCCATTGTGTTTCCAACTTAGTCAGGCTATCTGAACACATGTTGGCCTTCCTAAACACTTGTGATATTGAGGCTTGTCGCAGCTGCTACAATATATTCCTATAGTTAAAAACAAAAACAAAATGAGAATGAGAAGGAAGAACCCCTTCAACAATAAACCTCACCACATTTTGCGAATCAGATTCTACAAGAAGGTTATGGAACCCTCTTTCAACAACAATTCTGAATCCATCTCTCAGGCCCCAGAGCTCCGCACTAGTACTTGAGGTGATTCCAATATTTCTAGCGAATCCACAGATCCACTTGCCATTAGCATCTCTAAAGAGGCCGCCCACAGCCACCTTCCCTACGTTGCCAAAGGCAGAGCCATCAATATTAAGCTTCACAAATCCAGTTGGAGGATTTTCCAACCAACTTCGATAGTGCTCCTCATGGCTTTACCTATGTCAGGTTTCATCACCGCCCAATACTCTTTGGCTACCTTGATAGTTTTATTGGCAATAACATTAACATCCTCTTGCTCGTTTTTTTAAACAAGTGACTTTCTAGCTTTCCATAAATTCCAAATAGCAAACAAGAAGAGAACATTCAAAGGTATTCCTGCAATAAAGGAACTCTCTTTTGAAGTGTTGTTAGTGCAAAGCCAAGTGATGCAATCTCCATCCAACTCAAGTGACTGATTGTTAGAAAATTCTGACATTGTCTAAAACTCTTGAATAGTTTTGTAGTCTCTGAGGCAATGGAGAATAGATTCTTCATAAAGTGTGCATTTAGGACACAACGAGGACACTTGGAGACCCCTAGACACGAGGGTTAGTCTTGTAGCAATTTTCCATGTATACACTGGCACACAAAAAATTGAATCTTTGGTAGTGTAAGGAGTCTCCAAATCTATTTCCAAATTTTATTATTTTTGGAGTAACATTTTTTGCAAGAAGGTATGCTGAACCTATAGAGAAAAAACCTGATGATGAAAACTTCCAAGAGAAGGAATCATTAGAATCACCACAAGATCGCAAAGGAATAGCTCTAAGCTTCTCTTTAATATCTTTCAATATGGATGTAACATCCCGTTACCACATTTTCACGTATTTCCATGCACCTTTACCGGTTGGACTGTCTGCGATGCCATTAACATTCAACAGTAACAGTGATAAATGATAAACATTTATCTATTAATTATGGAATATGAAATTTCTTTTTCATTATCCCTTTAATCTGACATCCCCTATTAACCTTTATTTCACTAAGATAGTACTGTATACATATGTCTGAAATGTAAAAGAGAAGAGATTGTACCTGTCACATTTAACGTGCCATGCTTCAGTGCTTTAAGCATAGCTATACTCATCTGAGAGCTAATTCTCTCAACTCCGTGTACTTCTTATCTGTGGAGTTAAAAACAAAGGGGTGAGCGATTCATATGCTCAGTAAAGGAAACATATGCTGCTTTAAATAAAGCAAAACTATATATATCACAACTCATTTATTCTTTTCTTAACAATAACCCAGTAGAAAAGACAGTGGATACATAGTAACCACTATATATAGGATTTCAACAAATCCTTACAGTAAATAGAAATTGGTAAGTTGAGACTAGGCAACAAATAAATCATGCTATTATCGTTCCCCTTCCCCCTTGCGAGAACGAAATCTGTCGCTTTTGGGGTGCACCCGTAGGCCATCGCCCCTCACGGCTATCTCAGATCTATGGCCATAATCTATAATGGTCCTCGGGTCCACTTGCCAAGTGACCTCGAGACCGCTGATGACTTGGCGGGTCCATCAGCCCTGTGACGCCCTGAGGTGCACTCATTGGTCCATCGACCGAGCCACCGCCCCAGGCGGGTCACGCAATAGTAATGCATGAACTAGAGGCCTAACGTCTCAAAATCAAATTATATCTCATGAAAAACCTTTAAGGAATCATTTCTTAATGTCATCGTTTTCTTTTCAAAAAGGTTTTAAAAACAGCCCGCAATCTCACTGAATTCCGTGTGAGAAAGGCACGGGTTAAACTGACTCGCCATGGCTAGTTCGCCCATGGTCAACTCACCCATTGGTCAACTCGCCCAAAAACATAATGAAAACAATTCATTTTTCGTTAAGAAAATTTGGAAAAGCGAAACCTGTTCGCCATGGTCGACTCGCTCGATATGGCTCGCCTATGACAGTTCGCCCAACGCGGAGAACCTGTGTTCGCCCGCCCTCTTGCTTTTAAAATCCGAAAGCAAACTGGCTCGCCCTCAGTGGCTCACCCAGTAATCAACTCGCCAAAAAGTCTCGAATTTCTATTTTGAAAATATTTAAAACGTCTCATTTTTTTCCTTTAAGAAATTACTCTTTAAAACTGTTCGCCAGGGTCAGCTCGCCCTTCACGACTCGCCCCTGACTAACTCAACAAGATGGTGAATTCGTATTCGCCCGCCACTTAGCTTTTCAAAACAGAACTATATCTCGTTGATTGCGGTTCGCCCGCCTTCAATTTAAAACAAAGGGCCGCTCGCCCAAACATATTAAAACGAGTTCACCCGCCCTTAAAACTAGAGACGGTTGTATAAAAATTATGAAACCGCTTGGCTCGCCCGCCAATACCAATTCGCCCATCATAAAATACAAGGGCTCGCCCGCCCTGTATCAGTTCACCCAAAACAACATAGGGGTCGGCTTTTAGCTCGCCCGTATCAAAAATAATTATCAAAATAACTTTCCTCAAACAATGCATGTCAGAAAACAAAACATTTAACTTAATGTTTTCATAAAATTTACTCCACAGGACATGCATCACTTCACACACGTCTCCCTTGCCTGTTAGAAATGAAGCCTTGCTTCGCCCTGCTCTCTGTTCGCCCATAGCCATTCCCAATTATCGGCTGCAAATTATATAAATTCCATTAATATTTTCTTTATAAATATTTTTTCCATTACTTTGGCGAAATTGAAATAAATCAAATGACTACTCGCCCAAATAGAGCTCTACTAGTTCGCCCAGATGAGCTCGCCATTCACCATATGGCTACCACGTGGCATATCGCCCGCCATTACTCCCCGTTGTTTTGTGAGCTCGCCCAACATTCAACTCACGAGGCCTACATTGGCTTAATTGTGGGAGTTCGCCCACAATACCTATTCGCCCAACGCCTCTGCATTTGAGCTCGCCCATGAATTCATTTCACTAGAATTGGGCGTTCTCGCCCTTTGAACACAGACTTTACATTGGCGAGCTCCTTATCTTCTACTCGCCTCATTGGCGATTACTTACTTTTCAACATGGGCGATCACTGTAATCGCCATTGCCGTCACTTATTCCATTATTTTCCTTATTTTCATATTCTCCAAAGATCTAACTAAAAACAAGATTGTATCTATGTTGTAAACATATAAGTCTACCCTTGAATATCAAGAACACCACAGAAATATGAAACTCACCTCAATCAACTGCACTTCCAGAACAAATTGCTTTCCATCTCATGTTGGCCTTCCTTTGCCTATTCTCTTAGCTCATCAAGTTGAGAAGAAAAGGTTTGCAAGCTGGTTTATGTATTTAACCAACTTAAGGTTGGAGTTTAGTAGATTGAACATGGCAGAAAAATGGAAGAAACAGAGAAATGGCTTTCGTGAAGAAGCTGGAATTGGCTAACTCTTTTTTCCTCAATTGTTTCAGCTTATATAGCCATGCTCAACCAATCAATAGCTACCGCCTGTCTCTTATCCTGTTTCTTTCATCATTCCTCACGTCTATCATGCATTTAATGCATGAAGAAAATCTACACTTACAAAGGGCGAGAAAGTCTTCCTTCCACACATCTTTTTCTTCTGCTGCAGACTTTACTTACTTCTTCAACCAATAAGGCTAACTCCCTTATTGACTTTAACTTTTCTTCATTTATTGTCTTCAACCGTATCACTTACAAGTCAATTTTGGCTACTAATTGTTTTGAAGCCATTTTCCTTTGTTCACACATGCTGATTCCCGGTCTTCACCTCGTCTTGAGACCTCAGCTCGCCACACTACATCAGTTCGCCAACATTCACAGCTTATTGCTCTACTCGCCCACTTGCAATTATATGGGAAATCAATAGTCTTCGCCATGTTGGGCGATCATCCAAAGAAACTAAATTGGCGAACACATTAGTCAATAAGATGAATATTCATACTCGCCCTCAACAACTGGCCACAAGCCTTTATCTTACTCGCCCTTTGGTGAACTGTACCATATACTTGCCCATAATCACCATTGGGTGATCACGCTCCTCGCCACACATGGGCCATCAGCATACAAATCAACTTGGCGAAGTCACTATTCATCAAACAAAAAGGCAAACAAACAGCTTGCATCATCAACTCGCCACCATCAACTCGCCACACTTAATCCTTGGGCGATCAGGCGGCACGTCACATTGGGCGATCACCGGGTATGGCTCAACTCGCCCGCTTTGCCACATATTGGCAAACTCACTTGTTCGCCGGTACAACTAATCACCCTCCATTGGCGATTAGCCTTGCTCGCTTATTGGCGAACTCATCCATTTAGTACTCGCCCGTCAAGTATTTCACATAATTTACTCCGTTCATATCTCAAATAAAAGAGCTTTTCCATGCGAGTGGAAATCAATATTCAATATTTATTTAATTTCCATTATCAATTTATGAAATTACTCTACAGTAGTGTAGAATCAGGTCTTACATTTTCTCCCCACCTTAAGAAATTTGGTCCTCCAAATTTCAACCAGACCTATCAGTGAAGAAATTCTGAATACTTCTTATGCATAAGGCTTTTAAATTTTCAAGTAGCCTTATCCTTAATATTATGCTATCAGAGCACCATAACCATAACATGATCTTAGATCACAGCACTTTATCACTGCAATTTATCTTTCCTATCCAGAATCCGTACCAATTTCTCAACGTAATTCATGTCCTCTCTAATCTCTAGGACTCATGTCGAATCACGTGAAAAGTATATGGATAGTACTTTCTCATTATTGAGACATAGAATACATTGTGCACTCCTGACAACTCGAGAGGTAGTGCACATCTTTCACCTGATCGAAGATCTCCAACGATCCAATGCATCGGGAACTCAATTTCCCTCTCACTATGCATCCCAATGGTGAGACCTCAATGTACATAATCTCTTGCATATCTCAAGAAGTCTGTTCGACAAAGTCGAAAATAATTTTCAGCCTCCCATTTCACGTGCTATCGTGGATTATATCATCTGCTAAATAATTTCTTCCAAATGTTATGCCTATACTCTCTTGTGGCCCTTATTATCAACAAACTCTGCCAGGGTAGAGGATTATCCCAGGAGCCTATAAAATCAATTGCACACGCTCACACCATATCCTCGAGCGTCCATCTCATACGCTCGGACTGTCTCTCAGTCTGCGGATAAACTGCGGTGCGAAACTCAATCGGGATCCCATAGCTTCCCGTAATCTCTCTCAACACTGAGATATGAAGCGGGACTCCCTATCAACAATAATGCTCACTGGAATACTGTAAACCTCACCATTTCCCTGACATATAATCCGGCCAAGGCATTAATTGGCTCAACAATTTCCAAAATCAAGGAATGAGCAGACTTACTCAATATATCCACAACTATTCAGATAGCATTTTACTTTTTATTATCCTTAAGAGTACTGCCCGCCTCTTCCGGCCATCAATAATCGTCCCTTTGGCGCTCTCCCGCGCTTTAGGATTATTCTCTCAATTGGGTTGGCGACCATCTAGTTCGCCCACATCTCACAACATGTTATCCGATGTTGAGCGATCACCCCACTCGTGGGTCGCCCATCCCAAATTTTCTCAAGGTCTTGAACAATCTCGGGCGTCTTCTCTCAAAACCAATTTACACTCCCTCAAGTCTTTTATCATACTTGAGTGTTAGTAACTCATCTATACTACCTTTCACTTATCATCTCATTCAGTGCTAGTCGATTATAATTTGGTGACTATCATGTAGATAATTTTAATCATTCGTATGTAATTGTCCCAGTAGTCTCTAAAATACCACGCACTCGCTCTCAATATATCCCAGAGCGTCCACACAATGCGCTCGGATATCTATATCAATCTGAGGCGGTGCTAACAGTAAAAATTTGGAATCCCAAAGCCTCTTGCTATTCTCTCAAAGCATACGGCGAATCAGGGATCCCTATCACAAGTACCCATCACTAGAACTTCACATACGTCCTCTCTGTTTCACCAATATATATCGACTAAGGCACTTATTACATCCCAAAACCTGATGATGAAGAAGTGAAATAATTTAGTTACTCAATCCATAATCACTTCTATAACATCATGGTTCTTTCGGATTCTTCATCACCTCACAGTGATTATTCCATGATTAATCTAGGACTGCTTTTCTTTTGCAGACCTTAATATTAGCCACCGATTACGTCTCAGGAAATCATTTTTCCCTCGATCACTTCTTTTATCTCAAGTGATCATTCAATCTCTTATTCTCCTAGTACATTTAATGTCACTACTTGGAGAATATACATTTCCTTACATCTATTTCTGAAATTTAAATTTATTATCATTCAGATTTCATCACCACAATTCTTTTCCCACTTAATATAGTACTTTACTGTTACAATCTCGTAACCATTTCGAATACTTTATTCATACATACCCATCACTTCTACTTCCTCCCACTTAAGTATTGAATCAATAAGGTAGCAATTTCCACAAACTCTTCAACAATTCATTCGTGCTATACGGGTAAAACTCATAAATTTTATACCCCAATAAGCACACTTTAACCTCACTTAAGTAGTAAAATCTTTTATTCAGACAATTTTAATGTCCATTTAATCAGTTGAGACCTCACGTCTCTAATATATATATATATATATATATATATATATATATATCAATTAGAAACCAATGGTCACTGACTTAACAATAAGGTTTTCCATACCTTATTCAATAATATTGCTGATATCAATATACATGTTTATTCTTTTTAAAATCATCCTAGTTGGCTCTAGGCACACAAATAGGAAGGATACTACAGTCGGTTAGGGATCCAGATAGAATATGATAGGTATTTTAGAATACCATACTTGTTCCGGAACCTAGAAGCAACTGTAGAGAGTACTAATCCCATTGTTTTCAAAACAATAAAATTTTCGTTTTCACCAGTTATAACAAACTAGTTTAATTCTTTACTTATCAATCTCTCGAGTAATTTCTTAAGCTCTACTGATTCACTGATAAGAGCTTACAAACAATTTCTATTTCAATTCACCAATCTCTAAGCTTGTTAACTAAATCTCGATGCCAACTTTATAATTTGGCAACTACGAGACCTTTCATTGGCGATTGCTCTTTTCGCCACATTGTTATGATTTACACCACAATTTGTTGATCAGATTACTCACCATACTCTTTGGGCGATCAGGATTCTCACCCATTTTAGTAATTCATGTTATATTGGCGGACTCATTTAAGTCCTCGCCATCATCTAACTCGCCCACATCATTAGCGATCATGCATTTGCACGTCCATTGGCGAGCTATCCCAATGTAGTTCTCGCCCATCGAGTATTTCTCATAAATCTCATAATATCACGGTTCTATGGATATCGTAACGGACCAGCCCAACCGGCCATGGCAGTCCCCTTTTTGGGCCCATCGACAACGATTGCTGTGACATCGCTACTCATCCATACTGTCCTCTTTGGCGATCACCTCGATGCCCGATCCTTCCAACCGTGCTCGAGTTCGCCTATTTCAAAGTTTTCTCTCTCATCCACAAACTCAAACACTTGACTTCCTCAAATGTCAAGTCACTACTAATATCCATTCTCCTAAAACATAAGGAGTATATATAACCAGTTTACATCATTTCTCTCACAATTCACTTTAAATTCAGACCCCAAAATCCACAATAGGGATGACTATCTCGCGACCTCTCATAGCTTGTACTCTGGGTCGCCTTACTTATCAATATATCAGTGGGGTCTACAGTAAAGATCATCCTTTACACCACCACATATTATTTCACCATCACTTTGTATTTTAAATCCATTCAATCACTTATGACTTCGAAAGAAAACATGTCAATATAGGGGTATATTCATAAATTCCCCTTTAATTCTCTCTCATCAGTATAATTCCAACACGCGATCTTAGAGCTTATATGTTAATATTATCCCTTTTTGTCTCAATATCATCATTTCAGGATCTTAGTTCGATATGGACAGAGAAGTCCTGGTGGGGCCCTCACCGAGTTCCTCACTGTACCTTATCAAATAGACCCGACATTATAATGATAAGATAGCCTATCTCATGCAAAATTTCCGGATTACTATCTCTATTAGTAACCCATAATTAGTCAACTTTCACCATATTTCACCACTTAATTCATTTCACAGTCATTCGACTCCTCTATACATTCAGACTATACAGTACTACAGGGGATGTTAACCTTTTTCAACACTTTCTATGCTAAAGGCATCAACAGACATCAGACCAACCAAAGCTCTGATACCATTAAATCTGTAACATCCCGTTACCACATTTTCACGTATTTCCATGCAACTTTACCGGTTGGGTTGTCTGCGATGCCATTAACATTCAACAATAACAGTGATAAATGATAAACATTTATCTATTAATTATGTAATATGAAATTTCTTTTTCATTATCCCTTTCATCTGACATCCCCTATTAACCTTTATTTCACTAAGGTAGTACTGTATACATATGTTTGAAATGTAAAAGAGAAGAGATTGTACCTGTCACATTTAACGTGCCATGCTTCAGTGCTTTAAGCATAGCTATACTCATCTGAGAGCTAACTCTCTCAACTCCGTGTACTTCTTATCTGTGGAGTTAAAAACAAAGGGGTGAGCGATTCATACGCTCAGTAAAGGAAACATATGCTGCTTTAAATAAAGCAAAACTATATATATCACAACTCATTTATTCTTTTCTTAACAATAACCCAGTAGAAAAGACAGTGGATACATAGTAACCACTATATATAGGATTTCAACAAATCTTTACAGTAAATAGAAATTGGTAAGTTGAGACTAGGCAACAAATAAATCATGCTATTATCGTTCCCCTTCCCCCTTGCGAGAACGAAATCTGCCGCTTTTGGGGTGCACCCGTAGGCCATCGCCCCTCACGGCTATCTCAGATCTATGGCCATAATCTATAATGGTCCTCGGGTCCACTTGCCAAGTGACCTCGAGACCGCTGATGACTTGGCGGGTCCATCAGCCTTGTGACGCCCTGAGGTGCACTCATTGGTCCATCGACCGAGCCACCGCCTCAGGCGGGTCACGCAATAGTAATGCATGAACTAGAGGCCTAACGTCTCAAAATCAAATTATATCTCATGAAAAACCTTTAAGGAATCATTTCTTAATGTCATCGTTTTCTTTCCAAAAAGGTTTTAAAAACAGCCCGCAATCTCACTGAATTCCGTGTGAGAAAGGCACGGGTTAAACTGACTCACCATGGCTAGTTCGCCCATGGTCAACTCACCCATTGGTCAACTCGCCCAAAAACATAATGAAAACAATTCATTTTTTGTTAAGAAAATTTGGAAAAGCGAAACCTGTTCGCCATGGTCGACTCGCCCGATATGGCTCGCCCATGACAGTTCGCCCAACGCGGAGAACCTGTGTTCGCCCGCCCTCTTGCTTTTAAAATCCGAAAGCAAACTGGCTTGCCCTCAGTGGCTCGCCTAGTAATCAATTCGCCAAAAAGTCTCAAATTTCTATTTTGAAAATATTTAAAACGTCTCATTTTTTTCCTTTAAGAAATTACTCTTTAAAACTGTTCACCAGGTTCAGCTCGCCCTTCACGGCTCGCCCCTAACTAACTCGACAAGACGGTGAATTCGTATTCGCCCGCCACTTAGCTTTTCAAAACAGAACTATATCTCATTGATTGCAGTTCGCCCGCCTTCAATTTAAAACAAAGGGCCGCTCGTCCAAACATATTAAAACGAGTTCACCCGCCCTTAAAACTAGAGACGGTTGTATAAAAATTATGAAATGGCTTGGCTCGCCCGCTAATACCAATTCGCCCATCATAAAATACAAGGGCTCGCCCGCCCTGTATCAATTCACCCAAAACAGCATAGGGGTCGGCTTTTAGCTCGCCCGTATCAAAAATAATTATCAAAATAACTTTTCTCAAACAATGCATGTCAGAAAACAAAACATTTAACTTAATGTTTTCATAAAATTTACTCCACAGGACATGCATCACTTCACACATGTCTCCTTTACCTGTTAGAAACGAAGCCTTGCTTCGCCCTGCTCTCTATTCGCTCATAGCCATTCCCAATTATCGGCTGCAAATTATATAAATTCCATTAATATTTTCTTTATAAATATTTTTTTTCCATTACTTAGGCGAAATTGAAATAAATCAAATGACTACTCGCCCAAATAGAGCTCTACTAGTTCGCCCAGATGAGCTCGCCATTCACCATATAGCTACCACGTGGCATATCGCTCGCCATTACTCCCCGTTGTTTTGTGAGCTCGCCCAACATTCAACTCACGAGGCCTACATTGGCTTAATTGTGGGAGTTTGCCCACAATACCTATTCGCCCAACGCCTCTGCATTTGAGCTCGCCCATGAATTCATTTCACTAGAATTGGGCGTTCTCGCCCTTTGAACACAGACTTTACATTGGCGAGCTCTTTATCTTCTACTCGCCTTATTGGCGATTACTTACTTTTCAACATGGGCGATCACTGTAATCGCCATTGCCGTCACTTATTCCATTATTTTCCTTATTTTCATATTCTCCAAAGATCTAACTAAAAACAAGACTGTATCTATGTTGTAAACATATAAGTCTACCCTTGAATATCAAGAACACCACAGAAATATGAAACTCACCTCAATCAACTGCACTTCCAGAACAGATTGCTTTCCATCTCATGTTGGCCTTCCTTTGCCTATTCTTTTAGCTCATCAAGTTGAGAAGAAAAGGTTTGCAAGCTGGTTTATGTATTTAACCAACTTAAGGTTGGAGTTTAGTAGATTGAACATGGCAGAGAAATGGAAGAAACAGAGAAATGGCTTTCGCGAAGAAGCTGGAATTGGCTAACTCTTTTTTCCTCAATTGTTTCTGCTTATATAGCCATGCTCAACCAATCAATAGCTACCGCCTGTCTCTTATCCTGTTTCTTTCATCATTCCTCACGTCTATCATGCATTTAATGCATGAAGAAAATCTGCACTTACAAAGGGCGAGAAAGTCTTCCTTCCACACATCTTTTTCTTCTGCTGCAGACTTTACTTACTTCTTCAACCAATAAGGCTAACTCCCTTATTGACTTTAACTTTTCTTCATTTATTGTCTTCAACCGTATCACTTACAAGTCAATTTTGGCTGCTAATTGTTTTGAAGCCATTTTCCTTTGTTCACACATGCTGATTCCCGGTCTTCACCTCGTCTTGAGACCTCAGCTCGCCACACTACATCAGTTCGCCAACATTCACAGCTTATTGCTCTACTCGCCCACTTGCAATTATATGGGAAATCAATAGTCTTCGCCACGTTGGGCGATCATCCAAAGAAACTAAATTGGTGAACACATTAGTCAATAAGATGAATATTCATACTCGCCCTCAACAACTGGCCACAAGCCTTTATCTTACTCGCCCTTTGGCGAACTGTACCATATACTTGCCCATAATCACCATTGGGCGATCATGCTCCTCGCCACACATGGGCCATCACCATACAAATCAACTTGGCGAAGTCACTATTCATCAAACAAAAAGACAAACAAACAGCTTGCATCATTAACTCGCCACCATCAACTCGCCACACTTAATCCTTGGGCGATCAGGCGGCACGTCACATTGGGCGATCACCAGGTATGGCTCAACTCGCCCGCTTTGCCACATATTGGCGAACTCACTTGTTCGCCGGTACAACTAATCACCCTCCATTGGCGATTAGTCTTGCTCGCTTATTGGCGAACTCATCCATTTAGCACTCGCCCGTCAAGTATTTCACATAATTTACTCCGTTCATATCTCAAATAAAAGAGCTTTTTCATGCGAGTGGAAATCAATATTCAATATTTATTTAATTTCCATTATCAATTTATGAAATTAGACTCTACAGTAGTGTAGAATCAGGTCTTACAATGGAGTTATTCAATGCTTCAAAATCCCACAACCCATTAGAAGAGAGAACATCCTTAACCAAGACTTCTTCATCACCAAGTTTCCATGGTCCAAACACAATGGAATTAAGAGGCCCAAGTTCGGACCAATCATCTTTCCAAAAATAAGTTTGAGCCCCAACGCTAACCACCCATCTAATGCCCTTATCCAGAATGTGGGAAGCTTTTTGCATACCACTCCAAACTAGTGAGCAAGCTTTCCTGACAAAAATATCATTTCTAGACTATTTAGCTTTCAAGACCTTTGCCCACATACTTTCTTGCTTCGTGAGGAACCACTAGCTTTATTTAGCCTTATTAACTTCATTAAGATGGACTAAATCCTTAATACCAAGGCCCTCATTATTTGTTGGGAGAGTCACAGTATCCCAACTAACCATATGAATCTTCCTCTTGTCCTCAGTAGAACTCCAAAGGAAATCCTGTGCCAACTTATTCATTTCTTCACATGTACTCTTGGGAAAAGAGGTTCCTTGCATATAATAGTTCGATATAGCACCGATGATGGACTTTATGAGAATCATTTTGCCTGCCATAGACAATAATTTTCCCTTCCAGCTAACTAGTTTATTTTTAACCTTGTCAATAATGAAACAAAAGCTTAATCTACAATGTTTCTTGGTAATGGGAAAACCCAAATAATTTCTAATATCTTCGGCATAAGAGAAACCCAAAAGATTACTTAAAAAGTCTTTCCTTCCTTCCTCCACATTATTGGAGAAGTAAAGGGCCGACTTTTCCTACCTTCCTCGATGTTAAGGTTTTTTTTTTTAATAAGTGCTACTACTATACTTTCAAAAAATTAAGTTAAGCAATGTAACTATTTCAAATTTTTTTCTAAAAGAAGGATTATTCCGTGTAAAAATAACGGCTTGACTGTGACAAAAAATAAATAATGGCTTGACGATTTCAAGATCTGGCTTGGCTAATTAATATCTCTCAACTCATAGAGTAAAAAATTAAATTAAGGCCACGATTGGTATATAAGATAAAATATAGCATATGATAATTATCATATTATCTCATGTTTGATACACTAACAAAAAGAATGCTTGGATTACAAAGAGTATGACAATTCTCTCAACATAGGATGATTCAATCTCCAAAAGAAATAGATTATTTTTAATCCCATGTAACTAGGTAATAAATATTTATATTTTATTTTTAAAATTTGCATTTAATAATAAAAACATTTAATAAAATGACTAGGGATGTAAATGGGTACTACTTAATAGGGTACCCGAGATTATCCGCCCTGATTAAGTAAGGTTCGGGTACCCTATAATCGGGTTTTAATAGGGTTAGGGTAGTGATTTCACTACCCGTGTCGAGTTCGGGTAGGGTAGGGTTCGGGTAGTGCCCATAGGGTACCCTAAACCCGAACCCGATTAACTTTTCATTAAATATATTTGTGTTTTTTTATTAAATTATGTTTGCTTCTAGTTTCATTAACATATTTCCATGAGTTTTCAAGTTGTTGAATTATGAAAATTTGTTGATTATTATGGAACTTGTATATTTTTTTAATTTTATGTTTTTAATTAATAAAAATTATGTATTAGAATAATTGATTTTCTTGCATGAATCGAGTTCGAGTTCGGGTATTTAACGGCTTTTTCAAACTTTTGGTTGATAATCGGGTAATTAAACGGGTTCGGGTAATAAACGGGTAGTATGAAATTTATTAGGGTAGGGTTCGGATAGTGTATTTAAAAAATAATCAAGTAATTATAGGGTTCGGGTTCTTTGATCAATAATAGGGTTCGGGTTCGGGTACCTCAAAATTAGCGGGTACCCGCCCCGTTTACATCCTTAAAAATGACAAGAGTCATTTTTAATTGGTTAATCCAAATTACTTCTTTCATTTTTCTTTTTTCTTTTTTACATCCTTTTTTTTCTTTTTTACCCCTTTTTCTTTTTTCTTTTATCAATTGAATAAAGAAAAAAATATAATTTAGATAAGATAATAATTAAAGAGAGTGCTAAATGCAAATGTAGAAATCAAATGGTTATGTGGAGAAAAATATTGGTTGCATTTAGAATTTCTCATAATTAAATCATCCCTTTTTTTTGGAAATATTTATTTTTAAAATTCAATTCTTAAAAAAAAAACTTTTAAACATAAAAATTTGTCATGATTCAATTATTAGACTCAGTATAAACTTTTATAAATGGGTTGGGCTACTTGTAGTGTCTACACTTAAATTTCATTAACAAACAAAAACCTAGAATACAAAACATTCATTTCGATATACATAGATGATTGAACTTTAAATTTTTTTTTTTACATCTAACTTTCATCAATCTACTTTACATCCCTTGTACAAATTACATACATAGTAGTACTGTACACATTGTCTGAACATATAAAAAATAAAATTGTATACCTCTACGGTCTTTGGATAACCGCCTGAGGGATACCGGTAAAAGTGAACTCCTAACGGAAAGGACACTACTGCAGATAATCTAGAAGGAAAGTAAGGGGGTGAGCTTACGCCCAATAAGAAATATTTATAAAAGAGCTAATACTATACATAACTACATGAGTGTATCATAAAACATGCTCCTATACTTAGATTTATTATTAGAATAAAATTTAGGCACTCTATTGGAGGGATACTATAATCAGTTGGGTAACCAGGCTGAGTATAGAAGGATACTTTAAAGTACCTCACTTGTCCCAGTCTCTAAATCTGACTATAGGTATAAGACTACTTCACACAAGGATTTATCTATGTCTGTTAGTTGATTTTAAGTCCATTTAGATTGATCGTTATTTACGAAAATTCTCGCAACCTATGGACTTAACCGTTATTTTTTAAATTGTTGTACCTTTTTCAAAACATGAGCAAATGGGGAAATTTTAAGAGCAAATGGGGGAATTTTAAGATAAGGATTCTTATCATCCCAATATTTTACTCCAGATATCAGTATTGTAGTGTTTCATCTCCATCGGAGTAGCATAAGTCTCAATGGGGCCCATAGTTCAAATCTCCGTTATACTTACGAAACACAAGGTATATAAACAGTTATGAGATATCCTATCTCACTAGTTTTATATAACAGTAATAGAAAGTTTGAATCCCACAAAATTATTATGTATTATATTTTTTAATTTATAAAATTTTGAATTATTAAATTTAGTTAGTATTTTTTCTTATCTTTAAATTTTATTTTTTCTTCTTTCTTTTATTTTTATTTATTTATTTATTATTTTTCTCTTTTTTGTAGGAAAATAAAAGAAAATGAAGAAAAAATAAGATTTTTTTGAAAACTTACGGTATTTTTTAAAACAATCAACTTTTTTGAAAATTTTATTTTTAAAATAATATATTTAACTTAACTTAAAATCATAGAAAGAATAAAAAAGAAAAATAAAAATATTAGTAAAAATAAAGAGAAAATATTTTTAATAAAACTTTGTTTTTTTAAAGAAAATTAGTTTTTTGAAAACATTTAATTTTTTAAAAAGATGATTTTTTTTATTGCAAAATCTTTGTTTTTGAAAAAATAAATTTAAATCTTAACTATAGATTATATTTTTTGGTTAAAAAATCTTTAAATTATATTTATAAGGAACAATATAAATTTAAATTATATCTAATTTAAAGAACAGTACCTTTCATCAATAAAAAATATTTTAATATTTATATATATGTTTTAATTTTACACATAGCAAATATGATGGAAAATATATAAAAAATCATCATATCTTAATTTTAATCATTGTACACGTCAAACATAAGATAGAATGATATAATCTAATCAAATCGTGCTTGGAATATTAAATTATCATATTCTATCCTTAATCTATATACCAAACATAACCTAATGCCTTTATATCAAATAGTTGTTGCATATTAGAATGTGCTTAATTAGTTGACTAATGCGATCAATGAAAAAAATAATTGAAAATGAGCTTTATGTAGGCAAGTAACTTCTAAGAACCTATTTTACGAACAATATTTTTCCCCCACTAGTGTAAATGGTTTAGAAAACGTCATTTCTAGGATATAATGTCTACTCCTATATAAAATAATCCAATTGCACTTTGAATCTTCTTATGAACTCACTTGAACCACCACCACTATCATCATCATCGATAGAGCATTTATCCTAATATTAGTGTAGGCTACATGAACCAATATATGAATTCATGCTAAGTCATCAACATAAATTCTCCTCCTCCACTCATTCGAATATAAGGCTCACTTGAACTAACAAACCAAAAAAAAGAGTTCGAGAAGAAAAGTTCTAAAAATTTTAGAGTTTGAAAAAATTTGTATATAAGCTTATGTAAAATGAATGTTAATGGAAATACTTATAAGCTTCAATCGGTGTTAGAAACATCCTTTCATAATGGTAGCGTAACTAGAACTCTTATTCAAAGGAATCAAAAAATTACACTTTTTTGTTACATTTTTATTTTTTTATTAAATTTCATAAAATTATATTGTCTTTCTTTTGTCAAACATCCATATTCTTTATTTTTTTTAATCATTTATTAATTTGTATTTCATAATCCATGAATTTTAAAAAATAAATGTATAAAAATGGACTAAAAATTATCTTTTAAAATACATAAATATATGATATGTAATTTTTCATACAAAATATTATATTAATTACAACACCATTACAAAAATTAAGTACAATAGTAAAAGAAACGATAATTATCTTATATTACAGTAAAATTGAAGAATTAACGTATATTCATCGATATATATTTAAAAATAATAAATAATCAATTATTAAATAACATATAGAAATTGTTTAATTTTGCTTGTGAAATTTAAAATCTCGACCATCGATATTGAGAATAATAATCCAAAAATAATCAATATAAAGATATCTTTTTAAAATCATTGTAAAGAATTTTCATATTTTGAAAATAATTATTAACATACAAATGCATTTTTTTAGTATATGTAATCAAACAATTATTCACTCAATTATCTCTTATTGGTTTAAGTAACAAACTTTTTACAATTTTTGTTACAGAAAAATATTTTATACTACCAATGAATTTTAACTTGATAGAAAATAGGAAATTTTGGAACTTTGAAGTCTAATTTTTAAATCTCATGGTGTTTAAGTTTGGCCAACTTTATGTTGGATTTATCCAACTATGTATTAGTTCATTGTTTGGTTGATTTATCTATTTTATGTAATTCATTGATTTCTTATGCGTAATACTAAAAAATGTCATAATTTCTCTTGTATTAATAATCAACTTCATAAAAGAAATGTATGCTTGTGGTCACAATTAATCAATTCAAAATTAGTTTTAGCATTAAAAAATCTAGTGCATAAATAATATTAAACATTTTCTTGTTTCAACTACTCTTTACACTATCGCTGTTTTTCAGAAACTATATATTGACCCCAAGTTATTTTAGTATATTATATATTGATTCTTAAATTTTCATTTCAGTGGGCTTAATTTATATTAAATTTATTTTTTCAAGAAATCAATTAATAATTTATTCTACATTAATGCATATATTATAGAATTATTTCAAATTCCAAATGACCCCAAAATTACAACACTGCTACACCCTTGCCCTTTCATTATTATACATCCTCTGGATAAATAACCATGACCTTTGGAATGAAAGATCATGTACAACAAACTATTTTTTGAGTTTACAAAATGAGTAGTCGAATGGCCGAAGATGAGAGTTGACTGCTATAGTTTATTTTGCACATAGTGGCAAATTAGTTTTAGACGTCTGCACTGGGAAATTAGTCTTAGACGTCTACTTCCTTATTAGAGAAGTCGACTTTCCTAAGCTAATTTTTAAGAGAAGCCATATACTTTTAGGGCAGCTCACTCCTCATTTTGAACAGTTAACTTCCCAAAGAACCTATTTTTTCATTCTAAACACAATTTGATACTTCAAACGCTTCATTTCTTAACACATGCCTTTTTCATGGATTCAGAACGTGTTTTCTCTTGAAAAATTCATGTTCTTTGCTAATATATACAATGATACCCCACTTATTACTAAAGAATATAAATGTATGCGAATATAAAACCTTAAAAAAATGTACTTTTGTTTTTATGTAAGGAATATGTCTAAACATGGACAAAGCTTGAACATTTAGATTGAATATGAGACAAAAGGAAATATATTTACCCTTCATGCTGGTTTGTGAGTTCTTCCAAAAGAGAGTGCATTTTTATCATAGGATTTCGTCTTGTCTTGTGTTAGCAAGTATTTTAGGATTAACCAAAAATCTATAAAAGGTGTTATTTCATTTCTCTACTTACGTGAAAACTGTTATTTTTATACATATTAAGTGAATACTTAACCTATTGAACTGTATTCGATAGTCGAATTGTAACTTTTCAGTTTCTAGTATAATAAGGCCAGCTTCCGTACTAACAGGTGCATCAGATCCACGGATGCGCACAGCCACCTAGAAATATTTAAAGTTAGAATCAAAAGTATTGAAATTAGGTTGTAAGACTGTAAAGTCTATATTTCATGATTATGCTTTACATAGTAAAGAAGGTAGATTTCTTAATATTAAGACTAATATTATATTTGAATCTACGCAGGCAATTTATTTTGAGTATTTTACTATAAAATATGCAAATAGTCATGAATTAGAGAAAGAAATATCAAATGAATTAATTAATGATAAGCATATTGTTGATGATATTGGTTTTTTTTTATCTAAATGATATTGTTGTTGATACATCTATACATGATAGTTAAATAATGATCATGCATGGTTTAATGTATCAAGTCACATACTAAAACGCAAACCTTGAACATCAATTTCGATACAAATTTTTAAAAAAAAAGCCTGGATCATAAAAATTTTATTCAAAATTGGGTTAACTATGCATTTATGCAAAACTTTTACCAAATATTTAATGCGTTTATTTAACAAACAATATGATATGACATAATTATAATGGTTAAATATGTCATTTAAATGAGTTAGGATTTGGGAACTTTGGTTAAAAAAGGGAAAGGAAGAATATATGTCATTGCCTTGCCGACACTCAAAAGGGATTCCATCATTGTGGAAAAGGTGGTTGATCAGCCGCCAGAACTCAATGCCAAAAACACAATAATTCCTCCGGATTGAAGGCAAATTAAACTTTTTTAAAAAAAGAAAGAAAAGAAATGGTGATTCTCAAGTTGTTCAACAAACATTTTCACTTTACTCAACTGCAAGGTTGTTTACCTATGAGATTATTCGCGGTAATACATTGAAAGGATCACAAGTTAGTAAACTTTATTCAACGGCACTTAAAACTTAATTTTTGTGCCTTTTGCGCGAATGTGTGCATGTCTGTGAGTGTGACTCCATTAAGCTCAATGCACATAAATCATTTTTTTTTCAAAAATTATTATTTACATATATATATATATATTCATTTACACCCAATATGGGTGGAAAAATTATAATTTAAAAAATAAAGAGAAATCAAAATTGATATTTTTTTCAAAGTAGGTAAGAAATTATTTTAAAATGTAACTCATAAATATTTTATTTCCATTCTATTTTCATAATTTTAATTTGAATTTTAAGTAATTTTGGTTGGTGTTGCTTGACTTGTACCGTCAAATCCAATCATGAGTTTTATTTTAGTACTAGATTTCGATCCAACCACTATCTGAGATAAAAAGAAAAAAAAACCATAAAAAACAAACTAATGAATTGAATGAATAATTTTTAAAGAATATATGGGAAAAAAATTAGAAATGCAAAAGTATCCATATTTTTGTATTATTATTATTATTATTATTATTATTATTATTAAATTGGTGTCAGTTAACTTGTAACAAAAAAAAATAAAAAGAAATACCTCGACCCAAATTTAAACGTGCAAAACAGTTGGGTGTTGTAACCAGAAAAAAACAGTTGGGTGTTGGAGTAAGTTAAATAAGTTGGCCTTCGTAGTCCGAAATAGAAAATTTGGGTTTTAAGAGCGTGTAATTTCGAATGGGCTGAAAGCCTGGGACCGGACAAAGTTTCTGGAGCCAACCTGGGATTGGTTTAGATTTGAGGTTGTCATTTTTTTTTTCTGATAATTATCCAATAAACGTTAATTAGATGTGGCAAATGAGCAGATCGGATCAAATTTGGATTGATTTATTTTGAATCAGATCATTTCAGGTTTAGATTAAGTTTGGTTTGGTCAAAGAAAAATTAATCTATTTTGAGTTCAAATAAGATCGAGTTTGAGTCAATTTGAATTTGGATCAATTTGGGTTCGGATCAATTCGGGTTCGGATTAAGTCAGATTCAGGTTATTGACTTTTTAAGTCAATTCAAGTTGATCGGATTTGGATTTAGGTTGAGCGAATAGGTTTTTCGAGTTAAGCCTTGGTCATCTTGATGTGATTTGTTTGGTATGAAAATGAATTGAAACTATATTTCTAAGAATCATAAAACTCATGAAAATAAAATTTTCTTCTTACATGACCTATAATAAAATCGGGATTAAAATGATCAAAATATTTAATAATATGTATGATAGTTTTCTTTGTAATATATTTACCAATATTCATAAATTAATTACATTTTTTTCATTTTATTTCTATTGTCCATAATACTTAATAACTTTATGAATCAAAGCGATTTAATAATTTCTACTAAATATCATAATGCACTACTATACATCTCTTTAATTTCTCTTGATTTTTTTAGAATAATTGGAGACAATAAATGTAGATGATATAATTTCTGTACTCTATTATAGATTAGCCATTAAATAATTATATATTAAGTTCAAATGAATATAATATAAAAGTGAATATTTAAGTTTAACTAGATTAAAAAAATATAACACTTATATTATTGAAAAAATTATATTTTTACCATGGTAAAATACTTTGATCATTAATTTTACCATTTAAATATTTTATATAATATTAAATTTAAGTTTGAATCCTTTTGAGTTTGGGTTAATTTGGATTCGAATTAATTTGGGTTTGGGTCAATTTGAGTTATGATCAATTCGGGTTCGAATCAAGTCGAATTTGGATTAATGTGAATTCAGATCAATTTGGTTTCGGATTAAGTTGGAATTGGGTTGTTGACTTTTTTAGTCAAATAGAATAGGTCGAGTTTGGTTTCGGGTTAATCAGGTTGGTTTTTCGAGTCGGGTCAATTTTTGCCACTTTTAATGTCAATAGAATTTTTTAACTTTACAAAGTAGGTTAAAATGATGATATATGTCTTTTATAAATATTAACAAAATAAAAAATGAATAAAATAGTACATCCTAATCCTGAGATTGATTCCATAAATTCAAATTAAACTCAATAAGCTCAATTTGTCAAATTTCAATCATATATCATGAGGGTAAAATAATAAATTAATATAAAATATTAAAATATATATTAAAAAAGTTTGATTAGGCTTGTAAGTCACTCAAGCCGAGTATTAAAATACTCGAATTCGACTCAACTTGTTATTCGAATAGTTCAAATTCGACTTAAAAATAAATGAATAAAACTTAAGTAATTATTGAATAGAACTCAAACAACTTACAAGTAGTTTAATTTATTTACACTGGTAAGAAGAGTTGGCAAAGCTATTAAGCCAAAGCGTTGTGAAACGGCTATCCAAGGATTTGGCATAGTTGGAGTCCGGCCCCAAAAGAAAGTATCATGCTTATTCCATATTGAAATAGATGTTCCGAATGCTCCCAAGGTATCATCCTTTGGTGTTAAAGGGGAATGGTACGAAGAAGAATGATAGTAAATGTTTTTAAAATATTTAAAAATGGCAAGGCAATTGGTGATGAATAGAGATGGCAAAAACTAGTCCGAGTCCGAAAACCTGCCCGAATCCGCCCTAAACCGAATTGGGACCAGCTTGAATTGACCAAAAAAATCAAAGTCCTGTAACCGAAAAAGCTCGAAACTGAAAAAGCCCGAAACCAAAAAAGCCCGAAACCTAAAAAAACCCAAACCTGACACAACTTGAGCCCGATACGATACTATCCGAGACCGATCAAATCTGAAACATGTAAAAAACCGAATTTATAACCCGAGAAAACCCGAATTATAATTATATAATTATTATTTAAAAATAAATAAATAATTGATACACTTTTTTAATTAAAAAGTTTAAAATTTTGAAAACAATTATTATTTATTATACAATTTTATCACTTATGAATTACCAGCAAAATAAATATTGAATCTTTTTAATTAAATTAAATTAAATTAATTTAAAACACCATAATATATCATATCAAATAATCTTTAATATTATACTTATTGCATTTATAATAATAAATATATTATTAATTTAACATTTGATTTTATTATAAAAATCATTTTAACATTTTATTATTTTTATTTTATAATTAAATTTTAATTTTAATACAATAATAAATCAAATATATAAAAAAATTATATAATTTCAATATTTTTTGAAACTTTTGAATTTGATACTTTGTGCAACACATTAAAAATATTTTTAATAAAATTAAATTTAAACTATTTTTTTTAAGTTTCAAGTATAGAAAGATATTAAATTTAGATTAAAAAAACCTAACCTTAAAATTAAAATTCAAGTTTTTAAGATTAAAAAAAGTTAAGTAATTAAATTAAACAATACATGTACAATTTTTTTTATAAGCTTGGGCATCATTAAAAGAGAAAATTATAAATCAAGCTTGTGGTAATTTTATTTTTAGCCTTAAAACAAAAGACATTAATAATTCAAGCTATTGGTAATTAATTATTTATTATAATATAATAATCTTATACATGAATAAACCAATTTGGTATCTTATAATAATGATTTATATATTATAGTATAATAATCTTTTAAGAATAAATTATGTAATCTCTTAGTGTGTAAGTATTATTTTGATAGAATTAAGTATTTATTAAAAATAATTTATTTATTATCTATTAAATGTAAAATTAAAGTGTGGATAAAAATAATAATTCTAATAGTAAATTAAAGTGTAATATAATAATATATTAATTAGAGTAGTATTACTGTGTAAGTGGTAATTTTAATAAAATTTGTTTTTTATACTTTATTAATGTTATTATTAATTATATTTAAATAACTCGCATTATATTAATTAATTTAGTAATATCTACTATTTAACATTTTAATTAGATATTCGATCAATTGGTGTATATCTAATATTATTATGTTAATGTGAACATAAAAAAATTAGTACTCTATTGATGTATAACTGTATATGATATGATTATATCAAATGTTATTATTTATAATATAATGTCAATTGGTGTATATAACTTGTTTAATTTGACGTTCTAAATTTTTAATGAGACATTTGATTAATTAATATGTATGAGTACGATTATATTTAATATAATAATGTTATATTATAGTTTATGTACAAACCAAAAACAAAATAAATATAAAATTGAGGTAATTAATTGACCAATTATTCATAATTTTAAGTATTTTTTTAATGTATACTATAATCTTATCCAACATTATAATTGAACAATTAGTTAACTAGTTATGCGGTTAGATTTAATTTAATTACGAATTATGTTGGTATTTAAAAGGCAAAATAAATGTAAAAAAATTCTTAAAAACTTAAAATTTTATCAAAAATATAATATAATTATTAAAAAGGCTAATAAAACAAAGTAAAAAAAATTTATTGAACTAGTGCCTAAATTCCAATGGCCCAATGTTGACCTAAAAAAATACAATAACCCAATAAGTTATTGTTAAGAGTATAAAGCCATTTATATAAATGTTTAATTATTTAGTGTGATTTATTTATAATTTGTTAATTATTTATTTGTATAGCTAATACTTTTGAATTGTTACTTTCTTTTAGTTTTACTATATATATTTGGCTCACTTAAAAAATAAATTTTTATATAATTATTAATATATAATTATATATATTATATTTTATAACACATGTGAATATCACAGGAAATTAAAAAATAAATAATAATTGTCAAGTAATAAAAACATTAAAATGTAAAAATTTATATTTTTATAAATATTTATTAAATTTTAACTTTAATTTAGCATTTCTATTATATTTTTATTTAACTATATAAAATTAAATTAATTATTACATTCAAAATTATAAAAATACTTATAATTTATAAAATTTTAAAATAATTTGACTAAGCTCGCCGGATTAAAATCGAACCGAATCCGAAACCGGATCGAAACCGAAAGTACATGAAATCGAAAAAACTCGAGACAGAAAAAATCCGAAAACAAGAAAAATCGAAATCGAAATAACCCGAAACCGAAATAACTTAAAACTGAATATAATTCGAACCAAACCCGCACTGAACCCATCTGTTTGGCACCTCCAGTGATGAAAGGAAATTTGGCATCTAGGATGCTGGAGCAAGTAGATGAGATGGGGCAAGTGGAGTCACCTCAAGTTATCCCTTGGAAGAAGGAAAAAGAGTTCACCTTCGTTTACTGGGCACGCATCAATAGCTCAATCATATTCATGTAATAGATCAGATTCCTTTCTCTGCATGTTGTTTTCGTGCGTCAGTTAACATCTTGCTTTATCATCGCACATTATTTCATTCTTAGAGTCTTATGGAGTAGTACATCTCTTGCACAGTTTGCATTAATATGTGCTTTGCCTAATTGTCACAAGTATTTAAACCTGGAAAGTGATTTCACTACCTAATACTAATTTTTTTTTTAATACAAGAGTCGGAAAAACCTGTTGAGGAGCAGAAGCTCTAAGTATTCCAATGAAGATTGAAGTGAGCAATTAAGGTTCGATCTTTTGTAGGTGAAGTGTCAAGATTTAAATCTTTATAATTTTTTATTGGAAGATGATCTGTAATCTAAAAAATTTACAGGTAGTTCAATAAATTCGTTAAGTTCAATAAATTTATAAATTTCGAAATAAATTGACAGTTTATTCTAGTTTTTAAGATGAATAATCTTTTCTACTCTTAAACTTTTATTAAAAAAAAAAGCTCTAAGAATAATAGCGCTATATCAAGTGAGCTATTGAAAGAGGAGGATTATTAAATTTGGACAAACCATGGGAAAGAATAAGATTGTGAATAGTCGAAGTAATTACCCGGAATAATTTTGCTGATTAGAATTTTTTGAAAGGCGATTATTTTACTAAACAAAAGAATATCTTCAAATAATACGTTTTCAAGAGGAATATTATTTACTAATATTAGATTAAATGTCCAAAATATATTTGTAACTACACCTAGTTGCACTTGTTACCATTTGCTTTATTTTATTTATTATGGATGAGAGTTTTCACTGTAATTTTTAACTTGAATTGGACTACGCCTAATGGTTTAGCAAAAGCGGACGAGATTGTATCTTCTATATCGCAGATCTTCACATTCACCAAGACCAATGATAAACAAAAGTCACACGAAGTTAGAGTCAGTGAGGTTAGAATAGTTGCATTGAAGAAAAAAAGAAAGCACATTCAAAGTGTTATTGATTTGTTTGTCAGCCAGTCCCAAAAGAGGGTAAAGGTAAAAAATATTGAAAATTTTTTCACCGTCACAACACTGGTTCATAATTCCACACGATTATGACTACATTATTGATTCCACATCGAACTTTAAGCTTGAACATAAAATGATTGCATTGACTCTTTCTGAAACTTACCCAAGTCCCAAAACTGGACACCCATAATTTTTGTTAACTCAATATTAAAAAAAAAAACTCATGACATCTTGTGTCTGACTGGCTGACTGATTGACAGGCAGTAAAGCTGACAACTCCAAATGGCTCTTTCTCATCTCAGCCTCACGAAGTACACTGACAAACCACCCCACCTGCCACCTCCTCCTTCCAGCAATCTTGCTGACTGGTCAATTTAGCCGGGAAGCGCACCATGCTTGTCCCACCCTTGGAGGAATAAGTCCTAAAAACAACGCACCCACCATCTGGCAGCTCCTGATTCACCATATATTGACATGTGTACCGGTCCACGACAGCACCTTCCATGGCCCATAAACGGGCCCCACCACGGCAGGTGACCGCAACAGAAAACTCTCTCGGACAAAAACACGCCAGCACCCTCTTAACCAGCGATTCCAACTTGATAGCCTCGATGTCGAGCCCCATGGCCTCGTAGCTGGCGTAACTGAACCCATCTTCTGGGGTCACGTGCACCGTAGAGTAAGCAAACCCCTCGATCCCATTCATCGAATACCCACACGGGTCAAACTCGAAGTCGCAAATCACGTGACTCGGGATGATGTCAGCAAGCCCGGACATTTTTGTCATATCCGAACAACTCTCATTCCCCTGCTTTTTGTAAAACACGCCCGCCTTTTCTCTATCCAATCCCGTCATGCACATTTCCAGAGTGACAATTCCCCTCCGCTCTTCGATCAACGGCTGTGAATATTTTGCTACAGCCAAGTATACGTGCCAGCTACGAGTAGGTAACTTCGGATCGCCGATTACATAAGCCTCCGTAGTAAAATCTGTGAAAAGTTCGTTTAACGCGGTAACTTCATCGGAGAAGTTACGGTGAGGGGCAGGTTGATGATCAGGGAAAATGAACGTGCCACGTGAGTAGTTGACTCGTGACACAGTGAGTGACAGCGAGTTACCGAGCTGGAGAATCGGAGGGATTGATAAGAGAAGCTTGGTGGTTCCGCATGTTTTGAGAATGATTTTGTTTGGCCAAATGAAGAGGCTTGACTCTGAGAGAACGTAAGAATCGAGGTTGGAATTAGAGAGCTGAGAAACAATGGTGCAACAAGCTGGTTCGAGGATGGAATCGAGTTGGGCTCTAGATAAGGCTCGGAGGCCCAGCCCATTAGGGTCATTGAAGATGGGCGGATCGCAGAAAGTGATTTCCAGGCGTTTTTCGAAGCCTTCGAAGCCTATTGGCGAATCTATGTCGAGTTTCATTACAGCGAAGCTCAGTGCTAACAATATCACTCGAAATTGTTTTCTCTTCCGTCTTTGATTCTTAGTAATTGTTATTCAAATTTGAGAAATAAAAAAAAATACAAAGAAAAATAAGAGGCATAAGAAAATCCTACTCTTAAGACTGAGGGGGCCATTTGGCTGGGGCTGTATCAGGATGGCTGTCTAACGCACTGCAAGATCAAAAACATATAAAGAAACAAAATGTTAGGGAAAAAAGGGTTATAAAAATCAGAAAATTTATAGAAAGACAGTGTTTTTTTTTTTTGGGGAATGAAGAAAACGTACTTTCGAGTACGCAGCAGATCTGAACTTTTCGCTGCCACCGTTTGGACGAATGTCTTCAATGCTGTAACCGAGAGGAACTTCGTAGTGTAAAGAATTACTGGACTTCTTTCTACCACCTTTGGTCTCCATCACAACATCCACGCTTTCCTACACCGAGAGTCTCAATTAATCTTCGTCCTCATAAGATTAAATCTCAACCAAATCGGTTTATAAGGCACAAAAAGATAGCATCAGACATCCAAACTTTATGGACAAAAATCAATCATTGAAGCAAAAATACCACATGCACAGCCAAATAAACTCATACTAAACAAATGATTAGGAACCCATTTTCGATAACAAGAAAAAAACCACCTCAAGTTTTTATATACTTACTGCTAGCAGAGTATTCTACTAAATGGGGAGAGAAATCCAAAAGGGAAAGACTTGAAACCAGAGTTATCTGATCAAGAAATTCTTACCACATGAAATAAAAAAAAAGTCAGGCAAAGGGAATTAGAGGTGAGAAGAGTAAGGATGCTTTTCGAATATTGGATTGAGCAAGGAACAAGAAGGCTTTTCTTTCCGCGAGTCAGAGAAGATGGCGGAAACAGCGTATTTATAGAGGAAAATGGGCTTGGGAGTGGCATAGGTAAAATTAGGAGTTTGCTCTAGTGAAAATGAATGAAGCTGTTTGGCACGCACTTCTTTGTAATCCCACCTGGCGGCCTGATGTACTAGTTCCCAGGCACGTATTAATTCTAATTTAACCAATTCCCTATCCCACGTTTTGTGTTTGAGCGTCCATCACACCTTTTGTCATATTCCAGGTTTCTATTTTAAGATTTCTGTGCATAGATATCATAACGACATACGTGTTGTCAATTGAAATTCTATTTTTAAAATGTTGAATATCGAGTATCGAATATTATTGTATTTTAAGGTACAATAAATAATCTAAAAATTAATTATAAATAATATATATATATATGTAAGATAAATAAAAAAAATAAAAATATTATACATATCAATATAAGATTAAGTAAGTATATGATAAAAATAAAAAGTGTATTGAAATATCGTACAACACGCATCGATTCGTTTTTGTATTGATAAATATACTATCGATTCATGATAAAACCAATCTTTTGTATCAATACTATCAAATTTATAGTAAATCAAATAGTATCGTACACTATATATCGCATATCATACGATTTTGATAACAATCATAATGTGATATAAATGTTAACCCACTTTTTGTGGAGACGTTCATAATTACAACCAGCGTGGTGAGGGTTAATTTTTATTATTTGTGGGATTAAAGTGTCAGGTGGAAGTAGGGATTTGCATGATGCTGGTATCAAATGTTGCCATCTTTGATGTGCAATATCCACATCACAACATTGATTCAGTGCGGGTCTTACATGTATTATTATTTAATTTTTTTAATTACATATATTTTTATCCATTTTATAGTCTGAGATTAATTTTATTCGAGTTGGAAGTGGTAAATGGTAAAGCCTTCTCAACAGTGATGGCTTTAGGATTCGAACCATATTTAATTATTTGAAAAAAAATCTATTTTCACTTCTTTCAATCACTTATTGATCGTATTCCAAATTAATCACGATGAAGAGAAAAAAAATTAAAAATTCATTTCTTGGGCACTCAATTAAGCATCTTTCTTGCCTTTTTTTTAAAAAAAAATTTAGAAAATAGGAAAAATCAATTTTCGAAATCAAGCATTGTTTGTGATTCTTGTCCACTTTCTATCAAATTTTTTATTGATGGAGTGGTAGCCAAACCTGTTTAAGGGTCAAGCTATTCGTTTAAACTAGAAGGCCCACCCAATATTTAGTTGGATTTGGATAAAAATATATAATGTAATTATCAGGTTTGGGCAAAATTTTTAAGCTCGTTTAAAAATCGAGCAGGACCCAGGATTGACCTTTTAAAGCTTGGGCCCGACTCGGCCCGAATATTAATATTAATTAAAATTTTTATATATTTACTAAGAAAAATATAATTATATGTATATAAAACATTATTAATTAATAAAAATGATTATAAATAGTTAATATGAAAATTGACATACAAATTTTGACAAATTAAATTAAATTTTAAAGGGAATAAAATAATAAAAATGAATAAATAAATAATTAAAATATAAAATAAATAAAATTATATTCGGGTTGAATCAGGTTAGGCTCAGTGTGATATTCATATATCTACCATATGTACATATTAATGAGTATTATATAATTACTTAAATGATCAAAATCTTGCAAGAATAAAGGGTTACGGATGGTAGGCCCCCCAAGACTTCTTGTGTCCCGAGGTAGGTGAGACTATATATTTGGAGCCAAATAAGGATATGGTAAGAATCTACAAATTAGATTTAATTTTTTGTGTATTTTTGAGTAGTGTGCAGACAAATTAGGAAATTACGATTAAATCCATAGGTCGATAGAATTTTCATAAATAACGGTCAAACCAAGTTGACTTTGGACCCACTATCAGTGATAGAAAATTTCTCATAAAATAAGGTTCTAGTCCATGTGGGTTGATGGAATAAAACATTTGTAAAAATAGAAATTTACTTGATTTTACGGATATGGGCATTTTAGTAATTCACCCAAATGATTAGTCAAACTTCAACGAAAGCTCAGCTGAGAGTTAGAGCAAGTTAAATAAATATATTTCATGATGAAATAACATATTTTGAAGTAGATTGGTTGTTTAAACCAAAGTCAAATTGAAAAGAGTAAAATTGGAAGATTTTTTAAGAGTAAGGGCAAAATGGTAATTTGCACCATAAAATATCCTTTTAAATGAATTTTCCAGCTTCTTCTCCAGAAATTTTCAGCAGCAACCAGACCTGCACCATTTTCGTCCATAGCCAACCCTAGTGAAGAGAGAGAAAGCTTAGAAAACTATACCGAAAACTCAACGAAATCGAAAATTTCCTTCACCAAAGTTGTTCCTGTCAACTTCCCCTATCTTCCTACACCAAAATCATTATCTAAAGCAGCCAAAATAGAGGTGTAAGGTCCCTTGAAGAATTCGTCCACAAAGAAAAGGTAAGAAAAGAATGAATTTTCATGATTTCTACTAGGTGTTCAAAATGTCTAGATCATTGTTTAAGCTTGAATCAACTTGGAACTAGCAAGAACACTTCCTTAGGGCTTCGGTAAAGGTGGTTTGTGCATGGGAATGTTGCAATTTGATGAGAAAATAATCTAGAATTAATGTAGAATTCATGTAAAGTAGGAAGTAAGGCTTAAAAGGAAGAAAAAAATGATGTAGCCAAGGAAGTGTGATTCAGCCAAAGCAAGGGGAGAAGGAAATTGTGTTCAATTTAATGCATTTAAGGTCTTAAAATAATGTACAAATTAATAGAAGACTGTAGGCAAAATTGGAACTGAAATCAGAGTTGTTTAGCTGAAGTTGCAGTGTTAGCACCGGTGTAAAAGAGACTGAAATGGAAGTGACTATAAGCAATGTGATAGTTTATGGAGAGTTAATAATTCTTTATAATTGCAGTGTGGTGATTTGACAGTGTTTAATTGTGTTTATACGGTATTTTGTAGCTTGGAAGTCATATAAGGACACTGGTGCTGATGAGCAAAATCATAGTGAATTAAGAGGTAAGAGATGAGTATGGAAGACGTAGGGATACTGTGAATGCTTATTGAAGTTGAAAATGATTTTATGGAATGGTTTTGAGCTGAAATGCCTTTGATTTGTGGATTGTTGTTGGTATTATAAACTGTGTTTTTACTGCAAGAAGGCTAGGGTAGAAATAGTTGTTATACTGCCAGAATTTCTAATAAATTTATAGAATTCTATTTTGATATTTTTGAATTTTAGAAATAAAAGAGTTAAAAAGTTTAATTTTGTTAGATTTATTGAAATCTCATATGCATACTTAAATTCGTAATTATATATTTAAAAATTCATTTTATCGAATTTTACGTACGTGAGGGTACTGACATGTTTTTATAACTTATTTACGCATAAATAGAATATTTTTAGAATTGAATACTGAACTGTGAATATTTTATGAGTTTTTATTCTTGAACTGCTTATGTTTCTTAAATATACATTTATGGATTGATTGAAGATACATACTATTGAATTTATCTTCGTAAACTGCTATGAACTATTTTATAAACTGTTTTGAGACCGTTGGTCCCATAGTTGCTTAACAGCACATGCACCCTTACTGTTACTGTTATTGTAGCTGAGTGATCCTGATCCCATCATTCAGTGTCCTCAGGTGACACCTGGCCCGTGTTCATCTGTGAACGACCTTAGACTATGGCCATATGTCCCCCTTGCATAAGTCTATTGGGTGATGCCTTGTCTCCACTATTTTATTTGAGGTGGCAAATTCCCGGACATCCCCACCACTCCCAGAAAATATGTATATGTGTTATAGATTTTGAATATAAATCATTTATATTTATTGAATATGCTTTCCAAGTTCTGTTTATGCTATTGAAACTGATTTTTATATTGTTTACAAAGAAATGATTTATATCATTTAACTGAATAAATGAAATTACTATTAAAGGTTGTTTATTACTGTTTATTAAATTATGCACGTTTACCGAATTGCATACTTCTAAAAGAAATCTCTATAATCGGATTTAGATGCCAGGACACGTGAGGTGCTTCAAAGCATCCTTCTATACTCAGCCTGATTATCTAACAGATTATAGTTTCGTTTCCTTACATCGTGCCTAATTTACATACTTTATGCTTTTATATAAAAAGTATGATTTGAAATTGCATATAGAATACATAGTATCGAGTCTTTTATACGATTCTCTTACTGGGCATTAGCTCATCCCTTCCTTCTCTTTTCAGATTATTTTCAGTGATCTCTTAACCATGAGCGAGAAGAGTGTTATTTTTGGTATCCTTCAGGCAGAGTTGGTATTTTCGTAGAGGTATATAGACTTCTGTTTATATGTTCAGACTTATATATACAGTACTTTTGTTTTGTCTAATTACACTTGGGATGTAAATCGGATGGAAAATATATTTTGAAAAATATGTGGTATGTATATTTTGTTTGTAGTAAAGGGAAAGAATAGAGTTCCTCGGTTTAATTACGGATATGAATATTAAATTAAATTAAATTATTAGCGGAGGCACTACAGACAGCCTAACCGATGGTATGTAAGATTTAAAATAAGACTGAAAATTGTATTTCAGTATGTGACACTCAAGCTTGTAGTATAAAAATGAAAATGGGTCTGGACTAAAAGTCATACTCAAATTTTTGGACTTGGCCAAGTTTAGAGATATACATAAACCATTTTTATATGTCTTGGGTCCAGTCAAACCCTGCCCATGATTAGGTTTAGTGGCAGCAAAAAGTATTTACACTTTATGACTTTAATTGCTGGGAATAGGCAAAAGTGTTCATTTCCAAAACCATTCAAGTTTGGGCACCAATCAATTTTTAACTTTCAAAGAAACTTGACCTTTTGAAGCTCACATGGTAGTTTTGTCAAGTTATGGCAATAACTCAAATCTAAAAGTCTTAGTTCTGGTAGCAACTTTATGTCTTCATCCAGCAAAGCAACAAGTTTAAGGAAGTGAGAGATTGTCAAATATTGAAGTGATGCAAGGTGTTCAAATCCCCATTCTCATTTGATAGAGCCTCAAGATCATCACAACCAACAATTTTCAATTTCAAGTTCTCAAATTTTTTGATCATATGTTCAAGTAGGCTTTTAACAAATGAAATTCGACTTATATGCATAGAGGTCAATGAAGAGAAGTCAACCATACTCCCAAGAAGCTTGCCATTTGAATCTAGCAATTCTAGTTTATGAAGATTGACTAGCCTTGGAAATGTTGTCAATTTCACCCAATCATCTATCTCTAATGTTTCCGGGAATGAAGGGAATTAGGTATTTCAATTAGCTTAATAAAGCCAACAATAATAAGCCACTTGAGGCAAATGAATTCTTCATATTCCAAATTCTCTTATTATGAAAGGCTTGTAAAAGATTTTAAAGCCACATACTTCTGAACTTTCAATTCTTCAATATTGTTTCGTGTCCTCAGACTTTAGAATCTTTGATATTGGAAAAGGCCTGATTGAAGGATTAACATCCTTTAAAAACTCAACTCTCACATGCTTACCATCCGTTTTATGTTTGTGGGTGAAGGATCCCCTATCTAACTTTGAAATTCGATACCAATATAATATATAATTGCAAGCCTTTTTAAACCTTCATGACGCTATAACACATCAAAACCCTTGTTTCAACTGCTTTATCTCGTGAATCATTAATGTTGATCCATTTTAAAACTAATTCATCAAAAAATTTTTCTTAGTCTCCAACTTTGCCTTATGCCTAAGCCTTGTTTCCCGAGGTTGCAGCGAGTCAAGACCTTGCCACACAGGTTTGTCACGAGTTTGGACTTTAACACCTTGAGTTACCATGAGTCTAGGTTTCATCGCCTGGGGTTGCCGCAAGTCTAAACCCCATTGCCTAGTATTGTCGCGAGTGCCCTAGGAGCATGTATTGAAATTGTAAATTTCCATGAACAATTTTTGTCATGTGCTTTAACCAAGATTTAAGGAATAATGTAAATAGTGTTTAGCATAGAAAGCACTAATGGTTTAGTGGTAGAGTGGTGCTCTAGCATGTTGCAAATGGAGATTCGATTTTCGAAGCTTGTAGATATTTTTAGGCGCACGCCTCACATGTTAGGACCTTGTTACATTGGGCCTATGCGGAGACCTTGCTGTGTGGGTACCTCGTATGCTGAGACCTTACCATGTGAGCCCCGTGCGTTGGGACTCTATCGTGTGTATCTCGCACATGCCCATGCTAGGGGGTCTTTTGCTTGCTTAGACTCTGCTAATCGGCTGCAGCCTCTTGGGCTTTGTTGTCTAGGACTCTACCACCTGGGATCCCATTGCCCCTTACAGCCTTTTCTAACCAGCATCCTAACTACAGTGAGTCAAATTAAGATTTTAGATGAAATTCCCACATACAGCGCCAATTATTGTTGTTTGTTTACAATAATAAATTTTTATGACGTAGGAATCTTGATCTTCATACTAGCTTTCTCATAAACACTATGCAAAAAAGAAAATGATTAGAGTGCATAGGGGATTTTTCATGTGCATGCACTCTGATGCTTAAGTCAGATAAGATTTTGGCAGAGCTTTAGTGAGAAAATAAAGCTTAAATTGTAAGGATGATACCTGTTAAATATTTATAAGATTTATTTTGTATGTAATTACTATACCCATAGATTAAATGATTGCATAGTATATCTTTCACGGTCACTTTGAGTCCTCTTTCCTCTTGGGCTCGGTCTACCATTAGGCCCAATAGCCTTTACTATGATTCATATCAATATTATATATCTATTTTTAAAATAAATATATATAAATACTTAATTTTTGTATGTGTAAATGGATTCATTAATATTCATCAATATAGTATATAATACCTTGTATTTTCCAACATTCTTTTGACGGAGTGGCTAAGGAAGATTTGTGTCATAGTATAAATATTAGATTCAAATCCAATCTAAGCAACCTTACCCCTATATCCAATTATTAAATATTCATTTTTGAAAAATAAACATATGCATTTCCATTAAATTAAAGATCAACATCAATATCCATTACAAGATTAAGAAATCTATCCTGTACCCAATTCATATCATCAGTACCATCTAATCCTAATTTTGAGAGTTCATGTGCCACTTGATTACCTCCTCTTCCAATATGCCTGATTGAACAACTTTAAAAATACTTCTTTCTATCATAAAAAAAAATCGTGAATTTGTTAGGAAAAGGACCTAAATTAGGCAAGTTACCTGAAATTTAAATTTGATAATGCCATTATTAGTTATAGTAAGGGTGACATTGGATAAATAGAAGTTTTTTTTATGCAATCTGATTTATATGAGATTTTATATTACAATCTATATTCAAACTGAATAGAATAATATTATCTGATCTGCACGAATTCAATCTGATTCACAACAATTTTTCGAATTTTTGAATTTAAATTATTTTAGGCTTTACTTATTTTTTTAACTTACGTTTTTAGTTGAAATTGTTGTCGCACAAAACAACAATGATTTGATTTTAACGTAGATCACGTACTTTCCTTAAACACGTGTCACTAAGGACTTTGCAAAGAAAAAAAGTCAGAAAGGCACAAGGGGGTGTTCCTTGCGCAGACACTCTAATGCTTAAGTCAGAAAGAGAATTTGGCAGGGTTTCAATAAGTAAATAGAGATTAGGGAGTAAAGATAATACCTACGACCTATTTATAGACAAATAATTACCTTTGTTACTAAGGTAACTACTGAAGGTCAATTTTGTCCTTTCGTACATTAAAGGGATGAACTTTTCGAAGAGCCTCTGCATCTCTACGAGTCGTAGGAGACAACAATTGATTGGAGGAAGGATGTCTTTCACCTCGCGGGAGAGTATTTACCTCTTGGCAGGAGAGTTTCTTGCCTGTGGTAGGGTGTCTCTCGCATGACAGCGTGGGATGTTTACCATGCAGCCCAATAGTCTGGTGCCATGTGGCGTGTTCTGCAATCCTGGGCCTGTTCCTTTCGGGTTAGGCTTGCTCATATCAATTGCTTCCGACTTTTTTATTAGGCTTCCCAATAGAAGAGTAAACATAGGAGCATCTTGGTCATTTTCTTCACTCTCCCAAAATTTGATTGCATGACTCTTTGGGATGTGTCTCTTTGATTATGACTTTTGGGCTTCCGTACTGCGACTATATAAGCATGAGAAGGTAAGAGAATTTTGTTGTCCTCTGAAATAGCACTCTGCTGCAGGCCTAAAACCCTGCCACCTTTTGCATCCTTCTCCTATATTGCAAGATTTCTTCTCTCTCAACCTACACCTTGTCATGGGGATTTCACCTTGCCACAGGCTTTATACATGCCTTAGGTATCTCACCGTGCTGCAAACTCTTCATTTTGCTGTGGGCTTTTCATTCAGACGTCTTCAATTTTTTAGTCTTTGCTTTCTTAAGTGTCTAGGTATCCTTTTTAACTCTTGACTTTGTGTTACTAGTTATGGCCACCCACAGTAGAGGTAAACTATTTAGAATGGGTCTCACTTCTAGGTTAATTAATGCGAATTTAGAAGAAATTAAGGCCATGTGCCCTCTTCCTAATGGGTATCACTATAGGCCCCTATTCGATAGCGAAATCTCCCCTACCTCTGTTAATAGTAGCATAGTTGTTCATAGAGCCTCTTTAATTTTCCTTTTCCTGTTTTTGGGTTAGACTTTCTAAGATATAAGAAAATAGTTCAGTGCCAACTTCACACTCATGGTTGGGCCCAATTAGTGGGATTCTCAGTAGTGTGTCATGAACTAGGTATCACACCATTTATCTCTTTATTTAGCTTTTTCTTTAAAGTTCATGGTTTGATAGGACAAGTCTCATATTCTATTTAGAGGGTCACGGAGAAAGGTTTTTAGAATAAGATTTTTATGGAGCTTCCTAGTAAATTACATAGATTTAAGAGCAAATGGGTCATTATAGAGCTTCCAAAGGACTTAGATATTCCTACTAGGTAGAATCGAAATACTAGTGGCCACACAAAGCGTTCTGGCAGGTTTAGTTTAGCTCTCTTGAAGGAACAATACAATGAGCCTATTAGCCTCTTATGTCTGTTGGGGAGCGTAACGTGTTTTCCATTCATACCCCTGAAAAGATTGCAACAGTTGGTTGGGAAGTAGGTAAGATTTCTTCTGACACACTATCCATTCTTACAAACCTGCCATCAACTTCAGCTACTCATACCTTTAATTCTAGTGACTTACTGGCAGTCCCTTCAACAGAACCAATAAATCTTATAGGTTCTTTAGTAGGAGACCTTTCCTTAGATTCAGACTATGAAGAGGATAGGTCACTTGAGGTCGCAAGTACAAGCAGTTGATCTAAAATGGGACCAAAGCGACGCCTTTAGGAATCCTTTCTATGATTTTCCAACGGATGACAGCTTGCCTAATATAAACGATCTTGATGCATGCTTAGGTCTCCAATAGTAATTTTTGCATTTGCTCATGTGATAAATGCTTTTGACATGCTTTATTAACATTTCTTTTTTTGTCTTGCAGACATGAGTTTTCAACATGCTATTCTCAAGAGGAGGGTAGCTGTAACTTTTTCTAAGGGTCTTCTTGGTGCACCACGTCCAAAAAGCAGCCTCACGTCAAGGCATCTGTGCTTGAGCATTCTCGCGCTCCTACTTCCCCTTTGGTCATCTACCAAAGTGACCATTCCACATAAGCAGCTGAGTGGGGGAAAAAGGAAGATCATTGTTCACGACTACTCCTCTCCTAACTCAGAGGGTCGTGAAAGCTCAGGATCTTAAAAGATTAAGCCTACTTATTAGAGGGGTGACCTTGAGCCCTCAAGCAGCGATTGTGCTTCTTGTAAGCCTCGTAGAAAGAATTGGAAAAAGCTTTATATTGAAAGGGCGATTGCAAAAAAGCATATTTTGCCCAAAGTTGTGCCCCTTACTCTTATCCGCTATTCTGTTAACAGGGGTAAAATCATTGATGGCGATGATTTCTAGACTTAACCTAGTGTTAACAACAATGATAGCATTGTAGATGCCAGAGTAGCTTCCCGTCTGGTCTAGAGCACTATCTTGCCTCGGGATGAGAAAGAAATTTTTAAAGGTTTCCTTGATGGTGAGGATAGCTCGAACTACTAGGCTATGAAAGTAAGGAGCTCAACTTTTATCTTAGCACACATATATTCTTTATTTTTTCCTTTGACAATAGCTTTCTTGTTTTGTCAGGCCTCCTAGCAAATAATGGCTATAAATGCGTAGCACAGGACCTACCAGGAACATGCTGAGAAGGAGCTATAGCAACTTAGGACTGAAAAAATTGATCTTAACAACAATGTCCGGCAACTGCGTTTACTTAACGGTAGGGTGGAGGAGCTAAAGAGGGAGAATGAAGACCTACGATCCCAATTGGTAGGTCTTAAATGTGATTTAGGTACCGAGAAGGCAAAGACTTCTTCTTTGGAGGGATATAAGGAGGCTTACAAGAAATCTTCGAAGGATCTATGGTCTCAACACGATGAAGCTTTCGAGGAAATCTACAGCTTACTCGATCATCAAAAAGAGCTGGAGAATAAGCTTGCTACAATGCAAAATCAGTCGTAAGTCTCCAAAGTGATCGTGACTGTATTTGAGTTGAGGTAGTACAAGAATATTGTCTCTCCCAAGATTGCTTCGAGAAGAAGCAACTATATTCCACGGGCTTTGTAAAGTATGGTTTTTATTTGGCCCGCGCCTGGCTAGATGAGAAGAGAGTTGGCAAAACATTTCCTAAGTTATCGTTTACAGACGAGGTTGAGTTATACAATGCTCCTTCTTGGAACAAGTATGAGCTCGACTCTAAGAATCCTGAGGATTACTTAGAAAAGTGGGTTGAGGATGATTTGTTGAACCTCAGTGGTCCTTGGCCTCATCATCAACCACGTGACAACCTTGCTTCAATTGAGGTTCTTGAGGGTCTAAACAATGAAGACTTTCATTTCTCTGATGCAACCGCTATTGACCCTACCTCCGGTCTTGTCATTGTAGAAATTGCGGAGCTCCATGGTGTTGGCGTAACCACTAGGGCAAGTGTTCCAAAAGGCTTGGTCAAAGGCTTAGCTCTGTTCCTCCTCTTGATCCTGTGGCCAATCTGCAACTGAATAGTCTAGATACTTTTTTGTTATGTAATTTTTCTGCTTTCCAAAATTTTATAGTTGTAAATCATGCATTTGTAAATCGTACATTTACTTTCAATATAAGTCTGTGATGATTTCCTTTACGATTTTTCTTCTAGTGTTGTATATTTTATGCATGCTTGTGATATAATTCATCAAGGTATAGTAACAATATATCAAATGGTTATTTAATGAAAACATATTTAAATGATAAGTTTATAACATATCATATGTATCTAGTCTTGAGTTTATTATGGCTTATATCGTGCACTTTTGCTTCAAAGATCATGTATTGCCTGTCTCACGTATTTTTCGCTTAGTGACTTTTTTTATGCCTATCTTGCGCATTTTTCGCTTAGGGACTTTTTATTGCCTGTCTTGTGCATTTTTCGTTTAAGGACATTTTTATTGCCCATCTCGCCCATTTTCCACTTCAAGCCCCCTACTTCTACAAGCTTTTGGTTTTTCTTCTTTTGTTCCTGTAACGTGTCTATCATATATGCAAGATTATCATAGGATAGATAAAGATATGAATAACTGGCCTTTCATTTCATAACATGTAATATCTCCAATCAAATGGAACAAGTGACAAATAATTGCAATAAATGTTAAAACAAAAGTATCAAGTGTTTACTGCCAGTACAGTTTCAAGTGATTAGTGATCCATGTCTTTGAAATCTTCTTAACCTGTAAAGTCTTCAAGGTACAGGTGCTTGGTCCGTTCTTCCTAATCCTGTAAGATCCTTCCCAGTTTGTAAAGAATTTACCATCCTTTTTATGTGCGTTGGTGATGACTGACTTTCTTAGCACAAGATCCCTTTCTTGTAATGGCCTACTCTTAACTCAAGCATTGTAGTGACTAACCACACATTGTAGTGACTAGCCACTCTCTGTTGGTAAGCGGCCAATTGTATTGTTGCCATATCTCTTTGTTCATCAATCAAGTCTAGATTCTCTCTAAGCCCTTGGGAATTGACTTCTTACACATAAGGGAGCATCTTGGGTGACATGGCCCTGATTTCAATTGGTATGAGAGTTTCGATTCTGTATACCAAATTGAATGGTGTTTCTCTAGTCGACACTCAGCTTGTAGTTCTATAAGCCCAAAGAATGCTAGGGAGTTTGTCCACCCATGCTCTTTTAGCCTTGTCCAGTCTAGTTTTTAGTCCGTGAAGTATGGTCCGATTGCTTACCTCATCCTGCCCATTGGCTTGTGGGTAGAAGACAGAAGATATCCTACGCTGGATACTCAACCTTTTGCAAAATTCTCAAAATGCATCACAATCAAATTGTTTTCCATGGTCAGCATCCAACACCCGAGGGATTCTAAATCAACAAATGATATCCTTCCACACCATGGCATCCATTTTCTTCTCAGTGATGGTGGCAAAAGGTTCCGCTTCTATCCATTTAGTGAAATAATTAGTAGCCACCAACAAATACTTTCTTTACCCCGTTGCCAAAAGAAAAGGACCTAAGATATCTAGTGCCCATTATGCAAATGGTGTGGATTGGAAGGTGTTTCGGAGGGCTGAGACGAGTATTGACATGATAGGAGTGAATTTTTGGCATTTGTCATATTTACGTACCTTGTTGGCAATATCTTGCTTTAATGTTGGCCAGTAAAATCTGGCTCAAAGGATCTTCGTAGCTAATGCTCGAGCTCCCAGGTGTTCTCCATAAATTCCCTCGTGCACTTCGACTAAGGTGTATTCAGCTTGTTCAAGCCCTAAACACTTTAGCAACGACATAATAAACCCTTGTTTATAACACTCCCAATTTGCCATAGCGAACCTGGCACTTTGAACTTTCAACCTCTGAGCTTCTTCTCTATCATTGGAAAGCTTCCTTTCTAATAAATAGTCCTTTAATAGAGTTCTCCAATAATCTCTAACCTTAATGTTGCAAATTACTTCTTCTTCAATGCTTAGCTTTGCTAGACATTCCACCCTAACTATTCTACTTTGTTTCCTTAGAAGAGGCCAACTTAGAAAAGGCGTCTATATGAGTGTTTTCAGATCGATTAACCTAAGTTAAACGACAATTTTTGAATGACTGCACTAGTAGTTGGACTTTTTGCAAGTATGGTATTAAGTTAGGCTTTTCTGCTTCATATTTACCAAGAAACTGATTCACCACCAATTTCCAGTCACTGTGGGCTACCAAATTACTGACTTGTAATTTTAGAGCCAACTTCATTCCCATTATCAAAGCTTCGCATTCAGCAATATTGTTCGAACTTGGGAAGTTAAAGTGCAAAAAGTACTCCAAAGTTTCCCCTTTAGGAGAGATCAAAACTACACCTGCTCTGCTACTATTTACATTGCTTGCCCCATCTACAAACAGTTTCCATCATGTTATCTTAAGCTCATATAGACTTTCCTAACCAATGTATTCAATGACGAAATTTGCCAAGGCTTGCCCCTTTATTGCTTGGCAAGACTGGAAGTGTATATCATAGTCATTTAACTCAATTGCCCACTTAGTTAGTCACCCTGAATGTTCAGGCTTCTGTAAGATCTGCTTCAAAGGTTGGTCAGTTAAGACGACGATCGAATATGCCTAAAAATGTGGATGCAACTTTTGAGTTGCCATCACTAGTGATAGGGTTATTTTTTTTCAGCTTGGGGGTATCTCGTCTTTGTTGGATTATGCCCTTAGAACCATTCATTAGATGATTGACTTTGGCATTTTTTATGTATCATGACATTTTATTTATAGTTCATTATTATATTTGTCTTAT